>JAQFWX010000008.1:1200000-1800000 GCA_027605045.1 Phallus indusiatus
CGGGAGAAGCCACTGGCCAGTAACGAACCCGACTCCAATGCTATTGCTTATGCATGTACTGTATACTTCCTATGATCTCAACTCCCTCGAGATTTTGTGCCCAACAATCAAAGCCAAATCCCTGGACATTAATGCCGCCTCCTGCCATTGAACCAATGCTCGACAAGGTGGGCAGAACTCAACTATCGGAACAACGGTGAACATTTATGTATAAATACGTACCACAGCCACCAATCCGATCTTGAGATACCTTTCAATACCCCAAACAAAAATTGGTAAACTAAGTGGGCTGACGATGACGGCACTGGGATTCTTGATTGAGACGTCATTGAAGCCATAATGGGGCACTGCATATGCATAACACCTTCAACTAGTGCACACTTGTCTCTTGGCAATGTGCGCAGAATAACATGGAGGATAGTGGTTGATTCAATTCGCAGGGGACCCATATTATGTGTTTGCGCGGCTGTTGGCAATGAACGGATATTTTCAGCTTCGTCAAATCAGATGCGAGACGAATTCAAGTGACCGTATATATGCGTTTGAGAACGTGAATAGGACCGTTTTGATTCTGATTATCAACGAACCGCAAGCATCTTAGAGCAATTGGCAGGGTTTAAGCTTCGAAATTTCAAGGCTCACGGCGACGGTGGAAAAACCACGGTCTATGAAGGAATCTTCCTACAATAATATTTCGGTAGGATAAAGCATACATGCATGTATTTAAAAAAAGTTTACATTGAGGGATATTGTGAGGTGTGAAAAAAACACCACCAAATTAGTTGCGAGTGTGACTGTAGTGATAAACACGCCGTAAAATCCGATGTTAGTGAAAGCTTTACTCAGTCTCGTGAGCGTCGACTGATCCATCCCCTGCTTCACCTCCCCCTCCGTCTTCTGCTTCAACACCCACTGTTTCATCCTCTGTTGTATGATAAAATATGAAGCTATCTGTATCTTGATCAGAATCTTGCGAAAAAATAAGAAATTAATGCATCAGTTACAACTCAAGTAGGCGCACCGTCGGATACATCGCTTGATTCGAATTGAATAGGACATATCAAAGGAAGACCGCAAATACGAGCACTTTCATTGAATTTTGTATCGATGCCCAATACAGCATGAGCCTCCTGGATATACTTAGATGCTTCATAATTAATACTAAGCGCACGGAGAGTTCGACAAATCTGAACGTTGAATGATTTTGAATCAAAATCGAGGGTGTCCATATCGGAAAAATATAGTCTCTTGGACCCCGAAGGATCAAGAGACCAGTATGTATCCAACGTTTCATCGCGCACTGCCGGTTTCAAAATAAAGAAGTATATCTCTTTATACTCAAAAGTTCCAGCCGAACACCTGAGTCTGGAAGGAATTTGGATGTGCCACGAGAATCCAGTAACTACATTCACCATACGTTTGAATAAAGTCATCTATACAATGACACAAGAGCGGTGGAATTGGCGTACCAAAACAAACCTTACGAGCGCAATCACTACAAGACTCGTGCATTTCATCGATTCTTGCAAGTAAGCAGCCAATTTGACTGACATATGCACGAGCCAATCGTTGCCAGGAAGCATAATCCGAATATATAACATCACATTCAATCACCACTGTCTGGAGATCGTCGGTAGTCAAAATGTCTGCTGTATCCACAAAAACGCGAATCCTGAAAACATTCAAGTGTGATTCAGTGTTGCTACATAATGGGAAATATACTATACCTGAAATGTTCACCACAATCTTCGGCGGCCAATTTTTTATGCAGCATTTTTTCACGAACAAACCAATACAATGGTGATGGTCCTTCGCATGAAATA
The DNA here is from genome assembly GCA_027605045.1 of Phallus indusiatus. NCBI lineage: Eukaryota > Fungi > Basidiomycota > Agaricomycetes > Phallales > Phallaceae > Phallus > Phallus indusiatus. Next base: position 1,201,824 of record JAQFWX010000008.1, read on the forward strand.
AACCCTAACATAGCTGCGTCCGAAGCGTTAAGTGTATTGTTGTGTATACCGGCTAATAGAATGTCACCGGTGTAGACAGAATATGTTGGTGCGGAGACGTCCTTCCATATATTGACACATATGAGACCATAGAGATCCCATAAGAAAGAGGGGTTCAAAGGAACATTCGACCTTGGGGACAAGCACAGCATGTTTACTCTGTCCATAATCTTGGTCGACTCCTTTGGAGATATAATGCTAATACGCATCGTCGTCCACTGAGTAGCAGGGATGACTTGTAGAATATTCGGCGACCATTCCTTATTTGGAAGAATGAACTCAGAATAATAATTTTTCATGTGTTTAGAAATGAAAAGAATGAACTAACAAATACGACAAGCCCGCATCCGTCTAGAACATTCACATAGCAAGAAGCAAGAAATCCACCCTCACGGTCTGTGAAACCGATAAAATTGCGAGAGAATTGCAGATGCCACCAAGATATAATGGCATGGTGAGATATATCCTTTCCTACGTATTCACAGCCTTCCTGTAAGCATAAGGCAAACGGTGAGATACCAATAATTGGCGGAATCGTGGTCGGTTCAAACTCACAGAAAAAGACAAATTCTGAGATGTATTTGAAGAAAAAATTTCATCAAATACTGTGGCAACTCACTGTATGGCGCTTATCTATGTACCGACCCAATGCATCGCTGAATCTTGGATTGAATTGAGTCGTTGGAATACACCACGCTATATACATAAATCGTAAGTTTTGATTTTCATTTCGTGAAGTGACATAAACGAACGGTTGTGAAAGACAAGACCAGGGCTTTCTTTTGACGTGATTATCCCGAATAGCTGCATTACGTTCGGATGACTTGCACGAATGAGTTACCATTTATAACTAATTCACAAGAGATGAATGTATTACCGAAATCGCGAATACCACGCCTTGTCTTTTTTAAATTTCTGTTGAAAGTATAAGAATATAGCGAAGAAATGGCGGTATTTTTGTGTGACATACCGAAATAGCATCGCAACCTTTTGTCGCAAAAATCGAAACCGCCGGATCTAGGAGGCCAAAATCTGACGGAGGCTGACGGGGACTGGCGCAGCCTGAAGGCCTGATTGGGGCTGACCGGGTCAGATATGAACTGGAGTTTTCATATCCAACCATATCAGAATACCAATAATTGAATAAATGTTTATCTGGTTGTAGGTACATGGAATTGAGCTATAAATTGTTATATGTCTGTCTGACGGAGCCGCTGATCAAGATAAAATCGCAAAAAAGAGTCGGAATCAACCAAGTCATTGAGATAGAATATTCTCTTTGATTTCTCGAATGCCGGAATCATATGGCACCCTCGAATGAGATATTTGACGAACACGAAATCAGACTTTGTTTTCTCCTCAAAGACGCGGCAGCCTTCCCATTTTGTTTTCTTTTTTTTTTTTTTTTTTTTATGGAGCTATAGTCGATAAAGTGTTTAGACATGGTCTAGCATTTACGGACAGCTGGAGAATCACGCGTGGTGACCTGGGTTAAACATGTGGCATAGGCATATAATTCATAAACCGTTGACGCTCTCAGGGGAAAAATGCAATTACGCACGCCTCTATTTGAGGCAGTGTGGGACTCATGGCGGGCGCCATCTTGCTATACCCACTAAAAAACCCCTGATGCTGTCCGGTGTGGAGTCTTTTATGTGGTCGTTATGGAGCACTGGGCCCCAGATTGCCTGGACCTTCTTTATCTTCTTTGATTTTTTTCCGTATTTAGGGTTTGTGGCTCTTATGTCGAAGTGGATTCGTTCGGTTAGGGTGTTAATCCATTTGTTGGTGAGTTCGGCAGTTGATGGAATCTTATCTGGGTCTGACTCGTGTTCGATCTTCCACTTGCATCTCACTTTCCAGTGAAGGAAGACAGTCTCTGTCATGAGAATGGTGTACAGGCTTGATTTCCCTCCTATTGTTTTGTTGTCATTGTCTTTGAAGTTCACTGCTGTGCTTCCTAGGATTGTTCCAATGTTTCTCTCGGGCCAGGTGTATCCTGTTTGTTCCCAGAGCTTTTGGGTGAGGTTCCACAGGGTATTGTATTTGATTGCATCGCATTCTGTGAGTATGTGTATAAGGGATTCAATGGTATTGCACTTTTGGCAGATACCGTTGTTTTCGGCCCCTGCTATGTGAGTCCAAAAGTTCCCTACTTTATACGCGTTGTGTATTGACTTCCATAGGAAGTTTTGTACTTCTTTGCTCAGGTGTTTATTTCTTAGGGACTTCCAAAGTCGTTCATCTGTTGGCGGTTCTCCGGTGGTCAGTTCTAGGTTCGTCTTAATAACATCGAGCATAATTTCGGTCTTTCGACGTTCATTATAGTCTCTGTGTTGGATGAGAGCTCGATATGTGAGCGCCTGGGACGCTTGGGCTAATTTTATTCCTCTTATTTTGTGGGAATTAGGGACTTCAAGATTTATTAAGTCTTCGTGTTCCTTTTGAAGGCCTTGTGTGGCTAATTCGTCCGCTCCCTCGTTACCTTCGATGCCGGAGTGACCTTTCACTTTAGTGAAGGTGGTTATTGCATTTCTCGAGTTCAGCCATGCCATCATCGCTTGTAGTATTTCGCTGTTCGCGTTTCTGGTCCATCCTTCGTCTTCGTTTCTCTGTGCATGTTTTGTTATTTGGTCAATTGCATACTGTGAGTCTGTTCGTATTTCCAGGTCTTCGTCTTTAGGTGTTGTTTGCAGGAGTTTTAGTATTGCTATTAGTTCTCCTGCGTTGTTTGTGTTGAATCTGGGTGGTAGTTTGATGGACTTATTTTTTGGGTGGTCTTTCCCGTGCCAGATGCCTCCCGCGGCGGTCGCATTATCACATCCGTTTTTGCAGCATGCACCGTCTGTGTATGCTAATGTCTTGTTTCTTATGAGAGGTACTGGTTCTCTTATAAGTTGTACATTTGATCTTTCGGTGTTGTTTGTTATTATTCTGAATCCTTCATAGACATTTTGTAGTGTTATGTTGTGTCGGAATTGGACTGGAGGGTCGTTATCCTCTTCGTCTTCTGGGTCTTCTGCTGGAGGTATTGGTTCGTTTATAGGTGTGTTTGGATTCCATTTTTGGGGGAGTGCGTCGAGTAGTTTGGCCGTGGCTTTGCGGCACGTGGAGAGATTTCTGCAGCCCGCTTCCTTTGTCTCTTGGCATAGATGGCATGTGCATTTGTTATTGGGGGTATGGTCTTCGGGGAGTTCCTGGTTTAGGAATTGGTGCGCGTCTCCAACTGTTTTAATGTGGTGGGATGTCCTTAGGCATATTTTGGAGCCCCTGTTCCATCCAATTTTGTTATCTTCTAACCCTATGTGGTGCCATAGCGGCATTGATAGTTTGGTTTCTTGAGAGATTTCGAGTCCGTCTATTATTGTACCGTATTTGTATGCTGTTGTGATCATTCTTTTTAGGTTATTAGGAAGCGTTGAGTAGTGGTTGAGTTTCGGTTTCCATGTTTGGAGGAAGATATTATCGGTTGTTTCTGGTAGGTCTGTTCTTATTCCTTCTCGTGCATTGGCTTTTATGAGCTCGTCTGCAATGTAAGCCCACGTTGGTCTGGAGTTGTCCCTTATTAGGTAACTTTTGAGTTTCATTAGTTCTATCGCGTCGTTTCTTATTTTGACATCTAGGCACTTTTTTCCACCTTTAGAGTGTGGTTGGCTCATTGTGTCCATCTTGATATCTGAGCGCTTGTCGTCCCATAGGAAGTCTCTGACTAGTTTCTCTATTTGTCGGAGGACTTCCGGTGGCATTCCTTGTGTTCTGGTGAGGTATTGTGTTCGGCTCCCGACTTCTAGGTTGATTATAAGGCGTTTGCCTTCTAGGGTGAGATGTTCTTTTTTCCACACTCCGAGGTTGTGGCGGATGGTTTCTACCATCGGAGTCCAGATTGATATCTGGTCTATGCCATTGCCTATGAAGCTTCCTAGAACTCTAACGGGGTGGTTGTCAGGGATAATTGGGATGTTTTCTGGGATTTCCTGGTGAGTTACATCTAGTTTTCGTGTGTCTATTACAGTTGATCTGTATTCTGATGTTCCTATAGGTAGGACGTTCGTCTTGGATAGGTTAAATTTAGCTCCGGGGGCTTTGCACCATTTCTGGAGGATGACGTTTAGGTCGTGGAAATTATCTTGGGAGGATAGGTATGTGGTGGTATCATCTGCGAATAGGGATGCTATTAGGCGGTCCCTTTTGGCCGGTATTTCAAATCCGTGGAGGTTGGAGTCCCTTAGCATTTGTGCTAGTGATTCTATTGCCGTATTAAATAGCAGGCATGACAGTGGGTCTCCTTGTCGGACTCCTCTCGTTATTTTTATTGGTTCACTTAGGACTCCATTGAGTATTACTACTGTTTCTGCATTCTTATATAGGTTTTTTATTGTTTTAATAAACTTATCTGGAAATTCTAGTGCTGTTAGTGATTCCCAGAAGAAGTCATGTCTGATTTTATCGTAGGCCTTTTCTTGGTCTAGACTGACAATTGCACCATTGTGTTCCATTGTTTCGGCATAGTGTACCATTGTTTGTGCCAGGTCCGTCTGGTCAAGGATTTGTCTGCCTTTCATGAATCCAGCTTGGTCCGGGTGTATGATTTCTTTTGCTATTAGACCTAGGCGGGTTGTTAGGATTTTTGTCATAATCCGGTAGTCGGTGTTTAGTACTGTAATCGGCCGGTAGTTCCCGATGTCTTTTTTGTCTCCTTTTTTGTATATTGGACATAACCAACCTTCGTTGAATTTAAGATCTGGGTGGGGTCCATTTAGCTCAATGTCGTTGAAAACCTTTTCGAGGATTTTTCCTATGTCTAGTTTAGGAATTTCTTCTTGGTTTTTTTCCTTCTTAGGGGTGAACACAAGAAGTCTTTTCCATAGCTCGTTTGGTATGCCATCTAGTCCAGCAGATGATGCATTTGGGGCTTTTTTTATTGTGTAGTTTATTTCTTCTTCACTTATCGCGTTTTCTAGTTCACGTTGGCTCTCTAGGGAGAGTCTGGCAGTGAGATGTCGGGTGATTTCTCGTATTTCTGCAGTTCTCTCCTCCTGGCTTTGGGTGGGATTTATATCGGATTGCTGGAGGTTTTCATGGTGTTGACGCGCGATCTCTGCCATCCGTTTGGATGATTTTACTGTGCCGGGGTTTGGGCCCGGTGAGTTGTGTAGTCCGGTGATCACGCTGTTGTTTCGCGGTTCTTTTGTTTTCTTTAGCCAATGTTTACCTATGGTTTCTTTTTCTAGCTTCGCTCTGGTAGAAATGTTAGATCTTTTCCTTAGGTGTTTTGTTCTTGTAAGTTCGAAGATTTCTGCTTCCAGGGTGCTTATTTTTATTCGTTTTTCTTGTTCGTCTTGACCTTCTAGGTTTTTGATTCCTTCTAGGGATCTTTGTAGGTCTTGAATTCCTTTTTCTAGGATTTGTCCATGTTTTCCGGCATATTTACGAGCTATGCGAATAATTTGGTCTTTTAGTTGTTTGTACGCTATTTGTGGGGACGGCCCGTTTATGATTTCTTGGGCTGCTAGGCGAGTTTTGTCGCATACCTCTCTTAGGAAGCGGTTGTTATCGGTGACGAACGCTGGTATGTACCATCTTCCTTTTCCTGTTTTTGGTTCGTGGGGGTATTGAATTTGGCAGGATATTATCTTGTGGTCTGTTGGGATTGCTGGGATGTTGATCTCCCATTTATTTGCGAATTTAAGGTATTTGCGGGTTATGTATATGCGGTCTATTCTGGAGTGTCTGTGTGTGCCGGAGTGGGAGTAAGTGTAATCTAGTTTTGTAGGGAAAGTGTCTCTCCAGCCATCTATTGAGTCCGTAAAGGTTTTGAATATTTGTAGAGCTTCTGTATTCTTTTCTAAGTCGGGGTGGGGTGGGAGGCGATCCGCGGCTTCTTCAACTATGTTGAAGTCTCCTAGGGTTATGTCCGGGCGTTTAAGCCTTTTCCTTTGGATCTCTCGTCTGAGAATATGCCACAGTTCGGCATGTTTGGTTTTATCATTAGGAGCATATACGTTGAGTATTGCTAAGTTTTTTGATTCTGTCCAGGGGATCTGAATATATACTGCTCTTCCTGGGACTAGAACTTTATGTTCAATGTTGGCCCACTTTATACGTTGTTTCCGGATGAGGAATGATACACCCGCCTTGGAGGAGGCCTTCCTGGGGTGGGGTGAGTTAATTATGAGCATTTGTCTGGCAAATAGTGTTTCCAGGTTGGCTTGATTTGCTGCATTTAGGTGGGCTTCCTGAATTGCTAGGATATCTATATTTTTGTCTTTCATGAGCTGGTTTAGTTCATTCCATTTCGCTTGGTTGTGTCCTCCACCTTTAATGTTTAGTGACGCAATTTTAAATGATTTTTTATTTGTTTTATTGTTTTGCGCCAGTCTAGTCTCTGGTGCGCATGTCGGTGAGTCTTCTTCATCAGACGATTCGCACTCTGTTGGGTCAGAGTCTGAGGATTCGTTTTCAGACTCTGGGCTTGGGGGGTCATTTTCGTTTCTGTCGTCTTCCGAGTCAGAAATGTCAGTGTTGTCGTCATTTCTGTTCTCGGTTTCACTCTCATATACATTGGGTGATTGCTCCTCGTTATGAGGGTCTGCCCTATCGTCCCAGGCCACCCGGGACGTTAGGTGGTTGGTGAATGAGTTTTGGTGTGGGGGTCTGCTTTCCGTCGCCCCAACAGTGTCCTCGGGCCGGGTTGCAGCAGTTGACTCCCCGACCCTTCTACTGCTGGGGAGTTGCGTGAACCGGTTGCCTGAATCAAGTGTGCCGTGTGTGTGTCTCTCTGTATATAGTTGTAAATTCATGGTAAAAGTAGTGTGTATAAGCCTCTGCTTGCCGTCGCCCCAGCAATGTCATAGGACCGATTTGCAGCAGTTGACTCCTCGGCCCGTCAATTACTGAGGAGGTGATAAACCGTGAGCCAGATAAAGTTAACCGTATTTTGAGTTGGGGAATAGGAGTGTTTGGCTCGTTTTCCCGGGAGTTCCTTGATGGTAAGGAAAGTTCAGGTAACAGACATTATTAATTTGTATTGTATGTATCTAGTGGTGGGCATAGTTCGACTTATGGCATATATCTAGCTAGGTGGGATATCTAGTTCCCTCTTCTTCCTCTAGAGCCTCTACCTCTTCCGCGGTAAGCGTTGTTTGGAGGGGCTGTTTGGGGGGATCCGCTCTCCTGTCCTTCTTTATCATATGGGTGCGAGGTAGGCCATCCTAGGATGTTGGTGTATGGGCATGAGGTTTTCCGGTGCCCGAGGGACTTGCAAACGAGGCAGAAAAGTTTGTCTGGTTCCTGTACGGTGCCGCTCACCGTAGCGCTGTCGTACTTGACTTTTAGGATTAGGTCTCTCCATGTTTGAAAGTCAAGGGGGGAGAGGGGAGGTGGGGTGATGTGTACGCGATATACCGGTGTCCTTGCAAGTTGTGTGTGGCCGTTGTTTCTACGCGGGTTGTTCGGAGCCTGGTATAGGCCGTCAACGCGTACTTCCAGTTCGAAGTTGGATTTCACGGTCTGGTTGACGAAGTGTACGAACTGGGGGTTTGCCCGAAGGCACGATATTACGCACTGTTTGACCTCTTTATAAGCCTCCTCTGATAACTCGAGGGGGACGTCCATAAGGCTGAAGAGGAAAGAGGGGTTGGGAGGGTTAAAGGGGATGGCGAAGAAGGTGAACTCCTGGTAGGCCCAGCAGTGGCGGGTTATAAGGGTGTTCGCGTTTTCCTCTGAGAGGTTGAAGACTAGGTAGGGAAAGATCCAGCGTCTTCTTCCTTCAGTGAAGACGGGGCTCGGGATGAGCATGCTTGGTTTTTCCGTCAGGTTGAGGGCTTTGCGTATGTATAGTTCGAAGCGGCTTCGTCTGTCGAGCGTTTTTTCGGTGACTTCGTCGTAGGCAGCGTATACCAAGACTTTGTGGTCTGCTGCGTTGACCCAATGAGGGATTTTGTTGGGCTGGATCTGGGCGAGGATGTCCTTTTGGTTAAGGCCCTCGAGGCGTGCAAATCCCTCTTCTGGGATGGGAAGAGGTAGTTCGTCTGGTTCTTCTGAGGGGCCGCCGCTGGCTTGGTTGTTTGATTGGGAGTTGTCCTTGTCAGCAGAGGAGGCGGCGTCTTTGTCTGGGATTGGTGGGGAGGCGTTGTTGTTTCCCAGGTTCACCCGGAAAGAGAATTGTGTGATGTCTTTGGGTGCTTGGGATGGGATAACGTCCATTGATGATTGATCTGGTGTGGCGTTCTGGCTGGCAGCTTGGGTGAGGGGGTGTGGGATGACTGCCCCGGATTCTTCTCCAGCGCTCATTCTCGGTCTACGTCGTTGGTCGTTATGTCCTGACGGGGAGCGTTCGAGATAGGTACGTTTAGCGTTTGTGGGTGGTGGAGTTGTAGCTCTCAGAAGGCGTTCTTTTTGGGCAGCAGAGAGTGATTGCATTCTTAGAAGAGTCGGTACTTGTATTATGCCACGATGTTTTAAGGAGTCACGTGGTATGTTCATCAGGAGTCGTACGATGCTTGGTTTTTTAATTTGTGGTCACTCAGTCTTTGGTACATGGTTCTAATTGTCGTGGTTTTTCTTTTGTTTGGGGGGTAGCTAAACTTGAGACGTCGGATTTTTAAGAGCTTGTTTAGGTCTACTAAACAGTGGCTGTCCGTTTTTTGTCTCACCCGTGTAAAGAAGTGCGCTTTTTCCACTCCAGTGACCGAGATGGTCGTGGTAAAAAGGCAAGGGACCCCCTTCCCATTTTGTTTTCGGTTTCCATGAAGAGGGGTCAAGGTAAGTGATTAAAGCAATATCGTGGTAGACGTTAGGAGATTCGTGAAGCCGGAACAAACTGTCAGGGTACGCTACCGCCGTCTCTCATTTTCTTATTTATTATCATCAGCATCACTTCTTTTCTATTTTATTTATCATTTCCATATTTTACTTTCACTCTCCGTTTCCTTGTTCTGTCTCTATTTCACTTTCTCTACTTGTAAGGATACGATCGTTCGGTGGTTTAGACTTAAGGATCAGACGTTATAACCCAGTAGTCCAATCTATAATAGCGCAAGGAGCTACACTTGCACGCACAGTAGTACTTATATACATGAGTGGGCTATCTCTGTCCAATAGTGCTCAGGTGCTCTATCTACCAATAGGAAAGGAGGCAGTCGACGACAAATGAGAAACAGGAGTGGAAAGGAAGATGGTGACAGTATGGAAGCGTATGGAGAAACGGGGAATATACGGGAGAATACGGGAGGATAACACGGACCGGCATACTGGGTACCGTACGATGGATATGGTAACACGTAGGTCAGCATATACGTCTATACTATACGCACAGTATACTAGATTAGCCCTTATAGTCCTAGCACGTACCCTGACACTACTCGCGCGCGTTGCGCGCTCGTACCCGGCATGATGCCCGTGACATCACGTCGCTTAGGTTCGGCTTGGGTGCCTGGCACTTAGCTGTGTCAGGGCCGCATGCCGCGTTGTTGTTGTTTTATGTATATAGTAGCTGTACCTAGAGTGAGGGTCCCTAAGCTTGTTCTCTTAGGATCCCCTCCCTCTAGGTGAGTAGTTAGTATTCTCCTTAATATATTATCTTAGGATCCCCTCCCTCTAGCCTGAGCTGAGTAGCCCTAACACAAACCATGAAGTTGGCCGAACGATATGGGGTTTGTGTTGATCACAACGCAATCATAACGAGGCTGACCGTGGAAACAAGGGTTACACCGAAGTATGTCCCTTTTCTCTTGCCAGTTTTCGAGCGAACGGTATTGAAGATACAAACACTGGTATGGTGTTAACTGGGAATGTGAGCATTGTACAGTATCTAATGACAAATGCTTGATCATACCTTAATAAATTCAAATGACCGCGTCAGCTCCGGTAAGAACTCCGTTAAGAAATGTTTGAGTTGGGATGAAAAGTGCTGAATAGGACGGCAATCGGTCTGCCTTGCTGTTCGTTTAGCAAGCTCACAAGACTCCCATTCTTCAGGCGAAACCTTGCGAAGGTGTGAACCAAATTTCCAGTGGTCATCGCTGGCTATGGCTGTCGGCAGAGGTTCATCATCATCGTTGACGGCCACCTCGTTAGCTGCCGCCTGTTTCAAAAGGTCATAGTTGCGAACGGCAAACGTGATTTTTGCAATTGCTTCTTGATTCTCGTCAATTCTAATCATCTAATAACTTAAAGATTACTACAGAATTAGAAAACAATTACAATTTACATACTTGTGCCTCAGTGTTCTGAAAGTTGGTCTGGTCATAAGCTTGCTGAACTTCCTGTTGAAACCCTTCTCCAGGCCTTGTTGAGTAATTATCGATTGCGCCTTTCATCTGTAAGTCGTAGGGAAGGTGAACAAGGGAATGGTGCTTCAGATATTCATAATTCTTCCTATAGGTTTTCGTTAATTTCTGGGATATCAATCATTCAGTTAAAATCAGTTTAGTGAACATAAATACGAGACTTACCATGCAGTACTTTTCATACTTTGTCAGGCATTCCTTTAGGTATACTATGTGTTCTTGTGACACTGGCCGTAGGACTGCGATGCAACGAATTACAGCCAAAGTACGGAAACAATGTATTACTGGCGAGTTTGTTGGTAATAGATTTACCAAGCAAAATATAACAGCCTAAACTGTTAGGGCTACTCAGCTCACACTAGAGGGAGGGGATCCTAAGTAAAATATATTGAGAGAACTATACTACTCACCTAGAGGGAGGGGATCCTAAGAGAACAAGCTTAGGGACCCTCACTCTAGGGACAGCAACTATATACATGAAAAACGATAACGCGGCGTGCGGCCCTGACACAGCTAAGTGCTAGGCGCCCGAACCGAGCCTAAGCGACGTGATGTCACGGGCATCACGCCGGGTACAAGCGCTGTAACGATCCGATGAATATAGCTTAGTGTATGCTGGCTATAAGTGATCGGAATAACTACTAGATATTTGATTATAGAGGTCGTTAGTCTACCGTGGAGCGGGTCCTGGTGCTGATTTCGGGTAATGAGAGATCGGGTAGATGGGGAATGGGGATGTGAGGATGTATGCGCTGATATCGAAACCAACACAGACAAAACACCAACAACAACTGCAACGACTAGGAGAGATCGTATGCAAATGTGCAAGTGATATAATGAACAGGCGTCGGCAAAAGACTTGAGTTGCGACTTAGTACTGAGGATCTACAATCAATGATGACAGTTATCCTTCTGCGAGTTAGTGAAGCGACAATAAAATTGAAATGAAAATCGCTAGTTTATACTCCGAGACCTCACTCAGAGTTAATCCAAAGATAAAGATGTGAGCGTAGAATTAGACTAGAGACGAAACTTGACTTGAACTTGAACTGAGCTTGACTTAAACTGAACTGGACTTTAAACTGTGAGACAACCCGTATCGGTAGATTGCTGCTGTTACAAGTATTTACATGCAGTATATATACCTTTCAGAGTTCATAGCATTGGTGAGACGATCACTCATCGTTCACCGGAATAACAAACAAAAGAAATAATAAGACCAAAAAGAGAAATGAGAGGATAGGAGAATCGCGAGAGAAAGAAGGGAGATACAATTACAACAAAAGAAGAGATTTCATATCGACAGGTGAAACGATGACGGGAAAATCAAGAACAAAGAACAAAAGAAACACAAAAGAGGGATCGACAGGAAAAGAAGGAACTGACTCATAACACAGCCTTGCCATAATCAACACCTGGCACTTCCCACGCTGCCTCTTTCTTGAACCATACCACCATCCTCTTATTCTTCCTACTGATCAGGTATCTGTCGATGAATCCATCGGGTTCTTAAAGCACCTTTGGCTTCTGTCAAAAAGAAGAGTTCGCGATCTTGATCGATGAGTACTATTCTTCCCTTCTTATTCTAATCTCCTGCGCTGTCTAGGTATTGGATTGACTATCATAGGATGCATACGATTTCGATTTCGGCGAAGTTGCGGAGCATTAGGTATAAGCTCTTCAGGTTCTTCATATTCGGGTAAGGGAGCAGTGGGTTGGTGTGGAGGGGGTTCAGTGAAGACATCGAAAGGGGCATCTAGGAAAAGGACATAATTGTGAAACAGGGCAGCGCGATAGAAGATAAGATGCCAGATTAAAATTCCAGGACGATGGGATGCAAGGGCCCCAATCAGAGTATACGAAGCTTGCATGATAGGGATATGAATGCATTCGTCTACTTTGATGTCATCGGGCAGCTTCAGATCATCGTAAAAATACTGGAAGTCGAGCACGGGATTGTAGTGTCGAGGCCATGGATCACCTTCTTCTACTTCTACTTCATCGCTTTCCAATTGATATTCACGAACCACAGTTTGAAATTCTCCATGTAGTCTATATGGAGGAGGTGAATTAAAGTCAGGATAATAAGGAATAGGGATGATGGGGAGTGTGCGATAACCAATAGGTTGGATGGACATAATGGATAATGGGAGGTTAAGAGTTGAAAAGAGAATTAAAGCTCCGAAACAGAAAGAATGTTTTTGATAAAATGAAAGGCGCGAAACTTCTCCAGAATCGTTATTCTTTTATTCTTTATTGTTCTCCAAATGTTTCTTGATCAGGTTCGTTCTAGGAGGCCAGAACAAACACGTCGAAGTGTGCGAAGGGTTTGCTGATATCGGGGAGGTCGTATGGTCATTTCGGAGGAAGTAGGGGATTGAGGGGGTGAAGGATCACGAAATAGAGGGTTTAGAGGTTCTTTCGGGATAGGATTGGGTGATCGATAAAATCCTAAGGCAGGTTGATGATTACATGCTATTAGGATCCATCGGCTGGGAACATCCAGGACCATAATCATGTAATCCAATCCAACTTGTGCTGTTAGCCAAACACGATATGAATCTTGTAGAGCTGATTCTGGAGTTGAATAAACATGAGTGACTGTGAACCATCTTAATTCTTTTTCGATGTAAACTTCCTTTCCGAAAGCCAAAAAGGGGTGTACGATATCTGAACTTCTACACTTAGCGATAGTTCGAGGAACCTTGTGCGAGTAGACTGGGAGTAATGTCTTTGGGTCGATCTCGAGAATAGGAGTGGGTGAATAATATGTGAATAAAGTCGTCTCGATATCCAGATCATGAGTGCGAGGACTATCGTGAGAATAACGAAAGATTGGGGGTGAAACATCTTCTTCTGGGGAAGGTTCTCGAGAAATAGGGGTAGGAGAAGGGTGTTTGAAAGAAATGGAGGAAGAGAGTCGAAGGTTGAACATTTTATTGTTTTGTTGATTTGGGTAAACTGGGGGTGTCAAATGAGCTGGAAGTGAGTAGTTCAGGAAGATAGGATTTTGAATGTCCGCTTTTAGCTGAGCAACCTAAATTACCAAAAAGGGAAGATTTTGGTGCGCGACAGCGCGCGACGCGCGCGAGTAGAGAATGCGAAATAGAGACTGAACAAGGGAACGGAAGATAAAAGTAAAATACGGAAATAGTAAATGGAATGGAAATGAAGTGATGTCGATGATAATAAATAGAAAAATGAGAGACGGTGGTAGCGTACCCTGACATAAACTACAGCTAAGTTTTCATTGCATATTATGATATAGATAACATACCTTCAATATATCCCGGTAGCTGTTGCCGTCTGCAAAGTCAACATTTGTAACGTTACTGAAATGCTTTAGTGATGGCCATCTCGGAACATTATTCATACTGATATTCTGGAATGTAAGGAACCGAACAAAAAAAAAGAATAATTACATACTTGACTGATAATTGTTTTTTCCCGTGGTCATTGAGGATCTTTTCATTGAGTAATTCCCATTGGTGCTTTCCCCACTCGCCGGAGTCCATTGCGTGTAAGACATCATACGAGTATGCCAAGTATGGATCAGAGGCAAAAATACTCCAAAAGGCATTCTGAGATGATATTATTTTAATACATTTAATAAAATATTTAGTTAATGAATTACCTTTACTAAATGAAGTCCTGAGTCCCGTAATAAATTTTCAGCTGCTGTTGCGGACATTGTTAGGGCATCCTCATAGATAGTTTTCATATCTTCCTGTGTTCGAAGTTTTGGTGTTACACTGAGGCATGTTAGTGCATTGTGATGAGTTAGACAACGTGGACATGGGTAATTTGCTCTGGCGCCACGGGTACCACACAAACACCACGCTTCCTCTCCATCAAGGGCGAGAATCATGATTCCTAGATGTATTACCCGACGCAACTTATCCCCACATGTAACAGTTTGTCCGCCACAACGAGAATGACGACGAATTTTGCGGAAGATGATGTGGTGGACCCGCTGATAGACTTCTCTTCTAAACCTGGCAAATGTCAGGGTACATCCCAGGTTAACGGTCACTCTAGTATATTAGCGTAGTATAGTATAACCTACTTAGATGCCTACGCGCTCTACGTCGGTCATACGGTACCCGGTATACCGGTCCGTACTTACCCCTCGCGTATTCTCCTGAACTCTCCCCGTTTCTCCGTTCGCTCCATTCTGTCATATCTCCCTCTTTCTCTATGTCATCCGTATGTCCTCGGCTACCGCTCTTCCTATTGGTAGATAATGCACCTGATAGCTATTGGTTAGAGATAGCGTAATCATGTATATATACAACTGTGCGCGCATGTGTAGTTCCTTGCGCTATTATAGACTGGGTTACTGGGTTATAGTAGCAGTCTGATCCTGTAACGGTTCCGCTATGAGCAGCGGACTACTATTAACCATAGTACATATTCGTATATACATACAATTGTATGCAGACGATCGTCGCCTGCACAAGTACCTAGTATTATGTAATGTACATAGGCGCCGTCACACCAGTAAATACCGCGTAACGGTAAAGGCGCCGGCAGCCTTTCTTACCTGCACTTGCAAATATACAGCTTTATACTGTTTGTTGTGAGTCCGTAAGAACCGGGCAAATCGTAAACTGTAACGAAACGTTACAGATCCTTAAGTCTAATCGCTGAACGATCGTGCCCTAACAGCAAATTCAACGGATGTCATGGAGTCATCCTCGGTACTACAATTCCCTTCAATCTAAAATTGTGAATTAATCAAAACTTATTAGCTGAAAAGAGTAATAAACATACTATAGGCATGTAGCCGATAAGCACACCACCACCATTTCCAGAGCCATTTCGGATTGAGCTGGGCAAGAAGCCTGCGCGCAGAATAATTGGGTGTTTTTTGACTGTCCTAGCAACATTGCTTTTATCAAGCCATAAATGTAATGGAAGGAAGCAGTGTGGTATTCCTTCTTCATTTGGAAGAGAGTCCTTAAATTCCAAAGTGCCAATGTTAGTGGATTCTAAGCGGAAGATGGACATGAATAATCATTGTTTTAACTACCTGTATCTCCCACCAACGATCACCAGTATTGAGTTCATCATAAATCCGCGTAATGCGACCATGGTGATGAAGCCATTTCTGCTCCGGATACCATATGATGGAATCTGCCAAAGTAGGGTCCGTCACAATGTCTAAAACCCATTGCCATGGGTCTCGGTATTGGAATGTGAAGCTGTATTTTTTCCCTTTGAACTCATGTACAATGGTCTCCTCTTTAAACTATTGAATTGTCAAAAAATGCCAGTAAGGAAAGGCAGAGATATGCACTTACCCGAACGCTAAAATTACGTGCAGCTGCCAAAGACCGTTGATAGTCAGAAAAGTTTCGAAGCGTCAACTCTGTTCCAGATGCCCATCTTCTGTTAAGTCCTTCTAAAAGTGTTTCAATTGTTTCCTTGTCAAGTGCTTTTGAGACGGCGATACGACAGAATTCAAAATCAGCGCGACTGCGAAATGGGGCCCAGGGACTATCATCGTCCGGACCTTGAGTTGCAGTAGGATTGGCTGACGACGCTTGGTTTAATGTTGGATCATCAAGCAGGATGATAGTTGATGTTTTGCCGCTGTGAGGATGATGCATAACGCGTATGAATTCTTGTACAGCATCATGAGCTGCACTGCCAGTTGAATTGGAGTTTTTGTCACGGTACGCTAGCGCCTTTTCCGATTATTCGATTTCTTCGATTTTCTTTCGGTTTCATTTCGTGTTACGATTTCCTTCATTTCCCGTACTTTGCCGTTTCCATTAGTTCCATCGTTTTCTCGATTTTTCGATCTCTTCGATTTTCCTCGATTTCTGTCTGTATCTCCTCGGATCCCATGGGGATCAGTCGAGCGCTTCGTATCCTGTACTTATATGCGTTTTCCCTAGAGGGGGATACCTAAGCTTGTTCTCTTAGGTTTTCCCTCCTCTAGGTGAGTAGTTAGTCGCTGCCCCTCAATAGATCTTAGGTTTTCCCTCCTCTAGGTGTGTGCCCTGAGTCGCCCTAACAGTTTTCGTCAATCGGATCTTCTTCTTCAGATTCTACCTCGTCTAGGTAACACAGTAAGGTTTTTTTAATGTATGGAAAACTACAAAAAAATTGCTTACCCTGCATCTCCTCGTCAACTGGTGGAAATATTAGCTCCGGTCTGTAAGGGTATGATCGTTCAGTAGTTAGCTTAAGGATCAGACGGAGTATAACCCAGTAGCCCAATCTATAATAGCGCAAGGAACTACTCTTACGCGCACAGGTGTATATATATACATGAGTCCGTTATCTCTACCAATAACGGTCAGGTGCTATATCTACCAATAGGAAGGAAGGCAGCCGATGACGAATAGGAGAACATGAGAAAGAGGAAGATGGTGACAGAATAGAAGCGTACGGAGAAACGGTGGAAGTACGGGAGAATACGGGAGGATAATACGGACCGGCATACCGGGTACCGTACGATGGATATGATAACGCGTAGGTCAGCATATACGTCTATACTATACGCACAGTATACTAGATTAGTCCTGATGGTCCTAGCACGTACCCTGACATGGTCCAGACAAACTGTCAGGAGGAGGATCTGGCAGGATATCCACTGGTGTTCCCGCTATTGATTGTGCATGAGCATGCCTGGCCAGACAGCTTTTTATGTGTCTGTCAAAACCCCATCTATTAACAGGCTGGTTGCAGGAATCACACAAGCGTTGATGATTTTGCAGATGGATGGTATGATTCAACTTTTTTGCAGATGTGGTTCTACTATTAAAAGGTGAGATCAAGACATAAACACAAAATTCATTTCATACCCCATGTTATCACTTTTAAATGATTCTCCAATTAGATGTTAAGGGAATGGCGAAGCTTGAGTCTTGAGAAAGCAGGGAGTCGTAGATCATGACATATGCCCGGGCTTGCACGCCGGTCCTTCACCTCGCTAAGTTAGTATCCACTGCACCTCATATGATGTTGACGCACCTTTTTTTTTCATTCTCAACTTTACTTGAACTCTTACAATCACACTGTCAGAAAATATGTCCAGCAGTCCCGAAAGTTCTGCATCCGAGGGTGGATTTGGTTCGGATATGTCAATTGGAACATTGTAAGGACACGATCGTTCAGCGGTTGAGACTTAAGGATCAGACACTATAACCCAGTAGTCCAATCTATAATAACGCAAGGAGCTACTCTTGCGCGCACAGTTGTATATATATACATGAGTGGGCTATCTCTACCAATAGCGCTCAGGTGCTATATCTACCAATAGGAAGGAAGGCAGTCGATGACGTAAGAGAAACATGAGTAGAAAGGAAGATGTGACAGTATGGAGCATACGGAGAAACGGGGAAAGTATGGGAGAATACGGGAGGATAACACGGACCGGCATACCGGGTACCGTACGATGGATATGATAACGCGGAGGTCAGCATATACGTCTATACTATACGCACAGTATACTAGATTAGCCCTTATGGTCCTAGCACGTACCCTGACAAACATTAAAACAAGTATGCATTTCATATATCCCTCATATTCATGTAGACCTACTCTTGCTACTGCAGGTTTTGAGGAAAACACAGGCCAAGAGTAATGCAAGATCTGTTCAGCTAGCTGAAAAAGACCGGCGTATTGCTACTCTCACCAATCGGGCTGAAACCGTGCCAAAGGACCTAAGGCTGTCCACAGGTATTGGATTACCCGGGTTACCCGAACGGGTTGACAGGTTTTTACCCGCGGGTCACGGGTACCTGCTTACGTAATTACCCGGGTCAATTTTACCCGCGGGTCCGGGTTTCACTTTAGACAACAAGCAGGTACCCGCGGGTATGCAATAACCTCGGTCCATGTCATATAAGTACAATTTTTGAGTGAATTTCGTCGTGTTTTTTTTTTTATTTTGGCTCTAGAGAGCTCAAAATTTACTTAAAATGAAAATAAAAAAATATGTAATAAATATTTTTCGAATATCTACAAGATAAGTCGGGCGCTTAAATAAGCGCCCGTGTTACATAATCAAAAAAATCGTCTGAAATCGTCTAAACTAGAGAGTTTTGAGACACTCTCTATGACCCGGGTACCCGCCACAGGTTACCCGTACCCGTCGGGTAATTACCCGCGGATCCAGGTTCCACTTTGAGAGCAGGTCATTACCCGTGGGTAGGTACCCATACCCGCGGGTAATTACCCGTGGACAGCCTTAAAAGGACCACCAGGAGCCACCAAAAAAGAATGTGTACATTCAAGATTCCAAAAAGCGCTCTCAGGTTGGGAAACTTGCAAGAGAGTTCACTTATATGTACGCTTTCTGGGTTAGTCCAACAGATGAAGAAATCCTTACACTTGAACTGGATCCATCCTACAGTGGCGCGCAAAACGGTACACGCGTTTGTAATTTTTCGCGCGCAAACGTAATATAGAGCTCAATAAATTCTTTAAAATTCTGGAAATATTTGTGTAATTAGTCTAATATATCTACTACAATTTTCGTTAAGAGCCAAAAAAAAAATAATCACTAATTTACAAGATATTAAGTTAGCTTTGTGACAAGCTCCGGTGTACAGTTTTGCACCTTTTGTAATTAGACATGAATTTAGTACTTTGTATGGCCACCCTTGGCTTTTAGCACTGCCTCTACCCGTCTAGGCATACTGTCACGGTACGCTAGCGCCTCGCTCGATTATTCGATCTTTTCGATTTCCTTCGGTTTCATTTCGCACTTCGATTTCCTTCACTTTCTGTCAGGGTACGCTACCGCGTCCCCTCATTTTTCCTTATTATTATCATCGGTATATATCTATTTCCATCTTATTTACATTTCCCGTGCATTACCTCTACTTTCCGTTTATTCTCTCCGTCCATATTTCACCTTCTCTACTCGCGCGCGTTGCGCGCTCGTACCCGGCATGATGCCCGTGACATCACGTCGCTTAGGCTCGGCTTGGGCGCCTGGCACTTAGCTGTGTCAGGGCCGCACGCCGCGTCGTCGTTTTATGTATATAGTAGCTGTACCTAGAGTGAGGGTCCCTAAGCTTGTTCTCTTAGGATCCCCTCCCTCTAGGTGAGTAGTATAGTTACCTTCCAATATATCTCTTAGGATCCCCTCCCTCTAGTGTGAGCTGAGTAGCCCTAACACTTTCCGTATCTTACCATTTCCACTACTTTTGTCGTTTCTTCGATTTCTCGATTTCTTCGATTTACTCCGATTTCTGTTTCTATCTCCTCGGATCCCATGGGGATCAGTCGGGCGCCTCGTATTCTGTATTTATATGCGTTTTCCCTAGAGGGGGATACCTAAGCTTGTTCTCTTAGGTTTTCCCTCCTCTAGGTGTGTGCCCTGAGTTGCCCTAACACATACTTTCAATCAAGTTCTGACAAACCTCAACATCTATCCCTGACCAAACCTCTAAAATTCTTTCCCAGAGTGCATGTATGCTGGTTGGGGGTGTGTCATAGTCAAAAAGCCGTCTCTTCACAATACTCCAAAGGTGTTCTATTGGATTAAGGTCTGGTGATTGTGGTGGCCACTTCATAACTTCGATCCCATTGTCTTCAAACCAGTCTTGGGCCTTTTTGGAGGTGTGTTTTGGGTCATTGTCCTGCTGGAAGATGATATCCCGGGCTTTCTTCCTGTATTTCTTCAGAGACCCCTTCAAATGTTTGTCCAGGATTTTGCAGTATGAATCTGCATTCATAATTCCGTCTATATCGATCGCCTGGCCCACCCCATCCCAGCAGAAACAGCCCCACACCATAATACTACCACCACCATGCTTCACAGTTGAGTCAACCACCCGGTCACTCAGGCCTTCCCCTGGCCGTTTCCACACCCACTTTTGGCCGTCACATCCAAAACGATTTATTTTTGTCTCGTCTGACCAAATCACCCATTTCCAATCCTCGATTGTCCAAAATTGGTGTTTGCGAGCCCAGTCAAGCCTCTGCTTCTTATGCCGGGTGACAAGCAGTGGTCGTTTAATCTTTGTTGTGGCTGTAAGACCGAGGTTTTTTAGGGATCGACGCAGCGTGCAAGTATGGAAAGACATTTCTCTGGAGGATTACAAAATTTTTTGGGCATCTACTGCTGTAGTTGCTTGTCCGGAAAGCAAACAACGGGCGGCATATCGGACATCATGAGGAGAAAGTGATCGAGGACGGCCACTGGCTGCTCGGGGAAGCTCATTTCGATGTTCTTTTCTAATTTTAGTGATTGCCCCACGACTAACACCAACGATCCGTGTCATTTTTTTGACCGGTGTTCTTAAGTCGATGTGGTGGAGGACTCTATCTACTTTTTCTTGAGGAAGCTTCACCATGCTGAATTTCTTGCCGATTTCGTGCTCAAAAGTTTCTTTTGATATATACCTTAGTTTTCTATAGTCACATGACTTAAACTTTATTTGCTCAAAAGTCGAGAAAACCTTATTTTACTATTCATCTTCAACACGTGCAAAACTGGCCACGTGATACCAGTCAAAAAATATATATATTGTGGGCGAACGAGCGACATTGAGCGCAACTTTCATTAAGTAAACATGTTCCCAACATACTCAGGTACGTTCACAAATATTTTCAGATTTATTGAGATTTTATTGACGGAGCTAAATAGGTTACACTGAAAATATCGCAAGTGCGTGTACAGTTTTGCGCGTCACTGTTAAGGGTCTCAATGGGTTTCGGGTATGACGGGTAATACCCGCGGGTATGGGTATTTTCGTGCAAAAAGCTAAACCATACCTGCCCCGGGTTTTGCAATTTTCAATTTTTGAGAAACGGGTTTGACCCGATACCCGCGGGTAAACCCGTGAAAAACCCGTACCTATACCCGCGGGTTTTGGAAAAAATCAAACCCACAGGTTCGGGTACCTGCGGGCGCGGGTACCCATACCCACGGGTAAAACCCGTTGAGAACCTTAGTCACTGTATAATCCAAGGGAACGGTTTTCATCAGCTGGAGAAAAGCAGCAGGGACTCGTGTTTGACTTGATAAATTTAATCCCAAATGACATACACACTAGATTTCAGGAATCAGATTATGTTGAACAGGTATTTTCTTTTCACCACATAAATATGTCTAAGAAATTTAATATCTGCTAGTTTTTCGCTGATATGGATCAGCAAAGGTCCAATGCCTCTAGCCAACTAACACAGACCGGTCCCTATAAGATAGCGGTCACGTCGATCCGACTACCCTTAAGCGCCCATTATGTAATCATTAGGGTTAGGGGTTAGGCGGCGAATTTTTCCAAAAATATAAATTTTTTAACCCTAATGTTCTTTGACCGTGATAAATAGAGGTGCAATGCATCATATAATCCTTCAGGCAGTTATATATTATAAAACCAATGTAAATTTCACTGTAAATATATGAAGAATTGATGCTGCCGACTCACGTCCACCAGTGCTATGGTCGCTTATTGTCGCTTAGCGCTTCGGGATTTGCCGGTGCTTATGTAAAGGCGGCGAAATTCCTGTCGGCGAAAAAATGAAAAGTCACCAAATCGTCGAAAAAGAGCTTTGGTGTATTGCGCAGGGGCTTAGTAATGTTTGTGCTATAACTTTTTAACCGACAGCTTTTTCAAAAAAATAAAACCGTAGAAATCTTCTCTACCTTTAACTGAAACTTTCTATGGTTTTAATTTATTGATAAATTCCAGGTGTGGCGAGCAGAAGAGCTCGACAGACTAGGGTTTATTTTCGGCGCCTAAGGGTAGTCGGATCGACGTGACCGCTATCTTATATTGGGTTGTACGAAAGAAGTGTTTGACGATGTCCAGTGTCGCTTCAACACATTTAAGTCATTAATTGGATTTTGTGGTCAAACAGATGGAAAGGACACGTACACTGTTCTAGCACCGATTTTGTATAAGGAAGATCCCAATGAAAAGAGAAAAATGGAGGATTTTCCGCCATCCGATTTTAATGAGGGTATGAAAAATATACTTTTCGCACTTTTTCAGGCTTTCTCAATTACAGCTAGACTTACTCTGCGCTTGTTCGAGGACCGAGTTCAGTGAAGTGCCTTTCGGACGGACAGGTGACGAGAAAACTCTCCCATGCAAATCTTGAAAGCCAGTGGAAACTCAGCTATATTACACCTGGCGCAATTGCTATGGCTGCTACTCTCGTATGTCATTTGCACCTTTCTGATCATTTTCTTGTTAATATTCCGTTTAGGCACGCTTCATAGCTTCCGCTGACCGCTCTCTACTACCATGCGGGGCTCAGACTCAAATCAACTATCAAAGCGATTATGATACTTACTTCGAGTACCTCCACACCGGTCTTCATGAGAAAAGAGTTTCCGTCATTGATATCTTCAAGACATGGAATGAAATCTTTTATCCGGATTCCGCAAATCTTCCTGCCAAGTCTAGTTCTTCTGTGCCAGAGGACGTTACGTTTCTGTTTGATGACCTAAAAGATGATGAAATCGCTGAAGAATCGAGTCAATCAGAGCCGGAACAAGACCCACCGCTGACACAGGCTGAGGCAAGGAACTCGACACCAGCTTCCCAGGATGAGGAGGATGATACATTGGCACCAAGAATGGTATCTGTCCTCACCTTTTATCGGTTAGTTGAGCTGACAGGTAAATTGATAGTCTCCTGCTTTCAATCAACCACCATCACCTTTGACGGATATAGAAGCTACTACTCCATGCGTCCATCTCGACGGTCAGCCATCGTCACCTTTAGGAGACATTAGCAACGTTTTGCATGGTCATCATGCCAGTCAAAATCCCATCATTCGCACGCAATCTTCGGCGAACCAAAGTTTAAGGAAGCGACGGGTCATCCAGAGCGATGAGGAAGAGGAGAGCACAGGGCCTACATTTGCAAGACGCAACAGAGGTGAAAGGAAGAAGAGACGAAAGGCCGTCCCGTTGGAATCCGCAAATGAAAATGTGTCCCCTCAAGTTCGCCGTAGCAGCCATTCTAAGAAACACTGATGCAATCGCGATTTGATATAAGAATCAATTTGAATAAACTTTGTATTACAACTTTTTTTCCAATACATTACTTATACTTTCAAATCCACACTGGTTGATAAACTGTAAAGCTCTGATCTCTTCAACCATCTTTCTTTGTCCGTGCTTCAGTTTTTCTACCTCCGTCTTTAAAGCTTGAACTTCGGCCGTCAACCCTCCTGACACGCTATCGGTTCGCTGTTGCTTTATAGGCCGTCCCACTTCGGTTATCGTGTGGTTAAATGTTGCTGAGACTTTACGCTTGGGAATGGGGGGATGAGAAATAAGTGTTTGCGGAACAACGGAAGCCTAAATTCCATCATTTTTGGCCCGACGTTGTCAAGAAAAGACATACCACGATTGTTCTGTTGTCTGGTCTTGAGCCTAGAGGAATTGCAGGTTGTAGATTTTCTACTGTCTCAGAATCTTTGAAGCGTCCCTATAAGCACCTACTGAGCACAATGGCATTCAGCTACATGATAAAATCACTTACAGGGTTCAATCTTTCTCTTAACGCTGGTATAACTTCACTGTCCGTGTCAGGTTCGGTCTCCGAGTCGTCGATGATCTCTGCTGGAATGTTTTCTTTATTAGACATGACGGAAAGGGACAAAAATGCAGCTTTAAAGAAGAAAAATGCAGCTATGAGAGGGTGCACGAATTAGACGCATAATTGAGACGACAATTTTCCAAAACGGGATCGGACGGACCTATGACGGTGAATTAGACGCTGGTTGGAGCCGCTCCACATTGGTGAAGGTATATAAGACCTTCAACAATGCTCCACTAGTCCTATCGCTCTTGTCCTCGTTCTACTACCATCGCCAGCAAAAACGAAGTGTCGTGGAAAACGCGTGTGGAAATGAGTGCGCGCTCTTATTACGTAAAGACAATGACTAACTGCCTAACTGTCTTGTAGATAATCGCTAGGTGGGTGTACTCAACCTGTAGTATAACACATTTTTGTAGTCCATAGTATAATGTTATGTAGCTATTTACTTACCCGTGGTTATAAAATATACGTATATTGTTGCTTATAAATCCGATGTGGTGTTTGTAGTGGTTTGAAGCCGATCCGTACTAAGGTTGAGCTAGTATGAAAGCCTAAAAACAGATTTTCGACTGTCAGGCATTCCGGGTCATATACGAAGCAAGCCTGCAGATACCGAAACCCTCTCCCAGATACCAAAACCCTCTCTCAGATAGAGACACCGTCAGGCAGATACAGATACCCGTCAGGCAGATTTGAGGCAGATCAGAAAGTTGCCATCCAGATATGCATTCGTGTTTTGAAGTCCATTTTCTCGATCTGATCAAGCCGTCAGGCTAGATCAGGCAGACCTCGTCTGACCGGACTTATGGCCTGATATGCCAATATCAGGCACTTTCGATTTTTGCGAAATACTTATGGGTTACGGGTCCGAAATTCCCGCCCACCAACTCGGGAGACATGAAAATTCATGGTTTGTGGGGGGTTATGGGTTTGGAGAAGTATGGGGTATAAGAAGTTTGACTGTATGTCAAATGTGCGCTTTTTTTATGCCTGCCAGGAAGCTTCCTATATTGCCTCTGGGAACAGCAGTTAATGTTGTCCAATTGCAGTTGCATTGCATCAAGATGCACGCTTGCCCTCAGGCTCAGGCTTAGTGATTAGTGACTTACATTTAACCGCGTATATAGGTCTCAGCCTCTTCTACGTCAAAACTCAACCCTACTGAGCGCGTTTTCGCAGGTGCCTGCATGTCGTCAGCAGTTTTCAGTAACCGGAAGAGTATGCTAGAGGAGTTAAGTCGTAGACACAACCGGAAATAACATTCAGAGAAGGACTGGACAATCTTATACGAGTAACGATAAGTAACGGCAACGACAAGGTCAGTCGGAGCCAACTGTTCCATTATGTGGAAGAAATAAGCAAACATTGTGCAGGGTAACAAGACCGCTCAATTATTCCAAATAAGGTTGTTTGACCGTTCCCTAGTTGCTCGCATCTCGCCTTCGTGTTCAGGCTTCTGCTAGCACAGCCGCACTCAAGCCGCACTTCCACCTCTCGTACGACGTATACCATGAGAAATCAATTTAGTCCAACGAGCATCAGGTTCTTCAAACTTGTCTTGCGATATGAACTTGGACCTGTCCACCAGAACAGTCCACGACAAAACGTCCTTACCGATATTCCCGATAATGTAAAGACAATGGTCACGATCGGCGCGTAACCGCATCAAGAACTGAAACATAGCCGATTTAGTCCTGGTGCATCATCCGACAAAATGGACAAGATGACCTTGCATATCCGCACGGAGTAGGCTGGATAAGCCGAGACTGACTGAAACACATTGATTAAAGCGACCCTTCTCTGTACCACGGTTCAATCGTCGGGATGGACCTATAACCATAGCATCATGTTCGACGCATTGGCTACAATTTCAATCAACGCTTCTAGACTATGATCGGTTCTGGCTGCTCTGCTTCAGTCCAAGGAGCTCGTCACATCCTTGGTCGTTCAGATCTTTCTACCCGGAAACAGCATTTGGGACTGGATGAACTCCATTCTTCCAATTTGTCTTGCTACACTTGCAGGACCCTCCAATTATATTTTCGATAGTGACGATAATGGCAGCCCGCTCTTTCAAGTGCCGCGTTGAGTGGCACTTCAAGTTTAAACATGTATGTGACGACCTCTTTTACAATTCTACGTACCACAGCTATCAAGGTTCCTTTTAATACTCTCAAACAGAATTGGCAAACATAATGGACCGACAGTGCTGGTGTTTGGTGTTTGAACACATGTCGGAAGGCCATATTCGGATAACGCCTTCGCCAACGCCGATACGGGTGCATACGCTTGTATTGCCAATGTGCAGAATAACGCGGAGGAAAATGACCTGATTCAACTCGTTGGAGTCTCTTATTATGTGTTTGCACGGCTGTGGGCAATGACTGAATATTTCAGATTCGTGAAACCAGGCGCGGGGCGAATCAGGCATCCAGCTCGTTGGGAGAGAGGCATACGTGTTTGTCATCGTGCAAGAACGCGAATGGAGTTCAATTTTGTTGATCAGTGCAGCGCATCTTAGATATCCGGCGGCTGTGTTTGACGAAATTGTGAGGCGATTGGCAGACTGCTCTGTGTAGGGTTCAAGGTTCACGACGGCAGTGGAACCACGGGCTATAAAATGTTCCTCCTACAATGATTTAATTGCCAATATAAACCATACATGTATTGAGACAAAGTTAAAAGGGAGATAATTCCGGGTAGGAAGAAAAACCAAATAAAGACACATTTGAACTAGTCGTGAATGTCACTCCAGCGATTGTAAACATCTCGTAAAATCTGATGTTTGTGAAAAGTGCTACTTAGTCTCATGAGCGTCAGCGGATCCACCCTCTGCCTCATCGCCCGCTCCGTCCTCTACTTCAACGTCCTCTCCTTCATCCTCTGCTGTATGATAAGACTCGGAGTTGTCCGAATCTTGATCAGAATCTTGCGAAAAAGTGAGAAATTAATGCAGCAGTTACGACTCAAGTAGGCTCACCGTCAGAAACATCGTCTGATTCAGGTTGAATAAGACGTATTAAAGGAAGACCTAAGATACGAGCAGCTTCATCGCTGTTTGGATCGATGCCCAACGCAGCCTGAATCTCCTGGATATACTCAAAATCATCATAACCCATATTAATCACACGAAGAGTTCGACGAATTTGACAGTTGAATGATTTTGAGTCGAAACCGAGGGTTTCCATATCAGAACAATACAGTCTCTCGGATCCCGAAGGACCAAGAGACCAGTATGTATCCAGCTTTTCATCGGGTACCGCCGGTTTCGAAATAAAGAAGTATAACTCTTTATACTCAAAAGTTCCAACCGAACACCTGAGCCTGGAAGGAGTTTGGATGTGCCACGAGAATCCAGTAACTACAGATATTTGGATAAATCATCTATACAACGACACGGTAGTAGTGGAATTGGCATACCAACGCAAACATCACAAGACTCGTGCATTCCGTCGGTTCTTGCAAGTAAGCAGCCAATTTGACTAACAAACGCACGAGCCAATCGTTCCCAGTAAGCATTATCCGTATTCTCAACATCGCATTCAACCACCACTGTCTGGAGATCGTCGCTAGCCAAAGTGCTTGTTGTATCTACAGGAATGCGAATCCTGAAAACTTTTGAGTGATATTCATTGCTGCTACATGATGGAAAACATGCTATACCTGAAATGTTCACCACAATCTTCGATAGCCAATTTTGTATGCAGTATATCATCACGAATAATCCAGTCCAATGATAATGACTCTTTGCATGGAATAAACCCTAATATAGTTGCATCCGAAGCGTCAGGTGTATTGTTGTGTCGATCGGCTAATAAGATGTCACCGGGGTAGACAGAATATGCTGATGCGGAGATGTCCTTCCATATAAGGACATCTATGGCACCATAGAGATCCCATAAAAAAGAGGGGTCCGGAGGAACATTCGATCTTGGGGACAAATGCAGCATGTCTACTCTTTCCATAATCTTGGTCAACTCCTCTCGAGACAAAGCGCCAATGCGCATCCACTGCCACTGAGTAGCAGGGACGGTTTGTAGAATATTCGGCGACCATTCCTGATATTGAAAAATGAATTCACACTAATAATTGTTCATGCGTTTAGAGATGAGAAAAAATGAACTAACAAATACAACAAGCCCACGTCCGTCTAGAACGTTCACATAACAGGAGGCAAGATATCCATCCTCATGGTCTTTGAAACTGATAAACGGGCGAGAGAATTGCAGATACCACCAAGATATAATAGCATGGTGAGATATGCCCTCAGCCACGTAGTCACGGCCTTCCTGTAAGCAGAAGGCAAACGGTGAGATGCAAACAATTGGCGGAATTGTGGTCGGTTCTCACAGAAAAAGACGACACCTGAGATGTATTTGAGGAAGAAATTTCATCAGATATTGTGGTAGCTCACTGCATAGCGCACATGCATGTACCGGCCTAATACATTGCTGAATCTTGGATTGAATTGTTCAAGTGGAATACACCACGCTGTATACATATAATAGTAAGCTTTGATTTTCATTTCGTGAAGTGACATCAACGAACAATTGTGTGTAAAGACAAGGCCAAGGCTTCCTTTTGACTTGATTATGCCGAATAGCTGCAACACATTTTGATGACTTGCACGAAGAATGAGCTACCGTTGATAACCATTTCACAAGAGAAGAGTGTATTACCGATATCGCGAATACCATTCTTTTTCTTTTTCAAATTTCTGTTTATAGTATAAAAATACAGCGAAGAAATAGCTGTATTTTTGTGTGACGCACGGAAATCGCATCCCGGCCTTTGTAGACACGGACCATCCGTGTTTGACTCTCTTGTTTCCATTGGACTTTCCAGTGTTCAATTTGTCCATTCGAGTTATTATCGAGCACATTTAGATCACAAAGTCTGATTTTTTCGAACTGGCTATTTTCAGAAGACTTCAGAATGCGAATGACCAACCCGACTTACATCAGAGTCCGTCTCATCTGTGTTGCTCCCTATTTGGAAACGTATCACACCTCTGAGCTTAATATGGGACCAGAATGAAACCAAAATCTGCGTCAAATATATTCGTGCGCACCATAAGATTAATCCGAAACTCTTCTATCTGACTTTGATAACGTGCTAATGAATTTTTTTCACGGTCGGCTGCGAAATATCTCTGAAGGAGTTTCGATTTATATGGTTTATTGAATGACTGGAGATCATTCAAGATGTTTCGTAAGCATCTGTTAAAGTGGACTCAGACTCGTAAGTATCTTATATGAGCAGAACTGCACACCTGTAAAATTCTTCACAACTTTTCTCAAAGTTGTTGAATGAATCAGACGTGATTTCATGATTCTTCTTGGTCTCCTCATGAAGTATTTGGAGTATAGTTGTGATTTTGATTGTCAGAGTCTTATAATCGTCTTGGTTTTGTTGCATTTGCTGATCTTCTATCAGTACTCACGGGTCGAGATCCAATGACTGACTCACTTGGACAGGTTTTAGTAGAACTTTGACTAGCTCCGCTGCACCCTTTAGATATGGGAATGGTAGGAGACCCCCTACCACACTAGCTAATTCAGCAGCCCGGAATGCGTTAGATACCCAGTCAATTTCGGTCTGCATAACAGATACTGCGGTCGAAACTGATGGCTCGTGTTCATTCTGAGGGATAGGAGACCTCTTCTGAAAAACCATAGCTGGAGATGGATCGTGAGTATGGAGTGATTCGATTCGTGTCGATTATGTCGAATATTTATGTGTCAAACGTGCGCTTGTCCTAAGAAGTTTCATGCTTCTCGTACTGCCTCTGGGAACCGCAGTAAATGCTGACCGAAAGTAACTGCACTGCATCAAATGCGCATGTGCCCGCGAACTCGACCGTATTTGGTTTTCCAACCAAATGGTCAAAGGCTTCTTTGATACTGGATGTGTGACTGTGAACACCGTAAGTACAAAGGAGGGACGTGCAGTTAACGAGAGCGCCAAAATTCATTCGAGTCCTGTTCGTCATTCTTATCATTCCAGCCCTTGGTACCATAACGCTGAAGCATGACCCACCTAAATCCGCCAGTCCTCAACCTTTTCGTTATTTAAACTTCCTCACGATCAACCTGACGCGTCAACTTCATCATCGCTCGTAATATCCTCGGTATCCTCGAATTGACTGTAGAACCAATCGGCATACTCGAGTCAAGGTGATGATTTCCTGCTGAGGCAGTGTCGATGTTGCTCTATGAAAAGATAGCATCATTTAGGGGCACAGCAACAACCGCTGATCATTTCATTCCGGTAGCTGAACCGCTTGCATAAGATTCACGCTACACCCTGGAGATATGGGAATGGCAGATGCCCCCCCGTTGCATTAACTGATTCAGCGAATTTGATACTGTATGATCCTATGTTACGAGGTCTTCCGCTTGTGTATGAAGTTCTACACTGATTATAGGACAAATTGATCCATTCATGTCGACGTTTAGTAAGCATCAAACACGGGCTTTTCCTCAGGCTATGCCTGTCTCGAGCCTGAGTTTTGTGCTCGTCTCTGAGAAGGTGAAAGGGCAGTCGATGCTACACAGAAGTGGCTGCATTTAATGCAAGATCCTCGCATCATGCAACTTCTTGGGTCAGAACTATCTTTGGGCAATTATTCGTGATGGGGTTCGTGACCTCATCGCTCGGGTGAGATAGTTTTCAAGAAAACCCTCACGGATCCGCGCATACAATCGTTTTTAACAATTTATATCGTCTTCAGTATTTCGACGTATGGCAAGTTTAACAGCCCGTTTGCCTCATTGACTACACCGTGTCCCGTTCTTCTCGCCTGGTCTTCCTGTGCAGTTCTCGTTTCGTTTTGGTTGGTCTTCATTGGTCTCATTTGCCATTCGTCTTTTTGTATTTGTTGGTCTTTCGTTAATCTCTCGTGTCTCTGGTCTCTGTTGGTCTCTCGTTGGTCCTCGTTGGTCTCTGTCGTGTTCGCTTCATGACCACCATTAGCTTATTGGAGTTTTTCTGCGCCGTAACACCAACTCGCCAGATTCTTTTTTATCCCCAAGCGGTTTTTATCAAACCTCTCGATTTCCTTGAAGAAGAGTCATTATATCACTACTCTCTTACCATTACTAAATCAACGACAGAAGATCTGTTGGGTAGGGTCACTTCATTGTCACTTCATTTCACCATTGTCTGGCATTGTTTCTAAGAATAGAAAATTAGTCTCCAGTGCTTGAAATTTCTTAGCACGATTCAAGAGATAACAGCGTTTACAATTACACTTTGCGTCCCCGTCCGATTCAACTACAAGATTCGTTGAATGTTTTTTCAATGTACTTGACGTTCCCAGTTCCCCGGTGCCAACCTCAAGAGCCAGTCTATTCGTCTCTGCATTGTCGTCTTCGTTCTTTTAATTGACAAAGGTCTCTTAGTCGTCTAACCCACTCGTAAAGAAAGAGGCGACGGGAGTAATAGTACGATTGAAAGTAATGCCTTTTAATAAAGAAAAACGATATGACCATGATCATATGTTTGTTGATGATACACGCTTCATTGTTGAAAAAATACAATATATAAATTACGTGTTTCTACTAGTCTTCTTCTTACCCTTCGCAATATTCTCGCTCTCACGGATCTCTAAAGATCCACCAGCCGCCTCCTACAGCACACTACCATTACTCTTTCCGTCGCCATTATCTCCAGCAGCAGCAGAAATCCTTTACAACCAAATAAACCATCAAATCCCGCGCCTGCTCCTCCAGCTCACCAACTCTCATCTCAGTCTTTTTCCTCTTCACCTCAGCAATCTCTGCTTTCTGCCTCACCTTCTCCAATTTCTTTCTCCCTCTCCAACTTTCTCGCAACCTCCATAAATTTCTCACATCGCTTCTCGATCCTCGTTTTTCTCGCGCTACAGTCCTACAATCTGCTCCTCCTCTTTCTCCTTCAGCCGATTGATCTCATCCCCTGTCAAACTCCTTTTGAGCCATCAACTCCTTCTCTCAAGTACATTAATCTGATTCCGTGCGGATATGAGTATATTCTCCAAATGGTTCTTTTTGCTGCTTATAATAATCCCGCTACGAATCCAACTGCGGCGTGGGCAGGTACAAGTGCTATCGCCTCCATCTTCTCCGCGCGCATCGAATCAACAGACGTGAGACCTAACCTCGATCGATCCGCATCACTCCCGATCGTGTTTGACACGGCAAAAGCAGAAGGTAACTCGACAAGTTTTCCATCCGTCTTATTCTGAATGAACCGATGCTTCATCGCCCTCGTAGTGCACGTGCACGTGGGCTCGACCATCTCGCCACAGCCCGTGTTCCCGCATATAAGACAAATCCAGAGATTAGACGTTGAAGAACAGTCAAAGCGCATGGATAGAGAAGGTCCGTTTTGCGAGTTGGCACTGGTGGTGAATGCAGGTTAGACTGTGACGTTGTGCTGTTGTTGTGCCATGAGCCGGAAGACGTGTTTGAGAATACTGGCACACTGAATATTCGTAGGCCAATATGGAAACTTGGGTCGGCGGGTCAGGGGAAGGGGTAAGAGATCCGTGACCTGCTCTCCCCCCACTTGGTTAAACAGATGCAATGAAAAGTATGCGAACACGATAGTCCCGTAACGGACATGTCCATCAGTTCAAGACAAACCGGACAACTGGAGAGCTCATGTAAACTGCTCTGAGCAGTGGCCAGACGGGATACAGCGAGAGATGTGTTTGATTCAATTTCGATGGATTTCATATTGATTATGTACGTGACATAATTTTTACTGGGCTTTGGAAGCGGATATAAATGTTTTGAACTCGTTCAGCTGACTTGTTTATGTATGGACACACATACCTCTAAGATATAAGACGTTGAACGGACGGTCATTGTATTCTTGTGAAAAGAGCACGGCGTCGTCCCTAGATCTGAACTTCAGCAATATTGAGCGATTTGGCGACGAACCGCTAAAAACGGGACAAACCGTTGATCAAGAAAAGAGTTGGATGAATTGTGAATCACCGAATCATCCTCAAATGTCGTTCCATCTTTTGAATCTTCCACCTTGACGACGCCATTTAATTTCAGTGGAGTTTCAAATTTGTTAGAGAAGAGTAGGTGTTTTTATCTTCCTCCTCCTCTCCTCCTCTCCGGTCGTGATCGTTTACAAAAATCACGATGTCTTGATTATAATTGTGAATGTGTCAATAGATGTGCACAACGCCTTCGGGTAAAATGTGCTTCTTTGTGAGAGGATATGCGTTTTGGAAGGTTGGTGACCCGGGTTTATCTGTGCTCCTTACAACAGATTTATTCTTCTCTACGAGAAAGTAGCATTAGATGCTTGAAGAGAAGTAAAGTTTAAAAACCTACGATGAAGTTAGAAACAGAAGCCTGGATGTTCTCCTGTTTCATTAATGAATCAGACTCGTACGCTCAGGCTCTTCCGAATACGGGCAATCAATAACAATACTCCCAAACCTCCAATCGTTCGTCATCTTTCCGTTGTTGTTGAAATCGGGGCGGTGCGAGAGTAATTTTCAAATGGTTTTTTTGAGCCAATGAGGACTCGGGGAAGTACTATGTATGTGGTGGTAGGCCTTTGGTCAATCGTAATCGAAGGGTATAATTGTTCATGACATCTTAGGAAAGAAAGACGATAAGAGAAAGGGCACTGCGTCGTTCAAAGTCGTTTTGGTGGTGCTGGTGAATAGATCGATGGCACGAAGCCGCAGTGAAGTCACCATTAGAGAGTAGCAGAAAAACAGCCGATATGGTCAATGTGTGGGCGTGTGTGGGCGTGTGTCTGTCTATACTACTGTAAATCTCAAATGTGCTCAAATGTCTGCTTTTCGGGAGTCCAGCGTTATCGTCATCGAGTCCAGCAGATGATATATTCGCGCAGGTATCGGTGTCATCAATCACGTAAACGATATTCGGATACAATTCCTATCTCTGTCACCCGAATTTCAACGTTAACACGCAAACGATGTTCAGTCACTTTCTCCGCGTTCCACCAATCGTACGTATACCATACTCTTTTTTCCCTTTCCCTTGCGCTTAAGACAGAGAGATAACAGGAAGTGTCATCAGCATGCGTTGGACTACACAAAGCACCCTCAAAGTCCAGGGTGGAAAATCTTCTATGAAAACGGCTGTTCCCAGTTCCGCTAAACACATTAGTCGCTCTCGTAAACCACGCAGTCCCGTGCCGAATACGAAGGTGTCTGACTACCCCGTTGGACAACAATCAATGACACACTTGCGTCTGGTGAAAAGGTTGAAATTTGTTAAGATGATATCCATTGCTGGTCGCAGGTTGAGGCACTCTGGTGAGTATTGACGCTGACGCGACGGCTTGTAAAGGTTAGCCTCTGATGGTCATATTCCTTCCAGAAAATACATCTTGTTCGCGCGTCTAGGCCTTCCCGCATTAGTAAACAGAACGAATCACCCGAGACATTTTGTGTTCCATGCTACCCTCGCTCAACACAAGAATTACTAGCGCAGCTATTTTTCGCCCCAGTCCCATGGGCCGATGCCTGGTCTCCCGAAGGCCTTCGGTGCTGAGACAGGGAAGACGGCTTCTTGTACAATGTACGAAGCACAAATTTCCCTTCCAACGACTGATAGCAAGCCTACACGATCTACATTGCGCACTACGTTCCCTTCTACGAAGAACGAGGCATCAACATTTATGCCATTACAAGAGAAACTAATAACGAACCCGACTCTAACGCTATCGCCTATGCATGCATACTTTCCGATGGCTTCGGCCTCCTCGAGATTCTGTGCCCCACATCCTCGCACGTTAATGTCGCCTGCTGTCATTGAACTGGTGCCAGATGCCTTTCAATATCCCAAACAAAATTGACAAACTAATTGGGCTGACGATGACGACGCTGGGATTCTCAATCGAGACGTCTTTGGTGCCATGAACGTTCAACTCCATTCATCCAGTTTGTCCTGCTACACTTGCAGGACCCTTCAATTACATTCGATAGTGAGGATAATGGACAACCCGCTCTTTCAAGTGCCGCGATAAGTTGCATTTCAGGTTTTAAAGATCCATGCGGCGACCTCTTCTACAACTCTACATACTACAGCTACAAATTCAATACTCCCAAGAAGGATTGGCAAACCGAATCGACTGACAGTGCTGACGCTTGGTGGGCACACGTCGGAAGGCCATATTCGGACGTTGTATGTGCATAACGCCTTCGTCAACGCCGATCCGAATGCATACACTTGTATTGCCAATGTGCGCAGAATAACGCGGAGGAAAATGGGCTGATTCAACTCGTGGGAGTCTCTCATTATGTGTTTGCGCGGCTGTGGGCAGTGACTGGATATTTCAGATTCGTGAAACCGGGCGCGAGGCGAATTCAGGCATCCAGCTCGATGAAAGGGAGACATACGTGTCTGCCTTCGTTCAAGAACGGGAATGGAGTTCAATTTTGTTGATGAATGCAGCGCATCTTGGATATCTGGCGTCGGTCGATCCGAAAGGCATTCAGGCTACGATGGTGGCTGTGTCTGACAAATTGTGAGGCGATTGGCAGACTTCTCTGTGAAGGGTTCAAGGTTCACAGCAGCAGTGGAACCACGGGCTATGAGAAGACTCTTCCTACAATGATTCCTACAATGATTTGATGGATAAGATAAAACATACATGTACCGAGACAAAATTAAAAGGGAGATAATTCCGGGTAAGAAGAAAAACCAAATAAAGACAAATTTGAACTAGTGGTGAATGTCACTCCAGCGATTGTAAACACCTTGTAAAATCTTATGTTAGTGAAAAGTGCTACTTAGTCTCATGAGCGTCGACAGATCCACCCTCTGCTTCATCGCCCGCTCCGTCCTCTACTTCAACGTCCTTTCCTTCATCCTCTGCCGTATGATAAGACTCGGAGTTATCAGTATCTTGATCAGAGTCTTGCGAAAAAGTGAGAAATTGATGCATCAATTATGACTCAATTAGCCTCACCGTCAGAAACATCGTCTGATTCAGGTTGAATAAGACGTATTAAAGGAAGACCGCAAATACGAGCTCCTTCATCGCTGTTTGGATCGATGCCCAACACAGCGTGAGCCTCCTGGATATACTCAAACCCTCCGTAATCAATATTAAGCACACGGAGGGTTCGACGAATTTGAACCTTGAATGAATTTGAGTCAAAACCGAGGGTGTCCATATCAGAACAATATAGTCTCTCGGACCCCGAAGGATCAAGAGACCAGTATGTATCCAGCGTTTCATCGTGTACCGCCGGTTTCGAAATAAAGAAGTATAACTCCTTATACCCAGAAGTTCCAACCGAACACCTAAGCCTAGAAGGAATTTGGATGTGCCACGAGAATCCAGTAACTACAATGACCGTATGTTTGAATAAAATCATCTATAATGACACGACAGTGGTGGAATTGGCGTACCAAAGCAAACCTTACGAGCGCAAATCACACAAGACTCGTGCAATCCATCGGTTCTTGCAAGTAAGCAGCCAATTTGACTAACATATGCACGAACCAATGGTTCCCAGGAAGCATCATCCGAATATAAAACATCACATTCAATCACCACTGTCTGGAGATCGTCGGTTGTCGAAATGCCTGCTGTATCTACAGGAACGCGAATCCTGAAAACATTCAAGTGATATTCAGTGCTGCTACATGATGGAAAATGTGCCATACCTGAAATGTTCACCACAATCTTCGATACCCAATTTCGTATGCAGTATGTTACCACGAACAAACCAGTCCAATGATGATGGTTCTTTGCATGGAATAAACCCTAACATAGCTGCATTCGAAGTGTCAAGTGTATTGTTGTGTTCATCGGCTAATAAAATGTCACCGGTGTAGACAGAATATGCTGGTACGGAGACATCCTTCCATATAATGACATCTATGAGACCATAGAAATCCCATAAGAAAGAGGGGTCCAAAGGAACATTCGACCTTGGGGACAAACGCAGCATGTTTACTCTTTTCATAATCTTGGTCAACTTCTCTCCAGATAAAGCGCCAATGCCCATCCTCTGCCACTGAGTAGCAGGAACGGCTTGCAGAATATTCGGCGACCATTCCTGATTTTGAAGAATGAATTCACAATAATAATTTTTCATGCGTTTGAGGATGAGAAAAATGAACTAACAAATACGACAAGCCCGCGTCCGTCTAGAATGTTCACATAATGAAAGGCAAGATATCCATCCTCGCGGTCTTTGAAACCGATAAACGAGCAAGAGAATTGCAGATACCTCCAAGATATAATGGCATGGTGAGATATGCCCTTTGCCACGTAGTCACGGCCATCCTGTAAGCAGAAGGCAAATGGTGAGATACAAACAATTAGCAGAATTGTGGTTGGTTCTCACAAAAAAAGACGACCACTGAGATGTATTTGAGGAAGAAATTTCATCAAATATTGTGGCAGCTCACTGCATAGCGCAAATCTATGTACCGGCCTAATACATTGCTGAATCTTGGATTGAATTCTTCAAATGGAATACACCACGCTATATACATATAATAGTAAGCTTTGATTTTCATTTCGTGAAGTGACATAAACGAACAATTGTGTGTAAAGACAAGGCCAGGGCTTTCTTTCGACGTGATTATCCCGAATAGTTGCAACATATTTGGATGACTTGCACGAAGAATGAACTACCGTTGATAATTAATTCACAAGAGAAGAGTGTATTACCGATATCTCGAATACCATTCCTTTTCTTTTTCAAATTTCTGTTGAAAGTATAAGAATATAGCGAAGAAATAGCTGTATTTTTGTGACACACGGAAATAGCATCAGGACCTTTGTAGACACGGACCATCCGTGTTTGACTCTCTTGCTTCCATCGGACTTCCCAGTGTTCAACTTGTCCATTCGAAATATTCTTTAGCACATTTAGATCGCCCAGTCTGATTTTTTCGAACTGGCCATTTTCAGGAGACTTCAGAATGCGAACGAGCAATCCGACTTACATCAGAGTCCATCTCGTCGGTGTTGCTGCCTATATGGAAACGTATCACACCCCTGAGCTTGATATGGGACCGGAATGAAATCAAAATCTGTGTCAAATATATTTGTGC
This sequence comes from Phallus indusiatus, assembly GCA_027605045.1. NCBI lineage: Eukaryota > Fungi > Basidiomycota > Agaricomycetes > Phallales > Phallaceae > Phallus > Phallus indusiatus. The sequence goes on from JAQFWX010000008.1 coordinate 1,239,735, forward strand.
GCACCACAAGATTATCCCGAAACTCTTCTATCTGACTTTGATATCGTGCCAATGAATTTTTTTCACGGTCAGCCGAGAAATATTTCCGAAGGAGTTTCGATTTATATGGTTTATTGAATGACTGGAGATCATTTGAGATGTTTCGTAAGCATCTGTTAAAGTGGATTCAGACTCGTAAGTATCTGATATGAGCAGAATTCCATACCGGTAAAATTCTTCACAACCTTTCTCAAAGCTGTTGAAAGAGTCGGACGCGATGTCATGATTCTTCTTGGTCTCCTCGTGGAGTATTTGGAGAATATTTGTGATTTTGATTGTCAGAGTCTTATAATCGTCTTGGTTTTGTTGCATTTGCTGATTTTTTATCAGCACCGTGACTCACGAGTCGAGATCCAATGACTCACTTGGACGGGCTTTAGTAGAACCTTGACTAGCTCCGCTGCACCCTTTAGATATGGGAATGGTAGGAGACCCCCTACCGCACTAGCTAATTCAGCAGCCTGGAATGCGTTAGATATCCAGTCGGTTTCGTTCTGCATAACAGATACTGCGGTTGAAGCTGATGGTTCATGTTCATTCTGAGGGATAGGAGGCCTCTTCTTCTTCAAAACCATACCTGGAGATGGACCGTGTGTATAGGGTAAATCGATCCGTGTTGTTATATTTATATGTGTCAGATGTGCGCTTGATCTATGCCTGTCAATGAGAAACTGCCTCTGGGAACCGCAGTAAACCAAAACTAGCTGCACCGCCGCATCACATGCGCATGTGCCCGCGAACTCGACCCCATTGACTGTACGAAGGAGCGGCGTGCAACGAAAGCAGTCAAGTTGGTAAAGACCTCAAGTGTTGTGTCGTTCTATAGCATATCCATTGGCAAACCGTCTACAATCTCAGACCGAGCGTACCACCGTATTCTTCATTTAAAGCTCGGTGGAAGCGCTGGAACAGCAACGTGTCATTTCTCGGGCGCCAGAATCCATCTTACTTCAGTACCCATCGCAGCAGACCTGATACGTGCTAGCGATTTTTAGAGCCATCAGTCCTGTTCATCTAGCCTAGTCTGGCTCTCAGCACCATAACGTCCTGAACCTTTTTATCATTCTAACTTTTCCTCACCATCAACCTGATGCGTCAACTTCACCATCGCTCGTAGTATCCGACTCCTGAGTCCTCGAATTGACCGTAGACACAATCGGCGTACTCAAGTCAAGCGGATTCCCTGCTGAGGCCGTATTTATCAAGAGATAGTGGCAGTGTGGATGAGTCAATCAGTCAACAACACTGCCGTCCCCAATCGCGATATGGCTAATCTGGCAATTTGCTGTGTCTAGGTGAGTTTTGAACGCTATAGCTACTCTTACTACCTTTCCTTACAAGGAAATCCTCACAAACCCGCGCATATAATCGTCTCCGACTGGTTCATATCGCATTCGTGTTCAGTACTTCGCCGTTTCGCAAGTTTGGTCAGTGCGTTTGCCTCGCCAATTCCATCGTGTCCCGTTCTTCTCACCTAATCTTCCTACGCAATTCCTGTTTCGTTTCAGCTGTTTTTCATTGGTATCATCGTCAGTCTGCTATTAATCTCCATTGGTCGTTGTCTGGTTTTTTGTAGGCCTTACCGTCGGTCTTTGTTGTATTGGGTACCCGTTCGGGTTCGTTCCATGAACGACAACCCCGTAACACCAAGTCGCCAGATTCCTTACACTTCGTTCTTCACCATCCGGCATCATTTTTGAAAGAATAGAAACTGACCTAGATTCGCCTTCAGTGCTCGAATGTTTCTTAGCAGGATTCAAGGATTCAAGATACTAGAGCATTCAAAATTATGCTTTGCGTTCCCGTCCGATCCAACTACAAGATTTGTGAAATGTTTTTGTATGTACTGGCTTTGCGAAGACGTTCCCAGTTCCTCGGTGCCAACCTTTGTTTCGATACCCACAAATTAGTCTATCCGTCTCTTTCTTCTGCCTTTTCGCCTTCTTTCTTATAACTAACAAAGTCTCTTAGTCATCTATCTGACTACTGAGAGAGGTGACGCGTGTAATAATACGATGGACAGTAATATATTATTATATAAATTAGGTCTTTCTACTAGTCTTCTTCTTACCCTTCACATTACTCTCGCTCTCGCAAATCTTTAGCGATCCACCAGCTGCCTCCTGCAACACTTCACCGTCATTCCCAGCAGCAGCTGTGGATATCTTCTCCTTCACGTCCAAATAAACCATCAAATCCCGCACCTGTTCACCAACTCTCATCTCAGTCTTCTTCCTCTCCACCTCAGCCATCTCTGCATTCTGCTTCACCTTCTCCCAATTCTTCATCGACCCCTGACTAATAGCTCTCTCTTCCTTCAACTTCCTCTCCAACGTTCTCGCAACCTCCATAAACTTCTCACATCACTTCTCGATCTTCGTTTTCTCGCGCTACCATCTTACAACCTGTTCTTCCTCTTCCTCCTTCAGCCGATTGATCTCATCCCCTGTCAAACTCCTTTTGAGTTATCAACTCCTTCTCAAGTACATTAATCTGATTCTGCGCGGACATGAGCATATTGTCGAAATGGCTCTTTTGCTGGTCATAATCCCACTGAGGATCCAACTGCGACGTAAGCAGATACGAATATTCGATTCCAATCGCTTCCATCTTCTCCATATGCATCGAACCAATAGATGTGGGACTTAACCTCAATCCATCCGCATCACTCCCGATCGTGTTTGTCGCGGCAGAAACAGAAGGCAACTCGACAAGTTTTCCATCCGTCTTATTCTGAATCAATCGATGCACATATGTACGCTGTGTTTCAAGCTCGAGAGAGTACAGATGCATCGTTAGCTCGTCGGTGCGCGTGCGCGTGGGCTGGACCGTCTCATCCACAGCCCATGTTCCCGCATATTAGACAAATCCAGAGATTAGACGTCGAAGAACAATTAAAGCAGACGGATAGAGAATATCTGTTTTGCGAGTCGGCACACTGGACATCTATAAATCAATATAGAAATTAACTCAGCAAATCGAAGAAAGGGAGATAGCGATAAAACATGCGTGAACTGCTCTCTTCCCACTTAGTTAAATACATACAATGAAAAGTATGCGAACACGATACCCGTAATGGACGTGTCTATCAGTTCAAGACAAACTGGATAACTGAGGAGCTCATGTAAATTACTCTGAGCAGTAGCAAGATGGGATTAGCGAGAGATATGGCATCATTTGATTCAATTTCGATGGATTTCATGTACGCGATATATCTTATTGGGCTTTGAAAGAGCATATAAGTATTCTGAGCTCATTAAACTGAGTTGTTTATGTATGGACACACGTACCTCTAACGTTGAACGGACCACCATTGTATTCTTGTGAAAAAGCACGGCGTCGACCCTAGATCTGAACTTTAGCGACACTAGTGAGCGATTTGGCGACGAATCGCTAAACACGGGACAAATCATTAATTATAAGAAAATAGAGTTGAATGAATTGTGAATCACCGAATCATGCTCAAACGCGCCACACTTTCCAAAGCAGGTGCAAGAAAAGTCATAAAATCAACAGGAGTCATATATGACGGCACGGCAAGAACAGCAAGAATTGTTCCATCGTTTAAATCTTCCACTTTGACGACGGCATCCCATTTCAGTGGGATTTCGAATTCATTTGTAAGAGTTCTCTCCGGCCATGATCGTTTGCCAAAGTCGGAATATTTTGATTATAAGTGTGTGTACAACACCTTCGGGTCAGAATATGCTTCCTTGTAGGAGGATGTAAATTTTGGAGGGTTTGTGGTCCGGATTTATCTGCGTTCCTTACAACAGATTTTATTCTTCTCTATAGATAATAACTGAGAACCTTTAAGAATGAAGAATAAAAGTTAATATTTTAGAAGCTTACGCTGAAGTTTAGAAACAGAAGCCTGAGTACTGTGTGCTCTCCTGTTCCATTCTTAAATCAGACTCCTCGATGCTAGGCTCAGGCTCTTCCGAATCTAGCCAATCGACAACAAAGCCTCCAATCGTTTGTCGTCTTTCCTTCGTTGTTGAGATTGGTATAATAATGAGTATGCGAGGATGTTTTTTCAAATAGATCTCTGGGCCAATAAGGACTCAGACCCGGACTCGGAGAAGTAGTATTATGTGTGTGGTGTACGTAGCCTTTGGTCAATCGGAAGCGAAGGCTATAATCGTTCATGACATCTTAGGAAGAAAACACGGATAAAAGAGAAAGTCCTGCTTGTATTTGTCGTTCAAGGTCGTTTGGGTGGTGTTAGTGAACGGATCGTCCTCGGTGGCGCAAAGGCGGTAGGCCGAAGTCACCATTCCCTGCACCGAGCAGGGTTCTGGACCGTCATACGGAATCAAAATTCTGGTCTGAGTGTCTGTGTTAGAATACTTGGGATGCCGAGAATCCGTTGACATTATCAATCAACCTGAAATTGTTTATTACCAAATGGTCAAACGATATACAAAGAAATGCCCGGTTATCTGACTCTTTGAAAGGAATTTTTATGAATTTTGTTCGAGGAATTTTGGAATATGCACATGTATGTTTCAAATTGTTGAAAGCTTATCACTGGCGCGAGGCGTTATTGCGAGAAATAGGATCCTTGGACGAGCATCTCCAAGAAGGAATCATAATATAATGTCTTCTTGATTGAAACAGAAATTGTTGTCTCAACATCCCTCAAAGACAGATTGTAGCAAAGAATTGGACCGCCACCGTCAATCTAGAAAGAACACACTTCTTAAGCCTTCCGTAACATTTCATCCTCTTTCCATTGCTTCGTGTTATATGGCTTTTAATAAATTCGGTTTTGTATCTAACATTTCGTTCGATATTTTCTCACTGGTCAACACAATAATCATATCTCCGGTGCAGGGATTTGCCGCGTAAAGCGGCGCTAGTTAAGTAGTGAGTAGCAGAGAAACAGTTGATATGGCCAATGTATGGACATGTGTGAGCATGTGTGGGCATGTACGCATATGAACGCGTCCATTTGCCCTGTGACTTTCTCCGCGTTCCACCAATCGTACCTATACCGTACTCCTTTTCCCCCTTATACAAGTCGAGTTCACGTTGAGACGAGAGCGTCATCGATTTTGCGAACCTTTGTTCGACCCGAGTTTGCTTGAATTCGCTGGACGCGGTTAAAAAAGATCCAATTGTGAGTTATGACTTTACAGGAAAGAGTCCACGTGGCTGTAAATGGCCTTTCACACCCCTATCGCTATTCTGTTTGGAGCGGGTGTTTGTTACAGGTGAAATCACGACGGGAGTGAAATATATGAAAGAACCTACTTTTCTTGTTCCATATTTATGTCTCTCATTGATCTTGCATTTTAGGTCTCAGTTCCGCTCTTCAATCAAGACTGTTTCCTTACCTTCTATTGGAACAAAGCGGTCATCAACACATCTGGATGCTCAACGTACCTGAATATTTTGGCGACTATCGTGGCGAGAGCAGTGAAGATCTCGCCGCGCATTTGGGAACAAGCATTACCGCAAAAGTATGTAATTTGAATACCACGCTGACTATATCCTTGATTCCTAATGTCCTTGATAAGTTATAGGTCGCGTTCAATGAGCCAGCTAGTAGAAGTTTTTTCTCCAAAGCTGATTATAATCCGATGGGACCTAGTGCCGTCCTTGAATTTTCTCCTGCTGTATCTTAATACGATACGAAGTATTGAATGTATTGTGTCAAGCGGTGTGGTAGCTCATAGTAACAAATTGTATACCGATGATACAAGCCTTGGTGAACCGGTATGGACCTATTTATATCGACGCGTCTCGTCGGATGCAGCAAGCTTCACGCGCTTTTCCCCAGCGTATGCTTGTCAAGACTCTCCTTGCATCGCCTGAAGAAGCCTGAATGCAAGTTGGAGCGACATTGCATCCAAAAAAATAAGTGTGACGCTTACTAGTAGGACTTGCCAGAGGTCGCCCAAGTTCTTCAGTCCAATATTCTAAAGGCGTAGATCAGCGTGGTTTCTCTCTGAAGCATATAATTACTCCACCAGCAAATAGTCCACAGACCGAACATACCATCATATTCCTCCATGTAAAGCTCAGAGGAGACGCTGACGGACTTGCAGGCGCCAGAATCCATATTCGTTCTCCATCAGACCTCTCCGTCATCATTGCATTCTCGCCCTCAGTTTTGCTGCTGCACTCGGGTATGGATCTTCCTAAATGTGCCGATCTTCAATCTTTTCAGCGCTTCAAACTCCCGTCGCGATCAACATGGTGGTATGTATGTATCCCTATTATATCGATCGTTTGACATGCTCAAGCTACGAGACGGTGTCTCCATGACCTGCAGTTATCTTGCGACGGGACAGTACCTCTAGAACTGTCCAGTTTATCTTCATGACCGCTGGGTTACATAGAAAGATTACGTCTTCTCGATCTGTTTGTCGAACTATCAAGCAACCCCCTCGAGCTCAGGATTGCCTAGTCATGTTGACGAGTAGCTTTGGCTTTGACTGCAATCGAACTCGCGAGCATTGAGCAGCCATATGGACACCACTCCAGGGCAAGAGCCAACCGGTGGGTTTACAGTGTCGCAGTACCTAGCCTGTTGATTGCGACCGATCTAGGCATTACCGTGTCGCTCATAAGTCCTTAATATTGTGTTTTAACAGCCTTCCCGTTGCGCTGTCGCATGAAACCTTACCGGGCCTTACCACCGCCGTTTTGTTTTGGCATTGGATGATTCTCCTCCTTCGCGAGCGTCTCTCAAATCGCACGAATATATCTATCAGTTCAGAGGGCCTTATAGAGCTCCATCATTGCTGAACCAGCATCACAAATGGACGCGCACCGTCACAAGTCCGCGCATTCACTACTGGGCATGACGACCCTTTTGCAATGTTTCAGGTCGCATGACTGAACACCCTAATCACTTCAGTCGATGCTTGGCCTCCACCTCATTCCGATCTGAAGGCCGTTGGTGGAAAACGGGTTGTACGGTGTACGAGGCACGAATTTCCCTTCCAGTGACTGATGGCAAGCCTACACTATCTACATTGCACAGTACATTCCTTTCTACGAAGAACGAGACATCAACATCTATGCAGTCACGGGAGAAGCTAGTAACGAATCCGACTCCAATGCTATCGCTTATATGTGTATACTTTCCTATGATTTCGGCTCCCTCGAGATTCTGTGCCCAACAATTTAAAGCCAAATTAATGCTGCCTCCTGCCATTGAACCGGTGCCAGACAAGGTGGGCAGAACTCAACTATCGGAACAACGGTGAACATTTATGTATACGTACCACAGCTGCCAATCCGATCCCGAGATGCCTTTCAATACCCCAAACTGAATTGGCAAACTGAGTGGGCTGACGATGACGGCGCTGGGATTCTCGATTCAGATGTCGTTGAAGCCATAATGGGGCACTGCATATGCTTAACTAGTGCACACTTGTATCTTGGCAATGTGCGCAGAATAACATGGAGGATAGTGATTGAATCAGCTCGCAGGGGACTCTTATTATGTGTTTGCGCGGTTGTTGGCAATAACCGGATATTTCAGCTTCGTCAGATCAGATGCGAGACGAATTCAAGTGACCGTATGTACATATGTGTTTGAGAACGTGAATAGGTTCGTTTTTGATTATCACTGCAGCGCACGCATCTTAGGTATCAGGTGTCGGTCGACCTGAAGCTAGCTAATTGCCAGACTTTTCTGTGCTGGTTCAAGGTTCATGGCGACGGTCAACCGGTCTATGAAGATAAGCTTTTCTAAATAATGAATTGACAGGATAAAACATACATTTATGTATCTAAATTACATGGAGAGATATTATGAGATGCGAGGAAAACACCAAATATTTGGGGAGAGAAACCAGAACTAGTCTTGAATGTGACTGCAGTAATTGTAAACGCTCCGTAAAACCTGGTATTAGATGAAAAGCGTTACTCAGTCTCATGATCAGGAGGGTCGACTGGTCCACCCTCTGCTTTATCACTTTCTTCATCCACTGCTTCATCTTCTCCATCCCCTGCGGTATGGTAGGATTCATAGCTATCAGAATCTTGATCAGAATCTTGCGAAAAAGTGAGAAGTTGATGCATTAGTTACGACTCAAGTAGGCTCACCGTCGGATACATCACCTGGTTCAGGTTGAATAGGACATATTAACGGAAGACCTAAAATACGAGCAGCTTCATCGCTGTTTGGATCAATGCCCAACACAGCGTGAGCCTCCTGGATATACTCAAACCCTCCATAATCAATATTAAGCACACGGAGGGTTCGACGAATTTGAACCTTGAATGAATTTGAGTCAAAACCGAGGGTGTCCATATCAGAACAATATAGTCTCTCGGACCCCGAAGGATCAAGAGACCAGTATGTATCCAGCGTTTCATCGTGTACCGCTGGTTTCGAAATAAAGAAGTATAACTCTTTATACTCAAAAGTTCCAACCGAACACCTGAGCCTGGAAGGAATCTGGATGTGCCACGAGAATCCAGTAACTAGGGACCATATGTTTGATTAAATCATCCATACAATGACATGATAGTAGTGGAATTGGCATACCAACGCAAACATCATAAGGCTCGTGCATTCCATTGATTCTTGCAAGTAAGTAGCCAATTTGACTAACAAATGCACGAGCCAATCGTTCCCAGGAAGCATGATCCGAATATAAAACATCACATTCAACCACCACTGTCTGGAGATCGTCGGTTGTCGAAATGCCTGTTGTATCTACAGGAATGCAAATCCTGAAAACATTCAAGTGATATTCAATGCCGCTACATGATGGAAAAGTGCTATACCTAAAATGTTCACCACAGTCTTTGATACCCAATTTTTTATGCAGTATTTTATCACGAACAATCCAGTCCAATGATGATGGTTCTTCCCATGGAATAAACCCTAGCATGGCTGCATTCGAAGCGTCAAGTATATCGTTGTGTTCATCGGCTAATAAAATGTCACCGGTGTAGACAGAATATGCTGGTGCGGAGATGTCCCTCCATATCAAGACACATATGGTACCATAGAGATCCCATGAGAAAGAGGGGTCCGGAGGAACATTCGACCTTGGGGACGAACGCAGCATGCCTACTCTTTCTATAATCTTGGTCATCTCCTCTTCAGACAAAGCGTTAATGCGCACCCTCTGCCACTGAGTAGCAGGAACGGCTTGTAGAATATTCGGCGACCATTCCTAATTTTGAAGAATGAATTCACACTAATAATTTTTCATGCGTTTGAAGGATGAGAAAAATGAACTAACAAATACGACAAGCCCGCGTCCGTCTAGAACGTTCACATAAAAACAGGCAAGATATCCATCCTCACGGTCTTTGAAACCGATAAAATCGCGAGAGAATTGCAGATCCCTCCAAGATATAATGGCATGGTTAGATATACCCATTGCCACGTAGTCACAGCCATCCTGTAAGCAGAAGGTAAACGGTGAGATACAAACAATTGGCGGAATTGTGATCGGTTCTCACACAAAAAGACGACCGCTGAGATGTATTTGAGGAAGAAATTTCATCAAATATTGTGACAGCTCACTGCATAGCGCAAATCTATGTACTGGCCTAATACATCGCTGAATCTTGGATTGAATTGTTCAAATGGAATACACCACGCTATATACATACATCATAAGTGTTGATTTCATTTCATGAAGTGACATAAACGAACGGTTGTGAAAGACAAGGCCAGGGCTTTCTTTAGACGTGATTATGCCGGATAGCTGCATCACATTTGGATGACTTGCACGAAGAATGAGCTACCGTTGATAATTATTTCACAAGAGACGAGTGGATTACCGATATCGCGAATACCATTCCTTTTCTTTTTCAAATTTCTGTTTATAGTATAAGAATATAGCGAAGAAGGGGCAGTATCTTTTTGTGTCACGTACGGAAATAGCATCCCGACCTTTGTAGACACGGACCATCCGTGTTTGACTCTCTTGCTTCCATCGGACTTCCCAGTGTTCAACTTGTCCATTCGAGATATTCTTTAGCACGTTTAGATCGCCCAATCTGATTTTTTCGAACTGGCCACTTTCAGGAGACTTCAGAACGCGAACGAGCAATCCGACTTACATCAGAGTCCATCTCGTCGGTGTTGCTGCCTATATGGAAACGTATCACACCCCTGAGCTTGATATGGGACCAGAATGAAACCAAAATCTGTGTCAAATATATTCGTGCGCACCATAAGATTGATCCGACACTCGTCTATCTGACTTTGATATTGTGCCAGTGAATTTTTTTCACGGTCAGCTGCGAAATATCTCCGAAGGAGTTTCGATTTATATGGTTTATTGTATGACTGGAGATCATTCGAGATGTTTCGTAAGCATCTGTTAAAGTGGACTTAGACTGGTGAGTATCATATATGAGCAGAATTGCATACTGGTAAAATTCTTCACAACCTTTCTCAAAGCTGTTGAATGAGTCGGACGCGATGTCATGATTCTTCTTGGTCTCCTCATGAAGTATTTGGAGAACAATTGTGATTTTGATTGTCAGAGTCTTATAATCGTCTTGGTTTTGTTGCATTTGCTGATTCTCTATCAGCACCGTGACTCACGAGTTGAGATCCAATGACTGACTCACTTGGACGGGCTTTAATAGAACTTTGACCAGCTCCGCTGCACCTTTTAGATATGGGAATGGTAGGAGACCCCCTACCGCACTAGCTAATTCAGCAGCCCGGAATGCGTTAGATACCCAGTCGGTTTCGTTCTGCATAACAGATACTGCGGTCGAAACTGATGGCTCGTGTTCATTCTGAGGGATAGGAGACCTTTTCTTCTGAAAATCCATAGCTGGAGATGGATCGTGAGTATGGAGTGAGTCGATTCGTATCGATTATTTATGTGTCAAACGTGCGCTTGTCCTATGTCTGTCAAGAAGCTTCATGCTTCCCGTACTGACTCTGGGAACGGCAGTAAATTCTGACCGAAAGTAACTGCACTGCATCAAATTAAATGTGCATGTGCCCGCGAACTGGACCGCATTTGATTTTCTAACCAAATGGTTAAAGGCTTCTTTGATACTGGATGTGTGGCTGTGAACACCGTAAGTACAAAGTGACGTGCAACGAGAGGGGTCCAGCTGATACAGACCTCGAGTGTCGTGTCATTCTGTAGCATATCCATTAGCAAACAGCTCACATTTCCATGGATTCAAGTCCTGTTCATCATCCGTATCATTCCAGCCCTCGGCACCATACCCTAAACTCGCCAGTCCTCAACCTTTTCTTCATTTTAACTTCCTCACGATCAACCTGACGCGTCAGCTTCAGCACCACTCGTAATATCCTCGAATTGACTGTAGAACCAAATAGGCATACTCGAGTCAAGCTGACGATTTCCTGCTGAAGCAATGTCGATGTCGCTCTATGAAAAGATAGCATCATTTAGGGAGGCACAGCAACAACCACTCATCATTTCATTTCCGTAACCGCTTGCACAGGTTTCAGGAGAGTCCCTGGAAATATAGGAATGGCAGATGCCCCTGTGAGGTTTGTTTGATGACTAGACTCCCGGGGTTACGAGGTCTTCTACTTGTGTATGAAGTTCTACACTGATTATAGGACAAATTAATCCATTCATATCGACGTTTTGTAAGCATCAAACGCCTTTCCTCAGGCTATGCCTGTCTCGAGGAGTTTTGTGCATCGTCTCTAAGAAGGTGGAACGGCAGTCGGTGCTACACTGTGCTACACAGAAGTGGCTACATTGTGTTGAAACGCCCGCTTGCGCAGTCTTCCAGCCGCTTTCCGAGTCAATGCAAGATCCTCGTATTATGCAGTGTCCTGGGTCAGAACTATCTTTGGGCAATTATTCGTGATGAAGTTCGTGACCTCATCGACATCGCTCGGGTGAGATGGTTTTCAAGAAAACCTTCACGAACCCGCGCATACAATCGTTTCCAACAGTTTGATATCGTCTTCAGTATTTCGCCGTTTCGCAAGTTTAACAGCCCATTTACCTCATTAACCACACCGCTTTCCTTTCTTCTCGCCTGGTCTTCCTGTGCAGTTCTCATTTCGTTTTGGTTGGTCTTCATTGGTCTCATTTCCCATTCGTCTTTTTGTCGGGTTTTATTGGTATTTGTTGATCTTTCGTTGATCTCTCGTGTCTCTGGTCTCTGTTGGTCTTTCGTTGGTCTTTCATTGGTCCTCGTTCATGTTCGTTCCATGAACACTAGTAGCCTGTTGGAGTTTTTCTGACACCAGCTCGCCGGATTCATTTTCATCCCCAAGCGGTTTTTATCAACTCTTTCTCGATTTCCATGAAGAAGAGTTATTCTATCGCTCCTCTTTTATCAGTACTGATTAACGACAGAAGATCTGTTGGGTAGGGTCACTTCATTTTTCACCATTGTCTGGCATCATTTCTGAAAGAATAGAAAATTAGTCTCCAGTGCTTGAAATTTCTTAGCAGGATCCAACAGTGTTTACAATTACGCTTTGCGTCCCCGGGCCCGTCCGATTCAACTACAAGATTCGTGAAATGTTTCTAAATGTACTTGCTTTGGGATGACGTTCCCAATTCCCCGGTATCAACTCCGAAAACCAGTCTACCCGTCTCTGCACTGTCGCCTTCATTCCTTTAACTGACAAAGATCTCTTAGTCGTCTAACCCACTCGTAGAGAAAGAGGTGACGCGCGTAACAGTATAATAGAAAGTAATGTCAAACGATATGACCATAATCGTATGTTTGTTGATGATACACACTGTATTGTTGACAATATATAAATTACGCGTTTCTACTAGTCTTCTTCATACCCTTTGCAATATTCTCGCTCTCACGAATCTCTAAAGATCCAACCAGCCGCCTCCTGCAGCACACTACCATTACTCTTTCCGTCGCCATTATCTCCAGCAGCAGCAGAAATCCTTCACAACCAAACAAATCATCAAATCCCGCGCCTGCTCCTCCAGCTCACCAACTCTCATATCAGTCTTTTTCCTCTCCACCTCAGCGCTCAGCAATCTCCGCCTTTCTGCTTCAGCTTCTCCAAATTCTTCCTTCAACTCCCTCTCCAACGTTCTCGCAACCTCCACAAACTTCTCACATCACTTCTCAATCCTCGTTTTATTCGCGCTACCATTCTACAACCTCATCTTCCTCTTCCTCCTTCAGCCGATTGATCTCATACCCTGTCAAACTCCTTTTGAGCCATCAGCTCTTTCTCAAGTACATTAATCTGATTCTGCGCGGATATGAGCATATTCTCCAAATGGTTCTTTTTGCTGCTCATAATAACCCCGCTGCAAATCCAACTGCGACGTAAGGAGATACGGATACTCGATTCAATCGCTTCCATCTTCTCCGTGTGCATCGAATCTTCAATCAATAGACGTGGGACCTAACCTCGATCCATCCTGATCGTGTTTGTCATGGCAGAAGCAGAAGCAGAAGGCAACTCGACAAGTTTTCCATCCGTCTTATTCTGAATCAACCGATGCACATACGCACGTTTTGTGTCAAGCTCGAAGGAGTACAAATGCATCGTCAGCCCGTAGTGCATGTGCGCGTGGGCCCGACCGTATCGTCCACAGCCCGTGTCCCCACCTATCAGACAAATCTGGAGATTAGACGTTGAAGAACAGTCAAAGCGGACGGATAGAGAAGGTCCGTTTGCGAGTCAACAGTGGCGGTGGTAGATACCGGTTAGACTGTGATGTTGTGCTGTTGTTGTGTCATGCGCCGGAAGACGTGTTTGAGAATACCGGTACACTGGACATTTGTAGGCCAATATGGAAACTTGGGTCGGCAGGTCGAAGGAAGGGGTAAGGTATGTGTGACCTGCTCTCTCCCTACTTGGTTGAACACATACAATGAGAAATATGTGAACACGGGTATGGTTACAAGTCCCGCAACGGACGTGCCCATCAGTTCATAAATTGGACAACTGGGAGCTCATGTAAATTGCTCCGAGCAGTGGCTAGACGGGATATAGCGAGAGTTGTGGCATCGTTTAATTCAATTTCGATGGATTTCACGATGTACGTGACATATCTTACTAGGCTTTGAAAGCGCATGTAAGTGTTTTAAACTCGTTGAACTGAGTTGTTTATGGATGAACACACATACCTTTAAGATCTCAGACGTTGAACGGACGGCCCATTGTATTCTTGTGAAAAGAACAAGGCGTCGTCCCTAGATCTGAACTTCAGCAATATTGAGCGATTTGGCGACGAACCGCTAAAAACAGGACAAACTGTTAGTCATAAAAGAGTTGGATGAATTGTGAATCACCGAATCATCCTCAAATGTCATTTCATCTTTTGAATCTTCCACTTTGACGACGGCATCTAATTTCAGTGGGGTATCAAAATTGTTGGAGAAGAGTAGACATTTTTATTTTCCTCCTCCTCTCCTCTCCGGTCGTGATCGTTTACAAAAATCACAGAGTGTGTCGATAGATGTGCACAACGCCTTCGGGTAAAATGTGCTTCTTTGTGAGAGGATATGCGTTTTGGAGGATTGGTGACCCGGGTTTATCTGTGCTCCTTACAACAGATTTATTCTTCTCTACGGGAAAGTAGCATTAGATGCTTGAAGAGAAGTAAAGTTTAAAAACCTACGATGAAGTTAGAAACAGAACCCTAGTGTTCTCCTGTTCCATTAATGAATCAGACTCGTACGCTCAGGCTCTTCCGAATACAGGCAATCAATAACAATACTCCCGGACCCCCAATCGTTCGTCGTCTTTCCGTTGTTATCGAAATCAGGACGGTGCGAGGGTAGTTTTCAAATGGTTTTTTGAGCCAATAAGGACTCAGGGAAGTAGTATTATGTGTGTGGTGGTAGGCCTTTGGTCAATCGGAATTGAAGGGTATAATCATTCATGACATCTTAGGAAAGAAAGACGGTAAGTGTAACGGATTTGGGATATAGGAATGGGCCCCCCTGGGGCCCATTAATGGCCTAGTGCCCATGCAGTGCCTTTGGCACTGCAGCAGTAGTATTTGCGCGTCACAGCGTGACGCTTAAGCGCCCGTCACACCCTTACAGCGGTGTGACTAGTAGTTACATTAGAAAATCTTAATCTTTTCCACTACTACTGCATGTAATTCCCTATTAGCCTAATTGAGCAATAGACAGGAATTCTGTGCACTTGTGGGAAAATAAGAAAAACCCTTTATCAGACCCCCCTGTGGTCTGATAAAAACTGTTACAGTAAGAAAGAAAAGGTACTGCGCGTATTCGTCGTTTTGGTGGTGTTGGTGAATAGATCGGTGGCGCAAAGCGGCGGTGAATTCAGCATTAGTGAGTAGCAGAGAAACAGCCGATATGGTCAATGTGTGGGCGTGTGTGGGCGTGTGTCTGTCTATACTACTGTAAATCCCAAATGTCTGCTTTTCGGAAGTCCAGCGTTATCGTCATCGAGTCCAGCAGATGATATATTCGCGCAGGTATCGGTGTCATCAATCACATAAACGATATTCGGGTACAATTACTATCTCTGTACCCTGAACTTCAACGCACAAACGATGCTCAATAACTTTCTCCGCATTCCACCAATTGTATGTATACCATACTCCCTTTTTCCCTTTCGCTTGCGCTTAAGACAGAGAGATAACAGGAGGTGCAACCAGCACGCGTTGGACTACGCAAAACACCCTCAACGTCCAGGGTGGAAAATCTTCTACGAAAACTGCTGTTCCCAGTTCCGCTAAACGCATTAGTCGTTCTCGTAAACCACGCAGTCCCGTGCCGAGTACGATGGTGTCTAACTACTTCGTTGGACAACAATCAATGACACACTTGCGTCTGGTGAAAATGTTGAGATATGTTAAGATGATATCCGTTGCATGTCGCAGGTTGAGGCACTCTGGTGAGTATTGACGCTGACACGCTGACGGCTTGTAAAGGCTAGCCTCTGATGGTCATATTCCTTCCAGAAAATACATATTGTTCACGCGTCTACGCCTTCGCCGTAAACAGAACGAATCACCCGTAACACTGTGTGTTCCATGCTACCCACGCTCAACACAAGAATTACTAGAGCAGCTATTTTTCGCCCCAGTCCCATGGGCCGATACCTGGTCTCCCGAAGACCTTCGGTGCTGAGACGGGGAAGACGGCTACGGCTTCTTGTACAATGTACGAAGCACAAATTTCCCTTCCAACGACTGATAGCAAACCTACACGATCTACATTGCGCACTACGTTCCCTTCTACGAAGAACGAGGCATCAACATTTATGCCATTACAAGAGAAACTAATAACGAACCCGACTCTAACGCTATCGCCTATGCATGCATACTTTCCGATGGCTTCGGCCTCCTCGAGATTCTGTGCACCACATCCTCGCACGTCAATGTCGCCTGCTGTCATTGAACCGGTGCCAGATGCTTTTCAATACCTCGAACAAAATTAGCAAACTAAGTGGGCTGACGATGACGACGGTGGGATTCTCAATTGAGACGTCGTTGGAACCATGAACGCTCAACTCCATTTGTCCTGCTACACCTGCAGGACCCTTCAATTACATTCGATAGTGACTATAATGGGCAACCCGCTCTGTCAAGTGCCGCGTTGAGATCCATTTCAGGTTTCAAAGATCCATGCGGCGACCTCTTCTAGAACTCTACATACTACAGCTACAGATTCAATACTCTCAAAAAGGATTGGCAAACTGAATCGACCGACAATGCTGACACTTAGTGGACACATGTTGGAAGGCCATAATCGGACGTTGTATGTGCATAACGTCTTCGTCAACACCGATCCGAGTGCATACACTTGTATTGCCAATGTGCGCAGAATAATGCGGAGGAAAATGATCTGATTCAACTCGTTGGAGTCTCTTATTATGTGTTTGCACGGCTGTGGGCAATGACTGAATATTCCAGATTCGTGAAACCAGGGCAAGGCAAATTCAGGAATCCAGTTCGATGAGAGAGGCATACATACATGTTTGCCTTCGTTCAAGAACGCGAATGGAGTTCAATTTTATTGATCAATGCAGCGCATCTTGGATATCTGGCGTCGGTCGATCCGAAAGGTGTTCAGGCTGGGATGGTGGCTGTGTTTGACAAATTGTAAGGCGATTGGCAGACTTCTCTGTGGAGGGTTCAAGGTTCACGGCAGCGGTGGATCCACGGGCTATGAGAAGGCTCTTCCTACAATGATTTAGTTGATAAGATAAAACATACATGTATTGAAACAAAATTAAAAGGGAGATAATTCTAGGAAGTAAAACCAAATAAAGGCAAATCTGAACTAGTGGTGAATGTCACTCCAGCGATTGTAAACATCTCGTAAAATCTGATGTTAGTGAAAAGTGTTACTCAGTCTCATGAGCGTCCACTGATCCAATCGTCCGCTCCGTCCTTTACTTCAGCATCCTCTGCTTCATACTCTGCTTCATCCTCTGCTGTATGATAAGATATGGAGCTATCGGTATCTTGATCAGAGTCTTGTGAAAAAGTGAGAAATTAATGCATCAGTTACAACTCAAGTAGGCTCACCGTCAGAAACATCGTCTGATTCAGGTTGAATAGGACATATTAATGGAAGACCTAAGATATGAGCAGCTTTATCGCTGATTGGATCGATGCCCAACAAAGTGTGAATCTCCTGAATATACTCAAAAACATCATCATTAATATTAACCACACGAAGAGTTCGACGAATTTGAACTTGAAATGATTTTGAGTCGAAGCCGAGGGTGTCCATATCGGAAAAATATAGTCTCTCGGACCCCGAAGGATCAAGAGACCACCATGTATCCAGCGTTTCCTCACGTACTGCCAGTTTCGAAATAAAGAAGTATAACTCTTTATACTCAAAAGTTCCAACCGAACACCTAAGCCGGGAAGGAATCTGGATGTGCCACGAGAATCCAGTAACTAGGGACCATATGTTTGATTAAATCATCCATACAATGATATGATAGTAGTGGAATTGGCGTACCAACGCAAACATCACAAGACTCATGCATTCCATCGGTTCTTGCAAGTAAGCAGCCAATTTGACTAACAAATACACAAGCCAATCGTTGCCAGGAAGCATAATCCGAATATATAACATCACATTCAACCACCACTATCTGGAGATTGTCCGTTGTCGAAATGCCTGCTGTATTTACAGGAACGCGAATCCTGAAAACATTCAAGTGATATTCAGTGCCGCTACATGATGGGAAATGTGCTATACCTGAAATGTTCACCACAGTCTTTGATACCCAATTTTGTATGCAGTATTTTATCACGAACAATCCAGTCCAATGATGATGGTTCTACGCATGGAATAAACCCTGATATAGCTGTATTCAAAGGGTCAAGTGTATTGTTGTGTATATCGGCTAATAAAATGTCACCGGTGTAGACAGAATATGCTGGTGCCGAGACGTCCCTCCATATAA
The DNA here is from genome assembly GCA_027605045.1 of Phallus indusiatus. NCBI lineage: Eukaryota > Fungi > Basidiomycota > Agaricomycetes > Phallales > Phallaceae > Phallus > Phallus indusiatus. The sequence goes on from JAQFWX010000008.1 coordinate 1,258,108, forward strand.
AGACATCTATGGCACCATAGAGATCCCATAAGATAGAGGGGTCCAAAGGAACATTCGACCTTGGGGACAAACGCAGCATGTCTACTCTTTCCATAATCTTGGCCATCTCCTCTCCAGACAAAGCGCCAATGCGCACCCTCTGCCGCTGAGTAGCAGGAACGGCTTGTAGAATATTCGGCGACCATTCCTGATTTTGAAGAATGAATTCACAATAATAATTTTTCATGCGTTTGAGGATGAGAAAAATGAACTAACAAATACGACAAGCCCGTGTCCGTCTAGAACGTTCACATAAATAGAGGCAAGATATCCATCCTCACGGTCTTTGAAACCGATAAACGTGCGAGAGAATTGCAGATCCCACCAAGATATAATGGCATGGTGAGATATACCCATTGCCACGTAGTCACAGCCATCCTGTAAGCAGAACGCAAACGGTAAGATACAAACAATTGGCGGAATTGTGGTCGGTTCTCACAAAAAAAGACGAATCCTGGCATGTATTTGAGGAAGAAATTTCATCAAATATTGTGGCAGCTCACTGCATAGCCCAGATCTTTGTACCGGCCTAATACATCGCTGGATCTTGGATTGAATTGATCAAATGGGATACACCACGCTATATACATAAATAGTAAGTGTTCATTTCATTTCGTGAAGTGACATAAACGAACGGTTGTGAAAGACAAGGCCAGGGCTTTCTTTTGACGTGATTATCCCGAATAGCTGCATCACATTTGGATGACTTGCACGAAGAATGAGCTACCGTTGCTAATTATTTCACAAGAGAAGAGTGTATTACCGATATCGCGAATACCACTCCTTTTCTTTTTCAAATTTCTGTTTAAAGTATAAGAATATAGCGAAGAAGGGGCGGTATCTTTTTGTGTCACGTACGGAAATAGCATCCCGACCTTTGTAGACACGGACCATTCGTGTCTGACTCTCTTGCTTCCATCGGACTTCCCAGTGTTCAACTTGTCCATTCGAGATATTCTTTAGCACGTTTAGATCGCCCAGTCTGATTTTTTCGAACTGGCCACTTTCAGGAGACTTCAGAACGCGAACGAGCAATCCAACTTACATGAGAGTCCGTCTCATCTGTGTTGCTGCCTATATGGAAACGTATGACACCCCTGAGCTTGATATAGGACCAGAATGAAACCAAAATCTGTGTCAAATATATTCGTGCGCACCATAAGATTGATCCGACACTCGTCTATCTGACTTTGATATCGTGCCAATGAATTTTTTTCACGATCAGCTGCGAAATATTTCCGAATGAGTTTCGATCTATATGGTTTATTGAATGACTGGAGATCATTCGACATGTTTCGTAAGCATCTGTTAAAGTGGATTCAGACGAGTAAGTATCTGATATGAGCAGAATTGCATACTGGTAAAATTCTTCACAACCTTTCTCAAAGCTGTTGAACGAGTCGGACGCGATGTCATGATTCTTCTTGGTCTCCTCGTGGAGTATTTGGAGAATAGTTGTGATTTTGATTGTCAGAGTCTTATAATCGTCTTGGTTTTGTTGCATTTGCTGATTTTCTATCAGCACCGTGACTCACGAGTCGAGATCCAATGACTGACTCACTTGGACGGGCTTTAGTAGAACTTTGACTAGCTCCGCTGCACCCTTTAGATATGGGAATGGTAGGAGACCCCCTACCACACTAGCTAATTCAGCAGCCCGGAATGCGTTAGATATCCAGTCAGTTTCGGTCTGCATAACAGATACTGCGGTCGAAACTGATGGCTCGTGTTCATTCTGAGGGATAGGAGACCTCTTCTTCTGAAAACCCATACCTGGGGATGGATCGTGAGTATGGAGTGAATCGATTCGTGTCGATTATGTCGATTATTTATGTGTTAAACGTGCGCTTGTCAGGCTAAATATGTCTGTCAAGAAGCTTCATGCTTCTCGTACTGCCTCTGGGAACGGCAGTAAATGCTGACCGAAAGTAACTGCACTGCATCAAATGCGCATGTGTCCGCGAACTGGATCGCATTTGATTTTCCAACCAAATGGTCAAAGGCTTCTTTGATACTGCATGTGTGGCTGTGAACACCGTAAGTACAAAGGGACGTGCAACGAGAGCGGTCCAGTTGATAGAGACCTCGAGTGTCGTGTCCTTCCATAGCATATCCATTAGCAGAAAGCTCACACTTTCAGGCCGAACGTACCAGTATATTCTTTGCGCAAAGCTCGGATGAGACGCCGGAACAGCCCCTAACCACACAGCGTCCTTTACGGGCGCCAGAATCCATTCGAGTCTTGTTCGTCATTCGTATCATTCCAGCCCTCGGCACCATGACGCTGAAGCATGACCCACCCTAAATCCGCCCGTCCTCAACCTTTTCGTCATTCTAACTTTTAACTTCCCCTCGCGATTCAACTCGACATTTCAACCCTCGAATTGACAGTAGACACAATCGACATGCCCGAGTCAAGTTGACGATTTCCTGCTGAGGCAGTGTCAATGTTGCAACTCTATAAAAAGATAGCATCATTTAGGGGGGCACAGCAAGAACCGCTGATCATTCCATTTCGGTGGCTGAACCGCTTGCATAGGATTCATGCTACACCCTGGAGATATGGGAATGGCAGATGCCCCCCGCTGTATTAGCCGATTCAGCGAATTTGAAAGTATAATACTATGTTTCTGGGGTTATGAGGTCTTCCACTTGCGTATGAAGTTCTACACTGATTACAGGACAGATTGATCCATTTATATCGACGTTTTGCAAAACATGCGCTTTTCCTCAGGCTATGCCTGTCTCAAGGAGCTTTGTGCATCGTCTCTGGGAAGGTAGAACGGCAGTCGGTGCTCCAATGTGCTACACAGAAGTGGCTACATCGTGTTGAAACGCCCGCTTGCGCAGTCTTCCAGCCGCTTTCCGAGTCAATGCAAGATCCTCGTATTATGCAGCGTCCTGGGTCAGAACTATCTTTGGGCAATTATTCGTGAAGTTCGTGACCTCATCGACATCGCTCGGGTGAGATATTTTTCAAGAAAACCTTCACGAACCCGCGCATACAATCCTTTCCAACAATTTATATCGTCTTCAGTATTTCGCCGTATGACAAGTTTAACAGACGCGTCCTGTTCTTCTCGCCTGGTCTTCCTGTGCAGTTCTCGTTTCGTTTTGGCCGGTCTTCATTGGTCTCATTTCCCATTCATCTTTTTGTCGGTTTTTATTGATATCTGTTGGTCTTTCATTGGCTTCTCGTGTCTCTGGTGACTGGTCTCTGTTGGTATTTCGTTGGTCCTCGTTGGTCCTCGTTCATGTTTGTTCCATGAACACTAGTAGCCTGTTGGAGTTTTTCTGCGCCGTAACACCAACTCGCCAGATTCATTTTCATCCCCAAGCGGTTTTTATCAACTCTTTCTCGATTTCCTTGAAGAAGAGTTATTCTATTGCTCCTCTCTTATCATTACTAATCAACGACGGAAGATCTGTTGGGTTAGGTCTCTTCATTTTTCACCATTGTCCATCATCGTTTCTGAAGAATAGAAAATTAGTCTCCAGCGCTTGAAATTTCTTAGCAGGATTCAACAGTGTTTACGATTATGCTTTGCGTCCCCGTCCGATTCAACTACAAGATTCGTAGAATGTTTCTAAATGTACTGGCTTTGGGACGACGTTCCCAGTTCCCCGGCACCAACCCCAAAAACCAGTCTATCCGTCTCTGCATTGTCGCCTTCATTCCTTTAACTGACAAAGGTCTCTTAGTCGTCTAACCCACTATAGATAAAGAGGTGACACGCGTAATAGTACAATAGAAAGTAATGTCAAACGATATGACCATAATCGTATGTTTGTTGATGATACACACTGTATTGTTGACAATATATAAATTACGTGTTTCTACTAGTCTTCTTCATACCCTTCGCAATATTCTCGCTCTCACGAATCTCTAAAGATCTGTCAGCCGCCCCCTACAGCACACTACCATTACTCTTTCCGTCGCCATTATCTCCAGCAGCAGCAGCAGAAATCCTTCACAACCAAATAAATCATCAAATCCCGCACCTGCTCCTCCAGCTCACCAATTCTCATCTCAATCTTTTTCCCTCTTCACCTCAGCAATCTCCGCTTTCTGCTTCACCTTCTCCAATTTCTTTCTCCTTCAACTCCCTCTCCAACGTTCTCGCAACCTCCACAAACTTCTTACATCGCTTCTCGATCCTCGTTTTTCTCGCGCTACCATCTTACAATCTGCTCCTCCTCTTTCCCCTTCAGCCGATTGATCTTATCCCCTGTCAAACTCCTTTTGAGCCATCTCCTTCTCAAGTACATTAATCTAATTCCGTGCGGATATGAGCATATTCTCCAAATGGTTCTTTTTGCTGCTCATAATAATCCCGCTACGAATCCAACTGCGGTGTAAGCAGGTACGAGTACTATCGCCTCCATCTTCTCCGCGTGCATCGAATGAACAGACGTGGAACCTAATCTCAATCCATCCGCATCACTCCCGGTCGTGTTTGTCACGGCAGAAACAGAAGGCAATTTGACCAGTTTCCCATCCGTCTTATCCTGAATGAACCGATGCACATACCCATCACCCGCGTAATCCCAAACTCGGCGTTCGCTGTGTTTCAAGCTCGAGGGAGTACAAATGCATTGGCATCGTCAGCTCGTAGTGCATGTGCGCGTGGGCTCGACCGTGTCGTCCACAGCCCACGTTCCCGCATATCAGACAAATCCAGATTAGACGTCGAAGAACAGTCAAAACGGACGGATAGAGAAGGTCCATTTGTTGAGTCAACGGCGGCAGTAGTTGTTGCGGTTAAACTGCGACGTTGTGCTGTTGTTGTGTCATGCGCCGGAAGACGTGTTTGAGAATATTGGTACAGTGGACATTTGTAGGCCAATATGGAAACTTGAGTTGGCACGTTCCGGGAAAGGGTGAGATATCCGTGACCTGCTCTCTCCCCACTTGGCATACAAAGTATGCGAACACGGTACGGTTACAAGTCCCGCAACGGACGTGTCCGTCAGTTCACAAACTGGACAACTTGGGAGTTCATGTAAATTGCTCTCAGCAGTGGGAAGACGGGATATAGCGAGAGGTTTGGCATCGTTTAATTCAATTTCGATGGATTTCACATTGACTATGTACGCGACATATCTCACTGGGCTTTGAAAGCGCGTGTAAGTGTTTTGAAGTCGTTAAACTGAATTGTTTATGTATGGACACACATACCTCTAAGATATAAGACGTTGAACGGACGGCCATTGTATTCTTGTGGAAAGAACAAGGCGCCGTCCCTAGATCTGAACTTCAGCAATATTGAGCGATTTGGCGACAAACCGCTAAAAACAGGACAAACCATTAGTCATAAAAAAAGAGTTGGATGAATTGTGAATCACCAAATCATCCTCAAATGTCGTTCCATCTTTTGAATCTTCCACTTTGACGACGCCATCTAATTTCAGTGGGGTTTCAAATTTGTTGGAGAAGAGTAGACATTTTTATCTTCCTCCTCCTCTCCTCCTCTCCGGTCATGATTGTTTACAAAAATCACAATGTCTTGATTATAATTGTGAGTGTGTCGATAGATGTGCATAACGCCTTCGGGTAAAATGTGCTTCCTTGTGAGAGGATATGTGTTTTGGAGGGTTGGTGACCCGGGTTTATCTGTGCTCCTTACAACAGATTTATTCTTCTCTACGAGAAAGTAGCATTAGATGCTTGAAGAGAAGTAAAGTTTAAAAACCTACGATAAAGTTTAGAAACAGAACCCTGAGTGTTCTCCTGTTCCATTAATGAATCAGACGCGTACGCTCAGGCTCTTCCGAATACAGGCAATCAATAACAATGCCCCCGAACCTCCAATCGTTCGTCGTCTTTCCGTTGTTGTTGAAATCGGGGCGGTGCGAGAGTAGTTTTCAAATGGTTTTTTTGAGCCAATGAGGACTCGGGGAAGTAGTATTATGTGTGTGGTGGTAGGCTTTTGGTCAATCGGAATCGAAGGCTATAATCGTTCATGACATCTTAGGAAAGAAAGACGGTAAGAGAGAAAAGGCTCTGCGCGTATTCGTCGTTTTGGTGGTGCTGGGGTACAGATGGATGGCGCGAAGCGGCAGGCCGCGGTGAATTCACCATTAGTGAGTAGCAGAGACACAGCCGATATGGTCAATGTGTGGACGTGTGTGGGCGTGTGTCTGTCTATACTACTGTAAATCCCAAATGTCTGCTTTTCGGAGAGTCCAGCGTTATCGTCATCGAGTCCAGCAGATGATATATTCGTGCAGGTATCGGTGTCATCAATCACATAAACGATATTCGGGTACAATTACTATCTCTGTACCCTGAACTTCAACGCACAAACGATGCTCAGTAACTTTCTCCGCGTTCCACCAATCGTACGTATACCGTACTCTTTCCTTGCGCTTAAGACAGCGAGATAACAGGAGGTGCAGCACGCGCTGGACTACGCAAAACACCCTTAACATCCGGGGTGGAAAATCTTCTACGAAAACTGCTGTTTCCAGTTCCGCTAAACACATTAGTCGTTATCGTAAACCACAGTCCACGCAGTCCTGTGCCGAGTACGGTGTCCAACAATTAGATGATGCACTTGCATCTGGCAGAAATGTTGAAATATATTGACCGTTGAGAAGACGATATTCGTTGCTGGTCTCAGGTTGAGGCACTCTGGTGAGTATTAACGTTGACGGTTTGTAAAGGCTAGCCTCTGATATTTACACCCCTTTCAGGAAATACATCTTGTTCACGCGTCTAGGCCTTCGCCGTATTAGTAAACAGAACGAATCACCCGAAACATTTTGTGTTTCATGCTACCCACACTCAACACCAGAATTACTAGCGCAGCTATTTTTCGCCCCAGCCCCACGGGCCTGTTAGACGCTAAAGCTTACTAATATTGATTACACGACTCGAATGTCGCTGAGTTAGTTTTTCCTTCAAAGGAGGTTTTTTAGACTCAGCGGACTAATAGTTTCGTTGTATATAAATCTCTTTATTCTCTATTATAATATAGTTTCCCTTTTCCTCTTCGCTCCAAACGCTCTTTGACAACAGGGTTATGGGCCCCGCGTTAAGTTTAGGGTTCCAAGTCTAAGTTTAGGGTTCGCTTATCTACACAATGTCAACGTCACTCTTTAAAGTCAAAATCCGGGACCTCACCGGTGATAATTATTATGGGTGGCGTGAGAGAATGAAACTCATTCTGGTCGAAGAAGACATCAATCTGTGGAAACATGTTACTGGAGAGATCACGAAGCCAGTAGCACGCATAGCAAGCTTACCTTCGGATGACGAAATAAAGGCCTTGCAAGGATGGAAGGATGTCGACGAAAAGGCTAGGGCCGCGATCCTACTCCGAGTTGCCGATTCTCATCTAGCTTACAGACATGGGAAGGAAACTGCCAAAGAGGTGTGGGACACTCTTGAAAATGTCTTCAAACTGAAGGGAGCAGTCGGAATAACAAAGGCTAGACAAGACTTCAGCCAGTTGAAGGCTGATGATAGTACAGAGCTTGAAGAACACATCCGAAAGATGAGTGTTAGGGCTACTCAGCTCACACTAGAGGGAGGGGATCCTAAGTAATATATTGGAGGATAACTATACTACTCACCTAGAGGGAGGGGATCCTAAGAGAACAAGCTTAGGGACCCTCACTCTAGGTACAGCTACTATATACATAAAACGACGACGCGGCGTGCGGCCCTGACACAGCTAAGTGCCAGGCGCCCAATGTTAGGGCTACTCAGCTCACACTAGAGGGAGGGGATCCTAAGCTAATATATTGGAGAAATACTAACTACTCACCTAGAGGGAGGGGATCCTAAGAGAACAAGCTTAGGGACCCTCACTCTAGGGACAGCGACTATATACATGAAAAACGATAACGCGGCGTGCGGCCCTGACACAGCTAAGTGCTAGGCGCCCGAACCGAGCGTAAGCGAGGTGATGTCACGGGCATCACGCCGGGAACGAGCGCGAGTAAAGAAAGTGAAATAGGGAAGGGAGAAATAAACGGAGAGTGGAAATAACACACGGGAAATATAAATTAAATAGAAACGAACGTGTCCCGATGATAATAAATAAGGAAAATGAGAGACGGCGGTAGCGTACCCTGACACCCAAGCCGAGCCTAAGCGACGTGATGTCACAGGCATCACGCCGTGTACGAGCGCGCAACGCGCGCGAGTAGAGAAGGTGAAATATGGACGGAGAGAATAAACGGAAGGTAGAGGTAATGCACGGGAAATATAAATAAGGTAGAAATAGATATATACCGATGATAATAAATAAGGAAAAATGAGGGGACGCGGTAGCGTACCCTGACAATGAGGATGCTTCAAGAAACACTGCATAGTCTTGGCCATGTTGTATCCGACGAGGAGTTCAAGTCGACGCTCCTCGCTTCGCTTCCGAGGAGTTGGAGACCATTCGTTCGTGGAATCCGACCTGCGACATTGACGTCTGACGAGCTAATTGCGCAAATCATTGAAGAAGAACAATTTCTCAAAGAAGATGCACCTACCGGTACAGCACTCAAGGCACGCGAATTAAGCAAGAGGCCGCGAAAACCCAAATCTGGCGCACCGAAAGGATCTTGCCATAACTGTGGCAAGAAAGGTCACTACGCTCAGGATTGCTGGGAAAAAGGGGGTGGCAAAGAAGGACAGCGACCTAAATGGTTCAAGCCGAAGAATGAGAAAGTGAATGTTGCCGAAGAAAAGGTAACTTACGCTCAGTCCGACTATGTATGCGCAGCAAAAGAATCTTCATCTGGGTGATCTGAATGGCTTGCGGATTCAGCGGCATCTACTCATGTGGCAAAGAACCGGGCCGACTTCACTGACTTTGTCAACGAGACATCTGAGATCAATGGTGTCAGCCCGAATTCCGTCTTGAAGGTTTATGGCCGTGGTACAGTTCCTGTCAACTTTATTGTCAAAGATAAGACTTTTACAGTACATTTACGCGACGTGAAATACGCACCTGATGCACCTGACAACCTTGTATCAATTGGACGAATTACCGACCACGGGCACAGAGCCGAATTCAGCCATACAGGGGTTGAGTTCAAGTCGGCATTGGGAACTGTATTCGCTTGTGGCGAAAAGTCTGGAAGACTCTACCGAATGCAAGTTGGCACTGTAAAACAGTCAGATGATTTTGTAGCGGTTGCTAAAAATCGTACCTGGAACAAGTGGCATCGCATACTAGGTCATATTGGAATGGGTGCTGTCAAACTCTTGAAAAAGAATAATCTTGTGTGCGGGATGGATGTCGATGATAGTGCACCAATAACTCAATGCACGGCTTGCATTGAGGGTAAGCAAGCTGTCGAGCCATTTCCAAAAGTCGCAAATGAACGGAACTTGAAGATCGGTGATCTTATTGTGACGGATGTCTGGGGACCGGCTCGAATTGAAGGCAATAGTCGCGAAAAATACTTCTATTCGTTTACTGACGTCAAGAGCCGATACACAGTACTGTATTTTGCACATACAAAGGATCAAACACTCCGGTACTTCAAAATATTCCGTGCTTTTCTGAAAAACCAATTCGGGATCAAAGTGAAGACCCTGCGGAACGATGGTGGCGGCGAATACATAAACAAAGAGTTTCAAGATTTTTGTGCTGCTAAAGGTATAGTTGTAGAGACGACTGCACCTTATTCTCCACCGCAAAATGGGATTGCCGAAAGGATCAACCGAACTGTGCTCGAACTTGGACGCTCCATGCTGTTCGCAAAAAACTTGCCTCCGAAATTATGGCCTGAGGCAACTGCGTACGCTTGCTACATCAAAAATCGCGCACCAACAAAAGCTTTAGGAAAGAACACTACACCTTATGAAGCTTTATATGGTAAAAAGCCCGATTTTTCCCGTCTTGAGGAGTTCGGCACGAAATGTTGGGTGAAAGTTCCTGACGAACGACGGTTCAAGTTGCAATCAAAATCCGAACAACACATCTTCGTTGGTGTTGCGGAATTTGCAAAAGCTTGGAAATACTACAACATTAGGTCAAAACGAGTTCAAATATCGCGAAATATAAAGTGGGACGAAAGCGACACTCACTTGTATGTGATTCCGAATGAAGACGACTCTGACGACGATGATACACCCTTGAGCAAGGGGGAGAAATCTCAAACACATGCTCAAGAGCCGGAAATTCGACCAATAACTCCAAGAATTGAAGTCGAGCCTGAGGGTACTCCGAAAACAATCCGCGGTTCTACAGTTGGTGTGGAGGAAATGCCCAGTCTGGTTGAGCTTGATGACGAAAAAGATGACGATTCTGATGAAGAAATGGTCAAGTCATCATTGGGAATACCAGGCGAATTTGAAACCGACGTGGAAACACCACAGCCGAGAAGAAGTGGCCGAAACGTCGAACGCAAGGACTATAAAGCCCTTAACGAACCCTGGAAACAAAAAGATTCAGCGGACGTGGCTTATAGTGCCACAACCACCGTCATTGCACCGGAAACATTTCGAGATGTTGAAGAACGTTTGGACGCCGAAATCTGGAAAGCTGCAATGAAAACCGAGCTGGATCAGCATGAGAAAATGGGTACATGGGAAAAGGTTTCCTTACCTGAAGGACGGACCGCGATTAGTAACCGATGGGTCTTTGCAGTGAAGACAAAACCAGACGGCGAATTTGATAAAGCGAAGGCACGTTTAGTCGCACGCGGGTTCTCACAACAACCGGGAATGGACTATTATGATATTAGTTCACCCGTCATCAAATTCGATTCGTTACGCACCTTGATTGCCATTGCAACTGCAAAGGATTGGGAGATCCAATTGGTTGATATTAAGGGCGCGTATCTTAACGCCGAGCTTGAGGAAGAAATCTTCATGAAACAACCGGAAGGTTTTGAAGACGGTTCAGATCAAGTTCTTAAGCTAAAACGAGCGTTATACGGGTTGAAACAAGCAGGACGTGCATGGTACTTACACTTGCAAGAAGTACTGCTCAAGTATGGTTTCCGTCAAACATATGCCGATGAATGTGTCTTCATCAAAAACGAAGACGGCTGTATCCACGTCATAGCCGTTTACGTCGATGATCTTGGCTTGTTTTCAAATAAGCTAAGTGGGATTGAGTATATTAAGAACATGCTTAATGAACACTTTACGGTAACGGACCTTGGTGAGATGCAAAAAGTACTTGGTATTCGCGTCGAACGAGATCGCGAAAATGGGCGCACAAAACTTTCGCAAAGGCCATACATCAAATCCATCTTGAAGAAATTTCGAATGGACGAGTCGCACGCTGTGGCGACGCCGCTAACCAAGTCAATTAAACTGCAAAAAATAGCGTCAGACGATCCGAAACGCAACACAAGTGCACCTTACCGAACGGTTGTTGGAAATCTAATGTACGCCGGAATTGGTACAAGACCGGATATTGGTTTCACGGTACAGTTACTGAGTCGCTTCAGTACTGCATTCGACGATTCGCATTGGACAACGGCGAAAAGAGTTCTCCGTTATTTGAAAGGCACTTCGGATTCCGGACTAATTTTCGACAAGAGTAAAGGTCTTGATCTCGAAGTTTACGTTGACGCGAACTGGGCGGCAGATGAAGATGCGAAATCCATTACGGGATATGTTTGCAAATTAGCCGGCGGCGCGATTTTTTGGTCCTCGAAGAAGCAATCGACGGTTGCAAGTTCGACAACGGAAGCTGAGTACATCGCACTATCGCATGCTGTTAAACATGTAATCTGGATTCGTCAACTATTGAAAGAACTGGGATTTGAACAGAAGAAACCTACCTCAATATATTGTGATAATTTGGGCGCGATTTCTTTGGCAAATACTCCTGGCTTTCGTGCGCGAACTCGACACATTAACATTGCATATCATCTCATCCGGCAACACATCAAACATCGCGAAGTATCCTTAACGAAGGTTCATACGAAGAGAAATGTGGCGGATATTCTTACTAAAGGTTTAGAGAGGGAGAAACACGTCTATTTGATGAAGAAGATCGAAATGGATTTAGGTGACGACGACATCTCTCGTCGAGGGGGAGTGTTAGACGCTAAAGCTTACTAATATTGATTACACGACTCGAATGTCGCTGAGTTAGTTTTTCCTTCAAAGGAGGTTTTTTAGACTCAGCGGACTAATAGTTTCGTTGTATATAAATCTCTTTATTCTCTATTATAATATAGTTTCCCTTTTCCTCTTCGCTCCAAACGCTCTTTGACAACAGGGCCGATGCCTGGTCTCCCGAAGGCCTTCGGTGCTGAGACAGGGAAGGCGGCTCCTTGTACAATGTACGAAGCACAAATCTCCTTTCCAGCGACTGATAGCAAGCCTACACGATCTACGTTGTGCAATACGTTCCCTTCTACGAAGAACGAGGCATCAACATTTATACCATCACGGGAGAAACTAGTAACGAACCCGACTCTAATGCTATCGCATATGCATGTATACTTTCCGATGGCTTCGGCTCCTCGAGATTCTACCCCCCACATCCTCGGACGTTAATGTCCCCTGCTGCCATTAGACCGGTGCCGGACAAGGTGAGCAGAAACCAACTATCTGAACAATACTGAATGTTTATGCGTATCACAGCTACCAATCCGATCCCAAGATGCCTTTCAATACCGCAAACAATTGGCAAACTGAGTGGGCTGACGATGACAACGCTGGGATTCTTAATTGAAACGTCTTTGGAATCGTTGGGGCCATAATTGGGTGCTGCATATGCATAACACCTTTGTCAACAGGTGTACAGTTGTACCTTGGCAATGTGTGCAGAATAACATGAAGGATAGTGGCTGATTTAATTCACAGGGTCTGTTTGCGCGGCTGTGGGCAATGACCGGATATTTCAGGTTCGTCAAATCAGGTGCGAGACGAATTCAAGCAACTAGCTCGGCGGGAAAATTGTATGTATGCATTCAAGAACGTGAATAGGACCGTTTCGTTTCTGGTTATCAATGAAGCGCACGCATCTTAGGTATCGGGTGTCGACCTGAAGCTGGCTAATTGCTAGACTTTTCTGTGCCGGGTTCGAGGTTCATGGCGACGGTCAGCCGATCTATGAAGATAAGCTTTTCTAAATAATGAATTGATAGGATAAAACATACATTTATGTATTTAAATTACATGGAGAGATATTATGAGATGCGAGGAAAACACCAAATATTTAAAGAGAAACCCGAACTAGTCTTGAATGTGACTGCAGTGATTATAAACGCTCCGTAAAACCTGGTATTAGATGAAAAGCGTTACTCAGTCTCATAATCAGGAGGGTCGACTGGTCCACCCTCTGCTTCATCATCCGCTTCATCACTCTCTTCATCCACTGCTTCATCCTCTCCATCCCCTGCGGTATGGTAGGATTCGTAGCTATCAGAATCTTGATCAGAGTCTTGCGAAAAAGTGAGAAGTTGATGCATCAGTTACGACTCAAGTAAGCTCACCGTCGGACACATCGCCTGGTTCAGGTTGAATAGGACGTATTAAGGGAAGACGTAAGATACGAGCAGCTTCATCGCTTTTTGGATCGATGCCCAAAACGGCGTGAATCTCCTGGATATACTCAAACTCTGCATGATTAATATTAAGCACACGGAGGGTTCGACGAATTTGAATGTTGAATGAATTTGAGTTAAAACCGAGAGTGTCCATATCAGAACAATACAGTCTCTCGGATCCCAAAGGATCAAGAGACCAGTATGTATTCAGCATGTTATCGTGCCCCTCCTGTTTCGAAATAAAGAAATATAACTCTTTATACTCAAAAGTTCCAACCGAACACCTAAGCCTGGAAGGAATTTGGATGTGCCATGAGAATCCAATAACTACAGTGACCATATGTTTAAATAAAATCATCTTATACAATGACAGATAGTAGTGGAATTGGCGTACCAAGGCAAACCTTGTGAGTGCAAATCACACAAGACTCGTGCAATCCATTGGTTCCTGCAAGTAAGCAGCCAATTTGACTAACAAATGCACGAGCCAATCGTTGCCAGGAAGCATAACCGGACCATTCAACATCACATTCAACCACCACTGTCAGGAGATCGTCGGTTGTCGAAATGCCTGCTGTATCTACAGGAACACGAATTCTGAAAACATTCAAGTGATATTCAGTGCCGCTACATGATGGGAAATATGCTATACCTGAAATGTTCACCACAATCTTCGATACCCAATTTTGTATGCAGTATTTTATCACGAACAAACCAGTCCAATGATGATGGTTCTTCGCATGGAATAAACCCTAGCATGGCTGCATTCGAAGCGTCAAGTATATCGTTGTGTTGATCGGCTAATAAAATGTCACCGGTGTAGACAGAATATGCTGGTGCGGAGACGTCCCTCCATATCAAGACACATATGGTACCATAGAGATCCCATAAGAAAGAGGGGTCCAAAGGAACATTCGACCTTGGGGACAAACGCAGCATGTCTACTCTTTCCATAATCTTGGTCATCTCCTCTCCAGACAAAGCGCCAATGCACACCCCCTGCCATTGAGCAGCAGGAACGGCTTGTAGAATATTCGGCGACCATTCCTGGTTTTGAAGAATAAATTCACAATAATAATTTTTCATGCGTTTGAGGATGAGAAAAATGAACTAACAAATACGACAAGCCCATGTCCGTCTAGAACGTTCACATAATGGGAGGCACGATATCCATCCTCACGGTCTTTGAAACCGATAAACTCGTCAGAGAATTGCAGATCCCTCCAAGATATAATGGCATGGTGAGATATACCCTTTGCCACGTAGTCACAGCCATTCTGTAAGCAGAAGGCAAACGGTGAGATACAAACAATTGGCGGAATTGTGGTCGGTTCTCACACAAAAAGACAAAGTCTGAGATGCATTTGAGGAAGAAATTTCATCAAATATTGTGGCAGCTCACTGCATAGCCCAAATCTATGTACCACCCTAATACATCGCTGAATCTTGGATTGAATTCTTCAAAGGGAATACACCACGCTATATGTATGTAAACAGTAAGTTTTTATTTTTATTTCGTGAAGTGACATAAACGAACAATTGTGTGTAAAGACAAGGCCAGGGCTTTCTTCTAACTTGATTATCCCGAATAGCTGCAACACGTTTCGATGTCTCGCACGAAGAATGAGCTACCGTTGATAACTATTTCACAAGAGACGAGTGTATTACCGATATCGCAAATACCACTCTCTTTCTTTTTCAAATTTCTGTTGAAAGTATAAAAATACAGCCAAGAAATAGCTGTATTTTTGTGTGACGCACGGAAATAGCATCCCGACCTTTGTAGACACGGACCATCCGTGTCTGACTCTCCTGTTTCCATTGGACTTTCCAGTGTTCAACTTGTCCATTCGAGCTATAATCAAGCACATTTAGATCACAAAGTCTGATTTTTTCAAACTGGCTATTTTCAGAAGACTTCGGAACGTGAACGACCAACCCGACTTACATGAGAGACCATCTCGTCTGTGTTGCTGCCTATATGGAAACGTATCACGCCCCTGAGCTTGATATGGGACCAAAATGAAACCAAGATCTGCGTCAAATATATTCGTGCGCACCACAAGATTATCCCGAAACTCTTCTATCTGACTTTGATATCGTGTCAATGAATTTTTTTCACGGTCAGCTGCGAAATATCTCCGAAGGAGCTTTGATTTATATGGTTTATTGAAGGACTCGAGATCGTTTGAGATGTTTCGTAAGCATCTGTTAAAGTAGATTCAGACGAGTAGGTATCTGATATGAGCAGAATTGCATACTGGTAAAATTCTTCACAACCTTTCTCAAAGCTGTTGAAAGAGTCGGACGCGATGTCATGATTCTTCTTGGTCTCCTCATGGAGTATTTGGAGAATAGTTGTGATTTTGATTGTCAGAGTCTTATAATCGTCTTGATTTTGTTGCATTTGCTGATTTTCTATCAGCACTCATAAGTCGAGATCCAATGACTGACTCACTTGGACAGGTTTTAATAGAACTTTGACTAGCTCCGCTGCACCCTTTAGATATGGGAATGGTAGGAGACCCCCTACCGCACTAGCTAATTCAGCAGCCCGGAATGCGTTAGATATCCAATCGGTTTCGCTCTGCATAACAGATACTGCGGCTGAAGCTGATGGCTCGTGTTCATTCTGAAGGATAGGAGAACTCTTCTTCTTCAAAACCATAGCTGGAGATGGATCGTGAGAATGAAGTGAGTCGATTCGTGTCGATTATGTCGATTATTTATGTGTTAAACGTGCGCTTGTCAGGCTAAATATGTCTGTCAAGAAGCTTCATGCTTCTCGTACTGCCTCTGGGAACGGCAGTAAATGCTGACCGAAAGTAACTGCACTGCATTAAATGCGCATGTGCCCGCGAACTCGACCCCATTGACTGTACGAAGGAGCGGCGTGCAACGAAAGCAGTCAAGTTGGTAAAGACCTCGAGTGTCGTGTCGTTCTATAGCATATCCATTGGCAAACCGTCTACACTCTCAGACCGAGCGTACCACCGTATTCTTCATTCAAAGCTCGGAGGAAGCGCTGGAACAGCAACAGCGTGTCATTTCACGGGCGCCAGAATCCATCTTACTTTAGTACCCATCGCAGCAGATGTGATACGTGCTGTCCGTCGTTCTTGTCATTCTAGGCTAGTATAGCCCTCGGCACCATAACGTCCTAAACCTTTTTATCATTCTAACGATCAACCTGACGCGTCAACTTCCCCATCGCTCGTAGTATCCGATTCTTGAGTCCTCGAATTTACCGTAGACACAATCGGCGTACTCAAGTCAAGTGGATTTCCTTCCGAGGCAGTATTTATCAAGAGATAGTGGCAGTGTGAATGAGTCAATCAGTCAACAACACTGCCGTCCCCAATCGCGATATGGCTAATCTGGCAATTTGCTGTGTCTAGGTGAGTTTTGAACGCTATAGCTATTCTTACTACCTTTCTTACGAGGAAATCCTCACAAACCCGCGCATATAATCGTCTCGAAGAAAACACGGATAAAAGAGAAAGTCCTGCTTGCAGCTTGTATTTGTCGTTCAAGGTCGTTTGAGTGGTGCTGGTGAACAGATCGTTGTCGGTGGCGCAAAGGCGGCAGGCCGAAGTCACCATTAAGTAGTGAGTAGCAGAGAAACAGTCGATATGGCCAATACATATATGGACATGTGTGGGCATGTGCGCATATGAACGCGTCTATTTGCCCTGTGACTTTCTCAGATAACAAGACGTGCCAACACGCGTTGGACTACGCAAGACACCCTTAACGTCCAAGGTAGAAAATAGAGCCGAAATCACAAAAAACAATACTAATACTAATGGCGCATCACGCAAAGCGTTCAACGTCAACTTTTTTAGAGGATGTTGAGATAACTAATGACTATCAAGGCGAGAGACCGCCCTGTCCTCCACTTCTACGAAAACGGGTGTTCCCAATTCCGCGAAACACATCAGCCGTCTTCGTAAACCATTCAATATCGTGCCAAGTGCAAGGGTGTCTAGACTATCTCGTTAGACAAGAATGAGATATATTAGCCGCTAGACAAAGATGATATCCGTTACTAGCCTCAGGTTAAAGCACTCTAGTGAGTATTGACTTGTAGATGCTAGCCCCTGATGCTTATATTTCTTCCAGGCAGGAAATACATTTTGTTCACGCGTCTAGGTCTTCGCCGTAAATAAAACGAATCACCGGTGACATTTTGTGTTCCATGCTGCCCGCGTCCAACACAAGAATTACTAGCGCAGCTATTCCTCGAATGGTTAAATGTGGCGGCGTTTATGCTTGTAGAACGTTCCCCTGTCGTGGAGTCTCTAGTCCAGTATCATTGCACAACGCGTCTCGACCTCGGTATGAAAGAATTGCGAGATCTATTTAACTCATATTTTTCGATTGCACCACAGCCTAGTAGTTGCAATTTCCGAAGGAGGGGACATACACAGAAGAACATCTGAATACCCAGCTATCAGAGCAAACTCGTCAAATCTGGCGAGACGATCTTATCTTCAAATTTCCATCAGACGGTGAAACCGCGCAATATGAAGAAGAAGGCATAACAGATATCGCAGATTTATTAGCTGCCGGTAGAAAAAAAGCTGCTATCGAGGCTGGTACAAAACGCAAATTGACCACAACGCAAACTCAAGCTAAACGAGAACGGGAAAGAGAAATAGCCCAACTCAATTTTATACAAGTCAAATTCAAAGGAAAGACGCTCAGATTGAGACGAGAGTGTCATCGATTTTGCGAACCTTTGTTCGACCCGAGTTTGCTTAAATCCGCTGGACGCGGTTAAAAACGATCCAATTGTGAGTTACGACTTTACAGGAAAGAGTCCACGTGGTTGTAAATAGCCTTTCACACCCCTTAACATTCAGAAACACCAGATAGTCTTATACGAGTAACAATAAGTAATGGCAATGGCAAGGTCAGTGGGAGCCAACTGTTCCATTATGTGGAAGAGATAAGCAAACATTGCGCAAGGTAACAAGACCGCTCAACTATTCCAAATAAGGTAGTTTGGCCGTTCCCTACTAGGTTGCTTGCATCCCGCCTTTGTGTTCAAGCTTCTGCTAGCAGCCGCACTTCCACCTCTCGTACGACACATACCATGAGAAATCGATCTAGTCCGAGGAGCATCAGGTTCTCAAACTCGTCTTGTGATATGAACATGGTCCACCAAAACGGCCAGCGACAAAACGAACGTCCTTATCGATATCCCCAACAATATAAAGACGATGGTCACGATCAGCGCCTAACCGCATCAAGGACTGAGGCATAGCCAATGTAGTCTTGGTGCATTTCGCATCCGACAAAATGGACAAGATGGTCTTGTGTATCCGCATGGAGTAGGCTGGATAAGCCGGAGCTGAAAACGAGACTGACTGAAACACGTTGATGAAAGCGACCCTTCTCTGTACAGCGGTTCAATCGTCGGGATGGACCTATGATCATAGCATGCATTGGCTACAATTTCAATTAACGTTTCTTAGAACTTCTAAACTATGATCAGTTCTAACTGCTCTGCTTCACTCCAAAAGGCTCGTCACATCCTCGGTCGTTCAGATCTTTCTCCCCGGAAACAGCACCCAGGACTGGATGGACTCCATTCATCCAAATTTTCCTGCTACACTTGCAGGACCCTTCAATCACATTTTCGATAGTGACGATAACGGACAACCCGCTCTTTCGAGTGCCACGTTGAGTTGCACTTCAGGTTTAAACATCTATGTGGCAACCTCGTCTACAATTCAACGTACCACAGTTACTAACCAAATCCCAAGATTCCTTTCATTATTCATTACACTTGAATAAGGTAGGCAAACAGAATGGACCGACAGTGCTGGCGTTTGGTGTTTGAACACATGACGGAAGGCCATAATCGAACGTTATATGTGCATAATGCCTTCGTTAACCCTGATACTTGTAGTGCCTGTGTGAGCAAAATAACATGGGCTGTTTCAACTCGCAGGAGTCTCTTATTATGTGTTTGCACGGCTGTAAGCAATGGCTGGATATTCCAGATTCGTGAAATCAGGCGCGAGGCGAATTCGGGCATTCAGTTCGATGAGGGAGAGCATACGCATCTGCATTCGTGCAAGAACGTGAACGGGATTTCAATTTTGTTGATCAATGCAGCGCGCATTTTGAATATCAGGTCTCGGACGATCCAAAAGGCGTTCAGGCTAGGATGGTGGCGTGGGCTGATTGGCAGACTTCTTTGTCTAAGGTTCAAGGTTCACGACGACGGTGGGACCACGGGCTATAAAATATTCCTCCTACATTGATTTAATTGACAAGATAAAACATACATGTACTGAGACAAAATTGAAAGGGAGATTATTCCGGGTAAGAAGAAAAACCAAATTCAAACTAATTGTGAATATGACTCCAGTGATTGTAAACATCTCGTAAAATCTGATGGTAGAGGAAAAATGTTACATAGTTTCATGAGTCTCGACTGATTTACACTCTGCTTCATCGCTCGTTCCGTCCTCTACTTCAACATCCTCCACTTCATCCTTTGTTGTATAATAAGATTCGGAGTTATCAGAACCCTTGATCAGAAACTTCGCGAAAAGTGAGAAATTAAGGCAGCAATTATGACTCAAGTAAGCTCACTGTCAAAAACATCGTCTGATTCAGGTTGAATAGGACATATTAAAGGAAGACCTAAGATACGAGCAGCTTCATCGCTGTTTGTATCGATGCCCAACACAGCTTGAGCATGCTGGATATACTCAAAACCTCCAGTATCAATAGTGAGCACACGGAGGGTTCGACGAATTTGAACCTTGAATGAATTTGAGTCGAAACCGAGGGTTTCCATATCAGAACAATATAGTCTCTCGGACCCCAAAGGATCAAGAGACCACCATGTATCCAGTGTTTCATCGTGTACCGCCGGTTTTGAAATAAAGAAGTATAAATCCTCATACCCAGAAGTTCCAACCGAACACCTAAGTCTGGAAGGAATTTGGATGTGCCATGAGAATCCAATAACTAATACAATGACCGTATGTTTGAATAAAATCATCTATAATGACATGACAGTGGTGAAATTGGCGTACCAAGGCAAACCTTACGAGCGCAAACCTCACAAGACTTGTGCAATCCATCGGTTCTTGCAAGTAAGTAGCCAATTTGACTGGCATATGCACGAGTCAATCGTCCATAATCCGAAAAAAAAACATCGCATTCAACCACCACTGTCTGGAGATTGTTGCTAGCCGAAATGCCCGTTGTATCTGCAGGAACGCGAATCCTGAAAACATTCAAGTGTGATTCAGTGCTGCTACATGATGGGAAATGTGCTATACCTGAAATGTTCACCACAATCTTCGATACCCAATTTTGTATGCAGTATATCATCACGAATAAACCAGGCCAATGATGATGGTTCTTCCCATGGAATAAACCCTAACATAGTTGCATTCGAAGCGTCAAGCGTAGTGTTGTGTATACCGACTAATAAAATGTCACCGGTGTAGATAGAGTACGCTGGTGCAGAGACATCCCTCCATATAAGGACATCTATGGCACCATAGAAATCCCATAAGAAAGAGGGGTTCGGAGAAACATTCGACCTTGGGGACAAACGCAGTATGTCTACTCTTTTCATAATCTTGGTCGACTGCTCTCCAGACACAGCGCCAATGCGCACCCTCTGCCACTGAGTAGCAGGAACGGCTTGTATAATATTCGGCGACCATTCCTGATTTTGAAGAATGAATTCACAATAATAATTTTTCATGCATTTGAGGATGAGAAAAATGAACTAACAAATACGAGAAGCCCGCGTCCGTCTAGAACATTCACATAAAGAGAGGCATGATATCCATCCTCACGGTCTTTGAAACCGATAAAATCATGAGAGAATTGCAGATCCCACCAAGATATAATGGCATGGTGAGATATACCCTTTGCCACGTAGTCACGGCCTTCCTGTAAGCAGAAGGCAAACGGTGAGATACAAACAATTAGCGGAATTGTGGTCGGTTCTCACACAAAAAGACGACATCTGAGATGTATTTGAGGAAGAAATTTCATCAGATATTGTGGCAGCTCACTGCATAGCGCAAATCCATGTACCGGCCTAATACATCGCTGAATCTTGGATTGAATTGTTCAAATGGAATACACCACGCTATATACATAAATCGTAAGTTTTGATTTTCATTTCGTAAAGTGATATAAACAAACGGTTGTGAAAGACAAGGCCGAGGCTTTCTTTTGACTTCATTATGCCGAATAGCTGCAACACATTTCGATGTCTTGCATGAAGAATGAGCTACCGTTGATAACCATTTCACAAGAGACGAGTGTATTACCGATATCGCGAATACCATTCCTTTTCTTTTTCAAATTTCTGTCGAAAGTATAAGAATATAGCGAAAAAATAGCTGCATTTTTGTGTGACGCACGGAAATAGCATCACGACCTTTGTAGACACGAACCATCCGTGTCTGACTCTCTTGCTTCCATCGGACTTTCCAGTGTTCGACTTGTCCATTCGAGATATTCTTTAGCACGTTTAGATCGCCCAATCTGATTTTTTCGAACTGGCCACTTTCAGGAGACTTCACAACGCAAACGAGCAATCCGACTTACATCAGAGTCCATCTCGTCTGTGTTGCTGCCCATTTGGAGACGTATCACACCCCTGAACTTGATATGGGACCAGAATGAAACCAAGGTCTGCGTCAAAATATATTCGTGCGCACCACAAGATTATCCCGAAACTCTTCTATCTGACTTTGATATCGTGCCAATGAATTTTTTTCACGGTCAGCTGCGAAATATCTCCGAAGGAGCTTCAATTTATATTGTTTATTGAAGGACTCAAGATCGTTTGAGATGTCTTGTAAGCATCTGTTTAAGTGGATTCAGACTGGTAAGTATCTTATATGAGCAGAACTGCACACCTTTCAAAGTCTTTACAATCTTTCTTAAAGCTGTTGAATGAATTTGACGCGGCTTCATAACCCTTTTCAGTTTCGTCATGAAGCATTTGGAGAATAGTTGTGACTTTGATTGTCAGAGTCTTATAACCATCTTGGTTTTGTTTCATTTGCTTATTTTCTATCAGTACTCACGGGTCGAGATCTAATGACTGACTCACTTGGACAGGTTTTAGCAGAACCTTGACTAGCTCCGCTGCACCTTTTAGATATGGGAATGGTAGGACACCCCCTACCGCACTAGCTAATTCAGCAGCCCGGAATGCGTTAGATACCCAGTTGGTTTCGCTCTGCATAACAGATACTGCGGTCGAAACTGATGGCTCGTGTTCGATCTGAGGGATAGGAGACCTCTTCTGAAAAACCATAGCTGGAGATGGATTGTGAGTATGGGGTGAGTCGATTCGTGTTGATTATTTATGTGTCAAACGTGCGCTTGTCCTATGTCTGTAAAGAAGCTTCATGCTTCCTGTGCTGCCTCTGGGAATCGCAGTAAATGCTGACCGAAAGTAACTGCACTGCATCAAATGCGCATGTGCCCGCGAACTGGACCGCATTTGATTTTCCAACCAAATGGTCAAAGGCTTCTTTGATACCGCATGTGTGGCTGTGAGCACCGTAAGTACAAAGGAGGGACGTGCAACGAGAGCGGTCCAGTGACTCCAGTTGGTAGAGACATCGAGTGTCGTGTCCTTCTATAGTATATCCATCAGAAAGCTCACACTTTCAGACCGAACGTATCAGTATATTCTTCGTGTCAAGCTCGGATGAGACGCCGGAACAGCACGTCCTTTATGGGCGCCAGAATCCATTCAAGTCCTGTTCGTCATTCGTATCATTCCAGCCCTCGGCACCATAACGCTCAAGCATGACCCACCCTAAATCCGCCAGTCCTCAACCTTTTCATCATTTTAACTTCCTCACGATCAACCTGACGCATCAACGTGTCAACTCTCGAATCGACTGTAGACACAATCGACATACCCGAGTCAAGCGGACGATTTCCTGCTGAGGCAGTGTCGATATTGCCTATGATGAAATAACGTCACTTACGGAGGCACAGCAACAACCGCTGATCATTTCATTCCGGGCTACACCCTTGAGATATGGGAATGGCAGAAGCCCCCCGCTGCATTAGCCGATTCAGCGAATTTGTTACTGTATAATACTGTGTTCCTGGGGTTACGAGGTCCTCTACTTGTGTGTGTGAATTGCTACAATGATTATAGAACGAATTGATCCATTCATATCGACGTTTTGCAAGCATCAAACACGCGCTAAGCGCGCCTGTCTCGAGGAGTTTTATGCATCGTCTCTGAGAAGGTGGAACAGCAGTCGGTGCTACACTGTGCTACACAAAAGTGGCTGCATTGCCCGCTTGCGTAGTCTTCCAGCCGCTTTCCGAGTCAATGCAAGATCCTCGCATTATGCAGCTTCTTGGGTCAGAACGATATTTGGGCAATTATTCGTGAAGAGGTTCGTGACCTCATCGGCCTCATCGCTCAGATGAGATAGTTTTCAAGAAAACCCTCACGAACCCGCGCATACAATCGTTTCCAACAGTTTGATATCGTCTTCAGTATTTCGCCGTATGACAAGTTTAACAGCCCATTTACCTCATTAACCACACCGCTTTCCTTTCTTCTCGCCTGGTCTTCCTGTGCAATTCTCGTTTCATTTCGGCTGGTCTTCATTGATCACCTTTACCATTCGTCTTTTTGTCGGTTTTTATTGGTATCCGTTGGTCTTTCGTTGGCTTCTCGTGTCTCTGATCTCTGTTGGTCTTTCATTGGTCATCGTTGGTCCTCTTTCGTGTTCGTTTCATGAGCACTAGTAGCCTATTGGCGTTTCCTGCGCCGTAACACCAACTCGCCAGATTCATTTTCATCCCCGAGCGGTTTTAATTAACTCTTTCTCGATTTCCTTGAAGAAGAGTCTTCTCTTTTATCAGTACTAATCAACAACGGAAGATCTGTTGGGTAGGGTCACTTTATTTTTCACCATTGTTCGGCATCGTTTGTGAAAGAATAGAAAATTCATCTCCAGTGCTTGAAATTCCTTAGCGGGGTTCAAGATATTACAGCGTTTACTATTACGCTTTGCGTCCCCGTCCGATTCAACTACAAGATTCGTGAAATGTTTCTAAATGTACTGGCTTTGGGACGACGTTCCCAGTTCCCCGGCACCAACCCCAAAAATGAGTCCATCCGTCTCTGCATTGTCGCCTCCGTTCCTTTAACTGACAAAGGTCTCTTAGTCGTCCAACCCACTCGTAGAGAAAGAGGTGACGCGCGTAATAGCACGATAGAAAGTAATGTCCTTTTAACAAAGAAAAACGATATGACCATAATCGTAATCGTAATGTTTATTGATGATACAGACTGTATTGTTGGAAAAATACAATATATAAATTACGTATTTCTACTAGTCTTCTTCTTACTCTTCGCAATATTCTCGCTCTCACGAATCTCTAAAGATCCACCAGCCGCCTACTGCAACACCCTACTATTACTCTTTCCGTCGCCATTATCTCTAGCAGCGACAGTAGAAATCCTTTCCTTCACATCCAAATAAATCATCACATTCCGCACCTGCTCCTCCAGGTCACCAACTCTCATCTCAGTCTTCTTCCTCTCTACCTCAGCAATCTCCGCTTTCTGCTTTACCTTCTCCAAATTCTTCCTTCAACTCCCTCTCCAATCTTCTCGCAACTTCCCCAAACTTCTCATACCGCTTCTCGATCCTCATTTTTCTCGCGCGCATGCCATCCTACAACCTGCTCTTCCTCTTCCTTCTTCAGCCGATTGATCAACTCCTTCTCAAGTACATTAATCTGATCCCGTGCGGAACTAAGCATGTTCTCCAAACGGCTCTTTTCGCTGCTCATAATAATCCCGCTGCGAATCCAACTACGGCGTGAGCAGGTACGAGTACTAGTGCTCAATTCCAATCGCTTCCATCTTCTCCGCGTGCATCGAATCAACAGACGTGGGACCTAACCTCGATCCATCCGCATCACTCCCGATCGTGTTTGACACGGTAAAAGCAGAAAGTAACTCGACAAGTTTCCCGTCCGTCTTATTTCGAATGAACCGATGCACATACCCATCACCCGCGTAATCCCAACCTCGGCGTTCACTGTGTTTCAAGCTCGAGGGAGTACAAATGCATTGGCATCGTCAGCTCGTAGTGCACGTGTGCTTGAGCTCGATTGTGTCGTCCACAGCCCGTGTTCCCGCATATCAGATAAATCCAGAGATTAGACGTCGAAGAACAGTCAAAGCGGACGGATAGAGAAGGTCCATTTTGCGAGTCGGTACCGGTGGTGGATGTCGGTTAGACTGTGATGTTGTGCTGTTGTTGTGCCATGCACCGGAAGACGTGTTTGAGAATACTGGCACACTGGTCATTTGTAGGCCAATATGGAAACTTGGGTTGGCAGATCGGGGAAGGGGTGAGATATGTGTGACCTGGTCTCTCCTCACTTGGTTAAACACATACAATGAAAAGTATGCGAACATGATAACCTTACAAGTAACGGACGTGTCGTTCGTTCAAGACAAACTGGACAAGTGATGAGCTTCATGTAAATTGCTCTGAGCAGTGGCAAGACGGGATATAGCGAGAGATGTGGCATCGTTTGATTCGATTTCGATGGATTTCATGTATGTGACATATCTCACTGGGCTTTGAAAGCGCACATAAGTGTTTTGAACTCGTTAAACTGAATTGTTTATGTATGGACACACATACCTCTAAGATCTAAGACGTTGAATGGACGGCCCATTGTATTCTTGTGAAAAGAGCACGGCGTCGTCCCTAGATCTGAACTTTATCGACACTATTGAGCGATTTGGCGACGAACCGCTAAAAACGGGCCAAATTGTTAGTTATAAGAAAAGGGAGTTGGATGAGTTGTGAATTCAGAATCACCGAATCATCCTCAAATGCGCCACACTTTCCGAAGCAGGTGGATCAAAAGTCATAAAATCAACAGGAGTCATATATGACGCAAAAACAGCAAGAATCGTTTCATCATTTAAATCTTCCACTTTGACGACGGCATCCAATTTCGGTGGGGTTTCGAATTCATTTGTAAGAGAAGAGTAGATATTCTTATGTTCTTCCTCCTCTCCTTCTCTTCGGTCATGATCGTTGACAAAAGTCGGAATATTTTGATTATAATTGTGAGTGTGTCGGTATGTGTTCAACGCTTTCGGACCAGGATATGCGTTCTGGAGGGTTAATGACCCGGATTTATCTGCGTTTCTTACAACAGATTTTACTCTTCTCTATAGATAATAGCTTGAGAACCTCTAAGAATAAAGAATAAAAGTTAATATTTTAGAAGCTTACGCTGAAGCTTAGAACAGAAGCCTGAGTACTGTGTGTTCTCCTGTTCCGTTCTTAAATCAGACTCCTCGATGCTAGGCTCAGGCTCTTCCGAATCCAGCCAATCGACAACAAAACCTCCCATCGTTTGTCCTCTTTCCTTCGTTGTTGAGATTGGTATAATAATGAGTATGCGAGGATGGTTTTTCAAATAGATCTCTGGGCCAATAAGGACTCGGAGAAGTAGTATTATGTGTGGTGTACGTAGCCTTTGGTCAATCGGAATCGAAGGCTATAATTGTTCATGACATCTTAGGACGATAATACGGATAAAAGAGAAAGTCCTGACTGTATTTGTCGTTCAAGGTCGTTTGGGTGGTGCTGGTGAACGGATCGTCCTCGATGGCGCAAAGCGGCAGGCCGAAGTCACCATTAAGTAGTGAGTAGCAGAGAAACAATCGATATAGCCAATATATGGACATGTGTGCATATGAACGCGTCTATTTGCCTTGTGGCTTTCTCCGCGTTCCACCAATCGTATCTATACCGTACTCTTTTTTTCCCTTTCCCCTGCGCTTAAGACAGAGAGATAACAAGATGTGCCAGCACGCGTTGGACTACGCAAGACACCCTTAACGTCCAAGGTGGAAAATGAAGCCGAAATAACAAAAAACAATCAACAAATGAAAAGAAGACTATGACAAATCTGAATTAGCTGACAAATTAATTACGTAAATATTAACGTAAGCAGGGGGCGCGTGGGGGTGCGAGGCAAAGCCGAGCTGTGTCCCAATCGTGAGGTGCAGCCGAGCATCCAATCCAAGCTCTGTCAGCCAATTGCGAGGCGCAGCCGAGCCACCGGTCAGTCTGACTCTGAATCAGTCAGAAAAAGCGCCAGTTAAATGCCTCCGCAGAACTCCAGGCCTTTCCGGCCCTCCAGTAATTAGTTAGAGATAAACTGAGAGTCTGTAAGATCCACTAAGTTCACTGAATAAACCTCTGAGCCACAGGAATATATCTGAGAATAAAATAAAATTAAATTAATATGATCAACAATTCGAATTTCGAACTGATCAGAAATAGTTGTAGTCAGAAGATAGATATCTCTAAAAATTCATCATGAAGGCATAAACATCCATTTATAAGTTCGAAAAAAATGATTTTGTGAGAACTAAGAATAATTAACATGTGCTATCTTTTGACAGGAACAGAAAATTATGGGAGGCCATTGTAACTGTAAATACTGTTCAAAACAATTTCTGAAGATAATCTAAAGAGACTATCAGGAATGGTATTCTTGAATAAATCTGATAAAAGTCTAGGATTGTATGGAAATACATTACCGGAGCATAGAAGTCCAAAGTACAGGGATAAGGAGCCTATATGCTGTCCCCACTGCTTCCCAAGGCTACTCACTCAATCCCTCACAGTTATAAAATCATATAGAGATAGGCTGTACATTATAAAATAAAATAAACATGTCTTAATGTATAAATTTAAACCAAAATTTGCATTTAAGAGCTAAATAATCAACAGAAAGATGTCAAATTCATAATGATTCATTGTGTATTTCAACATTTGTGAGATGATAGGTAAAATGGAAAGTTAATATCAGATTGTTTTTCAAGTTGTCTTTCTTGATGTCAGTGAAATAAAAAGTGAAACAACTCCGGATGCATTTTATTTTCAGCACAAAACAACATTCTTTGCACTGCTCATTTCACACCTCATCTACTACCAGTCAGACACGAATTTTAGAGGAGAATTTTTGTTAAAATAATTTATCTGATAAAATCTCCAAATAAAATGGAATATCATAAAACAATAATTCTATGCCAGACAAGCAGTGAGGCGCCATTCAGAGTTAAGACATTTATGTTAGAAGTGGTCAATCTGTTCATTGCCTGTTTTCTATCTATTTCAGTTTGTTGGGAGAAATGCCACTTCTAACATAATTGTCTTAAAAGTTAACTCTGCACCTCATTGACCAATCATTCAAATTTCAAGGAGAATTAAATGTAATTTTTCTTTGGAACATTGATGTTTCAAAATGAGCAGAAAAATAGAGTTTTGAATGACCCAACAGTTAATTCACATAAAAAGGGAAATTAGAGAATATCATCAGTAGTAATGTTCACAAGTCACAAAAATCAAAAGTGGTTTACATTGATTTATAAATGAGTCAAGGGGCTAACTTCATATTTATCGGTTAATAAAGAATTGTAAACCGATAAAATGTGAAGTTAGCCCCTTGACTCATTTATGTATAAATCAATGTAAACCACTTTCGATTTTTGTGACAAAATCAGATCTTTTGACATAGAATATGACTTATTTTATTAGTTTAGCTATTGAGAAAATAGCTTATTTCTGTAAACAAGTACAACTAAGTTCAAGTTGTCACAAAACAGGAAATATATCTAAATTTTTAAAAGTACTGAGTCAAACCGGAGTTAACTCAGCTTGGTATTCTCTCAATGGCAAATTTAGAAAGATTAAATTTATATTTTATTCATTCAAACAAATAATTCTTAAATTCACGGATTCTGATTCAGCCTGTAACACGGGCGCGGCTTGCCGCGCAGTCAAACCTAGTACTAATACTAATGGCGCATCACGCAAAGCGTTCAACTTTTAAAGATGATGTTGAGATGACTAATGACTATCAAGGCGAGAGACCGCCCTGTCCTCCACTTCTACGAAAACGGGTGTTCCCAGTTCCGTCAAACATATCAGCCGTCTTCGTAAATTGTTCAGTCTCGTGCCAAGTGTAGAGGTGTCTGACTATCTCGTTGGACAACAATGAGATATATTGGCCGCTGGACAAAGATGATATCCGTTGCTGGCCTCAGGTTAAAGCACTCTGGTGGGTATTGGCTTGTAGATGCTACCCCCTGATGCTTATATTTCTTCCAGGAAATACAATTTGTTCACGTGTCTGGGTCTTCGCTGTAAACAAAACGAATCACCGGTGACATCTTGTGTTCCATGCTGCCCGCGTCCAACACAAGAATTACTAGCGCAGCTATTCTTCCAACGGTTCAAATGTGGCAGCATTTATGCTTGCAGAACGTCCCCTGGTGCAGATATATTCGACGAATGCTGTGATCGACATATTTTATTCTAGAACGAATCACCTCTGTCGTGGAGTCTCTAGTCCAGTATCACTATACAACGCGTCTCGACCTCGGTACGAAAGAATTGCGAGATTTATTCAACCCATATTCTTCGATCGCACCATAACCTAGTAGTTGCAATTTCCGAAGGAGGGGACATACACAGAAGAACATCTGAATACCCAGCTATCAGAGCTAACTCGTCGAATCTGGTGAGACGGTCTTATCTTAAAGTTCCATCAGATGGTGAAACCGCGCAATATGAAGAAGGCATAACGGACATCGCAGATTTATTAGCTGCCAGTAAAGAAAAAGCCGCTATCGAGGCTGGTACAAAACGCAAACTCAAGCTAAACGAGAACGGGAAAGAGAAATAGCCCAACTCAATCTTATACAAGTCGAGTTCAAAGGAAAGACGCTCAGATTGGGACGAGAGCGTCATCGATTTTGCGAACCTTTGTTCGACCCGAGTTTGCTTGAATTCGCTGGATGCAGTTAAAAAAGATCCAATTGTGAGTTATGATTTTACAGGAAAGAGTCCACGTAATTGAAAATAGTCTTTCACACCCCTATCGCTATCCTGTTTGGAGCAGGGTGTTTGTTCAGGTGAAATTACGACGGGAGTGAAAGGTATGAAAGAACCTACTTATCTTGTTCCATATTTGTGTCTCTCACTGATCTTGCGCTTTAGGTCTCGGTCCCGCTCTTCAATCAAGACTGTTTCCCTACCTTCTATTGGAACAAAGCGGTCATCAACACATCCGGATGCTCAACGTACCTGAATATTTTGGCGACTATCGTGGCAAAAGTGAAGATCTCGCCGTGCATTTGGGAACAAGCATTGCCGCAAAAGTATGTAATTTGAGTACCATGCTGATTGTATTCTTGATTCCTCATGTCCTTGATAAGTTATGGGTCACGTTCGATGAACCAGCTAGTAGAAACTTTCTCTTTAAAGCCGTTTATAATTTGATGGGACCTCGTGCCGTCCTTGAATTTTCTCCTGCTGTATATGAATACGATAGGAAGTATTGAATGTATTTTATCAAGCGGTGTGATAGCTTATAGTAATAAATTGTATGCCGATGATACAAGCCTTGATGAACCGGTATGGGCCTATTTATATCGATGCGTCTCCTCGGATGTAGGCAAGCTTCACGCGTTTTTCCCCAGCGTATGCTTGTCAAACTTTCTTTGTATCGCCTTAAGAAGCCTGAATGCAAGTTGGAGCAACATTGCATCCAAAAAAATAAGTGCGATGCTTGCTAGTACTAGGACTCGCCAGTGGTCGCCCAAGTTCTTCAGCCCGATCTAAAGGCGTAGATCAGCGTGGTTTCTCTCTGAAGCATATGCATAAAGCACATGAATTACTCCACCAGCAAATAGTCCACAGATTATGGAAAGCAGGACTGGACAGCTTGTTTTCCCTGCAAATTTGTGACGCAACGGCACCGGCAATCGGTTTTCACTCACCACACACCCTGAAGACACCGGGCACCTTACAGTGTAATTAATATTATTGCAGATTGAGCCGGTGTAGCTACTATCTGTGGAGGCGGCGGGTGGGGAGTGCGCTTACGTAAGCTGAAAAAACTGACAGCATCTTTGCCTGTTCGCTCTTCGTGCAAATACATAGTCTACTAGGTTTGACTGCGCGGCAAGCCGCGCCTGTGTTACAGGCTGAATCAGAATCCGTGAATTTAAGAATTATTTGTTTGAATGAATAAAATATGAATTTAATCTTTCTAAATTTGCCATTGAGAGAATACCAAGCTGAGTTAACTCCAGTTTGACTCAGTACTTTTAAAAATATATTTCCTGTTTCGTGACAACTTGAACTTAGTTGTACTTGTTTACAGAAATAAGCTATTTTCTCAATAGCTAAACTAATAAAATAAGTCATATTCTATGTCAAAAGATCTGATTTTGTCACAAAAATCGAAAGTGGTTTACATTGATTTATACATAAATGAGTCAAGGGGCTAACTTCACATTTTATCAGTTTACAATTCTTTATTAACCGATAAATATGAAGTTAGCCCCTTGACTCATTTATAAATTAATGTAAACCACTTTTGATTTTTGTGACTTGTGAACATTACTACTGATGATATTCTCTAATTTCCCTTTTTATGTGAATTAACTGTTGGGTCATTCAAAACTCTATTTTTCTGCTCATTTTGAAACATCAATGATTGGTCAATGAGGTGCAGAGTTAACTTTTAAGACAATTATGTTAGAAGTGGCATTTCTCCCAACAAACTGAAATAGATAGAAAACAGGCAATGAACAGATTGACCACTTCTAACATAAATGTCTTAACTCTGAATGGCACCTCACTGCTTGTCTGGCATAGAATTATTGTTTTATGATATTCCATTTTATTTGAAGATTTTATCAGATAAATTATTTTAACAAAAATTCTCCTCTAAAATTCGTGTCTGACTGGTAGTAGATGAGGTGTGAAATGAGCAGTGCAAAGAATGTTGTTTTGTGCTGAAAATAAAATGCATCCGGAGTTTCACTTTTTATTTCACTGACATCAAGAAAGACAACTTGAAAACATCTGATATTAACTTTCCATTTTACCTATCATCTCACGAATGTTGAAATACACAATGAATCATTATGAATTTGACATCTTTCTGTTGATTATTTAGCTCTTGAATGCAAATTCGGGTTTAAATTTATACATTAACACATGTTTATTTTATTTTATAATGTACAGCCTATCTCTATATGATTTTATAACTGTGAGGGATTGAGTGAGTAGCCTTGGGAAGCAGTGGGGACAGCATATAGGCTCCTTATCCCTGTACTTTGGACTTCTATGCTCCAGTAATGTATTTCCATACAATCCTAGACTTTATCAGATTTATTCAAGAATACCATTCCTGATAGTCTCTTTAGATTATCTTCAGAAATTGTTTTGAACAGTATTTACAATTACAATGGCCTCCCATAATTTTCTTTTCCTGTCAAAAGATAGCACATGTTAATTATTCTTAGTTCTCACAAAATCATTTTTTTTCGAACTTATAAATGGATGTTTATGCCTTCATGATGAATTTTTAGAGATATCTATCTTCTGACTACAATTATTTCTGATCAGTTCGAAATTCGAATTGTTGATCATATTAATTTTATTTTATTTTATTCTCAGATATATTCCTGTGGCTCAGAGGTTTATTCAGTGAACTTAATGGATCTTACAGACTCTCAGTTTTATCTCTAACTAATTACTGGAGGGCCGGAAAGGCCTGGAGTTCTGCGGAGGCATTTAACTGGCGCTTTTTCTGACTGATTCAGAGTCAGACTGACCGGTGGCTCGGCTGCGCCTCGCAATTGGCTGACAGAGCTTGGATTGGATGCTCGGCTGCGCCTCACGATTGGGACACAGCTCGGCTTTGCCTCGCACCCCCATGCGCCCCCTGCTTATGTTAATATTTACGTAATTAATTTGTCAGCTAATTCAGATTTGTCATAGTCTTCTTTTCATTTGTTGATTACATCTAAAAAAAAAGGCTTACATTATACACCGGTGTGTCATAAACCAGAACTACCACCAAATTGCTACAAAGCTGTGTGACACCGGTACATAGTGCACCTGGTAAAAACCCAGGCATGGGATGGCAGTTCCACTGCACTCCCTGTACCATTGTCTATCCTCCATAGCCAACCCAAGGCATCTATGGTTGTCAGACCTGCTGTGCAGAGTTAGGAACCAAAAGGTGCATGGGCAGGGTGGGTCTAGCTGCAGGTAGGTAGTGGATGTCGACACAGGACCGGTTGCTGCCCATTACGTAATCATCCCCAGCACTGTCGCCCTCCTTAATCCGAACTTAATTAAACAGCCTACCCTATATCCTTTTACTTTAATGGCACTCAGGAATGAAAGGCAAAGTAAGTTTTTTAATATGCAGCTTGAGAGAAAGCTTGAATACCTTCTAGTGGTTGTAGAGTGGGTGTCAGATACAGCTTTAATGAACGATTTATTCCGGGGCGAGATTGTGCAAACAACAATGCAACAGCTACAGGCAATATCTTTGAAATATGGATTCTCAAAGATTAAAAAAGTATGTACATAAAGCTGTCAATTTTTTTAGTTAAAATAGTTTCCAGGTAGACCAAGTAACTGCAGTTATAGGGCGACATGCATCCTATATAGAGGGTTTGGATGGTCGCTGGATGACCTATACCGGTAAACGAAAGCTAGTAAAGGACTTTAAGAACAGTGCAAAGCGACATACAGTATGTATTTTATTTTATATTATTATACACGATCCTATGACAGCTGTAGGTCAAAGCTTTGGGCCTTAATTCGCTACCTGGTTCTGTCAAAGTACCTGGTAACAGTTATATTCGTACCAAAGATGATGGATTTCATGTAAAACGCTGGACTCATTTGGTTGATAAAGGAAATGAAGACCTCTTTTGTGGTGATAAAAGCAACTGCTATGTTGTTGGCGAGAAGCAGGGTTGGCTGCATATTGCTGCAACAGAAAGTGCCTATATTTACGATTCAGAAGGTGAGTTTCAATGTATGGATATAAGTAAAGCTTTATTCATCATTAAAAAGGAAACCTACAAATGTTCATACTATGAAATGTGTCTGAAGATACCGATATTCTTAATGCCATCAATAAGGTTATGAATGAGGCCATTAGTGATAGGCGAGGAGTTCGGGTGAGTCATTTTTTCTAGTTAATCTATTTGTAATACTGATATCAAGTAAATAGCCTACCGATCCTGGGAAGCAAGTTCAGTTTGGATACAATGCAGGCCCACGACACTTACGAGTTTTTGGATTCGTTCGTAATATCGTTAGTAAGAAATGGTCTACCGATATGAAATCACAAAAAGATCGGAAAATCCTTGGTATTATGTCATTGTTTTGGAATGTGGTTTTATCAAAAGCTCCAGAAGAAGCAGTCCAGCCTGTGGTCCAAGAACTTGAGGCTTCTCAATTACCATGTATGGCTAGTGAAAATGATCAAGGTATGTACAGTCAGTGTTTCTAATTAGTATATACTTATATATAAGACTTACTAGCGAAACAGGGCTATAGCCTTGAACTGACGAATGGTATTGAAATAACCTTCAATACTGCTATCCGGGCACCACCGGAGGGATATATTGCAATGAACTACTCATCGTAAGTTATTTTACTATATTGACTAATACTCATTATATCTTTATTCTTAGTCGAGCACATACTGATCGTACATTCGCACCTTTCGCCTTCAGCTGGCAAACATACTACAATACCGACAATCTTCCTACACTTTCTCGGAGACAAGTACCAGGGGGTAACTTTACTAATCTTACTCTAGGTGTTACTGTTGAGTCATCTGCTAATTCAATAATGGGTTTTCAACCGAAGCATTTACATGGAACAACACTTGCTCGCGAAGGATTGTATAGGGGAGGTTTACTTATAACCTGTTCATCGCATATTAAAAAAGCCTTTGATGAGGCAAATGAAATGGCAGTACTAAATAAATCGGTAGATATTTCATTGATAGATGAAGAACAGGTATGAATCGTACATACATGTGTAATCTTTTTCTATAAAACACTTTGTCTACCTATGTATTATTCTTCATCTGTGAAATCATTGATAGGAATATTGATACTATTAGGATTGTTAATATCTGGTTCATCATCTGAGAAATCATTGATAGGAATATCGACACTGTTTGTATCGCTAAACCCTTGCCCCTCTTCTTCAACCTCAATCTCTACTACACCCCCCATATAGGCAACCTGATTCGGATTGACTGGGTAATTTCCACGAAGTTCCCGTAAATTGGGTGTAAGTTCCATATAATTCTCTGTACCAGTGCCATTATTCGTACCATCCTCGATAACAATCTCCGGAATACGATAAATAAAAGCAGGATCTTGGTAGATACGATGGACTTGTGTTAGAAGATCAACGAAGATGGGCCAGATATTTTGACGAGTAATGGTAGGGGAAGCCAATTGTATATATAGTGGGCAAATAATATTAGCAAATTCCGCTGGTACTAGTGTGAAAACATGGTCGGTTGGAGGGGCAAACATTTCTCGGACTGAGTTAATAGAATCGGTAGTGATATGAACCTGAATTATCGGTTAATGAGATATCTCCAGCCATACTTTTATTGAAAAAGTACCTTATAATCAACTGTATCATAATTCTCCGGGAATTCAAAGATTAGATCTGGTCGATCATGGGGTAAGAGCTTGTTATGATCAGCTCGTTTTGGAGTAGCATTGTGTGCAGTAATCCAGGCATTCAACTCTCCCTGTAAATATGGAATAAATAGCCATCTAAATGTTAAACTGCATATTTCGATAAGGTATAGGATGATTGATTAAATCAAAGTATTCGCTTACATATCCAAAACATCATTCGGATCATATAGATCATTATTCAGACCGAAATCTAAAAGATCTTCAAAGCCTGGAGTAAATCGACGACAAACTTGAGACCATGTTATTTCAGGTTTGATATTACTGTGTTTTGGCATCCAGCGATGTTGGCGAGTATCAGCTAGGCTGTTATCGAACATATGGCGAAGAGCAGTATGGCCATTAGCAACACCATAATTTTCGGTTCCTGAATCACTTTGAGTAACAAGTGGAATGGCTGGAGTTTGTTATTAGTATATCGTAAAAAGATATTAATTAGATATGATGATGTTTACCACCAAACTGGGTTACGAATTCTAAGTAATAGCCAAGAACCAGCTTAGGATTCTTATTCGTCCACCAAACTTTGATCCATAAGATCTTTCCACTATAAGGCTCAATTCCAGTATGTAGCCACAAGTGAAATCGCTTCCATTTGTCGTGTTGGTCAATAGCCCATATATCATTAACTCCTGCTGTCCAGAATTGTTTTCGTTTGAAATTCTTGGCTTTTCTAATCTCTATTCCTTCTGGTTCATAAGTATGAAAATATTCGGTTATTACTTTTCTATTATAATAGGAATTAGTATTATTAGGTTATTAATAGCATGTATACCTACCGACTAACTCGTATACCACCCTCAGAGCGACATAGCATCATCATATCACGAATTCCAGCTTTAGGAAATCGTTCTCGTATCGAAGCTATGACTTCTTTGCTACTTTCAATGGTATGGTCCTGTTGTCGTGTACTCTTGAGGCCCAGCTTATTTCGCATTCGTTTAAAGGATTTCAAGCTATTTTGAATTAAAATACATATTAAACAATGTATTATAACATACCTCAGGCCATATTTTGTGCCATCAATATGTTTAGTTACTATCAATTCGTGGATTTCCTTGTCGGAAAGACTCATATTATAAAAGCGACGAATATGGGGCTCCAGTTCCTCAATAGGAGCTGGTTAAATCATTAATTAAAGAGTGCAATGTCAATATCAACAAAAAAATTAAACATACGACAAGGTTTATATTGATTAGATCGTTTACTCATGAGTCATAAGAGTCGTGACTGTATACGATCCTATATCATTTACTTGGGATGAGCTAAGGTTCAATCTTACTGCGAAGTCCGAGGACTTATATTATTCCCGAAACATTTTCCAACTATAACCCCTACATTCATTACATTTTTTCTCCCTTTCAATATTTAAATTACTACATTATTCTTTATATTCTATAAACCAATCAATGGATCAAGGTTAGGAATTTATTAAATATAGCCTATATTAGTTGACTTATTTTGATTTTAGCACCAGCCAATAGGCTAGTACGTGATGTTTTTACCGAAGAAGCTGCCATACCACAAAATTGTGAAAGAAGCTCGTGCAATAAAGTCTTACCTGCAGGAACTTCACGATACCCTGTGGAAAATAGTCGTGGTCAACAGCGATGGTATTGCCAGGACTGCTTTCTTTATTTTCAAAATAAACCGACTACTCTTAATACCAAAAGTTTGTATAACTTTATAATTTTATTTTATATATATACTTACTCAACTATCTATAGCCTGTAGTTCAACTATATTCCGACAACCAGAAAATAATACAGTAAACTATCAAGCTATTCGTACTCAAAATAACTCAGCACAGCGACATAGTATATCTTTTTAGTTTTATTAATATTTTACACTAATAACTATTTAGGCCCAGGGATATCTAGAGTTAAAGCTATGGGCGATTCTGTCATGATCCGATTCATGACATCACTTCCGGTAACGTTACATAAACCATATCCAATCATTTACCGTTTATCTCCGTAATCTTATCTCGCTTACGTCACTCACGATAAGACCATCGCGTTCAGTCATCTCCATCAACCTCGCAACTCGAATAGAGACGCACCCGTCTCTCTTAACTCCTGGAACATCCGCGGAAAGCCCTTTCTAGAATATTCCACGCACGTTCCGGTTATGAGATCATAGATGACGAACGTAGGTCCATGTATGCACAGCTCCTATCCCTGCATATCTCATGTTCATCACATGAGACATCATACCCTGCATATATTGATGTAACTTACGAATCTCACGACTTGTTTGTATTTCTCTAGTTCGGAATCTATTTCGAACTGAGCTAGAATTATTTAGCTGACGTGTATATAAACCCTAGCATACACGTAGATAGTTCTTCAGACTTAATATCGAACGTAGTTCGATATCTCTATAACAACTCTCCTTCTCTATTCTATTCATCATTGAACGTCGAGATCGTTCCTCGAGACTTGCAGCGACGGAAGCCATCCGTCGTTGCCGAGAGTTACATCTCAAAGCTTTCTTCATTATCGTCGAGCTTGATATCATTCAATACGAGATACAGCTCGCGACTCTCGAAGCTCGGAACGCACATATCCGTAACGTCCTTGACGAACTCGACGCTCGTGACGAACGTCAGGACAAATCCTAAAGAAGACTGTCGTGGCACAACCTCTTATAGGTTGAGGCCAAGTCCTGGCTATCGTCAACCAACGGTGACAGTTATTGGTGTTATATTCAGCGACTAAAATACATTACAGTATCTATTACCGTTCCCGGATATCGGTACTTGACAGATTCGAATGGGCAATCAATACCTCCAGGCTATTTCTCTGCAAGTACTTTACCTGGTTTCATGGCTAATATGGTAGCCTCACCAAATATCGGTGTTCCTCGTGAAGGAACAATTATAAATAGTGTATCTATAAGTAAGTATGTGAATCATATCACTTAATATAGCTAATAAGACTTTGTAGATGCACATCAACAAGGTGCAGCAATATCATATCAACAACCAGGCTATACATCGGTGCATAATGACTATTATTCTCAAAAGGCAGCTCTGGCTGCAGTAGCTTATAAGACACCTTCTTCTCGATCATCCAAAAAAACCGATCAGGCAAAAAACTCAGCATATGTATTGGTCCATGCTGGATTATATTACGAGATCAAAGGAAAAGCAAAGACTCAGCTGGTAAATGTAAGTTCGTATGTAATCCTATATTTGAACTGAGTTGATTTATTCGATATTAGAATGTCCACAAAGGCCTTTCTGATATACCTGCCCATATTGGAACATTGGATCTAAAGCGACATATTTATAATGCTTTGATGCCAGCATTTATTGCTGATATGGGATTCAGTATTCCAATTGATGAACTTCGCCTTGTCCGGCCCCCTGCACACGAGATTCTAGATGATAATCCTAAGTCGGAAGATGCAATCTGGCCATTCTTTCAGAACTCTAAAGCCAATAGTAACCTCAAGAAAGCTGGATTGACATTGCAACTCGTGATAGGTGCGAATAAATGGACAGAAATATGTGAGAGGATGGAAAAGGTAAGTAATATATACTGTATATTATTATTACTAAAGTTTCAATAGTCGACTGAGTCTGACTCTGACTCTGAAACTATACCTTGGAGAGGATCGTCATCGTCTAATAAAAATCCCATATCCCAGGCCGCTAAAGTAAAAGTTCCTTAATAAAAACGACTGTAGCTAAATCTTTTTCTAGAAACTGCAGATTAAGCAGACCAACCAACAATCAGTTTCTGAGGTTCCCAAACAACAGCCAGTTCCTGAGGTTTCCAAACAACAACCAGTTCAGGTTTTCGAACAACATTCAGTTCCCGAGGTTTTCGAACAACATCCAGTTCCTGAAACTTCCAAACAGCGACTAGTTTCTGAACAGCAAGCTATTTCAGGTGTACTTGATATGTCAAGTGAGAGTATTGGTTCCAGTCGTAAACGATCTGTATGTTATGGTAATACTTAAAACCGAGCCTACAACTTAACATGGTTATTAGTGTACGACTACGATATTACCATCGGAGGAACCAAAAAAAAAAGTCGCAGCTACTATGACTTGGAAATCTCCAGATCGTACTGCATTATCTAAAGCATTTGCCAGATCAGCATATACAGTTAGTTCTATTGCAGGTATGAATATCTGATACTTCTTATGTTATTATGCTGATCCAATATAGATATTGAGATTGCCAGTTTTCCGGTCGATTTGATTCCAATACCACATGTCAACTTCGCTGATCTCCAGGACATTCGGGACGATCCTTTTTCTCTAAATAATTGTGGTCAGGGAAAGTTATTTATTCCTGAAAAAAAAGCTTTGGGATCAGGCACATTCAAAACTTGCCATATTGCCAATTTGATTGTTACGAAACAGCCAGAACATGGGCAGATTTCTTGGTCGGCTGTCGACACATTGGTCTCCAAACAATTTTTCAAGAAACTTGTTACTGAAGGTCCAACTACCCAGGTCACAATTTTGCGAACACCTGGCATACCCGACCTTACATTTTCACTTCGCGAAGCACTCTCGCTGTTATGGGCAGATTCATTGATGGGGATGACTTATAGCTATATTAATTCTATAGAACATTCATTGAGCATACCCAAAGTGAGTTGTATGGCTATTCACTATTAATACTAATAACGAATTGTTAAGGTAAAATATGTCGATGCCATCATTGCTCGGACTCAGAATCCACAAACTCATTCAGTCAAAACTATGATTGTTGAACAATATATCCATCCTGAAAAGGATGGACCATTTCGGAAATTCATTGTTAATGCTAATGCAACTCCGATTGTCCCAGAAGGACACCCTGACTATGAGCTATCGCAGTTTCTTTGTTCGGTTCAACACATACAGTGGGATAAAACTGGAGGCCTGGCATTTGTAAGTGACTTTCAGGGTATGTCTAATGAATATTAAAGTGAAATCGTATACACTAAATGAATATTAGGTGGAAATGAAATTTTGACAGATCCTCAGATAATGACCCATCCGTAAGCTGTAATGTTCATATTATCATCAACTGTCTAAGTTAACTCTTTTTAGACAACTGCAGGCACAATTTGGGGAAGGGAATGTCCCTGAATGTTTCAAGCGATTCCCTGATCAGCATGTCTGCAATCATTATTGTACTGCTTTCAATCTCCCTGAACCCCAACCTTATAGCGAGAACATCTGAAATACAGACTGTCACAATGATTTCGGCTGCTCTGGAGTTATGTGCTCCTTTTTTTTATTGTCTGCTTCCAATTTCGTACACATTGTTAATCACTTCTCATTAAGTTTACTTTCATTAAATCTACTTTCGTTATCCATGTCTCCCTTTTTTAATGTACTAACCAATAGGTCGATACCCTTTCTTAACTATTCAAAAAATTTATTCTTTAACCAACAGGTCAATACCCATTCTTAACTAGCCGGTTTAATATATTTGCCTTTTCACATATAATCTTGATAATTTTTTTGGGTCTGCAAATGTTATTGTAACTTGAGTGCGACAGCTTATATACTACATCATCAAAATGTCCGAAAAATCAAAGCAGTTCTTGAGGTCCTATTGATCAAAAATGATCGCCGGTGCCGTTGCGTCACAAATTTGCAGGGAAAACAAGCTGTCCAGTCCTGCTTTCCATATCCATCAGACCTTTCCGTCATCATTGCATTCTCGCCCTCAGTTTTGCTGCTGCACTCGGGTATGGATCTTCCTAAATGTGCCGATCTTCAATCTTTTCAACGCTTCAAACTCCCGTCGCGATCAACATGGTGGTATCCCTATATATCATATCGATCGTTTGACATCCTCAAGCTACGAGGCGGTGTCTCCATGACCTGCAGTTATCTTGCGACGGGACAGTACCTCCAGAACTGTTCAGTCTATCTTCATGACCGATAGGTTATTACATAGAAGATTACGTTTTCTCGACCCGTTTGTCAAACTATCAAGCAACTTCCTAAGCTCAGGATTGCCCAGTCATGTTGACGAATAGTTTTGGCTTTGACTGCAATCAAACTCGCTAGTATTGAGCAGCCATATTGTAACAGTTTTTATCAGACCACAGAGGGGCCTGATAAAGGGTTTTTCTTATTTTCCCACAAGTGCACAGAATTCCTGTCTATTGCTCAATAAGGCTAATAGGGAATTACATGCAGTAGTAGTGGTAAAATTAAGATTAACTAATGTAACTACTGGTCACACCGCTGTAAGGGTGTGACGGGCGCTTAAGCGTCACGCTGTGACGCGCAAATACTACTGCTGCAGTGCCAAAGGCACTGCATGGGCACTAGGCCATTAATGGGCCCCAGGGGGGCCCATTCCTATATCCCAAATCCGTTACACATATGAACACCACTCCAGGGCAAGAGCCAATCGGTCGGTTTACAGTGTCCTATACACATAGCTTCTTGACTGCGACCGATCTAGGCATTACTGTGTCGCTCATAAGGCCTTAATATTTTATTCCAACAGCCTTCGCGTCGCGTTATCGCATGAAACCTTACCTGGCCTTACCACCGCCGTTTTGTTTTGGAATTGGATGATTCTTCTCCCTCGTGAGCGTCTCTCAAATCGCACGAATATATCTATCAGTTCAGAGGGCGTTAGAGTTCCATCATTGCTGAACCAGCATCGCAAATGGACGCGCACCGTCACAAGTCCACGCATGATGCCCATTGTCTGAAGACCGTCGGTGGAAGACAGCTTGTACGGTGTACGAGGCACGAATTTCCCTTCCAGCGACTGGCGGCAAGCCTACACTATCTACATTGCACAGTACATTCCTTTCTACGAAGAACAAGGCATCAACATTTATGCCGTCACGGGAGAAGCCACTGGCCAGTAACGAACCCGACTCCAATGCTATTGCTTATGCATGTACTGTATACTTCCTATGATCTCAACTCCCTCGAGATTTTGTGCCCAACAATCAAAGCCAAATCCCTGGACATTAATGCCGCCTCCTGCCATTGAACCAATGCCCGACAAGGTGGGCAGAACTCAACTATCGGAACAACGGTAAACATTTATGTATAAATACGTACCACAGCCACCAATCCGATCTTGAGATGCCTTTCAATACCCCAAACAAAAATTGGTAAACTAAGTGGGCTGACGATGACGGCACTGGGATTCTTGATTGAGACGTCATTGAAGCCATAATGGGGCACTGCATATGCATAACACCTTCAACCAGTGCACACTTGTCTCTTGGCAATGTGCGCAGAATAACATGGAGGATAGTGAGTGATTCAACTCGCAGGGGACCCATATTATGTTTTTGCGCGGCTGTTGGCAATGACCGGATATTTTCAGCTTCGTCAAATCAGATGCGAGGCGAATTCAAGTGACCGTATATATGCG
The DNA here is from genome assembly GCA_027605045.1 of Phallus indusiatus. Lineage (NCBI taxonomy): Eukaryota > Fungi > Basidiomycota > Agaricomycetes > Phallales > Phallaceae > Phallus > Phallus indusiatus. The sequence goes on from JAQFWX010000008.1 coordinate 1,301,611, forward strand.
TTTGAGAACGTGAATAGGACCGTTTTGATTCTGATTATCAACGAACCGCAAGCATCTTAGAGCAATTGGCAGGGTTTAAGCTTCGAAATTTCAAGGCTCACGGCGACGGTGGAAAAACCACGGTCTATGAAGGAATCTTCCTACAATAATATTTCGGTAGGATAAAGCATACATGCATGTATTTAAAAAAAAGTTTACATTGAGGGATATTGTGAGGTGTAAAGAAAACACCACCAAATTAGTTGCGAGTGTGACTGTAGTGATAAACACGCCGTAAAATCCGATGTTAGTGAAAGCTTTACTCAGTCTCGTGAGCGTCGACTGATCCATCCCCTGCTTCACCTCCCCCTCCGTCTTCTGCTTCAACATCCACTGTTTCATCCTCTGTTGTATGATAAAATATGAAGCTATCAGTATCTTGATCAGAATCTTGCGAAAAAATAAGAAATTAATGCATCAGTTACAACTCAAGTAGGCGCACCGTCGGATACATCGCTTGATTCGAATTGAATAGGACATATCAAAGGAAGACCGCAAATACGAGCACCTTCATTGAATTTTGGATCGATGCTCAATACAGCATGAGCCTCCTGGATATACTTAGATGCTTCATAATTAATACTAAGCGCACGGAGAGTTCGACGAATCTGAACGTTGAATGATTTTGAATCATAATCGAGGGTGTCCATATCGGAAAAATAGTCTCTTGGACCCCAAAGGATCAAAAGACCAGTATGTATTGTAAGGGTCGGTACCCGTGTACAGCGGAAGTAACGTCATCCGTTCGTTTGTCTTCCCCGAGTATTTTTAGATTCCTTTGTGCGCATTCGCACATTTCCGTGTTCCTTTATGCATCCCTTTCCTTTATGTTCACTTCCTTTGTTTCACTTTTCTTTATTCGCGACTTTGTACTACATTCATATTTATTATATAAACCCTCATGTAGTTACAAAGTATCTCTCGTAGAAGTTTCTATCTATATTTCTTTTACCCTCTTATCTGCTTCCTCGCGCGACTTACGCGCAGGTTTACAGTATCCAGCGTTTCATTGCGCACTGCCGGTTTCGAAATAAAGAAGTATAACTCTTTATACTCAAAAGTTCCAACCGAACACCTGAGTCTGGAAGGAATTTGGATGTCCCACGAGAATCCAGTAACTACATTCACCATACGTTTGAATAAAGTCATCTATAAAATGACACAAGAGCGGTGGAATTGGCGTACCAAAGCAAACCTTACGAGCGCAATCATTACAAGACTCGTGCATTTCATTGATTCGTGCAAGTAAGCAGCCAATTTGACTGACATATGCACGAGCCAATCGTTGCCAGGAAGCATAATCCGAATATATAACACCACATTCAATCACCACTGTCTGGAGATCGTCGGTAGTCAAAATGTCTGCTGTATCCACAAAAACGCGAATCCTGAAAACATTCAAGTGTGATTCAGTGTTGCTACATAATGGGAAATACTATACCTGAAATGTTCACCACAATCTTCGGCGGCCAATTTTTTATGCAGCATTTTTTCACGAACAAACCAATCCAATGGTGATGGTCCTTCGCATGAAATAAACCCTAACATAGCTGCGTCCGAAGCGTTAAGTGTATTGTTGTGTATACCGGCTAATAGAATGTCACCGGTGTAGACAGAATATGTTGGTGCGGAGACGTCCTTCCATATATTGACACATGAGACCATAGAGATCCCATAAGAAAGAGGGGTTCAAAGGAACATTCGACCTTGGGGACAAACGCAGCATGTTTACTCTTTCCATAATCTTGGTCATCTCCTCTGGAGATATAATGCTAATACGCATCGTCGTCCACTGAGTAGCAGGGATGACTTGTAGAATATTCGGCGACCATTCCTTATTTGGAAGAATGAACTCAGAATAATGATTTTTCATGTGTTTAGAAACGAAAAGAATGAACTAACAAATACGACAAGCCCGCATCCGTCTAGAACATTCACATAACAAGAAGCAAGAAATCCATCCTCACGGTCTGTGAAACCGATAAAATTGCGAGAGAATTGCAGATGCCACCAAGATATAATGGCATGGTGAGATATATCCTTTGCTACGTATTCACAGCCTTCCTGTAAGCGTAAGGCAAACGGTGAGATACCAATAATTGGCGGAATCGTGGTCGGTTCAAACTCACAGAAAAAGACAAATTCTGAGATGTATTTGAAGAAAAAATTTCATCAAATACTGTGGCAACTCACTGTATGGCGCTTATCTATGTACCGACCCAATGCATCGCTGAATCTTGGATTGAATTGAGTCGTTGGAATACACCACGCTATATACATAAATCGTAAGTTTTGATTTTCATTTCGTGAAGTGACATAAACGAACGGTTGTGAAAGACAAGACCAGGGCTTTCTTTTGACGTGATTATCCCGAATAGCTGCATTACGTTCGGATGACTTGCACGAATGAGTTACCCTTTATAACTAATTCACAAGAGATGAATATATTACCGAAATCGCGAATACCACGCCTTGTCTTTTTTAAATTTCTGTTGAAAGTATAAGAATATAGCGAAGAAATGGCGGTATTTTTGTGTGACATACCGAAATAGCATCGCAACCTTTGTAGACACGAACCATCCGTGTCTGACTCTCTTGTTTCCATCGGACCTCCCAGTGTTCAACTTGTCCATTGGAGATACACTTGAGCACGTTTAGATCACCCAATTTAATTTTTTCAAACTTGTCATTCTCAGAAGGTTTCAGAACGCAAACGACTAACTGGACTTACAGAGTCCATTTCGTCTGTGTTGCCGTTTATTTGTAGGCGTATGATTCCCCTAAACTAAATGTGGCACTGGAATGAGATCAAAGCTACTTCAAATATATTGGTGCATACCATAAGATTAATCCGAAACTTTTCTATCTGATTTTGATATCGCACTAATGAATCTTTTTCGCGATCAGCTGTGAAATAACCGCGAAGGAATTTCAGTTTATCCGATTTATTGAATGTCTTGAGATCTTCTGATATGCGTTGCAGGTATCTATTCGAATGGATTCAGGTCTTAATATTTATAGGAACAGAACTGCATACCGGTAAAAGGTCTCACAGTCTTTTTCAAAGTAACTCAACGAGAATGCACTTTCGGAATTCTTCTTAGTCTCTTCATGGAGTATCTGCAGGATGGTTGTAACAGTAATTGTTAGCTCCTTGTAATTATCTTGGTTTTTTCGCATTTGCTGTTTTCTCATCAGCTGAGTTCCCTATGTCCAATAGCTGACTCACTTGAATAGGCTTTAGCAGAGTCTTAACTAGCTCTGCTGCACCCTTTAGATATGGGAATGGCAGAAGACCGCCGGCCACACTAGCCAATTCAGCGACTTGGAAAGCATAAGATACCCAGTTGGTTTCTTTTTGTGGAACTGAAACTGTGGTTGAAGTCGATGCCTCAGGCTCCTTCTGGGGACTAGGAGGAGATTTTTTCTTTCGAAAACCCATACTTTGGAAACAGATTGTGTGGTGTGAAGTGCGGCATGATATATTGATCTTTTATATGTCGAATGTGCGCTTTTTTTATGCCTGCCAGGAAGCTTCCTATATTGCCTCTGGGAACAGCAGTTGATGTTGTCCAATTGCAGTTGCATTGCATCAAGATGCGCGCTTGCCCTCAGGCTCAGGCTTAGTGACTTACATTTAACCGCGTATATAGGTCTCAGCCTCTTCTACGTCAAAACTCAACCCTACTGAGCGCGTTTTCACAGGTGCCTGCATGTCGTCAGCAGTTTGCAGTAACCGGAAGAGTACGCTAGAGGAGTTAAGTCGTAGACACAACCGGAAATAACATTCAGAGAAGGACTGGACAATCTTATACGAGTAACGATAAGTAACGGCAATGACAAGGTCAGTCGGAGCCAACTGTTCCATTATGTGGAAGAAATAAGCAAACATTGTGCAGGGTAACAAGACCGCTCAATTATTCCAAATAAGGTTGTTTGACCGTTCCCTAGTTGCTCGCATCCCGCCTTCGTGTTCAAGCTTCTGCTAGCACAGCCGCACTCAAGCCGCACTTCCACCTCTCGTACGACGCATACCATGAGAAATCAATCTAGTCCAACGAGCATCAGGTTCTTCAAACTTGTCTTGCGATATGAACTTGGACCTGTCCACCAGAACAGTCCACGACAAAACGTCCTTACCGATATTCCCAATAATATAAAGACGATGGTCGTGATCGGCGCGTAACCGCATCAAGAACTGAAACATAGCCGATTTAGTCCTGGTGCATCATCCGACAAAATGGACAAGATGACATTGTATATCCGCACGGAGTAGGCTGGATAAGCCGGAGCTGAAAACGAGACTGACTGAAACATGTTGATTAAAGCGACCCTTCTCTGTACCACGGTTCAATCGTCGGGATGGACCTATAACCATAGCATCATGTTCGACGCATTGGCTACAATTTCAATCAACGCTTCTAGACTATGATCGGTTCTGGCTGCTCTGCTTCAGTCCAAGGAGCTCGTCACATCCTCGGTCGTTCAGATCTTTCTACCCGGAAACAGCATTTGGGACTGGATGAACTCCATTCTTCCAATTTGTCTTGCTACACTTGCAGGACCCTCTAATTATATTTTCGATAGTGACGATAATGCCAGCCCGCTCTTTCAAGTGCCGCGTTGAGTGGCACTTCAAGTTTAAACATGTATGTGACGACCTCTTTTATAATTCTACGTACCACAGCTATCAAGGTTCCTTTTAATACTCTCAAACAGAATTGGCAAACATAATGGACCGACAGTGCTGGTGTTTGGCGTTTGAACACATGGCGGAAGGCCATATTCGGATAACGCCTTCGCCAATGCCGATACGGGTGCATACGCTTGTATTGCCAATGTGCAGAATAACGCGGAGGAAATGACCTGATTCAACTCGTTGGAGCCTCTTATTATGTGTTTGCACGGCTGTGGGCAATGACTGAATATTTCAGATTCCTGAAGCCAGGCGCGACGCGAATTCAGGCATCCAGCTCGATGAGAGAGAGGCATACGTGTCTGCCTTCGTTCAAGAACGCGGATGGAGTTCAATTTTGTTGATCAATGCAGCGCATCTTGGATATCTGGTGTCGGTCGATCCGAAGGGCGTTCAGGCTAGAATGGTGGCTGTGTTTGACAAATTGTGAGGCGATTGGCAGACTTCTCTGTGGAGGGTTCAAGGTTCACGGCAGCGGTGGAACCACGGGGTATGAGAAGACTCTTCCTACAATGATTTAATTGATAAGATAAAACATACATGTATTGTGACAAAATTAAAGGGGAAATAATTCCGGGTAAGAAGAAAAACCAAATAAAGACAAATTTGAACTAGTGGTGAATGTCACTCCAGCGATTGTAAACATCTCGTAAAATCTGATGTTCGTGAAAAGTGTTACTCAGTCTCATGAGCATCCACTGATCCAATCGTCCGCTCCGTCCTTTACTTCAGCATCCTCTGCTTCATCCTCTGCTGTATGATAAGATATGGAGCTATCAGTATCTTGAGCAGAGTCTTGTGAAAAAGTGAGAAATTGATGCATCAATTATGACTCAAGTAGGCTCACCTTCAGAAACATCGCCTGATTCAGGCTGAATAGGACATATTAACGGAAGACCTGAGATACGAGCAGCTTCATCGCTTTTTAAATTGATGCCCAACGCAGCGTGAATCTCCTGGATATACTCAAACCCTTCATAACCACCAATATTAAGTACACGGAGGGTTTGACGAATTTGAACCTTGAATGAATTTGAGTCAAAACCGAGGGTGTCCATATCAGAACAATATAGTCTCTCGGACCCCGAAGGATCAAGAGACCAGTATGTATCCAGCGTTTCATCGCATATCGCCGGTTTCGAAATAAAAAAGTATAACTCTTTATACTCAAAAGTTCCAGCCGAACACCTGAGTCTGGAAGGAGTTTGGATGTGCCACGAGAATCCAGTAACTGCATTGACCGTATGTTTGATTAAATCATACATACAATGACATGTTAGTAGTGGAATTGGCATACCAATGCAAACATCACAAGACTCCTGCATTCCATTGGTTCTTGCAAATAAGCAGCCAATTTGACTAACATATGCACAAGCCAATCGTTCCCAGGAAGCATCATCCGAATATAAAACATCACATTCAACCACCACTATCTGGAGATCGTCGGTAGCCGAAATGCCTGTTGTATCTACAGGAACGCGAATCCTGAAAACATTCAAGTGATATTCAGTGCTGCTACATGATGGGAAATGTGCTATACCTGAAATGTTCACCACAATCTTCAATACCCAATTTTGTATGCAGTATATCACCACGAACAAACCAGTCCAATGATAATGGTTCTTCGCATGGAATAAACCCTAACACGGTTGCATTCGAAGCATCAAGTATATCGTTGTGTTGATTGGCTAATAAAATGTCACCGGTGTAGACAGAATATGCTGGTGCGGAGACGTCCCTCCATATAAAGACATCTATGGTACCATAGATATCCCATAAGAAAGAGGGGTCCGGAGGAACATTCGACCTTGGGGACGAACGCAGCATGTCTACTCTTTCCATAATCTTGGTCAACTCCTCTCCAGACAAAGCGCCAATGCGCACCCTCCACCACTGATTAGCAGGAACGGCTTGTAGAATATTCGGCGACCATTCCTGATTTGAAGAATGAATTCACAATAATAATTGTTCATGCGTTTGAGGATGAGAAAAATGAACTAACAAATACGACAATCCCGCGTCCGTCTAGAACGTTCACATAAATAGAGGCAAGATATCCATCCTCATGGTCTTTGAAACCAATAAAATTTCGAGAGAATCCCAGGTTCCACCAAGATATAATGGCATGGTGAGATATATCCTTTGCCACGTAGTCACGGCCTTCCTGTAAGCAGAAGGCAAACGGTGAGATACAAACAATTGGCAGAACTGTGGTCGGTTCTCACAGAAAAAGACGACACCTGAGATGTATTTGAGGAAGAAATTTCATCAAATATTGTGGCAGCTCACTGCATAGCCCAAATCCATGTACCAGCCTAATACACTGCTGGATCTTGGATTGAATTGATCAAATGGGATACACCACGCTATATACATAAATCGTAAGTGTTCATTTCGTTTCATGAAGTGACATCAACGAACAATTGTGTGTAAAAACAAGGCCAGGGCTTTCTTTAGACGTGATTATGCCGGATAGCTGTATCACATTTGGATGACTTGCACGAAGAATGAGCTACCGTTGATAATTATTTCACAAGAGACGAATGTATTACCGAGATCGCGAATACCACTCCTTTTCTTTTTCAAAATTCTGTGTAAAGTATAAGAATATAGCGAAGAAGGGGCAGTATCTTTTTGTGTCACGTACGGAAATAGCATCCCGACCTTTGTAGACACGAACCATTCGTGTTTGACTCTCTTGCTTCCATCGGACTTCCCAGTGTTCAACTTGTCCATTCGAGATATTCTTTAGCACGTTTAGATCGCCCAGTCTGATTTTTTCAAACTGGCTATTTTAAGAAGACTTCAGAACGTGAATGACCAACCCGACTTACATGAGAGTCCGTCTCGTCTGTGTTGCTCCCTATTTGGAAACGTATCACACCCCTGAGCTTCATATTGGACTAGAATGAAACCAAAATCTGCGTCAAATATATTTGTGCGCACCACAAGATTATCCCGAAACTCTTCTATCTGACTTTGATATCGTGCCAATGAATTTTTTTCACGGTCAGTCGCGAAATATTTCCGAAGGAGTTTCGATTTATACGGTTTATTGAATGACTGGAGATCATTCAAGATGTTTCGTAAGCATCTGTTAAAGTGGATTCAGGCTCGTAATTGTCTTATATGAGCAGAATTACATACTGGTAAAATTCTTCACAACCTTTCTCAAAGCTGTTGAAAGAGTCGGACGCGATGTCATGATTCTTCTTGGTCTCCTCATGGAGTATTTGGAGTATAGTCGTGATTTTGATTGTCAGAGTCTTATAATCGTCTTGGTTTTGTTGCATTTGCTGATCTTCTATCAGTACTCATGAGTCGAGATCCAATGACTGACTCACTTGGACGGGCTTTAGTAGAACTTTGACTAGCTCCGCTGCACCTTTGAGATATGGGAATGGTAGGAGACCCCCTACCGCACTAGCTAATTCAGCAGCCCAGAATGCGTTAGATATCCAGTCGGTTTCGCTCTGCATAACAGATACTGCGGTCGAAACTGATGACTCGTGTTCATTCTGAGGGATAGGAGACCTCTTCTTCTTCAAAACCATAGCTGGAGATGGATCGTGAGTATGGGGTGAGTCGATTCGTGTCGATTATATGTGTATCAAGCGTGTGCTTGTCCTATGTCTGTCAAGAAGCTCCATGTTTCCCGTACTGCCTCTGGGAACCGCAGTAAACCAAAACTAACTGCACTGCCGCATCAAATGCGCATGTGCCTGCGAACTCGACCCCATTGACTGTACGAAGGAGCGACGTGCAATGAAAGCAGTCAAGTTGGTAAAGACCTCGAGTGTTGTGTCATTCTATAGCATATCCATTAGCAAACCGTCTGCAATCTCAGACCAAGTGTACCACTGTATTCTTCATTCAAAGCTCGGAGGAAGCGCTGGAACAACAACAGCGTGTCATTTCACGGGCGCCAGAATCTAGTACCCATCGCAGCAGATGTGATACGTGCTAGCGATTTTCAAAGGCATCAGTCCTGTTCATCCAGCCTAGTCTAGCCCTCGGAACTATAACACCCTGAACCTTTTTATCATTCTAACTTTTCATCACGATCAACCTGACGCGTCAACTTCACCATTGCTCGTAGTATCCGACTCTTGAGTCCTCGAATTGACCGTAGACACAATCGGCGTACTCAAGTCAAGAGGATTTCCTGCTGAGGCAGTATTCATCAAGAGATACTGGCAGTGTGGATGAGTCAATCAGTCAACAACACTGCCGTCCCCAATCGCGATATGGCTAATCCGGCAATTTGCTGTGTCTATGTGAGTTTTGAACGCTATAGCTACTCTTACTACATTTCCTTACATCCTGAATACATAAACATCCTTCCTTGCCCTTCAATTTGTTCCATGGTAGCAGCAGGTGAGATAGATTTCAAGGAAATACTCACAAATCCGCGCATATAATAATATAATTGTCTATCTCCGACTGGTTCATATCGCATTCGTGTTCAGTACTTCGCCATTTCGCAAGTTTGGTCAGTGCGTTTGCCTCGTCAATTCCATCGTGTCCCGTTCTTCTCACCTAATCTTCCTACACAATTCCTGTTTCGTTTCAGCTGGTTTTCATTGGTCTCGTCATCAGCCTGCTATTGATCTCCGTTGGTCTTTGTTCGATTTTTCGTAGGTCTTACCGTGGGTCTTTATTGTATTGGGTACTTATTTGTGTTCGTTCCATGAACAACAAACCCATAACACCAAGTCGCCAGATTCCTTACACTTCGTTCTTCACTATTCGGCATCATTTTTGAAAGAATAGAAATTGACCTAGATTCGCCTCCAGTGCTTGAATGTTTCTTAGCAGGATTCAAGGATTCGAGATATTACAGTGTTTAAAATTACACTTTGCGTTCCCGTCTGATCCAACTACAAGATTTGTGAAATGTTTTTGAATGTACTGGCTTTGCGAAGACGTTCCAGTCCCCCGGTGCCAACCTTTGCTTCGATACCCACAAATTAGTCTATCCGTATCTTTCTTCTGCCTTTTCGCCTTCGTTCTTATAACTAACAAGGTCTCTTAGCCATCTATCCGACTACTAAGAGAGAGGTGACGCGTGTAATAATACGATGGACAGTAATATATTATTATATAAATTAGATCATTCTGCTAGTCTTCTTCTTATCCTTCACATTACTCTCGCTCTCGCAAATCTTTAACGATCCACCAGCTGCCTCCTGCAACACTTCACCGTCATTCTTACGCCAGCAGCAGCAGCAGTGGATATCTTCTCCTTCACGTCCAAATAAACCATCAAATCCCGCACCTGTTCACCAACTCTTATCTCAGTCTTCTTCCACTCCACTTCAGCCATCTCTGCTTTCCGCTTCACCTTCTCCAAATTTTTCATCAACCCCTGACTAACAGCTCTCTCTTCCTTCAACTCCCTCTCCAACGTTCTCGTAACCTCCACAGATTTCTCACATCACTTCTCGATCTTCGTTTTCTCGCGCTACCATCTTACAACCTGCTCTTCCTCTTTCAGCCGATTGATCTCATCCCCGGTCAAACTCCTTTTGAGCCATCGGCTCTTTCTCAAGTACATTAATCTGTTTCTGTGCGGATATGAGCATATTGTCCAAATGGCTCTTTTACTGCTCATAATAATCCCGCTGCAAATCCAGCTGCGACATAAGCAGATACGGATACTCGATTCCAATCACCTCCATCTCCATATGCATCAGACCAATAGATGTGGGACCTAACCTCGATCCATCCGCATCACTCCCGATCGTGTTTGACACGGTAAAAGCAGAAGGTAACTCGACAAGTTTCCCATCCGTCTTATTTCGAATGAACCGATGCACATACCCATCACCCGCGTAATCCCAAACTCGGCGTTCGCTGTGTTTCAAGCTCGAGGGAGTACAAATGCATTGGCATCGTCAGCTCGTAGTGCACGTGTGCTTGGGCTCGATTGTGTCGTCCACAGCCCGTGTTCCCGCATATCAGATAAATCCAGAGATTAGACGTCGAAGAACAGTCAAAGCGGACGGATAGAGAAGGTCCATTTTGCGAGTTGGTACCGGTGGTGGATGTCGGTTAGACTGTGATGTTGTGCTGTTGTTGTGCCATGCACCGGAAGACGTGTTTGAGAATACTGGCACACTGGTCATTTGTAGGCCAATATGGAAACTTGGGTTGGCAGATCGGGGAAGGGGTGAGATATGTGTGACCTGGTCTCTCCTCACTTGGTTAAACACATACAATGAAAAGTATGCGAACATGATAACCTTACAAGTAACGGACGTGTCGTTCGTTCAAGACAAACTGGACAAGTGATGAGCTTCATGTAAATTGCTCTGAGCAGTGGCAAGACGGGGTATAGCGAGAGATGTGGCATCGTTTGATTCGATTTCGATGGATTTCATGTACGTGACATATCTCACTGGGCTTTGAAAGCGCACATAAGTGTTTTGAACTCGTTAAACTGAATTGTTTATGTATGGACACACATACCAAGATCTAAGACGTTGAACGGACGGCCCATTGTATTCTTGTGAAAAGAGCACGGCGCCGACCCTAGATCTGAACTTTATCGACACTATTGAGCGATTTGGCGACGAACCGCTAAAAACGGGACAAACCGCTAGCCATAAAAAAGAGTTGGATGAGTTGTGAATCACCGAATCATCCTCAAATGCGCCACACTTTCCGAAGCAGGTGCAATAAAAGTCATAAAATCAACAGGAGTTATATATGACGGCACAGCAAGAACAGCAAGAATCGTTCCATCGTTTGAATCTTCCACTTTGACGACGGCATCTAAATTCAGTGGGGTTCTGAATTCATTTGTAAGAGAAGAGTAGGTATTCTTATTTTCCTCCTCCTCTACTCCTCTTCGGTCGTGATCGTTTACAAAAGTCGCAATGTTTTGGTTATAGTTGTCAGTGTGTCGATAGATTTGCACAATGCCTTCGGGTGAGAATGTGTTTCCTTGTGAGAGGATATAGGTTTTGGAGGGTTGGTGGCCCGGATTTATCTGCGTTTCTTACAACAGATTTTATTCTTCTCTACAGATAATAACTTTAGAACCTTTTAGAATGAAGAATATAAGTTAAGATTTTGGAAGCTTACGCTGAAGTTTAGAAACAGAAGCCTGCGTTCTGTGTTCTCCTGTTCCATTCTTCAATCAGACTCCTCGGTGCTAGGCTCAGGCTCTTCCGAATCCAGCCAATCGACAACAAAACCTCCAATTGTTTGTCGTCTTTCCTTCGTTGTTGAGATTGGTATGATAATGAGTATGCGAGGATAGTTTTTCAAATAGATCTCTGGGCCAATAAGGACTCAGACCCGGACTCGGAAAAGTAGTATTATGTGTGTGGTGTACGTAGCCTTTGGTCAATCGGAATCGAAGGCTATAATTGTTCATGACATCTTAGGACGATAATACGGATAAAAGAGAAAGTCCTGACTGTATTTGTCGTTCAAGGTCGTTTGGGTGGTGCTAATAAACGGATCGTTGTCGGTGGCGCAAAGGCGGCAGGCCGAAGTCACCATTAGGGCCCGCCTGTGCATATGAACGCGTCTATTTGCCTTGTGACTTTCTCCGCGTTCCACCAATCGTACGTATGTATACCGTACTCTTTTTTCCCTTTCCCCCGCGCTTACTAGACAGAGAGTGCTCCCAGTTCCGCCAAACATATCAGCCGTCTTCATAAACCGTTCAGTCTCGTCCCAAGTGAAAAGGAGTCTGACTATCTCGTTGGATAACAATTAGATGATACACTTGCATCTTGTGAAAATGTTGAGATATATTGGCCGTTGGACGAAGATGATATCCGTTGCTGGCCTCAGGTTAAAGCACTCTGCTGGGTATTGACTTGTAGATGCTAGCCCCCGATGCTTACATTTCTTCCAGGAAACACATTTTGTTCACGGGTCTGGGTCTTCGCCATAAACAAAACGAATCACCGGTGTCATATTTGTGTTCTATGCTACCCGCGTCCAACACAAGAATTACGAGCACAGCTATTCTTCGAACGGTTCAATGTGGCGGCGTTTATGCTTGCAGAACGTCCCCTGGTGCAGATATATTCGACGAATGTTCTGAGTGGCGTTGTGCTCGACATATTATACTCTAGAACGAATCACCCCTGTCGTGGAGTCTCTAGTCCAGTATCACTACACAACACGTCTCAACCTCGGTATGAAAGAATTGCGAGATCTATTTAACTCATATTCTTTGATCGCACCACAACCTAGTAGCTGCAATGTCCGAAGGAGGAACATACACAGAAGAACATCTGAATATAGCTATCAGAGCTAACTTGTCGAATCTGGCGAGACGGTCTTATCTTAAAAGTTCCATCAGACGATGAAACCGCGCAATATGAAGAAGAAGGCGTAATGGATACCGCAGATTTATTAGTTGCCGGTAGAAAAAAAGCTGCTATCGAGGCTGGTACAAAACGCAAATTGACCACAAAGCAAACTCAAGCTAAACGAGAACGGGAAAGAGAAATAACCCAACTCAATTTTATACATGTCAGATTCAAAGGAAAGATTCTCACGTTGGGACGAGAGCGTCATCGATTTTGCGAACCTTTGTTCGACCCGAGTTTGCTTGAATTCGCTGGACGCGGTTAAAAAAGATCCAATTGTGAGTTACGACTTTACAGGAAAGAGTCCACGTGGTTGTAAATAGCTTTTCACACCCCTTAACATTCAGAAACACCAGATAGTCTTATACGAGTAACGATAAGTAATGGCAATGGCAAGGTCAGTGGGAGCCAACTGTTCCATTATGTGGAAGAGATAAGCAAACATTGTGCAAGGTAACAAGACCGCTCAACTATTCCAAATATTTAAGGTAGCTTGACCGTTCCCTAGTTGCTTGCATTCCGCCTTCGTGTTCAAGCCCTTCTCTGTACCGCGGTTAAATCGTCGGGATGAACCTATAATCATAGCTTCACGTTCGATGCATTGGCTACAATTTCAATCAACGTTTCTTAGAACTTCTAGACTATGATCGGTTTTGGCTGCTCTGCTTCACTCCAAGGGGCTCGTCACATCCTCGGTCGTTCAGATCTTTCTCCCCGGAAACAGCACCCAGGACTGGATGGACTCCATTCATCCAAATTTTCCTGCTACACTTGCAGGACCCTTCAATCACATTTTCGATAGTGACGATAACGGGCAACCCGCTCTTTCGAGTGCCACGTTGAGTTACACTTCAGGTTTAAACATCTATGTGGCGACAGGCTCGTCTACAATTCTACGTACCACAGCTACTAACCAAATCCCAAGATTCCTTTCATTATTCATTACACCCGAACAAGGTAGGCAAACAGAATGGACCGACAGTGCTGGCGTTTGGTGTTTGAACACATAACGGAAGGCCATAATCGAACGTTGTATGTATGTGCATAATGCTTTCGTCAACACTGATACTTGTATTGCCAGCGTGAGCAAAATAACACAAAGGAAAATGGGCTGTTTCAACTCGCAGGAATCTCTTATTATGTGTTTGCACGGCTGTAAGCAATGGCTGGATATTTCAGATTCGTGAAATCAGGCGCGAGGCGAATTCAGGCATCCAGTTCGATGAGGGAGAGCATACGCGTCTGCATTCATGCAAGAACGTGAACGGAATTTCAATTCTGTTGATCAATGCAGCGCATTTTGAATATCAGGTCTCGGACGATCCAAAAAGGCGTTCGGGCTAGGATGGTGGCGTGGGCTGATTGGCAGACTTCTTTGTGTAAGGTTCAAGGTTCACGACGACAGTGGAACCACGGGCTATAAAATATTCCTCCTACATTGATTTAATTGACAAGATAAAACATACATATACTGAGACAAAATTGAAAGGGAGATTATTCCGGGTAGGAAGAAAAACCAAATTCAAACTAGTCATGAATATGACTCCAGTGATTGTAAAGATCTCGTAAAATCTGATGGTAGAGGAAAATGTTACATAGTTTCATGAGCCTCGACTGATTTACACTCTGCTTCATCGCTCGTTCCGGCCTCTACTTCAATATCCTCCGCTTCATCCTTTACTGTATAATAAAATTCGGAGTTATCAGAATCTTGATCAGAAACTTGCGAAAAAAGTGAGAAATTAAGGCAGCAATTATGACTCAAGTAGGCTCACTGTCAGAAACATCGTCTGATTCAGGTTGAATAGGACATATTAAAGGAAGACCTAAGATACGAGCAGCTTCATCGCTGTTTGTATCGATGCCCAACACAGCTTGAGCATGCTGGATATACTCAAAACCTCCAGTATCAATAGTGAGCACACGAAGGGTTCGACGAATTTGAACCTTGAATGAATTTGAGTCGAAACCGAGGGTTTCCATATCAGAACAATATAGTCTCTCGGACCCCAAAGGATCGAGAGACCACCATGTATCCAGTGTTTCATCGTGTACCGCCGGTTTTGAAATAAAGAAGTATAAATCCTCATAGCCAGAAGTTCCAACCGAACACCTAAGCCTGGAAGGAATTTGGATGTGCCATGAGAATCCAATAACTAATACAATGACCGTATGTTTGAATAAAATCATCTATAATGACACGACAGTGATGGAATTGGCGTACCAAGGCAAACCTTACGAGCGCAAACCTCACAAGACATGTGCAATCCATCGGTTCTTGCAAGTAAGTAGCCAATTTGACTGGCATATGCACGAGTCAATCGTCCATAATCCGAAAAAAAAACATCGCATTCAACCACCACTGTCTGGAGAAAGTTGTCGCTAGCCGAAATGCCCACGGTTGTATCTGCAGGAAAGCGAATCCTGAAAACATTCAAGTGTGACTCAGTGCCGCTACATGATGGGAAATGTGCTATACCTGAAATGTTCACCACAATCTTCGACACCCAATTTTGTATGCCGTATATCATCACGAATAAACCAGGCCAATGATGATGCTTCTTTGCATGGAATAAACCCTAACATAGGTGCATTCGAAGCGTCAAGTGTAGTGTTGTGTATACCGACTAATAAAATGTCACCGGTGTAGACAGAGTACGCTGGTGCAGAGACGTCCCTCCATATAAGGACATCTATGGCACCATAGAAATCCCATAAGAAAGAGGGGTTCGGAGGGACATTCAATCTTGGGGATGAACGCAGCATGTCTACTCTTTCCATAATTTTGGTCAACTCCTCTCGAGACAAAGCACTAATGCGCACCCTCTCCCACTGAGCAGCAGGAACGGCTTGTAGAATATTTGGCGACCATTCCTGATTTTGAAAAATGAATTCACAATAATAATTTTTTATGCACTTGAAGGATGAGAAAAATGAACTAACAAATACGACAAGCCCGCGTCTGTCTAGAACGTTTACATAAAAAGAGGCAAGATATCCATCCTCGCGGTCTTTGAAGCCGATAAAAGGGCGAGAGAATGCCAGGTTCCACCAAGATATAACAGCATGGTGAGATATACCCTTCGCCACGTATTCACGGCCTTCCTGTAAGCAGAAGGCAAACGGTGAGATACAAACAATTGGCAGAATCGTGGTCGGTTCAAGCTCACAACAAAAGTAGATTTCTGAGATGTATTTGAGGAAGAAATTTCATTAAATATTGTGGCAGCTTACTGCATGGTGCGAATCTATGTACCAGCTTAATACATCGCTGAATCCTGGGTTGAATTGTTCAATTGGAATACACCACGCTATATACATATAATAGTAAGCTTTGACTTTCATTTCTTGAAGTGACATCAACGAACAGTTGTGTGTAAAGACAAGGCCAGGGCTTTCTTTCGACGTGATTATCCCGAATAGCTGCAACACATTTCGATGTCTTGCACGAAGAATGAGCTACTGTTGATAACCATTTCACAAGAGACGAATGTATTACCGATATCGCAAATACCATTCCTTTTCTTTTTCAAATTTCTGTTGAAAGTATAAGAATATAGCGAAGAAATAGCTGTATTTTTGTGTGACGCACGGAAATAGCATCACGACCTTTGTAGACACGGACCATCCGTGTTTGACTCTCTTGTTTCCATTGGACTTTCCAGTGTTCAACTTGTCCATTCGAGCTATTATCGAGCACATTTAGATCACAAAGTCTGATTTTTTCGAACTGACTATTTTCAGAACACTTCAGAACGCGAACAACCAACGCAACTTACATGAGAGTCCGTCTCATCTGTGTTGCTGCCTATTTGGAAATGTATGATACCCCTGAGCTTGATATGGGTCCGGAATGAAACCAAAATCTGTGTCAAAATATATTCGTGCGCACCACAAGATTGTCCCGAAACTCTTCTATCTGACTTTGATAACGTGCTAATGAATTTTTTTCACGGTCAGCCGCGAGATATTTCCGAAGGAGTTTCGATTTATATGGTTTATTGAATGACTGGAGATCATTAGAGATGTTTCGTAAGCATCTGTTATGTAAAGTGGATTCAGACTCGTAAGTATCTGATATGAGTAGAATTGCATACTGGTAAAAGTCTTCACAACCTTTCTCGAAGCTGTTAAATGAGTCGGACGCGATTTCATGATTCTTCTTGGTCTCCTCATGGAGTATCTGGAGAATAGTTGTGATTTTGATTGTCAGAGCCTTATAATCGTCTTGGTTTTGTTGCATTTGCTGATTTTCTATCAGCACCGTGACTCACGAGTCGAGATCCAAATGACTGACTCACTTGGACGGGCTTTAGTAGAACCTTGACTAGCTCCGCTGCACCTTTTAGATATGGGAATGGTAGGAGACCCCCTACCGCACTAGCTAATTCAGCAGCCCGGAATGCGTTAGATATCCAGTCGGTTTCGCTCTGCATAACAGATACTGCGGTTGAAACTGATGGCTCGTGTTCATTCTGAGGGATAGGAGACCTCTTCTTCTGAAAAACCATAGCTGGAGATGGATCGTGGGTATGGGGTGAATCGATCCGTGTCTTTATTATTTATGTGTCAAACGTACGCTTGAAGTTCTATGCCTGTCAAGGAGACACTGCCTCTGGGAATTGCCCGTCAACTGGCCCGCATGAGCCATTGATTTTCCAACCAAATAGTCAAAGGCCTAGGCTTCTTTGGTACTAGATGTGTGGCTGTGAACACTGCAAGTAAGAGGCAGCGACGTGTAACGAGAGCGGTCCAGTTGGTAGAGACCTCGAGTGTCGTGTCATTCTGTAGCATATCCATTAGCAAACAGCTCACACTTCCAGACCGAACATACCAGCCGGAACAACAACAACGTCCTTTAATTCAACCCTGAAAAAATACCGCCAAGAGGAAAACTCATCAACTCATGGACCCAAACTTTTACAGAACGCATCCTCTTCGACATCCGAGCCACAAATTCAAAATTTGGAAGAAGAACAAAAAAGATAAAAAAAAGTTCAAGCCATATGGGGCCCAGCCCTCCACAACGATAGAATCAAAGACATGACACCCGACGACATCAGGGGTTTTTTAGTGGGTATTGCACAAGGGCGATCGCCCTGAGTCCCACACTAGCATTTTTCCCCTGATCGAACGTCACTGGCATAAGTACAATAGGAACACCCACCCAGGTCACCACGCGTGATTCACTAGCTGTCCGTGAATGCTGGACTATGTCCAAACACTTTACAGACTTTAGCTCCATTAAAAAAAAAAAACAACAACGTCTTTACGGACACCAGAATCCATTCGAGCGACGAGTACTGTTCGTCATTCGTATCATTCCGGCCCTCGGCATCACAACCGTGACATGTTGACATGTTGACACTCAAGCAAGAGGCACCATAAGTCCGCCAGTCCTCAACCTTTTCATTAATTCTAACCTCCCCTCACAATCACCCTGACGCGTCAACTTCGTAGTATCCTCGAATCGACCGTAGACACTGACAATCGGCATACTCGAGTCAAGCTGCCGATTTTTTGCTGAGGCAGTGTCGACATTGCCTCTTTATGAAGAGATAACGTCATTTAGGGGGGAAACAGCAACGACTGCTGGTCATTTCATTCCGGTAGCTGGATTACTTGAATACGTTTCAGCGGAGTCCTGGCTATCTCTGATACACTCTTGGTATATTGGGGTGGCGGAGGCCTCCCGTCGTATTAGCCAATTCAGTGGTATGGCACTATGTTCCTGGGGGTTACGGGATCTTCCAGGAAGGTTACTTATCTTCTCCATTATCTATTATCATACATAAATACATAGATTCAAAAATAATTCGCATAACCATCCCATACTCTGGTGCACTCTGACAGAGAGGGTCCAGGGACATTGAGTAAACGGTCATCTACGTCTCACGAAAGATTTCAATAAAAAAAAGGCGTCTCAAGTTTTAAATAATGGGCTCTGTACCTCGAGAAGATTTCCTATATATAGAAGACAATCAGTTGAGCGGCAGCCTATGACACTTTGCTAAATTGAGATTCTTGCCTTGTAATTCTCAGTTCTGAGATTCGACACACGACGCTTAACCCACTCTCCGTTAGTGGTGTTCGGAGGAATATGGGGCATAAGATTTTCTTCAACAGCCTTCGCTATCGTAGGAGATTCCGTAAGGGCCTCCATGATAGCGGTGCTGTGCGGTCTGCGGGGTAGATACAAATTTAGACGAAGCATGATTTCCGTATATAAAACGTAGGGTCAAAAAATACCTCAGGAAACATGCCCAACTCCATCTGACGTATTTAGCTTGTTCTCCCGGGGGCGGTGAAGACTAGATCGTCTATAAATTTGTACAGTTTTAACGAACTCACTTCAATAAAGTTATGGTGAGACATACAAAACTCCACAAGAATAACCTGCAAGTGCGTCGCCTATATTACAGACAACATGTCCTTCCAGAGGCTAGGAAATTGTTGTGATATATGCAGTGAACAAATATGCTAGAATATGAAATAACCCACTTTCACATACTTCCAATCATTGTTTTTCAGATCATACACCTGTAGACCCCCTAACTTTTTGTGATATACCATTGACTATTATTGAAACAAGGTCAAGATGTCCAACGTTTGTTGCACACAGTTTAAAAATTCCTTACCACAGAGCCTAAATCGGTGTGCGGAACTAACGACACTCTGCTGTTATCTACGTAAGCCGGATTGCGAAGGATTCTGCATTCGCTGAAGGTGTCTAGTTCATATTTGTGTCTCTCGAGAAGACTCCCGGGAGGTAGCTCGAGATATTCGTTCAATATTTCTACAATGGCACGAGTGGTTTTCTCAGAATCCTCGACAAATATTTTGATTTGAGGCATCCCCTCCATAATAGGGGGGGGATATTCGTTGCCCGAAATATTAGGATACTTTAACACATCGTCTCTCCATATACTAAATTAACCTATAATCTCAGCACTGTTTTTTTATATCAAAATGATAAAACGCACTTGTAGAATTCGAGTGTATCTCCCGTTCCTTTCTCATCAACGATACCTTGGCCTATTCCTTTGAATCTGGAATAGAATGTTAGCATTGCCGAGTCTGCACCGGTAAAGCATCAGTTGCAATCGAGACACGCTGACCGTGGAGTACGTCCAGCATCTGGTCGCTCAAATTTGGATTTTTCTTCCTGAGGCAATTCCATCGTCTTTTGACTGACCTCCCACATAGATTCTACATCAATGTCGTGATTCTTAAGGCTGAAAGGTAAGTATTTTTCAATGAATGCAGAATCATGGAAAGATATAATGACTACCCACTAGAAAAAGCCAATAGTGGTACACGCATTCCACAATGCATCCTAAAATAAATGATGATTGTTAAAGGGAAGCAAGTGAACGGCAAGTATGAACTACCTTCTCTGCTTTATCATTGGCCTGCAATTTGGCGTAGTCGATCACAACCAAAGGGCAAGTGGGAACGTCGTCTGGAAAATCAGGAAGCGAAGATAAATCCACAGTCATGTTGAAGAAACGGTAGATTGAGTCAGGTTTATTAAGTTACTTACATATATAGCAGTCCCAACATTTGATGCTTCTCCGCGGAAAGGAGATTCCGACTGCTCTCCGATCATCTTAATATGCTGAGGTCTTCAGGTTACAAGGCGCTGTCCTGTGCTGTCCCAGGTCGGTTCGGGTGTAGAGGCCGTGATGCCGGCGATGACTACCAGTCATCTCAGACCGACCTGTGATATAGGATATACACAGTAATAATAAGACAAACAATACTCTTGAACTTTGAATGTTTGTTCCGTCGTTGCCAGAGCGCCCACTGAAAGATGTAATGCTATCACGATCCCGACGTCTGAAGTTTTTTCTCTAACTTCTCCTGTCTAAATCTGAATCGAGCGTTTCGTTACTATTCGACTACAATAATCGAAACTTGAACCTTCGTACCTATTTCTGGCAGATAGTACTCTCAACGTGCGTTTCCTTTTCTGACTGAGTCATGCTTTGCCAGTTCGCTATCCGAAAAAGTGTCTTTGAAAATTCATCAGTTTTAGCATGAAGAGAGTCCTCATAATTTTAAACGACACGCACGCCGTCCGTATTAACGACCATCGGTCCCAATTCGTCCAAAGCTATAGAGGAGTTCACGTTTAACGTCAGAGTGCCTTGGTAAAGCTGCAGGGTGCGTTGTTTCGTTGTTCGCCATACAACCATAAACAACGGCTCCGGGTGACCCCAACAGTCCGCACACTTTGTAAAGCTTTATATCCTGATAGTTTATCTTAAAACGGGATCCGCTTGAAAGCAGGTTTACAGGTTTACAATAGTCTCGCTTGAGTAACTTGTTGGTTTCTTGAAAAGAAAGTGAGAAAGCTCGAGAGTTCCATATTTGGTTGGGTTGGTCCAATTTATAAGATGAATGATCCTTTCCGCGGTAACAAATACATGGACATCATTTTGTTTATCCTTGCCGACAAGTGTTGCGACTGAGGTAGTACCCTGCCCCAGCAGAGTTCTCACATGCACATGTCATTCGGAGGCGAAAAACTGGGCCTAAATCTGGTACCCAATTTGGAGACGAATCTATTGACATCGCCGGTTTAAGCGTGTTTTTGTACAAGTCTAAGCTATTTCTTTTCTGTATATTGACGCATGTAATGGTGTAGTCTGGTTTTTTTATTCAACATTCGAATGTTGGTTATGTTCTCATCGATATTTTTAACGATAAGATTATTTGGTGGTTGTGGTTCGTTGGGTGTTTCTCTGTTTGTGTGTAAGTGCATGGGTTTTATATGTGACGGGAACATTTACTCATTCATTAGTTGGATAAATTCGTTTAAAAGTCGTTGTGTTTATTAGATTTTATGAATGAGAATTTGATGTGCTCGTAAAATAAATAGACTTGCTTTGTTTATTCCTTATTTCCTTGTTCTCTCCTTTTTCCCGTAAACTCCGTGGGCAGGATTTGCCACGTCGGCGGCGCTAGGATGACTATGTTATTGCTCTCTATATCCGTAGGGTCACTAAATCGTGGTACCTTCGTTAGGCTAAAATGATAATGTAAACCAGTGGAAGATAGATGCTACTCACTGCCCAAATCATCATAGAGCTAACATCTGCGTCGAACATGTACTGAGAAAAAATCTCGGGACATAATAATTGTTGACAATCGCGAATGGATGAATTGGGAGAAAGATCCAATGGACAAATTATATGGGGGCACTCCGGATGCCAGAAAACCCAGTTCAGAGTGACTGGTTGCTCTTGATTGTAAGATGATGTTTGAGACTCTCGAGCCCTATTTCGTGCTCAATGAGACCAATCGATGGTTAGAGTTGTCAATGAAAGAAAAGAATGGACAGTGAAAGTTGAACTTGTTGTTTTAAGTATTAAGAACGTGTGTCACGCGTACGGTTGTCAACTATAATCTAGACTCAATAACAACGGACTTAATGTCCCGAAAAAGGTTGAAGAACCGCTCGAAAGGATCTCTTATGGTCACTGGGTTATTGATACTGCGGACATACGAAGATCCGTTTACAACTGAAGGGTATATAATTGTGCAAGAGCAGTTGTAATATACATTGGATTTAAGTAAAAGCGGTGCTAAAACATGGAATAGGCATTAGGCACTTGAAAATATGAATACAACCGTCGTTTGTTGAGCAGTATGAACTTGAATGGATTAATCGATGACGGCCGGCAGTACTGTTGTTCCCGTGACTGATCTGCCGATTTGCTATGTCCGGGTGAGTTTTGAACGCTACAGTTACGCTCACTACCATCCTGAGTACATAGACATCCCTTCTTGCCCTCCACGGTGGCAGCGGGTGAGATAAGTTTCGAAAATATCCTCACAAACCCACCCATATAGTCGTCTCCAGCAAATTTATATTGCATTCATGTTTGGTATTTCGCCGTTTCTCAAGTTTAGCCAGCACGAAGTTAACTCCACCGCCTGAGAGTCCCGTTCCTTTCGCCTAGTCTTCCTACGCAGTTCCTGTTTCGTTTCAGCTGGTTTTCACCGGTCTCGCCATCAATCTGCCATCGGTCTTCCGTTGGTTTTCGTTTGGCTTTTCGTCGGTCTCTGTTGTATTGCTCGTTTTGCGTTCGTTTCATGAACAACAACCCCGTAAACCCAACTCGCCAGATTCGTCGCACTTCATTTTTCACCATCCGTCATTGTTTCTGAGAGGATACCAATTGACCCAGTAAATTCGCCTCAGTGCTTTAAACTTTCTTGACAGGATTCAAGAGAGTACAGCGTTTGCAACTACGCTCTGCACCCCTATCCGATCCCACTACGAGATGCATAGAATATTTTCAAATCTACTGGTTTTGGGAAGACGTCGGGCCCCAGTTCCCCGAAAGCCAGCCTTTCTTCCGCCGTTACATTGTCACCTTCGTTCTTACAACTGACGAGGTCTCCTAGTCGCCTGTCTATCCGTCTAATAGGAGAGAGGTGCCACGATAGAAAGTGATGTATGTACATATAATGTTTGTTGATAACACATACTTTATTGTTGAGAATACTATATAGAATGAATCATGTCTTTCTACTAGTCTTCTTAGTGATTAAGGTATGCCACCGACACTGGCGGTCTGTCGCTGACACTATTAGTGGTGGACTTTAAAAACAACGAGCCTAAGCATAAGGTTTTGCTTGTTCTTTTAAGATCCTGTTGCGTCACGCATTGTGTCAAATTATTGAATTGTTCGCAATTCGGAAAAGAGATTATAGGAAACCGGAAAGAAAAAGACTGGGGGGCATAACATGCGTGCATAAGGATGTCGGCCAATGATTGCTGTATCATGGCTTATTAGGGCAGTATTTCCACCATCTGGATGATAAAGAAAGCAAGGATTAATAATTCCCAAAATAGCCTGATGAAAGCTTACCCTCTGCGAATTGGCGCGATAATATAAGGAAGAACGATATTCCGAATCAAACCAGGCAAATGAGGGGGGAAGTGAGGCTTGTACTCGGCCGGAATATTGCTATCCGAAAGATCAGTCGAAAGAAGTTCTTTTGTATTATGCCAGGCTCATGCGTAAAAACGTACCCAAATACGAAAGGCATGACGTCGACTAGGCCACCTTCCTTTTTAGCTTCATTGTCCAGTCCGTCTGATATGGCTTTCAATTCTGCTTCTGTGAAAACCTTCAGTCTCTCCGCTGCCAAATCTTGAACCTCCTGGTCTAGATGTACGAACTGAAAAGAAAAGAGGCAATGATTATGCTGCTTTTGGTTGATCGACATCACGTACTAGAACCTCTTTAAAAGATTGCATCAACCCTCGTAAAGCAGAAGCATCAAATTTACTATGGTCGGCTTTTGCTGCTTTGAATGATGCAGAGAGCTTGTCGAGCTTCTCGTGAATCTCCTTGTGTTGTTCTACTTCGATGGAAAAATCAAGCTTCTTTTGAAGCTCAACGAAGAAATATCGTTCTATATAAGAGACCGAAATCAGCTGGTGTTATCTAAAAGCAGGCGGAACCGCTTTGACCTTCCACGCCATGGTGCTTTTCGATTATTTCCGTCCACAGGATACAATAACTGAGAAAATTGTTAAGATCGTTTATTGGAGGATTTTCCATATGGCCGTAAATGCTGTTAAATGCATTCTTGAGCGTTTCGTGAACTATAGGCGATGTAAAAAGAAGAGCAGTTAGCTTTACGCCAGAATAAACAGGCCGTTCTGGTTTGCGCTTACCAACTGTCATGGTCCATTGTGGTTGTTGATAAATGTCCTTGGGAAATGCATATTTGTCGTCAGCCATCGTCGCAAGTTGTTCTGTCTCTGATCGAAAATGCTTCGTGAGGGCATCGCCGCCATGGTTTATATATACGTTGTACGAACACAGTCGTTTCCTCGGGGTTATGAGTTGAGTGCCCAGATTATGATCCTAGTCCTATCCGCTTAGTCGATCAAACACCGTACTTACCGCAGTAAGTAACGGCGTGCTGTATCCGTGGCTGGATTCAACCTTGCACGGCGTATTTTAGCCGTAAACAGGGCGATGCATGTACGGAGGATGTGACTTGCGAGATCTAACCCTAAAATGGACCCATAATCTCCCACAACGCGACATTGACGCGTGGATTTCAACGCTTGCCCAGTAGTACTGACATATGATATATGATAGATGTGTAATGGAGGAGCGCGTCACGAATGTTGACTCTTTTAGCAATGTCTGACGCTGACGAGCTTCCTTTAAGTTGTTAGACATTCCGAGCTTGTTAGTAGTGGTGTATGTATTTAGGATCAATGCAAGGCCTGGGCGACTATTAGTATGAGTGAATGGTTTTGGGCACGGATCTTATCGAAAACTTTCAGTTTGCTGGGAAGTATGTGTTGTGTGTCACCCTATGATGGTCGCGCCCGATGTGTGATCGGTTTCAAGCTCGCTTTCCCCCGTAATTCGTCGAATTCTGCTACCAAACACGAAAATATACATATTGTTGGGAACGCGCCCTAGTCGTCTTGAACACATTCGGTCAAATCGTTGAGTGCGGTAAAGTCCAGATATATACTTCACAAGCTTGCTGACCCTCCTCTAAGCCAAGTTACTTGCTGGGACACACGGTGTCAAGTTGAGATTGTTCATGATTCGGGATGATGTATTGTAGAAGTATAGGAAAACAAAAAAGGAGAAACATAGCATGAGTAGGTCGGTGTTTACTCAATCATGGCTTATTAGGACAGTACTTCCACCATCTGGTGAAGACAAATGAATTAATAATCATAAACCAGCTGATTGTCGTGACTAAATGAAAGCTTACCCTCTGTGAATTGGGGCGATAATATAAGGGAGAACGATATTCCGAATGAAATTAGGTAAAGAAGGGGGGAAGTGAGGTTTATACTCGGCTGGAATATTGCTATCCAAACGATCAGTCAAAGAGTTCATTCCAGATTCATAGCGTGAACATACCCAAAGACGAAAGGCATGATATCGACTAAGCCACCTTCCTTTCTCGCTTCATCATCAAGCCCGTCCGACATGGCTTTCATTTCTGCTTCTGTGAAAACCTTCAGTTTCTCCGCTGACAGATCTTCAACCTCCTGATCTAAATGTGTGAACTGATAAAGAGAGAGAGAGAGAGGTAAGGTCTATTTCCTTTCTCCAGTCAATACGAGGTCAACCACGTACTAGAATTCCTTTGAAAGAGTCCATCAATTCCCGTAGAGCAGGTGCGTCAAATTTACTATGGTCGGCCTTTGCTTCTCTCAAAGATGCAACGACCTTATCGAGCTTCTCGTGGATCTCTTTATGTTGTTCAAGTTCGGTGGAGAAATCAAGTTTCTTCTGGAGCTCGACGAACAAAAACCGTTCTACAATGAATTGACAGACCGAAATCAGCTAATTCTGCAAATGACAGCCTGACAAAATTCCCCTAACCTTCCACGCCGTGATGTTTTTCAACTATATCCGTCCAGACGGTGCAATAGCTAAGGAAATTTCCAAGGTCGTTCATCGGAGGATTTTCCAAATGACCGTAAATGCTGTTGAAGCCATTCTTGACCGTCTCGTGGGCTTAATGAGCAAAGTTTTACTTTAGCTTTACGCCACAATACACTCCGAAGTTGTTCTAATTCGTACTTACCGACAATCATGGTCCATTGCAGCTGCTGATAAACGTCCTTGGGAAATGCGTATTTTTCGTCAGCCATCGTAACAAAGGCGTTCCGTTTCCAAATTGAAAAATGCTTTGTGAAAGCACCGGTTTATATATAGGGTATCTGAAGAGCGCTATGATGTAAAAAAAGAACACCTCCAAATACAGTTGGGCTGATTCACGCTTGAGTCATCTCCATCCGCGTTCACATCCGCGTATGGTCTGGTCATTCACGCTAATTCGCAGAACACTTTGTCTCACGTTTTTAGACAATTGTGATCTGTTCCTGAGCGGTGTCGATGTCCGCATTCGTTTCGCTTCTTATCATATCTCTTACATGTCACCCTAACGTGTAAAACCAGTTCTTGAAAGAGAGTCCTGAACAAATCCGTGATTTGAAGCAAGCATGTTATTCGTCCATTATCTTTTTCGAAAAACAAATCGCTTGACAATGTTATTTGATTGAATCAACTAGACTTGATTGACGCGCTCAGTGCCACCTTTGTTAGCCGCTAACATGTGGTTTCCACGCCGTTGCGAATCGGTCCACTTATAGTCACTAGCTAGTTGGGGCAATGCGACACTGAGAGTGATGATGAAATGAAAAAAGCCAGCTATCTGCGCTGTTTTGGTAGGAATGCTTCAGGGTTATGGTAATCAAATAAAGAGCGACGATCCTCTGTTAGCAAACATCAATACCGACATGTGGAAACTACCCATGAGATTTTGGGAATAAAACTTGGCGTCGAATGAGAAGAGGATTCAGGAATATTGAAACCGCCGGCCGAAATTTTTGCAATAAGAACTTGATCGTGTATATAGCAGCGTGCCAGTAAACGCTGACGCTCAAAGTCGCCAGGTGAACCGGTGACCATTTGTATTTCCAGCTTCTCTTAAAGAGCTAGGTGACTTTCAAATTCAAATTCATGTGAAGAGGGAAGTGAAATGCATTAAATAAAGAAAAGTCGCGACGTTTTAGTAATGTGGAGAGTACTTCCACCATCTAAGAAAGTAAATCACTATTTGCAGTCAAAAGATCTCATCTCGAGAACTACTCACGATTTGTGATAAGGAATCGCTAGATAGGGGATAATAAAGTTGCGCAAAAAACCTGGTAGTCCCGCAGGCCAGTGTGGTCTGTATCCTTGGTCCATGTGGCTGCGAAAAAAAGAAAATTGTAGATACGTGGCTAAAGAGGGAAACAAGGATAACGAACGTCATGATAAAGGGTAGCACATCGCTGAGTCCACCTTCTTTCTTAGCTTCAGCCTCCAAACCCTCCATTATCACCTTCAGTTCAGTCTCAGAGTAAACCTTCAGCCGATCCGGTCCAACGTCTACAATTTCTTCATCAAGGTGAGCAAACTAAAAAAAAAAGTATGTATGAGTCATTTGACCCAATCAAAATAGGACATGACAATGATACCAGAACGTCCTTGAAAGAAGCCATCGTTTGACGCAAAGAACCAGCGTCGAACTTGCTGTTGTCGGCTTGTGCCTCCTTCAAATGTGCATTAACCTGGTCTAAACCCTTGTGAATGTGTTCATGCTGCTCTTTTTCGCTGGTAAGGTCGATGTGTTTCGTGAATATTGGGAATAAGTATTGATCTATATCAAACCTATCGTAAGGAAAACGTGTGACGGCGTTTAGCAGATAAATCACGCACCCTCCACTGAATGGTGGCCGTGGACGAATTTAGTCCAAACGAGACAGTAGCTTATGAAATTGTTTAAATCGTGTGATGGTGGATTCTCCAAGTGCTTCAAGATACTCTCGTATCCAGCTTTGATGACCGAGTGTGCTGAAGGAGGAGGAGGAGGAGAAGAAGAAGAAGAAGAGAGTTAGCGGCCCATTCACGTCACAAATCCAAGTCAAACTGACCAACAGTCATGTTCCATGCGAATTGTTCATAGACACTTTCTGGACAGGCATATTTGTCTGCGCTCATGTTGGATTGTTCCGAGTGAAATGGAAAAACGAAACCAGCGTGGCCTCAGTTGTGAACCAATGTCTAAAGGGAGATTGCAAACGCCGCGGACACATTTCAACTTTCGAGAACCGTTGTTCTTTGTGAGTTGTAAACGCGTGAACGGGTATAGATAGCCGTGCGAACTGTCGTTTGAGCTCGTTCCCGCTACGTCGGCTAAATCCTGTATGAGAGCATTTACTCTATTAGTTGGGCAACGACTAGAGTTTTTTCAGCATCATTTGGTTGCCACCTGAGAGCTGGTTACATACTATACTGAGTATGGTGCTGAAATTCACGCAAAGACAGCAACATTTCATTGAGCGATTGCTAAGTACAATTTTCCGGGACAGGGACACCGAACTGGTTCTGAAACTTCTGATGTGTACAACTGTGTGCCGAGACACGATGGACTATCAAAGATGTGCATGCAGGGCAGCAACATCCAATATAATGAAGACGAGTTGCAAATATATACTGAACGGGAGACGAGCTCAAATCTCGCATCCAGTAACCTAATTCTTAAGAACAATTACTGATAATTTAGCACAGACATTGATTACACTTCTTTAGAGACAGTTTCAGAAAGACTGGATTTCGGAAGGTTAATCCTTGAATCAGAAAAGGGAATGACTCGTGTGTGAGAACTGTCCGTATGAGTTGTTGTCGTGATATTCACAAAATCGAGTGGAGTGTTCATTCGTTGGGGTTTCAGAGTATTTCGAGTCCAAGCGCGCTGCTGTGCTACTCGCAACAGAATAAGCAGTGGGGAGATTGACTACAATATGAAAATCTTCAATGGGATGAAACAGTGTCAGGATGGCGTTGCGTACCTGAACTTGTCCCAACAGAGGCAGAAACAGGTTCTCAACTGGATTATTTTTTGCAAAAGTGATAATAAAGATGAGTGCTACAGCCGAATAAAGAAAAGCCGATTCGATTAGGGTGGCAGAGACGGTCAGATAGTACGTCGTATGCGTATGCTTATTGTTCGCTAAAGCTTTGCGAGCTTGGAATCTCATGATCAATAGCCGCGAAACGATCAACGTGGTAAGAAGGAGTGTCGTTCCTATCGAAATTGACCAGAACGTCAATGCAAAGTTGAGACTCGCTTTGCTGAAAAATCCAGCCGCTGGATTGATGATCTCCCATAACATTAAACAGGACATAACTGGAAAAAAAAAGATTATTCGAGGGATTAGACAATTGTAGAAATTCACCCACTTATTGAAACAATGTATAATCCCGCCGGAATAAGAACAATAAAATAGTTGTGGTCGAATATAACAAAGAAACGATATAACTAAACGAATAATAAATCAGCCACCGTACGTAAATTGTAAAGAAGGGTTGTTTTTACCAATAAACCGTCTTGAAGCCATGTATTAATAACGTATGCAAAAAATCCTACCACATTAATGGGAATGGCAAAGGTCGTTAGAGCATAGGCGAGAGGTCCACCTGGAAAATCTCGGTTGTCGATAAAGTCATACTGGTTCTCGACAATGTTGGCCCCATTTCCTATTGACCCGAGAACGAAATTAATTGTGATGTATACGCCGAATATCCATGAAGTCCTAGGATCCCGTTTACGACTAGACCAAAACAAAGACAGACATATAAAGTACAACGTCGCATGGACACCTGAAAAGAAGGGAAAAAACATTTATGAGAACTTGGGGTCAATGGAGGGGATATAATGTAATGCAAACCATATGCGACTGCCCCCAAGATATTGCCATTTAGTAGCAATCTCTCGTTAATGAGGTCTGCTTCGGTTTCATTAGCAGGAGCCCATTGTGAAACACGAAATATTGCTGGGTCGCTCATAAGAGATATTCGCGTTGCAAACGGTAAGTGAGAAAAGGAGAGATGGCTCCCCAACGATAAACCCAAATGACGAGAGTATTTAAATCAAGTCATCGGCTCTACATGATCTGAAAGAAACACATCGATATTTAGCTGAATCCGACGTGATGTAGCAAAAGTGACTAGTCAAGTCAAACGCGGAGAAATTTTATTGGAAGTTGCGGCAAATAACCCAAGAGAAAGATTTTAAGGATCATGAAATGAAGGACCATTGATGGAAAACTCCATGGCACTGAGAATATAATTGACAGCGGCTGAGATAGATGATCGCCCTATATTTAATTCATTTGCATTAGTATTTGGCTTGTGAACATGTGTTTAATATCGAGGGGCATAATCGAGCCAATCGACGTTTCGCACGTTCCCTGAGTAAACCGTTAGTTATCAAGCTACACAGTTGGCAGAATAACTTTAATGGATCGTACTAAGATAACCTTACCCTCAAAAACATTTCACGAGGGAGAACTCAGTTCTTCGACCTGAAGGGAAGCCGACCTGTGGGACCTTGAATTAATTGAAGAAGTCGAACGGAGATAATACATCATTTTCCTTACTGATCTGTCAATCTTAATCACTGAAACCGCCGTCATAGAGATTGCTATTCACATTACAGGTGCCTCAAACACATGTCATACCTTTCGCACCAAGGCGACGCTTTAATCCAGGACGATCTCATTGAGATGCTTTTCTAGGGATAAGAGGTAGCCTTTACATCTAATGAGAATGAATCAATGAACAGTGAATCCGGAGTCCGTCATTCAGTCAGAAACAAGAATAGATAGTGATAATGAATTCTACAAGCGTAGAAGCCAACCTGTGCCGCGGCTGCGGCCTGAACTCGGGGTTGTGTAATTTGAAGCATGGAAACGTCAAGTCAAGTCTCACGCTTCTTAAAAAAATGGAAAGTGAGAAGATGGAAAGAGTGTCTTGGAAATCAAAAGCGCCATCTGAAACCGAGTCCTCAAGGCAACTTTCAGAAGATCGATTGATTGATTGCCACATGTGAGTATAGAGTAATATAGGAATAAATCAAAAGGAATGAATGCAAAATGGTACCTGGGGATGGCCCTATTTAATTTAATGTTCTTTAGAAATCAATGGTGGCAACAACTTCCTATTGAAAAGCTTGGCGTCGGGCGACGTCGAATTTACGGAGAAAAGAAGTTGCGTGCACTCGAGACCAGCCACTGTACTGACGATAAACTATATATTAAAAAAAACTCTTGCTCAGACTCAAGCTCAAGTAAAGGTCACCTCAGGTACTACTTGCATCGCATCCCAGCTATCCTTGAATTTGCTTTCTCCATGCAACTTTCTCTGATCTTTTATGTTCTGACATTCTCCTTGATGGCCATCTCGGCACCGGTGAAATTGTCAACTGACGGTGCTGTTTGTCCTAAACAAAACCGAAGCGTTGATGCCAATGAGCGAGCAAGTAAAGCTCCATCTGGCGGATGTTTTTGAAACGGAATGTACGATAGTACTCGTGTAGCTCATGGACAGCCGATAACTGACAGATATTAATAACAGTTATAGATGCAGTTCAACTATGCGGTGACTCGCCTTAAATCAATTTCCAAGTGTTTCTCTGCCTATGTATCTTGACAATTATGTCAGAAGTATTGTATCTCGTGTCCTTGTAGAAATGAACAAATGTAGTCGCCAAGCTGGAGCAGTTTAGTTTAGTCAGCAGCTGTACAGCATACGCGACTTCCCGACTCGACTTTACCTTCTCCGGGTTTGTTATGCATAGCTTCAAGCTCTAACGAATGACAGTCGACGTAAGATGTCGATGAAAGTGCACTTGCCCCAAATATCCGTTGCTGCCACCAAAGTTTACTCTCGCCGGAGTTGCGCTGTTGATCGCGCTGTTTGCCGGAGTACAGGCATGCGCAACTACCTCCGAGTGTTTTGCCAAACAAGAATTCGCTTGTAAAGTCGTTTTTCGGGAGGCGGCAGGGGGCGGCCCGGGAACATGACCTGTATCATGAAAAGTGGCACTCATTGCACGTCAGATATAGAAACACGCAAATTACGTTTTGTGTCTACGGAACGTGTTTCGAGCCACGCGCTCGATCTTCATTGCCAGTCAACACCTTGCAATGAAAGTAAGACACCAAATCTGAGATCCTTCTTTAGCCTCATTCCTTCGAAGGTCGCAGACATTGTACATATATATGTGCTGACAGTGCCATCCCTGACTGATTCAAACACGATCTAGCTCAACACCTTACCATTCATGATTCCCGTTATCGTCAACAAACTCACCGATAAAAAATAGTACGTAGCCTGATCCTAATGTCTCATCGATGATACGTGCTCACGACCTATTGCCGTCAAGCATTAAACTAGCGGGTGCGTTCAGTTCTTCTATAGTTGAAACACGATTTACTGAAACGACTCCTACAGGAATACAGATATTTTATCCCAAAGACATAGATTTTCCGAGAAATATTGACATACTCCTTGACAATAAACTATTCAAAGCCAAATTCGATAAACGTAAATCTGAGCCAGGTGCCGCATGGTGGACGGTTAATTCGACCGAGTAGCTTTCTCAACTTCTACTTATTTATACATAGAATATCTGAAAAATATTTACCTTCATAGAAACTTATTGGAAGTGGCTCAACTCGTCGTTCTGCCACTTGTATGCTGCCCTCCCTCCTGCTTTAGAAAACTGAAATACTTGTTTGATACCACCGGTACCCAAGCGCGACAAACTCCCCTAGTCTTACGGACACCGATTCTTCTTGCTGCTGACAGCCTCAAAGATAATTTTTCAGACTTTCCGGTCGGCGACACCCACTTCACAATACAACGTACGTACACTACTCAAATTTGAAGTTAAGCGGTACTGATATCCGAGTCTGACGAATTTGCAGTTCACAACGTTGACGGCATCATAATTCTGCTTCACGCGTGGTATGGCAACATTCAAAATATCCTTCTGACCCTGGATCGGGAAAAACTCGTGAAGAAATAAGTCGAGGCCAAATATTCTTGTATTAGTAGACGTTTTAGCTCGATATGAATGTAAATTAGACATGCTTCGGCGGCTTGGTCCTCCATTCTCCAAATCTTACCATTAGTATTGCATTGTCCGCACTGGCTAACATACAAATGATTTATTCAAGAAAATTAAAGATTTCCATAAAATCGTCAGGGCTCTTGTACGTTTGTTGACAGCCAACGAAGCTAAAATTTTGGGTCAGAGCACGATTCGTCTACGACGCTTATCAAAATCAATCAACACGTCGGCACAACAATTGGAATGTGAGGAGAGCAAGTATGAGTGATATACAATGGCATATCCCATCCCGAAACACCTGTTCCTTCAAACACAACATTTCTAAGTTACATAGCATATAGGTGCATCTAGGTAACCTGAGGAGTCGGAACTCTCTCTAGCAATAACAATACCTATATAATTAGAAAGTCAACATCTCACACAGCGCCAACTCCATACCCACCTTTCGTTAAAAAGAAAATCAACATCATCTGCCTGTTCCGGACCGTACCATGCCAAGGACGGTATACATGACAGATCTTCACTGGTGTCCTCGCCCCCTGGCAGATTGTCCGCCAGCTTCTTCAAAGAGGAATCTAAGCCGCAGACCTCAACACTTGCACAATTATTCTGTTTAGCGGCTTCCATGGCAGCTGATAGAAGCATCGAGAAGGACTGCTCGGTCGCCCTCAAACGCGTAATCGCCAATGAAGCCGGAGATCGACTTGTATCAACTACCCATGTAGCATATGCCTTTTCCGTTTCTGCCACTACTTCTGCTCCCCAGTACTTTGGCATCGGCAAATGCGGCGAGCCTGGAAGATACATCATACAGCGACGAATTTGAAATGCAGCTACTCCCTCATTAGACAAGAAAGCACAACTTGTCTGCTCCGCCAGAGGGGTAGTAAGATGAGAAAAGCTCTCTTCAATGAACCGTGCATCTTCTTCCCAAAGCTGCACGCAGTCACTTTCCGACAACCATCGCACGCCCACCAAAGGTTCTGATACTTCTCTCCATCTCCAAACGGTATTGACGTGGCCTTTCATTTTCCAACCTGTGTTA
Source organism: Phallus indusiatus (assembly GCA_027605045.1). Classification (NCBI taxonomy): domain Eukaryota; kingdom Fungi; phylum Basidiomycota; class Agaricomycetes; order Phallales; family Phallaceae; genus Phallus; species Phallus indusiatus. The sequence continues at coordinate 1,336,199 of JAQFWX010000008.1, forward strand.
GAGGGATTCCACCCAGCTTTCCAATAAAAGTCGCCTCCAATCTCGCTCCATAACATGGAAAAAGCTGCATTTCCGACATCAGGTGAACGTGGAGGTGGCGATCCCCATGTTTCTGGGAAGTCACCCAGTTCACCTTCAGGAGCTAAAACATAATGCAGTAGGCGCATCATATGTGTTGCATAGCCTTTGTTACGGTTTTCGGGAGGACAAAAAACCGACGAGATAGCATATGCAATCACTTTTTGAGGCTTGAGGGACGTTGGCTTCCGAATCAACGCCTGTCTTTGGAACCTAAACGAGCATTTAACAAATCCTTAACGGTGTTATATGAATCTATTAGACTCACGTCTCGCACGAGCATAGGAAGTCTGGCGTCTCAGGATTGTCCACAGGTGCCAAAACCCAAGTTTTGAGTTTTCCATTTATTGCATGTTGGTGCGTGTCCACGATTTCATCACGTCTTAAATACCCTGCTAAATCCAGACCTCTGGCCCATTCTTCATAATTCCGCTTCCTGGAGATAGCATTCTACAACTTCCAGTCAACAAACAGAGTTATGTGACATTTTGACTAAAGGCTTAACTTGGTAAGACGTTGCTTCAAAGAGTGATACTCTCGATAAATCCATGGTTAGGTTCAGTATTCAATGACTGTGCAACTACGATGGCATGAGTCAGAAATGCACACTGCACATAGCCGAGAAGTTGTCTAACCTCGGCTTGGTAGTAACAATGAGTCATATATGCAGTTTAAAAACCTTGTAATTGAATTCGAGCATAGAAGAATAATTTGTCTTCCCCGATTACTGCGACTCAAACACGGGACTATAGTACCAACCTGGGGAGGCTGATTGTGGACGTGGATTGCGCTGCGTATCAAAGGGTAACAAAAGCGGAGTTGTTCCGCTCAGCGCATTGCGAAGATCAATCTCGACAGATGAGGATTCATGGTTGCGTTAGTAGAGCCAAGTAACCCCTATGATTGTCGCGAGTGAGTCGTCAGCGAAGATTTTTCCAAAATCTTCTTCCAGCATAAACACTGTTAGTTTTCGTAATTCTGTATGGTGATCATGACTCATGAATTATGTGCATGAGACATTTCTGGATACGCACCGAAAATTGCGTTGTCAAATCAAAGCAATAATAACTGACGTCTTCAAACTTGTTATCAAGCTTTCAAGCCGATACTCGATTTGACCACGTGGCCATTAATCATCACGACAAAATCTACTTCACAGAACTATAGTTATTTCCTCCAATGTTAAAAAAAGGCTCGAAAAAGCAATGAATCTTTATTTCGTGAGTTAGGTTGGATTTGAACGAAGACAGAGAAAGGAAAGAATTCAAGCTCCGACAACTGCGCGTTTGAAACAACTTCGGCATTCGTCGAGACAACTCTTACTCATGGATGGTCGCGACACGACTCTTTCAGTGCTTGACTGGAGCGAAGAGGCTGTTTTACACTGGCTAACTAGTATAGGTTTCCCCCAGTATGAGCAACAATTCAGAGGTAAGGTTTATTTCAGTCGATTCTCGTTACTTCACTAGGCTTTCACTCTCCCAATAGCGCACAATATCTCCGGGGATGTATTGACAAGTCTCGATCAAGAATCACTGAAAGAAGTTGGCGTGCAAACTATAGGCCAAAGACTTGCCATCTTGAAAGCTGTCTACTACCTCAAACTCTCTTGCAATGTTCCCATAGATCCCGATCATTACGTGCCTCCATGTGGGTTTCTTTGTGGAATTCCTCCATTTGATTCGGATCTTTTGAAGCAATTTATTAGCCGAAATAGAAGACGATCATGATGGTGTTACTCTAGAAAGTTTACACGAAGTCGTAAAAGATCAAGGTGAATTTCCTTCCCTGTCCTCGCCTTCCACACCTTAAAAAGATTCTACAATCCACAGCCGAACGCCTGCGACAACTTGAGTACCAAAATAAGTTACTTCAGTGTGATCTTCAAGTATGCTTGGATGAATTAGGTAGTAACGCCAAAGCGATTGCTGCACAGGCTCGGGTAGGTGTTTTAGATTGGTATGATCAAGTGAGGGATATATGTTGACCTCTTCCCATAGTCACAGGTTGAAGAAGTTCCGTTAAACCGGAAAAGCTCGTTCAGATGGGCAAATTATGCAACCCCCGCTCGTTCGCCGACTCGAATCCCTGTAGAATCAGAGGTCATTGAATCGCCCAAAGTTTCTCCCTCCGCCCCTGAGCACGATATTCCACCAAATGTTCGCCAAATCATTGACTCAATCTTTATTATTTCTTGCTAAGTTTTTTCATAGTCACCTCCCACTCTTAAACCTTCCCGAGAAGCTCCTGTGCTTCCAGACCGTGTTCCATCTCGCCAGCCACATCCTCCGCCAACCCCTAATTCTTTCTCCAACGGTCATTCTCCCAATAACAGTGCTTCCAGCACGTTACTACCATCAAGTGCTACATCAGCGTCGAAGCCGTCAAGATCAGAAAGTAGCGAAGGGTTGAAGGACGGACTCAAAAGTTTCAAAGTTAGCCTGGAAGACCCGGCTTGGAAGGTCCTACCCGCGGCTTTAAAGAAATACAAGATCAATAATGATGATTGGCAAAATTACGCTATGTTTATTTGCTATGGGAATACAGGTAGCTATCAAAAGACACACGAATCGTTTGAGGTACTGACAATGTCGAGAACGATGTCTCAGTTACGACGAAAAACCTCTCCTTCTTTTCCAACGTTTGAAGGATGCAAAGAAGAATCCTGTTTTTATGCTAAAACATATTCGTGATATCCGATCCCCCATTGTCTTGGCACAACAAAAACAAGCTGCTCGCCAGATGGCAAAGGCTAGCGAAGCAGCCTCCTCCGCTTCAACACTGACGCCAACGGCTACTAGAAACGCACCAAAGTCTCAGCGAATATCTTCCCTAACAAGACAGCAATCCCTGCGTACGACAACCGGGCGTGATACCCCTCAAACAGCAGGCACGGTTGCAGCCTCTTCTGCTTGGCCAGGCTCGGACACGTTACCACCATCAACGGACCATAAACCGGAAGATAGGACGTCTCCTGGAGATGAAGAGGGAACTCTAGTCAATAGGGACGCGGGCCCACCCTCTAGAGAGATATCATATGCTGTCGCAATTTACCCGTATATGGCGGAGCAGGAAGACGAATTTGACGTAGTAGTGTGAGTTATTTCCATCATCAGTTCAAACTTTAGTTTAGTTATTACTTTCCAGCGGAGACACCTTCCTCATTTTCGAGCGCGCTCGCGGCTGGTGGGTCGTTCAACGAGATCCGACCGGTTTAGGTATCGTAGAAAACGATCCTGCTAAGCAAGGTTGGGTCCCCGCTGGATGCCTCCTAGAGACTAGTGTTCCAGTCGCATCAGCAATTGCTGAAGCAACTGGCGGTAATACCACTGCCGACGGTAAACCCATTCTACCTTTGAGCATCATTTCAACCAGTTTCCCCGGGATTGCATTGATGGATTATACCAAGAAAGGAGATGAAGAATTAGACCTTAAAAAGGATGATATTCTGAAAGTATTCAAGCGATATAACCATTGGTCATATGTAAGTTTGTGCTTTTGAGCGATTTTGAACCTTTTATAATGCTCAATTTTTCAGGCTGTCAAAGAAGAAGGCGGTGCAAGAGGCTGGGTTCCGGTACGCAACCTTCTCTTTTTGCTTTTTTTTTATTTCAACTAAAATATAAACTGAATAGTCATGGTTCATTGGAAAAGCTGGGGCTGGGACTCCTTCCACTCCGAATTATAATCCGCCGGCTTCAGGCACGCAAAGTGTGCAGATGTCAACACCAATGCTCGAACCCGATATCCGTTACGCCTCTGATGGTGGATTACATTCTTCTGATTCAATCTCTCCTATCTCGCCTGGTTTTCCGCCTGCCGCAACTCCTCGACCCACAATCGTATAATGACAGAGAGAGACCGATCGACCTCTTGTTATTGTTGTCCTATTGTCTCCTTCATGGCGGAATCCCTGTTTTCACCCGAACACCGAAACTGCCTTCTATTAATCTCGCCGTATGTTTTCAAATGTCTTATTCTATCTCATTTCCGTATATATAGCCGAATTGTTTTGTTTTCTTTGTTGATGTGTCTGTTTTGTTCCTGTCTGATTATCTCTCAACTGGCTGCATCCATTCAAGGTCTTGACAGTTTTTTTATCTACGGTATCCTTGCATCGTGTCTCGCTTACTTTTTATTATTTTTTTTTCACTGACCGCTACACTGCTGTAACCCACCTGAATACATTATGAAATGTTTGACAGTTAAATGAAGTAACAGCCAAAATGCTTTATTGTTGTTCATTGATAAAATACAAGCGTACAAGTGATGATGGAAAAGAATTTAAAAAAAGGATTTGGTAATCCATCTGCTGTTCCAGATTTGTATTAAGGGCGATTCCACCAATGTTTCTTGGCACGGTCTGGGAAATCGTAGTCATATTCCCAAACACTATCTTTGAGTACGAGCAAACAACTTACTCTCTGCTTGTGTACCATTATCGGATTGTGGGGGTGGAATGTAACCATTGTTTTCTTGCGGCTGTGGAGGCGGAAGTTGTCTCACGTGTGGAGCATCTGGAATATAACCACCACCACTAGGTTGTTCTATGCCATTAATGGTATACGTCTCTCGGCCATCATGATAAATCCTTCTGACATGCTCGTTACCCTAATGCAGTGTAAATGAATTGTATTTGACAGGCAATCAGAGAAAAAAGGAACTGACTTGGTCGTCGATTTTTGTCTGAACAGTTTCTGTAACGCCATTTATCATGCGAGCAGACGTGCTCTCAGAAACCCATCGGTTTCCATTTGCTCCAGGACTTGTAAAACCTCTTGAAGAACTTTGGTAAGAATAAACCCGCGTGTTGGAGTTGCCTGGTAAATTAGGCAACATATTGACAGATCCGGACGGTCGGAAACCAAACGGATCGCCAAAAGAGGGGGACTGGGTTATAAATGCGGAATCAAAAAGACTGGGTCTATTGAAGTGGGAAGGGAATGATGGAAATCCGCCGTTGAAAGGGTCATGATTGAAATCGGCGAAAAATGAATTGAACAATTCGAAGGGGTCTCTAAAAGCAAAACGCGGTGAATGAGCCGGGAACGGCGAGCGAAAGAAGGGATGGTTGAAAGGATCCTGAGGGAACGTTTGTGGAATGTTGTGATATGGTTGATGAAAATCGGTGGGTTTACTGGCTGGTATTTCTTCGGGTGGCGGCCAAGTACCGTAGAGATCATAAAGCTGTTAACAAGTCAAGTTCGTGCATCAAGCCACCACTGAGGCGAACACTTACCCTTCGCTTGCTGGAATCACTCAAAACTAGCAGTGGAACGATTAGTATATACTTCACATTTTCAATTACCCTAGCTAGGATTGCATACTTTCGTAGGCATTATTTACTACAGCGGGTAAATTAGCAGCATTCCCGCGGCTATATGAACAAACTTGATCGAACCTCTTCTAAACTGTTCCTCTGCAAATACTTTGTCATCAGCTGTGGCTCCTTGAGGAAGTCGATCAGGGTGAGTCTGAAGCGCTCGCTTCTTGTAGGCTTTGCGGACTAGAAGGAGAAAGAGGAAATGTATTTAGAATATACATTCGAAATAAACATTTCAATACGCACCATCCTCGGGTGAAGAATCCGCGTTTATCCCTAAGATACTGTAGAAATTGTCTGAAGACATGTAGAAGAATGCGATGGAAAGTTGCAAGGGGATATCAGGCGCGTGACACGCACGCTTGATGCGTTACATGCCGAAGAATGCCGAAGAATGCCGAAAAACGGCATTAACTCTCTCAACTATGGACCTACCAAAACAATGATAATATGGGTCAACACGCCTCGACTAACTTATCCATGATCCACCGTGTCCTACACATTCCAGAAATCCTCAGTCTAATTTTCAAGTTCTCGGATGATTTCGTGCTCAGAAATGCAGCTTTGGTTTGCAAACATTGGATGGACCCAGCCCTAGACCAATTGTGGAGATCAGTTACAGCCTTGGCTTTATTCCAATTGTTGGCACCGATGCGTCTTATTGACACTCATCCTGATGAGCCGCTTGTGGGTATTGTTACTATCAAAATTAAGGTTCTAATCTCTTATTCCTCATTCTCAAGTGGATATTCTCCTCGTACATTGCCCCCTCTGCTTGGTCGCGTTTCGACTTTTATGCCAATCGTATCCGGGAGCTAGCCATCGAGGATGATGACCATCGATTGGATCATTCTCTATTCACAGAATTCTCTCGCTCTCGCCCTCGTATGATTGTTCTCCCTCGTCTGCAGCGTCTTATTTCTTCGACCTCTTGCTTGATACATACCACTACTTTCATGCATTCCGGCGTAAAGTCTTTGTCAATTAGACTCGACGGTCCGTTCCTAGCAGGCGAAGGTTTCAAAGAAGCCAAGGCATATTTGGTGGAGGTTTCCGCTAGGCTTCCTTATTTGACATCTCTTGACATCAATGCTTCATTTTCTGTTGTTCGTGTTGAGCGGGAATTGATCGAGCTGCTACGCGGACTATCTAGCCTGGAGAAGCTCGTTTTACCCCGTTACTGGATTACGAATTCTATATTGACTGCTATCGAAAAACTACCTGGCTTACGAGTCATTGAGTGGGAATACGGCTCCAACGGAGAAGGAGACGTCGAGGATATCACAAACCTCAAATATATACCCTCTCAAGGTTCTTTCCCTTCTTTGGTTGACTTTAACATCGAAGCGGATATATCGCCGGTGATGGAAATCTTAGGAGTACCATCATTTGCAAGTCACCTTGATATGATATACGTCCGCTCCCTAAACCAAGCGTCTCCAACTCAGCTGCACGATCTCCTGGTTCTTTGCAGAATGAACTGTTCTTCCTTAAGTCAGCTCAGATTAGAACTCTTCCCCAACGAACCACCTGTGGGAGAAAGTTCCTCAGAGAATGTCACCATCGAGACATTGTCACCTGTCCTTTCGTACAAGAACCTCACTCATTTCTCACTTCAATATGTTTATGCTGTGTCGCTTACGGACGACGACATTGAGAGCATAGCGCGTGGTTGTCCAGCTCTGATCTTTTTCCATCTTGCCAAAGACTATTGGTCGCCTGGGGATACAAGATTGACACTGAGGGCGTTAATTCCTCTGGCAAAGTATTGTCATGATCTGAAAGAATTGGGACTTTGTCTCAATGCTAATGTTATTCCCGAGATTTCTGACCTCACTCCATCTTTTAAACGGATTCGCTCAATCGACTTTGGAAATTCGGCCATTGACTCTAATAGAGTTGATAAGATTGCTCTATTCCTGAGCTATGTTTGTGTGAGGGAGACAGTCCAACCTCATATTTGCACTGTCGCTATATCGTCAGGAGTGGGCTGGGATCAGATATATTTCCGCGTCTTGGAATATTCGTATGACGCATTGCTAGAAAGATCCCAACATTGGTCTGACGTCAACCAACGGCTTGGTATGCTGTTAGCTTTGCGTGTCGAGGAGCGGATGCGAACGAGACGTCTGGAAGTCGAACTGGAAAAGTTGAGAGCCAAGGAGCAGAGACAACAGAGACATTGGTCACCGTTTACACGACGAGATCGGCGTGCACAAAAATTACTATAATTTTTTTGGTCCGTGATTCATTTATTGGTCTTCCTCTTGTCGAGTATTTGTACTTGTTTGTTTTTGTATAACTTTCCTACCATTTGTAGACGTTTTTTTTTGAAGTACTACTATTATACAATCGAACTAGCAGTCTAACGAATTCCTCGAAAAAAAACCGATCATTTCAAACGAGAAACGAAAACGCCGGGTCTCAACACTGTTGTCCTTGTGCCGAGAGATCAGGAAAAATTAGCTCCAATTAGCTCCACTGTCGGTAACCAATACAGCCATTCCAGGCGTCTTTCGTTGGAGCTCCTAAAGTTACGCAAAATTCATCCGAAAGTATTGAACATGTTCGGTGACTAATCGGACGTTATAAGTGGAAAGTCAATAAACCAATATTTCACGAAACTTTCCACAGCTTTCGCTAGGACCTGGACGAGCAAGGCGTGGGTGGATTGACACGAAATGTCACGCGTCTTTACTTTGTGACATTGCTTCGCGCACTCGATTTAAGTTATCGCCAGGGTCGACTCGGATCTGCTAGTGAGTATTGGTACAACAAAAGTCTGCTTTTGGGGCTAATCTGCGACCATTTCCTTTATTGAGAGTCGACGATTCATGTTTTACAAGCTATCCATAAATCATATGAAGACTATATCCCCGGATTCCGGAAGAACATCGCGATCTCAGAAAAAGTACTTCTTTACAGCAGTGAAGGTGAGTTCTCGGTTTCTTTGCCCCATTCTTCTTTTGAAACATGTTCTTTCTTCGGATGAATCGCCATCGTCTGAATCTTAGTTGCTTTAGGACTGAAAGAGTTTTCCAGATATGTTGTACATGACGAACTGCGTATAAAAAGCCTGACAGTCAAGCCCTTCTTTGTACATCCCAAGACAGCTTTCGAGTCCTCTCTCTTGTTCAAATGTTTACAAAGGCCTTTGTCGCGCTTACCTCGATTGCCTGCGCTGCAGCACACGGAGGTGTTCTCTCCTACAACATTGCTGGGACTGAATATAAAGGGTTAGGAAGAATCCAACTCTTCTCAATACATCTACTGATTTTCAATCATTTAGGTTTGTTGCGTACAATACACCAACTGGTCAATCAACAATCCAACGTCAGTGGGCCACCTACAATCCAATAACCGACGTGGACGGTTCGTAATTAAAGTTATCCTTATTGTCTTCACTCATGACATGAATCTAATTCTGAAAAGACCCAAATTTGGCATGCAATGATCCTGGAACAACTACCGATCCCCAATTGACCGCTACTGTAGCAGCGGGCTCTAGCGTTATCGCGTACTGGAACAACCCTTGGCCACACACGTATGTTGTTCTCTATTTTAAGTGGTCCCCTATTCATTTTTTCTTCTCAGCATTGGTCCTGTCATGGTTTACATGGTAATGTTTTAAAAGAACCTTCATCTGATGAAAGAGTATTCAGCTCGGCTTGTATTGGTTATCAGGCTAATTGCAATGGTGATTGCACGGATGCCACACCTTCAAACCTCGACTGGTTCAAAATCAACGAAGTTGGCCTGGTTTCGGGAACTATTGGAGATGGTGCTTAGCTCTCTCTTTCTCTTTGGCCTACCTGGTATTCAAAAGACATATTCTAGGAACCTGGGGTATGGGTGAACTCGTTAATGACAACTCATCTTGGACCGTTACGCTACCCTCGGAACTGCCGAATGGCAACTACATGCTCAGACATGAACTGCGTACGTTCTATGATCCCAGATTTCTCGTTCGATGACCAAGGCTTTCTTTTTTATAGTTGCAATTCATACATCCAATCAACCTCAATTTTATCCTGTAAGCCGTTCCTAAAGCGTTCAGTCAGCTCTTCCCTTAAATCCAACGATTTATTTCAGGAATGCGCTCAACTGACCATTACAAATGGCGGAAGTGGCAGTCCGGGACCGACCGTAAAGTTCCCCGGGGGATACAGTGCGACCGATCCAAGGTAAACAGCGTGGTTTCCCTTATTTTTTCGTCAAGAAATAACCAACCTATCAACAGCATCGACATCGACGTATACTCTCAAGGTAACGCGGACAACTCCACGTACCCGATTCCGGGACCTGCAGTGTGGCCAGCATCGTGAAAAGAAGTTGTAGTCTCATCGATATCATGCAGATAATATTATGAATATGAACCGTGAATATTTGAATTGTAAATAACCGATATTATTCTGAGAATCACATGAATTCAACTTCGTTATATGACTGTGCTTGGAAAATCAGGCCGCCATCGCGCATCGACGACACCGGAAGATTTGTAAAACCCCAACGTTAAACTAAGAACACAAGATATGTTATTGAAGAACAAATTCAAAGTCACTAGTCAATATTCAATATTCAAATAGTGAGTACTACTGAACTGGGCTGATTCCAACTCCGACAAAGGAATTTGGCTCTCAACATTAATGTCCACGGTGACATTCGGAACGGATTCTGATGTAGTGTCGACGGAAAACGTGCACAAGCATCAGCTTTCGAATTCCTGTATGTCACCTTCACTTCTTTTTCTATGCAGACCGTAAACTAGTGGCTGACAGATAAGCTAGACAATCATTTCCCTTTACCGTTATGGGAACCAGAACGGCCAATCCTTTCTTTGCGCGACAGCCTCATCCGCCTCTCTCGTAGGCTGATAATTCCTTTTCTCAAATCACGAGGATTGAAGCAATATCCACGGACAAACAGCGCTGCAGTTTTTAGAATTGGGCCAAAGCTGGGCATGAAAATAGATTGTTGGGGCCAGTTCTCCGAAGCGAATACTTTGCAATTCGTACGCGAAAGGACGACAATACCGGTTCCTATCGTTTTGGATGCTTGGAAACTACGTGGCGTTAGTGTTCTCTTGATGGAATGGATTCCGGACTGCCAGCCTTTGAAAAACGCGTGGGACTGCTTGACTGATCTGCAAAAGGAAGTCATCGCTACGACTACGAGAGGATACGTCGAGCAAATGCGAGCTATTGCTCCCCCAACGAACGTACCTATCTCGGCGATTGATAATGGTCGCCTTTTCCATGACGCCGTTTTGAGTCGGCCCTGTGGTCCTTTCTTCTCCGAGAAAGATTTCAACGATTTTCTCGTGTCTCGCGTTGAGCCACTCGCAACTGTCCCAAGCGCACGAGAGCAGTTAGACATGATCCACCGTCATTTACGGACGGATCATCGAATATTTCTTACGCACGGCGATCTCAACGCGAAAAATATCCTTGTGAACAAGGCGGGACAGGTGGTTGCCATTGTGGATTGGCGGATGTCGGGATGGATGCCTGAGTATTGGGAGTACGTGACATGTGCGGACGGCGGGTTTGAGATTCAAGAATGGCCACGTTACGCCAAGTTATTAACATATCCGGATGACCTGCAACTGGAAGTACACGATATGTTTTTGAAACTGCATGGAGTAGGGCCGTGGTGTTGAAGCATTATTGATAATTTAGGAGTATCTTTATTGTCCGTCCGTCATCTTTCTTCTGTAAATGCTATCATTATATTTTTGTAAAAACTAGTGCTATTAAATTGGAACGATTACATGAACACGAACAATATACCAATATCACTATATCGTTATACAGGTGAATTAACTACAGTGCTTTTTGGAAAAAAAAAGAATGGAATGCCCTAGTCACTAAACGGTGCGATCGAGTTCGTCAACGTTTAGATATACATAACCCATTTGCTAGAACTCACAGGTTTCTAGCGACGCCACAGTTCATTCTTACACGCCTCCAGTTTTGACAGAAGGTCTTCATGACTATAACTCTGGATTTTAAACTCGGCTTCTCGCAGTTGGTCCAGCACATCTATGATCCAGTTTTGACAATTCCATTGAAAGTCGCCATGGATGATGGGGACAATCGATAAGAGTTGTTTGAATTCGTTGCGACGCCTGTTGGGGATATATCCAACTTCGACCATGCCCATAAAAGTGGATGATTTGAACGGTTTGATATGTCTGTCTGGTGCTTGATACGCATACGTCGACGTTGAGCCTTGGATCTGGTACGCCTTTCCAGTTGAGTTGTTCTTCATCAATATCAACGCCCAATGACGAGCGCCCTGAAGCCTTTCGTGACCATAATGAGCGACGTATAATTTTCTTCCAGAGGAAGAAGATAAATTTAATATTTCGGAATAATACATGATGAGGGAATAAAAGTTGAAAGGAGCGAGAGCAGCAACGGTGTATAGCATCGTCTGCATTCCTCGTATGTATGAAAGATTGGCTTTAAATACATACATACAAGAGATGATCACTCTAAAATGAATGCCGACCATGACAAAAGAAAACTCGAGCTGGCATTGTTCGGACCCTGAGCGCGAGATCAGACTATTGTTCATCTCATTTGCTTGCCGTACCACCCAGAAACCTGTTTTTCATTGGATCACAGTAATTTGATCTAAAAACTACGAGTATTGTTTTGTCATATGATATATCTATTAATAACCCGGTTAGGAGAGAGTGGAATTAAAGTTCAAGATATCACTGACCTAAACGCGGGATGACTGTCTCCAAGTTCAAGAACTTCGAGTTTAGTCATTCCTTCCAATCCCCATTTCTTCAACCTTTCAGGATCGTCCGCATATAAGGGGTTACAGTCGCTACCATCCGGATCTGGTACGCCATAAACTCTGTCTCGACGATCGTTTTCGCGCTTGTTATATATTGCCATGAATAGACTGAGAATAATGGACAATACCTTTGAACCACCTATATTTCAAAAAAAAGGAGATTTATAGAAGAGAAAGCCCACGTACCGAAAAACCTAATGCAATTGAATGCCCCCTAATATAGCGTGGAGCATCCCCGGCAGGGTAAACATTCGACGATATGATTCCTGCAGAGTTACCCAAGCTGAAAAATATACCTGGAGAAATTTTAATAACCAATGAGTATCGTAACGAGAGCACGATTATTATTTTTTACCCATTACAGTCGCTCTGGTGTACATAGGTCCAAAACTGGATTACCACATGAGCTTTCAAAAATTAAATTAAGATCATGAACTGCATACTTATTTCCCTAGTAAGACTCGATAGTAAGCTCTGATCTCTTCACGGTTATCAATCTTGAACTTACGACAAAAGTGATAGCTGCTGAAATAGAAGGACTTGTGCCCAATACTGTTATGAAAACTGCAATGAATTTGACAGTATCCGAGACATCGCATAGTAGTATAATATAACCGATGGAAGTAAGAAGCATCCTAGAAAATAGGACAATTGGTACATATCATCTATACTCAAAAAAAACTTACGAAGCAGCTATGATCGGGGCTCTTGTGGTATATTTATCGCTGAGATAGGACACCATAAGGGTGAAGACAGTTGCAAGGGCGTATGGCGCGGCCGAGAGTAAGTTGGCTTTGGCATTTGTGAAGCCCAAAGCCGCAACTGGTTGAAACAGAATATTTGTTTCAATTCAATAAAAGGTTTAAATTATCACTCAGTTAATACTTACTGATGGAAGGAACGAAGAGGGAAAGCGAGTAGAATGGTTGACCGATGGCTATATAAATTAAACTCTCGTTAATTTCAACGGGATAATAAAAGACGAAACAAAAACATGCAAAGATAAATTGCACTGTATGCGTATGTTCGCCAGTCGGTCAGGCCACGAATGACCTGTCGTTTGGTAAATGGTAAGGATGCATTCGTAACACCCTGCGATACAGAGAGACGATGAAGCCACTTTATTCTGTCTGTGGCGGAAAGAATTGTGCTGTATTGAGGAAAGTCTGGAATGAGCCAGGGTGCCGGGAGAGAGCATATAAAAGTCAATAGCCCTTCCAATATGAAACTAATCAAGTTTTAGGAGTATTAGGCATAATTCTTTTGACACATATACATAGAATCCTTACATCCAAGCCCATCCATCTTTTCCACCAACACCTGCCATCTGTCTAATGCCGAAGGCCAAAATGCCGCCAAATGCGCCTGAGTTAACGTAGTTATAGTATACGCTCCGGCAAATAAAAACGAACATACATACCTGCTAGAGTCGCGCCCATAAAGAATATCGATACTCGAATGTTAAGCTCCTTTCTTGTATACCAAGTGGTGAGAAGGAAGTTTAGACCAGGAAAAAGACCAGACTGTCATAATAATTTGAATCAAAAATTTCAGGAGAACGTGTCACTATCATGATACAAACTTCAAACATTCCCAATAAAAATCTTGTGGCATAAAGGCCTTGAGCGTTTGTAACCAAGCCCATCGCTCTGTCAAAAACGGGAATTATTATCTCTTGCAGACAATGATTTGGGGAGAGGCCACCTACACTTGCATGATGCTCCATGAAGTCATGAGAAAGAATATCCACCTTTGGGGTTTGAATTTTTTAAGGACCAAATTATTCGGGAGTTCAAATCTAGAGGCGGGAAAATTAAATTCAAGAACCTGTTGAGCAATGGCGGTATAAAAATATTTATCGTGGCAAAAACATACGCAACATATGACACAAAAAATATAGTTAAGGCGATATCATACTGAAAGCGGGGTCAGCGAGGGTCTTTGTTAATATTCAAGCGGTTATACGTACTTGATTTCCATGTAACCCGAGGTCTTTCTCCAGTCCGGCTAAGCGAGCTTGCCCGATGTTGACACGATCGAGGAAACCTAAAAGAAGAGAAGTAACTGGGCCAGAGAAGCGAAGCTGTAACTGTTAACTCACTCAAAAGATAAAGCCTAATATTTAATAGGAAGAAGATAACATGTATTATATTATGATTCGGTGACCCCAAGCGCGATAATTAGAATATGAACTCACAAGGAAGCGTAGGGGATGATTCGCAGGTCAACCCGACGAAGGAGGCGCTTTTCTTCCGAGGCCGACACGAATTTCAGTGACTCAGACCCCAGCTCCTCATCATCAGGAGTCACGACCTTCTCCGATCGTTTTTCACTAGACATGGGCGGTGGTGATCTGCTTCAGGACAGTGAGATCTTCTCAAGGCTGGGAACGTTGACGTCGAGAGCCCAGAGTTCAGCCTTTACTTGCCCCAATTTAAACCGAGGACAAATCAAATTCATGAATCATTTGTGTTGGATGCATGGAGCACATGACATGGCCTCTATTTTTGCTGTCCAATAAAAAGGAGATGTCAGAGTAGAATTGTTTTGATGTCGTTTTAACCGCCGTTTCAATTTCAATGAAACCGTGACGGCTGTTGAGACAGCGAAAAAGTAAAACACATTTGGAGAGGTTTTATACTTTTAGAGTACTCAGGGCGAGAGCGTCTTTTCAAAAATTACTTAAGTAAATGAGTCAAGGCGTGAATCAAGGCGCTGATTTTGCACTATACTTACCATAAAAAAGCAAAATGAGCGGCCTTGGTTGCTTTATAACTATCAGTCAAGGTTTTGGCGACAAAGTCGAGGGGAGCGAAAGTAATATTGAAGGGCGTATAGCATTGTCTGCACCTCCACATATAAATTTTGATTTTAGATACATACAATAAATGATCACTCAAAATGAATACCGGCGACCATAACAAAAGAAAACTCGCGGAAGACTGCTCAGCATTGGATCACGGTAAATTTGATATCGAACTACGACTATTGTTTTTTCAAATGATATATCTATCAATAACCCCGTTAGAAGAGGGTAAAATTAAGATTCAAGATATTGCTGACCTGTACGCAGGATGACTGTCCCCAAGTTCGAAAACTTCGAGTTTAGTCATTCCTTCCAATCCCCATTTCTTCAACCTTTCAGGATCGTCCGCATATAAGGGGTTACAGTCGCTACCATCCGGATCTGGTATACCATAAACTCTGTCTCGACGATCGTTTTCACGCTTGTTATATATTGCCATGAAGAGGCTGAGAATAATGGACAGTACCTTTGGACCATCTATCCTTTAAAAAAAAATTTTTTTAAAAAAAGAAAGCCAACGTACGGAAAAACCTAATGCAATTGAATGACCCCTAATATAGCGTGGAGCATCCCCGGAAGGGTAAACATTTGAGGCTATGATTCCAGCAGAGTTACCCAAGCTGAAGAATATACCTAAAAAAATTTGGTAACCAACGTGTATCGTTCAAGAAACAAGAGCATGATAATCATTTTTTACCCATTACAGTCGCTCTGGTGTACATTGGCCCAAAACTGGTTTATTATGTGAGCTGAGCTCTCCAAGTTAAGATCATGAACTGCATACTTATTCCCCTAATAAGACTTGATAGTAAGCTCTGATTTCTTCACGGTTATTAATCTTGAACTTACGACAAAGGTGATAGCTGCCGAGGTAGCAGGACTTGTGCCCATTACCGCTAGGAAGACTGCAATAAATTTGGCAGTAGCCGAGACATCACATAACAGTATAATATAACCGACACAAGTAAGGAGCATTCTGAAAAACAAGACAATCAATACATATCATGTATATTCAAAAAGAAGCTTACGAAGCAGCTATGATCGGGGCTCTTATGGTATATTTATCACTGAAATAGGATATTATGAGGGTGAAGACAGTAGCAAGGGCGTATGGCGCGGCCGAGAGTAAATTGGCCTTGGCATTTGCGAAGCCCAAGGCCGCAACTGGTTGAAATAAAAATATTTGTCTCAAATCAATAAAAGGTTCAAATTATCACTCAGGCTAATACTTACTAATGGAAGGAACGAAGAGGGAAAGCGAGTAGAATGGTTGACCAATAGCTATAAATTCTCGTTAATTTCAAGAGGATAGCAAAAGACGAAACAAAAAAAACATACAAATATAAATTGCGCCGTATACGTATGTTCGCCAGTCGGTCAGGCCACGAATGACCTGCCGCTTGGTAAATGGTAAGGACGCATTTGTAATACCCTGCGATACAGTGAGACGATTGAGCCATTTTATTCTATCCGTGGGAGAAAGAATTGTGCTGTATTGAGGAAAGTCTGGAACGAGCCAGGGTGCCGGGAGAGAGCATATAAAAGTTAATAGCCCCTCCAATATGAAACTAATCATATTTAGGAGTATCAGGCACGATCCGATTCTCAATACATATAAAATCCTTACATCCAGGCCCATCCACCTTTTCCACCAATACCTACCATCCGTCTAATACCGAAGGCCAAAATACCGCCAAATGCGCCTGAATTGTCGTAGTAATATATATACGCACTGGAAAATGAAAAGGGACATACCCGCCAGAGTTGAGCCCATAAGGAATATTGACACTCGAAAATTGAGCTCTTTTCTTGTATACCAAGTGGTAAGGAGGAAGTTCAGACCAGGAAAAAGACCAGACTGTTATAATAGTTTAAAACAAGAACAGGAGAACGTGGCGCTATCATAACACAAACTTCAAATACCCCCAATAAAAATCTTGTAGCATAAAGGCCTCGAGCGTTTGTAACCAAGCCCATTGCTCTGTCAGAGCGGGAATTATTATCTCTTGCAGACAGTGGTTTGGGGAGAGGCCACCTACACTTGCATGATGCTCCATGAAATCATGAGGAAGAATATCCACCTTTGGGGTTTAAGTCTTTGAAGGGCCAAATTATTCGGGAGTTCAAATCTGGAGGCAGGAGAATTAAATCCAAGAACTTGATGTTGAACAATTGCGGCTTAAATAGTCATCACGGCAAACATACGCGACATATGACACGAAAAATATGGTTAAAGCAATATCATACTGAAAGCGGGTTCAGCGGGGAGCTTTGTTGATAATAAAGGGTTAATAAGTACTTGATTTCCATGTAACCCGAGATCTTTCTCCAATCCGGCTAAGCGAGCTTGCCCAATGTTGACGCGGTCGATAAAACCTGGAAGAAAAAGAGAAGAAACTGGGCCAGAGAAGCCAAACTCAGGTAACTGTCAACTCACTCAAAAGGTAGATCCTGATGTTTCGGGAAGATGCATTATATAAATATCATTATCCGATGACCCCAAGTGTGGTGATTCGAACCTGAACTCACAGGGAAGCGTAGGGGATGATTCGCAGGTCAACCCGACGAAGAAGGCGCTTTTCCTCTAAGGCTGTCTCAAATTTCAGTGATTCAGACCCCAACTCCTCGTCGTCAGGAGTCACGACCTTCTCCAGTTGTTGTTTCTCGTTATTAGACATGCGTGGTGGTGATTTAGACCTGCTGGGACCTTGAAATCTTCAAGGTTGAAGACGTTGAACGTTGAAACGTTGAAATCTGACGGCCCAAAGTTCAGCCTTTATTACTGCAATTTGAAGCAAGAACAAATCAAATTCATTGCCCTGGGCACATGGACATATGGCTTCTATCTTTGCTGTTAAATGATCTCCATTAGGACGTTCATGTGTAGCTAACTCAAATAGCTCAAATAGATTGGCGAGAGAGCGTCTTTTCAAAAGTTACTTAAATGTCCCGATTAATCTACAAATGTGACATGGCCTATACGGAGAGGATAGACGGACGACATACATTGTATGTATTCAGCTTTCCAATTTCCGCAAGTTCCTATGTAGTTCCGGGGTCACTTTGACCACCCTCGCTAATATCTTGTCCACAACGGCATCCTTATGCCCCTCATACACCTTCTTCAATTCTGCAATTTTCTGTTCGGTTTCTCTGTCTACTTGCGCTTGCAAGTCTTCCGTCGATCCCGCGTTCTGCATCATAGATAAGAGGGACGAGTTATACTGCCAAAACCTTGCGAAACGTCTACCTTGTTTTCAGCAGCTTTGAATTCCGCTTCCTTCTGCTTCTTGTATTCCTCTACCTCTTTCATTGCTTGTGACCGGGCATCTTTCAGTCGCTGAGTTCGATCTGCAAAGGTTCATCGTTACTTCACTGGAAAGAATAAATTGGACTCCGTGCAATCTTACATTGCCGGGCATCTTGTACAACCTTTGCCGCATCCTTTTCGGCTTCTAACAACGTCTGGATTCCTTGAGAGCTAGACTGTTTGAATAGGTATAAATACTATCCGCTCTTCCGAACACAACTTACCATCAGCCAAAATATTGAAGTCTGAAGGAAGAATAAGGTCTCTCTGTAGAGGGCTTTAGCGCTGCCGAGATTCACCGGCACCTACCAGGCGGAGCTTGAATCATGCGTAACTGTAGGAGCTCCAACGAAAGACGCCTGGAATGTTGCTAGAATAGCTGTATTGGTTACCGACAGTGTTGAGTCCCGGCGATTTCAATGTCTCGTTCGAAATGATTGGTTTTTTTTTCGAGTCGATTTCGTTAAACCGCTAGTTCGATTGTATAATACTAAGTATATTACTTCAAAAAAATCGTCTACAAATGGTAGGCTCTCTAGGGAAGAGGAAAGTTATACAAAAGCGAACAAGTACTTGACAAGAGGAAGACCAAAAAATGAACCACGGACCAAAAAATTATAGCAATTGTTGTGGTGCACGCCGATCTCGTTGTGTAAACGATGACCCCGGTCCATTAAAACCCTAAGTCGGTTTGAAGTCTCGGCTTTCACCGTTTTTTTAAACATATTTTCTCACTTTAGTTCGACTGAGATAAAGTCATTTTTTGGATACATAAAAGTCATGTTTAAGTCAAAACTTTGTTTTCAAAGATACATATAATTTACTTATGTTTTACCGATCTTAAAACCTTTATAGAACCTTTGACCTTTTCTTTGCGCTAAATGCACGCACGCAATGCGCAAGTCCTAACTGAGCAATGCCAAAGGTTTGAAAATAATATAAGACATACCTCTCTCACTAAATTCTCTATTTCAATAGCAGAAATTGGGGGGGATAGACTCAAAAGAGCGTTAACATAGTTTAAGTGTTTATCAGGTAATCAGTCATGTGAATAATTATTTCTAAAGAACCTTCTTTGACGGGTATTTTTCTAGCTGTATCTATCTTCACAGAATGTGTTTGAACCAGTGCCTTGAGCTCGTTCACAAGAAGAGACTAATGTTTTGAGATAGAGTCAGTTGTTAGCTCACAGGAATATATTGCAACCGTACCTGTAGCTGAGAACGCTCGCTTGCGCCAGCGGGTGAGTCAAAGGAAGGTGTGGCTACATTTTGGGAAGAAGAGGCCTATATACAATTAAACGTCATTACAACCGACAGATTCATCCAAAACTTACAATGTTCCCCTGCTGGAGCCGGACATGCTCCCACAGACGTTCCACGATTTTCGAAAGGTATATATCCGCCAGGAATGTAGAAGCGCTTATTTTACGCTTAAAGCATAAATGCCTAGAGACGCGACAAGTCCGGATGGTGGCAGCAAGCACCCGATAGGCAATCTCACAAGTGCCGATATCGGCCCAAGTTGCGGGCCACGAAAGGTTATTGATGCCCATGCTTCCACGGCGAAAATGACCATGTCCCCAAGATGCGTTAGTGTTGTCCTCGTCTACATCCGGGGCATTTGGGTCAGCAGTCTCAATTGCGGTTAAGAATTCTTGAAGTGCAGGCGAAGGTTCAATGCCATGGTTGGGTAGAGCCTTTAACGCATCAAGTAGATCCGGAAAACGGGCCATATCACTACTTGCGAATTCGTCGGTGTTAGGGGTAAATGCACCTACGATGAAATGAGAATATTACACTGAGGAGAACGAAAAACGCACGACGCAAAGCCTCGTATGTTGGCTCAACGATGATGAAGCTGCAATCAATGAAATTACTTTGAATAAAAGTATTATGATGTGGGACTACAGATTTTATTGTTACGACATCTTTTGTGGCTACACTGCTTCCTTCGAAAACAGCTTGAGAGCACATTGGGGATGTAGACGGTGAGTCATCAATGTCTTCCGAAGAACTCATTAACGATAGTTGCTGAAACTGCTGAGGTTTGGGGGATAGATGAGAGATTGATTGTTCGACGGATTCTGCAAACTATGTTAATGGCCAACGTTCGCGCAACTGAGGATGCCACGTACTCTCAAGCTCATGGCTTGTCTTTTCCTTCCGACGTGCGCGTGATGATGTCCCCGAAGGATCTGCTGGACGTTTGCCTTTCACGTCAACACACTCTTCATTCTCTTCGTCTTCGCTAGGGGTGTCTTCATCAACTTTGCATTTCTTTTTCCCCGCTTGTGTCCGACGGGTCGACTCGACTTTCCGGGACAAGATATGGTCTGCCTTCCAGTGGTGGGCACAAAGACGTAACAAGGGCTCGCGAGCTTCCAACGCAAAGATGGCTTTGTTCCAGGCGTCTTCATGATTTTCTAAATAAAACCTTTTGGTGTGGGTCTTGTCAGGAAATATCGGTGATGATTCAGAATTCGCAAATGGCCTCAAGTGACTCCGATACACGACATTCATCGATCCGCGGATACTGCGCCACTGGCTGTCATCTACAGGAGTACCGTCCGCATTGCGAATACATTTGCGCATACTGGGCCGATATTTATTATCAGGAGGAATCTTGGCAACTGAATCGTCCCAGGCATCGGACAATGTCCACAGTACCTCTTTCGGATATTCACTGGGGCGAGAGCTGGGCTGTTCGGGTAAGGTCGCAAACGGGGACGACTCAGAAAAAATGGATATGGGTGTGAACGCCGATGTGAGTGTACCACTTTTGGGACGGAGCAGGGAAGAAACTTGAGACGCTGATTCGCCGGGCGTTATAGGGGTGTATTCCCTACCCAAAAGAAATAATTGAAAAATATGTTCAAACAGTACGAGTGCCAATCCACATACAAGCCATATTGGGGACCAAACACCATCTCCCTAATTGTTTTCAGCTCAACTCGCTGTTCCGCGACTTGTTCGCTTAGTATCGTCAACATCCCCGATAGTTTTTCTAGGATGGGTGGTGTCAACGAGCTTATGTCGTCGATATGATCGAAAGGCATTGTCGAAGGCTGGGTTTGCGTTGAGGGTGACCAATGTTTCCGTTCCTTCTGCTCCTTGGCTCTCAACTTTTCCAGTTCGACTTCTAGACGTCTTGTTCGCATCCGTTCCTCGACACGCAAAGCTAACAGCATACCAAGCCGTTGGTTAACGTCAGACCAACGTTGGGATCTTTCTAGTAACCCATCATGCGAATACTCCAAGACGCGGAAATATATCTGATCCCAGCCCACTCCTGACGATATAGTGACAGTGCAAAGATGAGGACCGACTGTCTCCCTCACACAAACATAGCTCAGGAATAGAGCAATCCGATCAACTCTATTAGAGTCAATGGCCGAATTCCCAAAGTTGATTGAGCGAATCCGTTTAAACGATGGAGTGAGGTGAGAAATCTCGGGAATAACATTAGTGTCGAGACAAAGTCCCAATTCTTTCAGATCATGACAATAATTTGCAAGAGGAATTAACGCCCTCAGTGTCAATCTTGTATCCCCAGGCGACCAATAGTCTTTGGCAAGATAGAAATGGATTAGAGCTGGACAACCACAGGCTATGCTCTCAATGTCGTCGTCCGTGAGTGACACAGCATAAACATATTGAAGCGAGAAATGAGTGAGGTTCTTGTACGAAAGGACAGGTGACAATGTCTCGATGGTGACATTCTCTGAAGAACTTTCTCCCACAGGTGGTTCGTTGGGGAAAAGTTCTAATCTGAGCTGACTTAAGGAAGAACAGTTCATTCTGCAAACGACCAGGAGATCGTGCAGCTGGCTTGGAGACACTTGGTTTAGGGAGCGGACGTATATCGTATCAAGATGACTTGCAAATGATGTTACTCCTAAGATTTCCATCACCGGCGATATATCCGCTTCGATGTTAAAATCAACCAAAGAAGGAAAAGAATCTTGAGAGGGTATATATTTGAGGTTTGTGATATCCTCAACGTCTCCTTCTCCGCTGGAGTCGTATTCCCATTGAATGACTCGAAAGGCAGGCAGTTTTTCGATAGCAGTCAATACAGAATTCGTAATCCAGTAACGGGGTACAACGAGCTTCTCCAGGTTAGATAGTCCCCGTAGCAACTCGATCAATTCCCGTTCAACACGAACAACAGAAAATGAAGCATTGATGTCAAGAGATGTCAAATAAGGAAGCCTAGCGGAAACCTCCACTAAATATGCTTTGGCTTCTTTGAAACCTTCGCCTGCTAAGAGCGGACCGTCCAGTTTAATCGACAAAGACTTTACGCCGGAATGCATGAAAGTAGTGGTATGTATCAAGCAAGAGGTCGAAGAAATAAGACGCTGCAGACGAGGGAGAACAATCGTACGAGGGTGAGCCCGAGAGAACTCGGTGAATAGAGAATGGTCCAGTCGATAATCATCACCCTCGATGGCTAGCTCCCGGATACGATTGGCATAAAAGTCGAAACGCGACCAAGCAGAGGGCGCAATGTAAGAGGAGAATGTCCACTTGAGAATGAGGAATAAGAGATTAGAACCTTAATTTTGGTAGCAATAATACCCACAAGCGGCTCATCAGGATGAGTACCAATAAGACGCATCGGTGCCAACAATTGGAATAAAGCCAAGGCTGTAACAGATCTCCACAATTGATCTAGGGCTGGGTCCATCCAAATTTTGCAAACCAAGGCTACATTTTTTAGCACGGAATTATCTGAAAACTTGAAAATTAGACTGAGGATTTCTGGAATGCGTAGGACACGGTGGATCATGGATAAGTACCCTTAGTCGAGGCGTGCTGACCTATATATAGTTGAGAGACGTTTTTTCGGCAGTCATCGGCATGTAACGCATCAAGCATGCGCGTGACACGCGTGATATGCATACACGACGCAGAGGCCTGCCGCCGGCAAATAGGAGGGGACTCTAAGGGGACTATATCTTCAGGAGATCCTTCTCTCCTAGGGTATATAATAAGGCCTTTTATACAATTACACTCGATTTCATCTCTTCCTTATTCCCATCATGCGCCTAACTACTCTCCTGCCACTATGCGGTTTTATATGGAATGTCCATGCTTGGGGCGCCGTCGGTGATAAACTTCTCCAAAGCTACGCATTCAGAGTAATGTTTAACTGACAAATATAACAAGGTCATGAAATTGTAGCAACCATCGCAGAAATTTATCTAGTCGATTCCACTCGTGAGACAATTTGCGACATTCTTTCGAGCAGCCGGCTCGTCGACGAAGACGGAGAAGATGCTGTTATCTTCCCTTTACCTGATAATCTCAATTCAGCGGCATCATCTGATAAACCTTCTTGTCATCTTGCAAAGGTGGCTGCTTGGGCAGACCAAATCAAGGGACGAATGCGCTGGTCAAGCGCTCTCCATTATGTCAATGGCAACGGCGACCATCCCCCAGCGACATGCGTATTTGGTGAACAAGGATGGCAAGGATCTCCTCGGATAAACGTGCTTAGCGCTATCCAAAACACGACGGAGTGGCTTCTCGATGGTAGACCTGGTGCTGACGAAGCACTCAAGTTTTTGGTTCATTTCATGGGTGACATGCACATGCCACTTCACTTGACTGGACGTAACAAAGGAGGCAACGGAGGTGAATAATATCATCAATCTACCTCACGAACTTTGATGTGAATCGCGCTGTAGATCGTGTAAAATGGCAGGGTCGCTCAACCAGTGCGT
The DNA here is from genome assembly GCA_027605045.1 of Phallus indusiatus. Classification (NCBI taxonomy): domain Eukaryota; kingdom Fungi; phylum Basidiomycota; class Agaricomycetes; order Phallales; family Phallaceae; genus Phallus; species Phallus indusiatus. The sequence goes on from JAQFWX010000008.1 coordinate 1,360,257, forward strand.
TATTGTTACCCACGTTTAGCTTTTCTCCAAAACCCATCTAATATTCTCACATCGTTTCTTTTCGTGCCAGATTTCCATTCCGTCTGGGACAGCAAGATTATCTCCGAACTGATTTTCCAAACTCCACGGAAGTATGATCACCGTCTTCCAAACGCCCCATCTATCGAGTCACGCCTCCGTGGTACCATATACGATCCTTTTATCAGGCAAATCATGGTCGAGGACGTGTATGGCGTGTGGACCGAAGACATAGAATCCTGGATTTTCTGTCCAGACACGACCTCATTGCATTCCCTTACCCAAAGCTTTGAACAACATCCTTTATCCGATTCATCTCAAGCAGTTCCTATTCCGGAAACCGATACCACTCTAGCATGCCCATACCATTGGGCCAAACCTATCCATGATCTACACTGTCAGTTCATTTGGCCTCCCGCGCTAGCCGACGAACACCATGGGACGGTCGAAGTGTATACACCGGAGTATATGGGTATATTAAAGAAGGACAAGACCGTGGAACGCATGCTCGCCATGGGTGGTATTCGACTCGCTGCAATTTTGAACGGCATATTTGCATCTGAAAGTGAAGTAGACTCCCGGAAGGCTTTTATACCTCAATTGTAGAATTCAATTATATGTAACATATGATGCACTTGTATAGATACTGATAACTTGCGACTCCCAATTGTAACCAGGCGAGGTATAGTGATAGACTACACTGAAGGTCTGAAGGTATTATTGAACTAACAGATTGAAAAGTGGTATTAAGCAACTTAGACAATAAATATGTAGATTCGATTGTTACACTGGGGATTCAAATATAACCTGAAAAAAAAGAAACCGAACATAGTAAACTCTAAACCGTCTGCCCAGCCATCTCCATCGGAACCTGACTATAGCCATCACGCATCGCGCCCCTCCGCGTACCAAAGCATGACAATATGGACCCTTTCATCGAGTCCAAAATGTCAAAGAAGACCCACTTCGCGCTTGTCCAAATGGTCTCTTGGTTTCTCATTGAAAGAGATTCACCCGGCATAAGAGAGCCGGGAGGACGAGCCCACCATCTGAGCAATAAAGAGCTTGTAACAACACTAACACTCGAGAACGCCATAGCAGCACCAGCAGCCATAGGTGGAAGACTAATACCCAACGGAAGGAAGAAACCCATCGCGAGAGGAATGCCAAGCACATTGTAAGCGCAAGCCCATATAAAATTCCGCCGAATGGTCTGGAAGATACTTTTCGATAAATGCAAAGCAGCAACGACGTCTAACAAATCTGAGCGCATTAAAACTATATCCGCTGCCTCGACGGCGACAGTTGTGCCAGATGAGAGCGCGATGCCAACGGAAGCAGCGACTAGTGCAGGAGAATCATTAATGCCATCTCCGACCATAGCAATGCCTTGCCCTCCATATTTCTCCATTAAATGCTCCACAACACGGGCTTTGCCTTGCGGACTCATACGAGCCCATACACCTTCGGGTCGAACGCCCACTTCAGCCGCGACAGCCTTGGCAGTTAACTCGCCATCACCCGTCATGAGATTCACATCAATTCCCATACTTTGCAGGGCACGGATAGCGTGCACTGAGGAAGGCTTGGGTCGATCAGCCAGAGAAACTGCTAGAACCGGTTGTAGTGGTGACAGACCGTCCTTGGATATGGAAGCGAATATAACAGTTCGACCTAATGTTGTTTCCGCAGTTTCGAAGTCGGATAAAGCGCTTGATAACGAATACGTGGCGAGCCCTGTGTTGTCGTCTTGTTTACTTTTTCCCTGCATCACGAATGAAGCTGTCCCCACATAAACATCGTATGACAGTTTCTGGAGAGGTAGGGTCACAGACGCTTTGATACCGGCCCCCGGAAAGCTTTCAAAATGCGTGATTTCGGTTTGCAGACTCGCACCTGAATCCGGTTGCTTGGAAATAACGCTCTTGCCGTAAGTTGCTACGGCCTTGGCTAACGGATGCTCAGATCGGGCTTCGGCAGCGGTGACCATCGCAAGAACACATAGGCGGGAAACCGTTCCGTCGACGGACGGGAGTGAAAGATCAGCGATAAAAGATTGCGATGGAGACAAAGGTATTTGGGTCGTAGCCGCTGGTGTATTGACTCCATCCAAATCGTCCAACGCAGGAGCCCAAAAGATGGACGAAACAGTAAGCCTCCCTTCTGTTACAGTACCCGTTTTGTCGAGAATAACGCGTCGAACATGTCTGCTCGCTTCAAGAGCACGACCACCTTTAATGAGAATACCATTCTTCGCTCCAACACCTGTACCAACCATGATAGCCGTTGGAGTGCTAAGACCCAGTGCACATGGACATGCGACCACAACAACCGATATACACAATTTCAAACACACTGCGAGCTTGCTCGAACCTGGATGATGGAATTCTTCCGGAAGGTCTTGCATAGGAACAACCCAACTTGAGATAATCATCCAAACCAAAAAGGTAAGAACCGAAAGGGAGATAACACCTGGAACGAAATATCCTGCCACTTTGTCTGCAAAAGCTTGAATCGGCGCTTTGCTTGTTTGAGCTTCCTCTACGAGTTTGATGATTTGAGCGATGGCGGTATCCTTTCCTGCCCGAGTGACAAGCATGTCAAATGTACCCAAACCATTAATCGTTCCACCAATGCATGTATCTCCAACTTGTTTCAATACCGGGACAGACTCTCCCGTCACCGCACTTTCGTCAACTGATGAATTCCCTTGTACCACGGTCCCATCTGCAGGAATTTTGTCTCCGGGGACAAGCTTTACGATATCACCGACTTGAATTAACTCCGTTGGAACCCGCCTTTCTTGAGTACGCTCAGAGTCGGTATATACAGTCGCCATTGTCGGCTTCAATGCCATAAGATCGGTAAGCGCGGCCGAAGTTTTGCCTTTAGCCAGATTTTCCATATATCGCCCCAAAGATACGAACGTTATCAACATGGTCGAAGTGTCGAAGTACACAATGGGATGGTAATCGGGATCGGAGTTGAAGATTGCGAAGATCATCGCCAGTACGGAATAGAGGAAGGCTGCAGATGTACCTAATACCACGAGTACATCCATCGTGGCCGAACCATGACGTAGAGACTTGAAAGCACTGCGGTAGAATCGTCGCGCGAGGATTGTTTGAACGGGAAGTGCAAGAATAAACGCAAGAAAATCCCCTAAATAAATTCCGCGAATAATACGATAATTGACCACGGGCCGGAAGAAGGGTATTCGGTGGGCAATCATGGTGATAAAAAATACGGGTATAGCGAAAGCAACGCTAGCTTTGAACCGGTTGCGCCATTCATGTATTTCTTTGGTCCGTGTTAGAGATCGTAATTGTGTTGCGTCGTTATCATCAAAGATCATGGCATCAAAACCCAATTCTGAGATTCGGTCGACCATGTCTCTGACGCCTATGAAAGAACGGTCATAGGTAACAAGACACGACTCGGTGGCCAGTGATACGGATACGGAATGTACTCCTGGAAGAGCTCCCAATTCCTTTTCCACAGTGGATGTACAAGCTGAGCAAGTCATGCCATAGATACGCAACGTTATACTATCGGCTGCATGGACTGGAATTTCAGTGGCATCAAAGCCGATGTCTGATATTTCCTGGAACGAAATAAGCTTGCAGAAGCACCAAAAGAAATAAACTTTACTTCAATAATCTTTTCGACGGTCCATAACTGAGGATCGTATTCGACGACCCCTCTCTCAGCCAAAAGCGCTACTTTCACAGATCGAATTCCAGATTGATTTCTCAGCATGGACTCAATAGACTGTCAGAAGATGCTATTTAGCTCAGCCTATAGTACGAATGGGACCACGTTACCTCAACACATGCTCCACACGTCATTCCTTCTATACGCAGATCACATTTCTTGCTGTCAGATTCCGCGAGAGGCTCTGAAGGGTTATCTTCAGGTAGTGTTACAGCGCTTTTGCCTGACGACCACATTGAAGAATTAGGGAAAAAGGAAGAAAGAGTGGCAGAAAAGGGAACGGTCATGTTATCCATCATCAACAACAGTCAATAGCTTCGTCAGAATTTTGGTATTAGGTGATGGCGTGTGCCTTGGAACACTAGAGAAAAGGGGGATACTGGGTGGATTATGCACTGAGCGTCAAATGCGTAGACACATGCACTAATAGAGGTGCCAGATGGAACTGTCAAAAAAGATATAAAAAGAATAGAAATAGTGGATAAATAGCAATTTGAAAGTTTGTGTTAGTGCCGTCAACGGTCTAAACGAGAAAGAAATGACTAAAAGGCTCAACGTGGGAAACACTGGCACTGGATACACAGCTGACGTAATAGCACGAGCCAATCTAAGCGGCTTTCTTCTAAGTTGTTCAATAGTAGCCTTTTCTTCATTTTGTTCCACTGAATTCTTTGTGTATCGTTGAATGGCATTGGTCAATTGAAGCCTTGACACTCAAGTGAGTAGAGTGTATTGAGTCGGATAAACAATTTATAATCAGGCGCGCGGATTGCGCAAAAACCTGAGCTGACACAACTCTTGCGTGCCAATAGTTACATGCATAAATGCATATCTCTGCAAGATAATAGGTCAACTGGCACTCCTTGCGACTTCTAACGCATCAAGCAAATTAGAGCGACCACGCAGTACCACTTGAACTTGAAATGCCAGCCAAATAAGCGCATCAAAGCGGACTCTGAAAATCAAATCCAAAGACTTGCGTTCGTTGAAGCCCGTACTAAGTTGGCTGCTTTGTTGGAGACCATCATGTCAACAGAAGACAACAATGTCGAGGTAATATCAGGTGCGTCGAGGCCCCGCCTTTTGAGTAAAGAACTAATATATATCTTGTTTCCCTTTAACATCGTCAGAGGAGCCGCAGAACGAACTAACAAAGAAATTCACCGAAGATGAATGGGTGGCCTTGAAAGAGTTTCGGGTGCGGTCTTTTTTTAAGCTGATATTTCCTAGCTTATCAACTCACGAAACTCACGAGATTCAAGTCAACCTTACCAGATGTATTCGCAGAAGCTTATCCGGAGAAAGAGAACGCGAGAACAACGCCAATCGTTTTATGGAACGTTCCCATAGATCCGGATAAGCCCTATGACGCACGTACTAGCGTCGTATTAATGAAATTCCTTCGCGCAAGGCTAGCCCATCCGCTTTCATTTAGGTATTTGCCAAGTAAGAACTGACAGTTGGCTTAAAACAGAAACCTCGATGTACCAGCAGCTAAAGAAATGTTAATAAACACTCTTCGTTGGAGAGATAGCTTCAAACCAGAAGAAACTTTGAATGAGCAATTTCCTAGCGAAGTCTTTGGTAACCTTGGACATGTTTCGGGCTCGGACAAAGAAGGACGTCCCGTGACGTAGGTCTTCCAAACTCGTTCATACTGTCTTGCCAACAGCATTCCGATCATCTTGACTTAGTTACAATCTATATGGCGCAAACCAAGACCTACAGGCGGTGTTCGGCGATACTCCTCGATTTATAAGGTTCGGTTCTAACTTTCCGTCCCTCTATCAATTTGCTTGTCTGACAGTCGGTATGATCTCCATAGATGGAGGGTTTCTTTGATGGAGAAAGGAATTCGTCTCATAGATTTCGAAACAACTGATCAAATGCTTCAAGTCCATGATTACGAAGGCGTTTCACTATCCAGTCGAGACGCCAACTCAAAGAGAGCTGCAAGCGAAGCGACGGAAATATTCACAAATTATTATCCAGAGTTTTTGGTAGGTGGTATTCCTTGAGCGCCTTCTGGTTTCTCCAGTTCCTTACGCATTTCCAAAAAAGCATAAGAAATGGTTTGTTAATGTCCCCACTTTTATGTCTTGGTTGTTCTGGGCCTTCAAGCCATTCCTACCAGCAAAAACCTTCAGCAAGATGAGTGTCGTAGGCCATGGCGCCGATGCCATTAGTAAAGATCTCTTGCCGTATATCTCTAAAGACCAGCTACCGGAGAGATATGGTGGTGAAGCTCAAGCTTTCTGACAGTTATCAGGTTAAAGAATTACAGAGCTCTCAAGTCCGTCTCATGAACCAACCTGGCTTTGCCAATTGTGTATATAACATCATATGTATGAATTGAATACAAGTGACGACTCGTGTTGTCACGCTTGTAATTTAGATCTAGATCTCAGATCAAATTCCAGCCACCACGCAGGTTCAATTCACGCTTCATCCTGAAAGAGTCCTTGTTGTGTATAAATTTCCGAACTCTAAACCTGATTCGAGAGTGATTCTTGATAATAATCGCTTTGTTTGTCATGGCAGTGGCGACTCCAAGGGAAAATGCGTAATGCCATGTAATGAAATCACACTAAATCAAGCTAGGATGAAAGTTAGTCCACCCTAGATCTGATCCCATTTTTTTTTCTCTCCTTATCTCCGTGGTGATTAACCGTTTGTCTTTTGAACACGCACGGCGATCCTCCTCTCGGTTCTCGAACTATGTACGTAGTTGAGGTCTCATGCTCAGGGACGAATGAAGGCTTCAAGCTCTCTGAAAAAAAAAAATCGACATGGAGATATGCGATCAAATGTCATTTGAATTGTGATTCATCTCAAACGTTTTAATTGCATCAACAAAGACGGTGAGCTCATTATTACCTATAGCCGGCGCACGAAAAAAAAAACAAAATGGCGATGTGTCAGGCTTAAAACACTAAATGACGTTCTGATATGCGGTTAACTGGGTCAGATGATCATTAAACGAGTAAAAAAAAAGTGGAGGAAGTTGATTATCGGGAGTGTTCTGTACGATTCAAGAATGAGTTACGATAGCTGCAACCAAAGCTTCGGCATTATCATCTTGAAGAAGCTCTTTCGCGTCAAACTCTTGGTCTAATGCCCACTCATATGCCTCCAATAGAGCGTTGTCTGTGATGGGAATGAAATAACGAGCTAATATGCTGATGATGTTGGCGACACGAGAGATAGCTATGCGCGTAGCGGTGTCAATGACCTACAGAGAGAAAATGGACATGGAGCTTAATAATAATAATAAACAATGGGGCCCCGGGAAGCCTATACGTACATCGTTTTTGTTTGAATAGACAGCCTCGGCATCAAACCCTACCTCTCCTTCTTGCTCTTGTTCTCGAGTATGCTTGCTTACCCATATGTAACCATTGAGTCCAAGGATAAGATCCACACCGCAAGGCAGCGAATAAAATTGTGATTTTAGCCGTCGAACAAGAATCGGAGGCACAGTCACGAGCTGACCGTTCCGTAACTTTGAACAAAAAAAAAATACGAATTAGGAATTGGGCTGCGGGATGAGACTCGGTAATACTACTCACCTTGCCAAATTTCAAGGTACGCGTATGAAGTTGCATGCTGCCATCTGATGAGATTCCCTGAACCTCAGCGACAAGCAAATCTCCTTCTTCAAAAAAAGTTCTCATCTGAAGCTCATCGCTTTCTAATTTACGCCGCTGATTGAAAAAAAGTACGTTAATATATATTTTTATAATGGTGGTAATGGTGGGCTGTACTGTACCTGAACACCACCGGGCAAATTGACCGACGCCAAATGCAAGACGGCATCCTGGCGGGAATTCACGTCGACTTTCCATTTTCGGGGGAGAACCTTGTTATTCCCCGGTGCGATCAGCCGTTGCAGCTTGGAATAGAAGGCGATGCGCGAATGAACGTTCCTACCTCTGTGATTCTTCCGACAACCAGGTCAGCCATTTCCGGGTTGTACCTAAGTCAAAAACGGTGCATTCTCATATCAACACCGCAATAACGAAATAACGAACCTCGTTTTGATCGCTTTAACGGAGACAAGTTTATTCACTCTGTCAACTGTTCCCGCAACAGAGGCAATGACCTAAAAAAAATATGATATAATTGGAGAAAAAAGTAACAAATTGGGCATAGCTGACTAACTAACCTGTTCATTCTCAATATAAGTTCCATGGCCACTAATGAATTTGGAAATACATCACGAGAAAATTTCTAATCGGAAGCGGAAGCGAAAACGAACCGCATGAAGGCATAGGCAGATGTGAGTCGTTCACCCGGAGAAGAGATCTTCGCCATTATATCGTCATCGTCTGTCTCGTCGAGGTCCATCAGAATTTCAGCTTCTACATCGGGGTGATGTTTCATGGTAGAACTAACGTGCTGGGAACGAGGTGGGAAAGATGAAATTTTAAACATTATGAGATGCAGTAGCAATGATTGTCTTCAGTCAAAGTTCCCGACCACTAGAGATACGGGGTGTCACCGTAGGTCCGTAAAAGATCTGGAAGAGCCACGTGAACAACCACTAATCAATTTACGTAAGCCGCTTACGCAAAATTAGAAAAAGAAAGAAAAAAAGCAAATTCTGGTTGTTTCCTCCTCGGCCGGGGAAAAATGCTGCTAAATCGTTTGCAATTTAATCGAAGATACAGGAATTTTTCCTCAAAGAGCTTGTTTTAATTGATGCGCATGTTGTCAACCACGTATTACATACTCATCCGCAGTCCGTTGACCGTATCTTTACAAAAAAAGCATCGAAGTGTACAAGCATACAGAATCAAAGAAAATGCAATAAAAAAAACATAAGTGAGCATTCCATGCAGCGGACGGAGGATGAATGAAGGCAAACGTGTTTGAATTAAATTAATACAATCTTAATTATACCCCAGAAAATATGCCGATAACGCTGGTAAGTCATTGAGAGATGCATCTGCGTAGCACTGTCGACGGGTACCAGAGTATTTGAGTACGACAACAGCTCCGTGCCATGGCCGCGGAGCTTGGCCCGATGTTATTCTGTAGACAGAACGATTAATGGGATGCGACCGCGACAGTGCTTCGGCGTCGTAGTAAACTTGAAGGGGAAAGCGTAGCGATTCTTGGTTGAGTCCTTGGGTCAATGTGAGACTGGACGGTCGACCATGGGGAAACCATCCTTCAATAATAGGACTAGGACACGGTCCTACTGATAAGTCTGCTGGCGGTATACATTCAACCGAGATAAGGCGCGGTTTTTCCTCGTTTACTGGGAAATAGATTGCGGTGACTGAGATAGTTTGGTTGGGATTTGCGGTGACAGCAAACTGATGAGGGTGTTGAGCGGCGGCGGCGGCAGGTCTACACGCTCTTTTGTGTACGGCCCAGTCCTAAGAACGACAGGTGTCTCAGAAAGAATGCGGATATATATAGAGGTGAATTCACTTACGCTTTGCAAGTGTTCGGCGCTGCAGTACCACACTTGTTGACAGCGACTACACCAATATGAGGTGGGTTCATAGCAAACAGCGCAGCGAGGAGTGTCGATTGTTGAGGGCATTAGAAGTAAAGGTAATGGGAGTAGATTAAAGGATGGTTATATACCTAATCCAAAGTCCAACGAATCAACAGCGTGGTACAGTTAAACCCAATGCACGTGAAGTTTATAGGTTCCTCGTAGGGCCGAGCTCCTAACGCACAGCAATAAGTCATAAGTCCGATCTCCTTGATTGTCCTCATTCAACATACCGTGGGTATAGTCAATCCAGGCGATCGGAGAAGTCTTTTGGACTACCGTTAAGATCTGGCCAACTTGCAAAAACCTCCAAGGTCTGTTTTTTCTTGAAGATGAAAAAAATTCTATTAGACCTGGCGAATTATTAAGGAAAAAAAGTGTTGACTCACTGCCAGACAAACTATGGAGGAGACTTTATTTGTTGGTTAACTAAAAGCTAATAATAAACTAATAATTATCGGTGGGTCTTGGCAGTCGTTCATGCCGTATTTCCTTCAATCTCCCAACACTTGCAGGCACTTGTCGAGAAAACGCTAAAAATTTCAAAACATTCTTTTCACTAATTTATTTCCATCTCTGACGAGGGCAGGGATTAGTACTGGCAATGACAACGTAGCCTGGCGGACATGGCAGGCCGAGCCTGTATGCTGTAGGTGGGTGGGGACCGTAATCGGTAATAACGCTAAGTCTCGGTAATATTAATGTCTGGACTTCGCTGGCATTACAAATATTTGAGCACTTGAAAAATGGAGCACAAAAACATAGACACGTAGTTGAAAGACAAGGAGTGTTGTTGGCAAGAAATGTGGCAGATTAGTTATTTGATAGACAGATGGGCGCTTGTTTCTCAGAAGGACACATAAGCGTCAACAACGCCACACACTCAGAATTGAGCAGAACTCACCTTCCCGCCAGCGTATTCATCCATAATGTCTGACAACGATGAAATGAATATTGACGAGGGTGAGTCATGTGCGTTACGCGTGAGATGCATTTAAAGATGAGATTCTTCAATAAACAGGGAACGGTGCCGTTCGTCGCAGAGGAAGAGGATTTCGAAACAATGGTTCGTAGTCATCTCAATCTTGACCATGAGGTCACGCTCAGTTCGCTTTTTTTAGGTGGAAATGATACTATGGACGTAGCAGAGCCAACATTCGATAGACTCGAATCAGCCCATGCGGGAGATACTGGAAAAGCCGCAAGATGTAAGCAGCTATTCATTCTCCCTTTCCTCCGCCAATATCTTACGTACTGCATTTACAGCCGTTGAAGGATGGATTGTTATTGTTACTGGTGTACATGAAGAAGCTACAGAAGAAGATCTCCAAGATCGATTTGGCGAATTCGGCGAAATAAAAAATTTGCATCTCAATCTAGATCGACGTACAGGTTATGTCAAAGTAAGTCGAACTTTTTTTTTTCAACATTTTTTCACTCATATCTTTCTTCCTATATTCTGTACTTTCTTTCAGGGTTACGCACTAGTTGAATACGAAACACACGAGGAGGCAAAAACCGCGATTGATAAGACTTCTGGAACCACGCTGTTAGAACAGGAATTGCAATGCGACTTCGCGTTTATAAGACCGCCTCCTTCGGGTCCTAAAGGTCGCAGTAACAGACAAGGTCGTAATCGTAGTGCAAGCCCTGGAGCCGGAAGAAGATAAAACTCTCGAGACGTATATTGTATATCTCAAAATTGCGAGGGGACATCATAATTCCTTTCCTACACCTTACACACTGTCTTACTTACCTTGTAGTTGTTTTTATTGTTGTCATAAAGCTTTTACATTAATATAAAAATATATATGAATGTGTGCGTTATCAACCAAACATCATCTGTTTCGTCTATCATTCCTTGCTCGATTCAACGGCTTATGTAAGGAAACTGTTCTCCGACGCGCTGTTCTCACTCGCCTTTTGTATCAACGCGTGCTATTTGCAGACAACATCGTGATATCCTGATGCCTAAATCCTCGTCCAAAGAAATTGTAGAAGATAGTGAAGAGGAACAGGTTAAAACCAGTCGCAAATCCAAAAACAAGACGCGAGGTTCTCGGGCTGACACGGAGGAAGAAGAAAAAAGGAAGGATGACAACAACAGCGACGAAGACGAAGTTATGAACGAGAAGGAGACTGAAGAAGACAAAAATGGCGAGGATGAAGGTGAAAATGGTGAAGAGTACGAGATTGAATCTATCATAAAAGCCCAAGCTGCCGTATTCGAAGGAGTATGTTTTAGCTCTCGGCAACTTGGCTATTAACTGACGCGCACATAAAATTATAGGGTAAATTAGGGTATCTAGTAAGGTGGAAAGGCTACGGTGAAGAACACGATTCGTGGGTGACGGAATCCGATGCAGAGTTGGTGGCATGTTCAATCTCGCTTCGAAAGTTTCTAACCTACTCCTTTAGAAACGCGGGAGAGCTCATCGACCAGTATTGGCGTAAACAAAAGAAAACTCCTCGAGAGTTTCTTCAGAGCGCGAAAGCACGGGGACGCCCCCGCAAATCAGATGAGAAGGTGTCTTCTGGGCAAAAGCGGAAGAAAAGCGATGGTACTGTACGGAAAAAGGCCGCCGCAAAAGGAAGTGACGATGACGACGAAGGAGCTGAGAAAGCAGAGGACGACGAGATTGAGGAGATTGAGGAGATAGACAAGCCATCCAAACCCGCGAAGAGAGCAAAGACATCGAGGACCACCTCTGCTAAGAAAGCCCGTGCTGAGAACGGGGCTTCTGAGCTCTCAAAACAAACCTCACCAGAAGCGGAAGATTCTCGTCCTGCTTCAGACTATCGTCCTGCAGACGAAGAACTTGCATTTAAAAAGTCTTGGGAGAAAATTGTTAAAACTATCGACACCATCGAGAACTTTGACGGAGACCTGAAGGTTTTCTTTACGATGTAAGTTGATAACAGATAGTTCGTCACTTCGAGCTTATATTTCGATTTATTTGATCAAAGGAATAATGGCGACAAGGTCTTTGCAAGCTCGCCTGACTGCAGGGAACGTTTTCCCCAGAAGGTGCGAGTTTCCTCGCTACCGTCAAATTGAAGTCACTGACAGTGTATTATCGTGATAGCTACTCCAATTCTATGAGGCGAATCTTCGATGGCGGGAATTAGATTAGCATCGCGTCTTTGTGTCTTTTTTCTGTCTCTATAGGTGTTTACATTAGTACTACAAGCATGCGCCTAGGCTGTTGTATTCCATTATTTTGTTATCTTATCTTTTTGCTACTTTGTGACTGTATATATCTCAAAACAAATAAAACAGGAAAACATTCGTACCTAGGACATCAATAAGTAACATATGTACTTACTAGTAGAGTGGCGTTGATTCCAAGGCTTTGCCACTGTCAAGTTATTAGTAATCGAGTGATCTTGCGTGGGCGCGACCACTGCGCTCGTCACAAGCGATGGATCCCTGGAATACTAATGCATGGTCAACAGACGAGAACGAAGAAATCCCAGACCAGCTAGCTCCCAAGTGGGAGGTGCCTTTGGAGGACACCGACCAACCAACAAGTGCCCCAATTGTTGACCTCCCGTCCTGGTCCGTCGCTTCCGACTCCGTTTGGAATACAGGAAACGATGTCTGGACGAGCGCCGATGACAATGCGAGCAATGGTGAGCCATCCTGGAATCAAGACTGGAAAACTGAAGCAACCAGTCATACCTCTCAACTCGTTGAGCCAAATGCCAAGTCTCCGGAAGTGGAAGCTGCGGTTCGACCTGCTTTGCCTACACCTCCCTCGTCCCCTCCTACGCCTTCAATTTCACTACCTGTGCCTGTAAAAGAACCTGTAGTAGTTACGGACACCGTTCTAGAAGTTCTGGAACCTTTGGAGGCAGTGGAGACACCCGATCCTTTTGGCTCATTTGAATCCGCCCAAGGAACACCTGTCGTTCTCTCTACGAATAATGATTTATCTTGGCCAACAGACCTCGCCTTCGAAACGGGGCATTCGCTTGATGAACCATGGAAATCAAGCTGGGATTCACCCGCTGACAATTCTTCTCCAACAATGACAGCCCCAGAAGACGATTGGGAGGCTGCACAGGAAGCTCAAAGAAAACTTAACCAGAAGATAGTATGTTTTCAGTTATGGTTTCTGTCGCAAATCTTCTTAAAAACTCCAGCCTCAAGAGCGTTTGAAGTCAATCATTTCTCAATGGGAAGACATCGCTCAACAGCATTATTCAAATTATAAGATGCCAGAAGGGCAGGACTATTCGTGGCGCAAAGGTCTTGACAACGTTGATGGATTGTAAGTTGTCGTGACTGCTCATTTATTATTATTACAACATTGATTCAAATAAAAGACTGGAGCGTGTTGATAATCTTGTTCCTTCAACCTATTTTACGATTCCTACTCCATTCCCTCAGTCGGAAATTGCCAAAGCTGTCAAGAATGCCCTACGGCTTACTCGCTCTTGTTCATTGTCACAATCAAGCCCCATGGGCCATTTTTTCGCGTTGAAAGGTTCGTCAGAATGGGAAGATCTAGTGAAGATGCAAGGCTCGGCTGCTAAAGACGAGTGGGGTTGGGACCTGAAGCAGGGCAAGGAAGAAGTCTCGGACCCTCAGGAGTCAGTAAAGGGTCCAGAGAGAAGAAGTGGCTTTCTTTCATTTTGGAAACGTCGGACTCCTTCTGAAAGTTCGACTGTTGCTGCTGCTGCCATTGGTGGTACCGCTGTGACCGCACCTAGCGTTCAGCAAGAGTCCTCTCAGGCAGAGAAGAAAGAGAAAGAGAAGGTACAGACGCAAACTCAACCCTCTACACCGACATTACCACTACGATCTAGCCTCGAAAATCCACCCTCGACCCTTTTACCATCGAAAGCTGTCCTGGAGTCCGATACTACCGCTTCCCTTACCGAAAGTCGGACATCTGATGTTGAGTCGCAGCAGGTACAGCCCTCTGTTGTTTCCCGTTTTTTGAACCGCCTCTCCCGCCGACCATCATCCGTGATAGTTGAAGTGGCGGAATCGCCTTCACCATCCCAAATTGCACTGTCCGTAGACGACCTAGCGTTTCTGTCCGACATCGAGACTCAACCCACGCTCACTTCGGATCTCTTGATACCTACTTCTTTGACCTCGACAAATCCACTCAAAGAAACGACGTCATCGAACACGAGGAGCACACTTATCGCACAATCAAAATCTCCTTTGCTGCCTCCACCGCCTTCCTCCTCCTCGCGTGTCACTCCTCCTATCAAACACTCGGACATCGTTGATCTCTTCAGTGATGATCCTTTCGGCTCGTCCTCCGTAGATCAGACACTATATCTAGAACAAACCAGCCCCTTCAAGGAGAAACCATCATCCCTTTTGCGGCCGCAACCACCAACGTCCCTTGATTTGTTCTTAGCTTCATCTTCTCGTTCAGACGCATCTCTTTTGCCAGAAACCCACCCTCGTGTCTCCCAATCTGTATCAACAATTCTCCCACCGCCTCCCCCATCACGATTCGGTGTATCGAGACCGTCCTCGTCTGCTTCTAAACTCGACTCCTCGGACTTTGATGATTTTGATGATTTCGTATCCAGTGGTCCATCACACCCTATCAAAAATCATCTTAATGATGGCGACAACTCTGCCATGGCGGACTTTGGGGATTTCGTGTCCACCTCGCATCATAGACCCTCCGAACCCGATCCTTTCCCTCAACCTAAAAGTTACGCGAAGAATGTAGATCGCCGGACCACAGCGTCCGTGAATATTCCAATTTTGAAACCTCCGCCAACATTTATGGCTAGCCGTCTTGAATTGAATGAAGCCCTCGGGACCGAAATTTCGCCCCTTCCTCTTCCGATGGGAAACTCTCGACCCCTGGGACAACAAACCTCAAAACCTCTTCCACGTTCTCCGCCAAGACAACCGGTACAAACATTTGACCTTTTTTCAGCTACAAAGGCACCATCATCGAGGGGATCAACTCCAAGACCAGAATCTACGTCTACAGCTAAGAAGTCTGGCTTGTCAGCTCAGGACTTGTCTTTCTTTGAAGGTCTATAGTCCTGGTTACATATTTCGTCATTACCTCCACCTGCATCACCATAACATTTATTATTATTGTTACAACATGACTCTTTCTTTTCTCCAGAGTTATTGGTCCGTTCGGAGAGCCGAATTTAGATAGCATTCATACATAAGATCTCAACTCTCTGTCCAAGATCTAACACACCCAAAACGGCAGTGCATCGCTCTCCGAAGGATTGGATGCAGACCACGATGGGATCGTATTTTTGGGGACTATGCAATCTGTGAATTCTCAAGCCATATTTTAGTTTTGATATGTTATCGATAGCTTGGAATAATCATAAATTAATTTGGAATTCCCCCCGAGTTGGATCTACATACTTGCATACTACTGATGCGACTTCCAACTTGAAAAGCGTGTGAGAAATTTACAGTCGACCAACCCAACAACATGAACTCGAAGAAGGATCTGGTTCATGACTTGAGCCTGTCCGCAGGAACAGATACCTCAAATACTTTGAAGGGTCAAAGATCCCAAAGTCGCTTGCATTGGCTTTACTTCGTTGTTTTATCTCAAGTCATTTTTTGTTTATACCGCTGCAGAGGCGTATTCGTTTTATGTGAGCACTGACGCGGACGCGTCTTACACTACGTCAAGTCTTTATCTCGTAAATTATTAATTAACCATGAAACAGATTATAATCTCGGAGGATCATCTACATCTGGAATTAATTGGGAGCCCTGTGGTGATAATATCGAATGCGGACATATCATGTACGTTCTCGGAATCAGTATATCGTTGTATTGTTCTACACTTGATCGTTGACCATTTATTTCAAGTGTGCCTTTAGATTACCATAATATCAGTGCAGGAAGTGCCAAACTTGCATTGGCACGCTATGTTGCTACAAACAGAACCGACTACTTGGGTACCATTTTTACTAATCCTGGAGGCCCAGGTGGTAGGTGAGTACATGTTACTAAAGTTGGACCGTGCCAAACACTTATTTAATGAATTCGTCTGAAACAAGCGGAGTAAATTATATTTACCGTGCTGGCAAACGATTGTCGGACGCGGTGGATAATCGCTACGACATCGTGAGATCTCTCCGTTAGTTGTCGCTCAAAGTCTCATATCTCAATGTGTAGGTTAGCTGGGATCCTCGTGGAATCAACCAGACACTGTGAGTGAAGCTTCTCTAGCTTTTCCTTGTTAATGTGCTCAGACCAATGTCAGACCACGTATAGAATGCTTCAACTCCCAGACGGCACAAGATATATTCTATTCTCATACCCAGCAAGAGATGAGCTTAGATTGGCGCAACCTTTCTGACCCTATTGACCGAGAGGTTTTCGCGAAGAGTGTTCGACAAAATGACGCAAATAACGCGGCCCTTGCTAAGCTATGCCTTGAGAAATCTGGTGACACACTTCGACATGTCGGAACAGCAACGGTCGTTCGAGATATAGAATTCATGAATAATGTAATTCAGGGTGAAAATCAGCCAATCAATTTTTGGGGATTCTCCTACGGAACGATAGTTGGGAGTTATCTCGTCAACATGTAAATATTCATATACTTTTTCTTGTGCGTTCTTTTATCCATCACCTTTAGGTTCCCCGACCGAGTAGGTCGAGTTATAATTGACGGGGTCGTGGTGGGTCCACCCTTCGATTAAAATTCATTCCTTGTCAACACTCTTCAATAGGACCCAGAATTATGGTCGAATACTTATTCAGCTGAATGGTATAAATGTGTGTACAATCCTCCAATGACCAGAATTTATGTTGACCTTCATTAGATGATTTCGTCGACACCGATAAAGCATTTGAAAATTTCCTTATCTCCTGCGAATCCGTACGATTTCCTTTTCATGCGTTATCATTTTTGTCTTAAGAATTCAATCAGGCTGGCCCAGAACATTGTGCTCTGGCAGACGGAAAGCTGTCCGCTCGTTTAATTGGCCAAGCAGTTGACGACTTCTTGGACAACTTATATGACAACCCACTCCCAGTCACCAGTGCCAATAGGCCTGGAATACTCACATCGGGAATGGTGAAAGGTATTTTGTAATACACACACTACCGTCAACGTCATTTAACAACGAGAAATCTTTAGCCGCCATTTTCAGTGGGATGTATGCACCTCGTAACTGGCCCTCTTTAGCCGAAAAACTGGCACAGGCTATAAAAGGCAATGGAACCGTTCTTATGAATGACATCCTCAGCAATATCGAATTAAACACCACTGTTAAGCCCCAGACGGCTCAAGCCATTACGGCAGTAACTTGCGTAGACACCCCAGCCTATTCGAATGCCATTGACAAGTCGGTTTATCTCCAACGCTACATAGAAGAAGTAGTTTTGACATACGAGAGAACTACGAAGAGATTTGCCGCTGTAGACTTGGACCTTTGTCACCACTGGTCACCCAGAGAAGTCGAGCGTTTCACGGGTAGGCGACCAAAGTTAAGTTTCATTTGCAAAGTTTACATTAACATTTTCTAGGTCCTTTCAATTCCACGCTCTCTAACCCGATTCTTGTTATCGGGAATACAGTATGTACTTTTTTCTCATTCATCATTTGACAACGATAATGAAACAATCAACTTAGGCCGATGTATGTAACCTGTACACTTCAAATGGACGAAAGTAACTGACGGGTGACCCGCTTTAGCCAATAACTCCTGGCATAAATGCCAGACGGGTGAACGATTTGCTGAAGGATAGTTCTCGTCTCCTTATCCAAGACGGTTCTGGCGTAAGTGTCATCTGCTTAAGATTCATTCAACAAAATAGCCAATCTCAAATCTCTGCACTAGCATTGTTCGAGTGCCATGGCATCCTTGTGCACTGGAAAAGTTATAAGAGGATATTGGCTTAATGGAGAATTACCCGCTAATGGTGTGGTTTGTCCCACAAGTGAAAAGCTTTTCCCTTCGCTTGAACCCGACACAAAATCTCTCTGGCTGCAAGGAGACGCCGAAGATCCAGACGACTTACAGATACTTGACAAAATGAAAGCCCTCGGAGAAGCAATCCAACCATTTTTGATGCAAAGAAAGTAGAAGAACAGATTATCCCACAGGCACTTCGTTGATGTCGTGTGTTATTTACTGATTAAATGATACAGTGTATATGAAGTTTTTGGTTATAAAAGGATAAAGCCCTTCAGTCTATAAACCCTTCTTGTTTATCTTCGGTATCCATAGTGTCGACATTTTTGTTACGTTTGTCATTTGGTGGTAACTCCAAGTTGCGTAACCGCATCTCAACGAGAAATTCTTTATCGCGAATGGTTTGAGTCCACTTCTTGTACACCCCAGACATGCTTGATCCAAACTGAATCGTGGCAACGATTGCGAATATAATAGGATAAATAAGTCGATCTAATTGGTTTGTTGTGTTAAGAAAACGTATACGTTTATAAGCAAGGAAGTGCACATACGTAAATCTTCTACCTTCCAGGTATGCGATATCCACCTCGAGGATGCTAACACAATCAGGGGTGGTAATACAATAGCACCTACTAACCCAACCGTCGCAGGAATAATGAAATCACGTGTAGCCGTCCATGGATC
This sequence comes from Phallus indusiatus, assembly GCA_027605045.1. NCBI lineage: Eukaryota > Fungi > Basidiomycota > Agaricomycetes > Phallales > Phallaceae > Phallus > Phallus indusiatus. The sequence continues at coordinate 1,379,071 of JAQFWX010000008.1, forward strand.
TGGTCGACGCCATCCATTTCTTCGAATCTACCAAAGCTAGAGTCAGTCCACTATCCTAGATGTTCGATACAGGATAATTCCTTACGATATCTAATGCGCCAAACAGACCGTCGCCCTGACGACCTCTTTGCGTACGTATAATAATTTTCGATAGAATTAGCCCTTTCGCCCATGACTCAAAAATATGAATAGTCGGAGTTAGATTTGGGTTTACTGCATACCGCAATGGTATAACGAGGTATAATTCGACTGCAATGGAAACTAGAGTTGGCATTATGAATCCCATCCAAATGCCGAGCCATGCAATCTTCGAGAAGTAAACCACGACGCGCTTGAAGATGAACAAAAGCCAATTGGCCCTAATGCGCCCCTCGCCTTGTTCAAACTGCCTTCCGAGGAAATGTCTTTGGCGTCGAATCCGTATTTTGGCAAACAGACTTCCAACAAGGTATGCCCACCATACAAGATAAAAACCTATGATGAAAGAATAACCATCATGTAAAACACGGGTCGTAAAAAGGCCAAAGATAGCGCGGCCGCCGATGATCGGAATGGCAATAGCAGATACCAGAAGAAATGATCCGCAGAGCCAAAAGAAAATGATGAAAAGAATGACGCGCTTGTAAAAGTCAGATGGGACGTAAACATTCGTATAGTCCTGAGCAGGGTTTCGTCCGCTTCGTCTGGCCTCCGCGTCTTGAGCTGCGATAATCTCCCTGCCTGTTTCATCCAAAGGTTTGCCTTCTTCGTCAACAGGAACCAGAGCAGGTTTATCCCTTAAGAATGCGATGTTGTCTCCTGCAGGAGCACGACGGAAACCACCATCCCGGCTAGGGACGACCACAGCGTCACCTTTATTCAGACCAAATACCCTTCTCCATGACCAAGGGGAGGTAAACTCCTCGTCCGGTCGACGCTCACCGAACATGAAGGAAGTCAGACGCAATTGATTTGCAGTCCATTGCCACCACAAAGTCATCAGTCGTCTTACAGGCTTTCTTGGTCTGAAATAGTGAAGCGTCGGGGGAAGAATCAAATGAACGAATAATAAGTCGACCGGAATATCCGATATTGGTTCTCTACAATAGCATGAATGATGAATACAAGAAATGATAAACGTCGTATGCTATACCTCATTTTCCATCTCAGAGGAAGCATAGCCGGCGCAACAACTTTGATAAATCGGATGACACCACCGACTCCCACGGTCACAACGATGGCATACATTACTGCACTCAATGATAGCTTTCGTAGCTGGGCCAATGTCGGACGGTCCAAAATATCGCGAATGGGATGGAACGTTGGATCTTGCGGATCTTTGATAAACCACATGCAGCCCGGTCGTAAAATTTCGCGGCAGGTCGCCAGCATAATGGCAAATTGATACATAAACATGGTACCTGAAAATGAAACGGTCAGTAAAGAAGTGATATTAATCAGAGTATATATATACCTATTAGCCAGTGATAAAAGGCAGCTGTAACCGGCGCTCGATATGCAAATGCCAACCGTATCGCAACCGTGGTATCCGGAAACAAAGGGAGGGTACTAAAATCGAGCATGACCCCACATCCAAAAGGAAACATCACAAGTTCTACAATAATGAACAGGGCAACCTAATTGGAATACATTCAGAATGATATACGCTGTACAATTGTGATAGCCAACCTTGAACACAATCATCTGCTGTCTCACTGCATATCGAATTGCTCGTCCTACAGATCTAACATTGCCGACGGTTATCGTGTTCAAATATAATGCTGCCAACAAAGCAGCTATGGTATAACCCAGTAAAACAGCCATGATCCTTTCAGCAGTACCATCACCTTCGGTCAATTGAACCCATTCATACGAAAGCGCCGTATATCCTAGACGAACATATTTTCCGAGACTTGCGAAATAGTCTTCCGCAAGTTGAAATAAACGTTCTCCCGTTGCTGTTGCCGTTATTGTTGAGTAGCCATGTGGAGTACGGCTCTGGAAAGCTTTGCTAATATTTGAATCGACGAACAGATCCCATAGCGCTGAGGGTTGCATTTTGGATGATAGTTCGAAGATACGATCGGATGGGATGAAATTAAGCCATTGTTTTGTAGAAGCTTGATTTAGTAAAGGGATGTGATTCTGACCGGACGAAGGTCTTAAAAGTGAGAGCGTCCAATACTTCTCAGCAGCTTCCGCAAACGTATGTGTCAAGTGCTTGAAAAAGTACAAGCCGCCATCAACCCATGGATCCGTCAGTATCCGCACTGTACGAATGGGTAAATGGAGGAGGTATAATGCTTGTCGGGGCTCAAGCTGTAATACCAGAACAATCAATAACGACACGGGTTACTCAAAAAACGTTTGATACATACTGTTAACAGTGCTACCGTTTTGCCCACCGTAAATGGCATCCAGATACCACCACCGATACTTATGTTTAGGATAAAAAACATCAAAGCTGCCTACAACAAGGTCGTTTAGCAAAGGCGACGCAAAAAAAAACATTGTCAGGTCATACATTCTGGAATACGGCTACAACAGGACCGCGCAATCCAACAGCTGTGACAATATATATATAAGTAATCCCGAAGTTTCCTCAGCGCGATAAACATACCTTCGAGAGCACCATCTAAATCTTCATCGAAGTTTTGCTCACGATCCTCCTCATCTGCCTCTGCCGGCTGAGGGGCCCCTTCCCTGACCGGCGGGTTAAGTGGCTGTCTGAATTCAACTTGTATCGGTAACTCTCTTTGGTCATTACGAGGCTCTTCCTCGTCTTCCTCATCTGTGTCGGGTAGCAATCTCGGCCCTTCGTCTTGCTTATTGGTAAGCTCGTCAATCGATCTAGCTTCCTCGATCTCATCCTCATCGTCCGCATCAGCTAGCTCGGAATGCTGACTAGTGTTTGCCTTCGGGTGCTTAAAAAAGTAATCCGTATCGTCATCGTCTCTCAAGTCTTCTGGAGGTCTATAAGTGACTAAACTAGGCGACACCAAAGAAGGAGGTTTAGAAACTAAGCCCTCCTCATCAAAAGCATCGGGAAGCGAAAAAGAGGTCGACGCAAGTGGAGGTCTTCGAAGTGTTCGAGCTGGAGAACTGGAAGCTGACGGGCCATCATCGAGCGGTGAATCCGTTGATGGAGAAGATGTATTACGCTTAGTTTGATCGGGTAATGGATAATCGAAACTAGGTCGTAAAAGCTTGGATCCAAAGTAAACCGAACCAGATGGCGTAACCTCTGGATCCAACAAGGGCCCTACTTCTGGGGATGACGTTCTGGAATTCACACTATCAAGTGGAAGCGCTCGCTGAGGCGCACTAAAGGTAAATTCGAAATCAGAGGACGGTGAAAATGACTCTCTTTCAGTTGCGTGAGACGCCGAACGACTATCATGGAAACGACTATCATCCATGACCTCTCCCAAGTCGACTGCTTTACCTTTCCCTTTCGACAGAGAAGAAATAAAATCATCGTTGGAATCCCCAAGTATTGGGGAGACCTCTGATAAATGTATCTTTTGTGGTAAGGAGTTAGCAAGGTTGGATGAGCTTGCAACGGGCAGAACAGGAGCTTCAAATGATTCGACACGTCGTTTCTGACGTCTCCTCACTTCGTAATCGTCTTCGTCTTCTCTCTCGCGACGGCGCGTGGGTTTGGGATACCGGCGAGCATTCATAATGGCACCTGCTTTAGCCCGACGGATCCTATCGACTTCTTTTCGAGGGGAATCAACCGCATGAGACCCTCGCTCTAATCGCTCTGTATCTGACGAGGATGAAGATGAAGGGTCGGTGGCACGAACATCTTCAGACACGTCTCGCGAGGGACGTGACGGAATATCGTCTTCGTCCGTCTCTATAACGGGATCAACTTGCGGGTGAGCGTTTCCTCCATCACGGTCATGGGCAACAGGCTCGGGTAGGGCAGGTGGGACAGGCGGGGCAGCAGCCTGAACAGGATCTAGCGCAGGTGCGGCAGGAGCTGGCAATTCCTCCAATTGGCCCACGGGATCCGGCTGGGCATCATCAAAGATTCCAGGTCGAGCGTTTTGTTGAATCCATTCGCGTAGTAAAAAAATTGCAAGAAATGCCAAAACGATTAGTGATGCTATGATTTGACCGGAAAAAATGTCGCTAGGGAGGGATTCTAGAAAGGGCTCCACGAAATGCTTTCGGAACGTAGGTAACTCATGCGCAGATCGCGCGTTGTATTCAGGTGGCTTGATGAGTGATCCGTTTGGGTGCGGATGAAGACTTATCGACCATGCACTTGAGATCGATAGTCAATTCTGTTCAATCACTTTGAAAAAGCGAACACCTACAGAATATTCCCTATTCTGAAATACACCCGCCATGTCAACAAGGTTCCGTATGGCAGTAATATTAGCCACACAAAAGCAACAAGGAGTGTGCGCAAAACAAAGAGGATCGCTGTGACTATTTGCTCGACGAATTTCCGGATTAAAATGTGTAGTGGTACTCTGTCAGGCATGTCGGCGGCGTAAACTGTGATTCTCGTTAACACATAAATAGATACGTGATAATTAATTGATATACCTTTTGTGAATGCATACGGATGTTTGCACACATCGCAGGTCGTTTTCTTGCTGTGGTCGAGCCATGTCTTGAGACTTGAATAAGAGATTACACGCGTTAACAATTAGAACGTTTAAGCAAGAGAGTTCATAAACCACTAACCAGTCTTGGTGGATATATCGAATTGTCCCCGAACATTTACAAGGGTAGAATAATGGCTGATCAGGTTCGCCGGGGCCACTACATATTCTACAAGTATCTGTTGCAAAATGATGACGGCATTAGTTCCCAGGTGACTGAAACGTCGGTTATAATAATTGACCTTGCTCTTGTTGCATCTACTCAAGCTTGGGTCCTCAAAAATTATCGGCCTGGAATGATAGGCAATGTGTTTAGACTCTGAGAATGGGAAGCGAGGGCAAAGGCCTTGCTTTGATATTGGGGAGGGTGGAAATAGATTTAAGCGCTCTCTAAGAGTCCGTCACACGACAACAAGTTTCAAAAAGAAAATACAGAGTTCAAAAAGTACTTTTTTTTTGCAAGAATTCTATGAAGATATTGAACATCAAGTTTTATTATTTTTAGATTCGGGTTCCATATACGTCCTTGGGCCCAACTCCACCCTGACCACGAATTGCGTTGGCTTGACCCCACCTGTAAATAACACGTTAATATCGAATTGCGGTTGTAATGAATAGCAAGCAATCATTACTTTTTAATCCGAATAGAGTTAATTGCGATAAATCCGGAAGTATCAGTCGGCTGGAATCCACCCAATTCATCCATCGAGGATTCATGCTCATCGTACAAACGCTGGAAGACGGAACACGTGTTGAGAATTGACATTAGCAATCCTTGACAATCCAAAGAAACTTACCTCATCAGAGTATCGACCTTCGATGATAACATTGCCCTTATAGAGCTTTATTCTGACTGTTCCGTTTACCGTGCGTTGGCTACCTGGGATTGCACTGGTAACAAATTCTCGCTCTGGGCTGAAAAAGTACCCATCGTATAGAATTCTGCTGAGAGTTGGAGTAATAAACTGGTCACGAAGTTGTCTGACAGCGCGATCTAGAGTGAGACCTTCGATATCGACGTGTGCACTCCGCAATATGGTGGCTCCCGGAGATTCGTAACACCCTCGGGACTTGACACCAATATACCTATTCTCCACAATGTCGATTCTCCCAACACCATGTTTTCGGGCAATCGCATTGAGAGAATCGAATATGTCTACTGCATCAGTATACGTTTTGCTTCCAATGACCACCTTCACCGGTAAGCCTGCTTTGAACTCGATGCTGAGAGTCTCGGGAGTGTCGGGAGCTTTTTCAGGAGAAACAGTCAATTTCCACATATCAGCGGGCGGGGTAGTATTAGGATCCTCAAGAATACCAGCCTCGTAGGAGATATGATGCAAATTTTCGTCTTCAAAATTTTTGTTAGAACAACAAGTATTTTTTCCAAATACAAACGCACCGGTTGACCAAGGCTTAGCAGCTGTCTGTTGAACAGGAATTTTCTTCTCTGCAGCAAAGGCCAGTAAGGCGGATCGGCCAGCAAAGCGGTTATAGAACTCTGTAATTCTCCATGAATGGTAAACCCAATCCACAGGTAAACCACACATACCAGGGATTCGCCATGGTGCCAGAACTTTAATGTCGGGTTTTAGGCCATAAAATGCAAGCTCGAACCGAACTTGGTCGTTCCCCTTTCCGGTGCATCCATGAGCAACAAAACTAAGGAGATGAATCAGGGAGCTATATGCGAGAGATCAATATATCACGAACTCGCAGCCTTCTCTAGCAGCTGTCTCTATCATCCCACGAGCAATAACGGGTCTAGCCAACGACGTGCCAAGGAGATAGACATCCTTATAGAGCGACTTAGTTCTAGAAATGTTGAAAATTTCTTCGACTAACCTCGTAAATGCAATTAGCTTGAATAGCAGGATAGATCAGTTGTGTAACAAATTCGCGCTTAAGATCCTAAAGACGCGGATGAGATTGGGGCAGATATCGTTGTCATGACGGAAACAAGTTAACCTCAAGGAAAAACTTCTTGGCACCAACGTTTAGTGCCTTCTTGCGGGCAGCCTCAAAATCCTATCGTAGCCGTTGGCACGAAGCTCATTAAGGAAAAACACGGACTCACTTCCTCCTGGCCAACATCAGCCATAAATGCATATACCTCATAATTTTGCTCAATTAACCAGGCAAGGATACAAGAGGTATCTGAAGGATGTCAGAGCCAGACGCCACGACGACGCCAATGAGTCATATGCATACCAAGTCCACCAGAATATGCGAGCAAAACACGTCCTTTTGATTGTTTGGAAGATGTCGACATGATGGAACAGAGATAAAATCAATCGATCACAATGGCAGCTCGAGGCTTCGCTAAAGATTTTAAGGAATAAAAAAGCCGCGCGCAACCTGAGTCAATTCAGTGACTCGTACGCCGAGACTGACAGAAGGCTTCGCACACCAAAATAACTCGATCATCAGTTTGAATTGATGGGGCTAATAAAATCGAATTGAGGATATATTTTTATTGAAACTCATTTCAAGTATCTCAACGAAGATTTCCAGTTATTGCAATTTATCAGTAAATGTTGACTGATATTGTACGAACTTGGGACCGTTTGTATGGCAAGATGGCCGAGTGGTCTAAGGCGCCAGACTTAGGTTTCACCAAAATCTGGTCCTTCGGGGCGTGAGTTCGAACCTCACTCTTGTCAAATATTTTTTCGTCCGCAGGACGCCGTCCCCGCAGTTGGCCGGTGTGGTGTCTGAGTCCAACCAGTATTTGGAAAAGCTTGTAAAGATATCCCTTCCTTTTTCGGCGCATTTTTACGAGATAATGCGAAGCTCTGAGTCTTCCCATATTATTCCCTTGCGTGTAGCAAGGACTCTGTTGTTTAAGCCGATTCTCTTTCGATGCCATCACAAGCTTACTGAATTCAGATTCCATCCAAAGGGTAGGCCTCTGTTCACGGAAATGATTGCGACTGTGTTTGACATTCTTGGGAACGATGAACACGTCAAGCAGGTCGTGGGTAATGGGAATGGGATTTCAGTATTCTTCGCTTGAATTGTAGATACTTTTACAGAAAGTGTAGGCTGTTTGCTAACGGATATGCTATAGAACGACACAACACCGGAGGTCTCTACCAACTTGACTTTCGTTGCACATCTCTCCTTAGTACTTACGTTGTTCACAGCCAAAAATAAGCATCAAAGAAGCCTTTGACCATTTGATTGAAAAGGTCAATGCGATCGAGTTCGCGGACACATGCACATTTGACGCAGTAGAGCTACTTTCTACTGCGGTTTCTAGAGGCAGTACGAGAAGCATGAAGCTTCTTGACAGACATGGGACAAGCACACGTTTGACACATAAATAATATCGACACGAATCGATTCACCCCATACTCACTATCCATCTCCAGCTATGGTTTTTCAGAGGTCTCCTATCGCCCAGAATGAACATGAGCCATCAGTTTCGACCGCAGTATCTGTTATGCAGAGCGAAACTGACTGGATATCTAACGCCTTCCGGGTTGCTGATATGACTAGTGCGGTAGGGGGTCTCCTACCATTTCCATATCTAAAGGGTGCAGCGGAGCTAGTCAAGGTTCTACTAAAACCTGTCCAAGTGAGTCAGTCATTGGGTCTCGACTCGTGAGTACTGATAGAAAATCAGCAAATGCAACAAAACCAAGAAGATTATAAGACTCTGACAGTCAAAATCACAACTATTCTCCAAATACTCCATGAGGAGACCAAGAACCATGAAATCACGTCTGACTCATTCAACAACTTTGAGAAAGGTTGTGAAGAATTTTACAGGTGTGCAGTTCTGCTCATATAAGATACTTACCAGTCTGAGTCCTCTGTAACAGATGCTTACGAAACATCTTGAATGATCTCCAGTCATTCAATAAACCAAATAAATCGAAACTCCTTCGGAGATATTTCGCAGCTGACCGTGAAAAAAATTCATTGGCACGTTATCAAAGTCAGATAGAAGAGTTTCGGATTAATCTTGTGGTGCGCACGAATATATTTGACGCAGATTTTTGTTTCATTCTGGTCCCATATCAAGCTCAGGGGTGTCATACGTTTCCAAATAGGGGGCAACACAGATGAGACGGACTCTCATGTAAGTCGGGTTGGTCATTCGCGTTCTGAAGTCTTCTGAAAATAGCTAGTTTGAAAAAATTAGACTTTGTGATCTAAATGTGCTCGATAATACCTCCAATGGACAAATTGAACACTGGAAAGTCCAATGGAAACAAGAGAGTCAAACACGGATGGTCCGTGTCTACAAAGGTCGTGATGCTATTTCTGTGCGTCACACAAAAATACAGCTATTTCTTCGTTATATTTTTATACTTTAAACAGAAATTTGAAAAAGAAAAGGATTGGTATTCGCGATATCGGTAATACACTCGTCTCTTGTGAAATGGTTATCAACGGTAGCTCATTAATCATTCTTCATGCAAGACATCGAAATGTGTTGCAGCTATTCGGCATAATCAAATCAAAAGAAAGCCCTGGCCTTGTCTTTACACACAATTGTTCGTTGATGTCACTTCACGAAATGAAAATCAAAACTTACTGTTATATGTATATAGCGTGGTGTATTCCAATTGCTCAATTCAATCCAAGATCCAGCGATGTATTAGGCCGGTACATAGATTTCCGCTATGCAGTGAGCTGCCACAATATTTGATGAAATTTCTTCTTCAAATACATTCAGAATTTGTCTTTTTGTGTGAGAACCGACCACAATTCCACCAATTGTTCGCATCTCACCGTTTGCCTTCTGCTTACAGGACGGCTGTGTCTACGTGGCAAAGGGTATATCTCACCATGCTGTTATATCTTGGTGGGATCTGCAATTCTCTCGCAATTTTATCGGTTTCAAAGACCGTGAGGATGGATATCTTGCCTCTTGTTATGTGAACATTCTAGACGGACACGGGCTTGTCGTATTTGTTAGTTCATTTTTCTCATCCTCAAACGCATGAAAAATTATTATTGTGAATTCATTCTTCAATATCAGGAATGGTCGCCGAATATTCTACAAGCCGTTCCTGCTACTCAGTGGCAGGGGGTGCGCATTGGCGGTTTGTCTCGAGAGGAGTCGACCAAGATTATGGAAAGAGTAGACATGCTGCGTTTGTCCCCAAGGTTGAATATTCCTTTGGACCCCTCTCTCTTAAGGGATCTCTATGGTGCCATAGATGTCCTTATATGGAGGGATGTCTCCGCACCAACATATTCTGTCTACACCGGTGACATTTTATTGGCCGATCAACACAACTATATACTTGACGCTTCGAATGCAGCTACGTTAGGGTTTATTCCATGCAGAGAACCATCATCATTGGACTGGTTTATTCGTGATAAAATACTGCATACAAAATTGGGTATCGAAGATTGTGGTGAACATTTCAGGTATGGCACATTTCCCATCATGTAGCGGCACTGAATATCACTTGAATGTTTTTAGGATTCGTGTTCCTGTAGATACAACAGGCATTTCGACAACCGACGATCTCCAGACAGTGGTGGTTGAATGTGATATTACATATTTGAATAATGCTTACTGGCAACGATTGGCTCATGCATTTGCTAGTCAAATTGGCTGGTTACTTGCAAGAACCGATGGATTGCACGAGTCTTGTAAGGTTTGCGCTCGTAAGGTTTGCTTTGGTACGCCAATTCCACCACTGTTGTATCATTATATATCATTTTATTCAAACATACGGTCATTGTAGTTACTGGATTCTCATGGCACATCCAGATTCCTTCCAGACCCAGGTGTTCGGTTGGAACTTCTGAGTATAAAGAGCTATATTTCTTTATTTCGAAACCGGCGGTACGCGATGAAACGCTGGATACATACTGGTCTCTTGATCCTTCGGGATCCGAGAGACTGTATTGTTCTGATATGGACACCCTCGGTTTCGACTCAAATTCATTCAGAGTTCAAATTCATCGGACCCTCCGTGTGCTTAATACTGATTATGGAGGGTTTGAGTATGTCCAGTATGCTCAGGCTGTGTTGGGCATCGATCCAAACAGCGATGAAGCTGCTCATATGTTACGTCTTCCATTAATATGTCCTATTCAACCTGAACCAGGCGGTGTATCCGACGGTGAGCCTACTTGAGTCGTAACTAATGCATCAACTTCTCACTTTTTCGCAAGACTCTGATCAAGATTCTGATAGCTACGAATCCTACCATACCGCAGGGGATGGAGACGATGGAGCAGTGGATGAAGAGAGTGATGAAGCAGAGGGTGGATCGGTCGAGCCTCCTGATCATGAGACTGAGTAACGCTTTTCATCTAATACCAGGTTTTACGGAACGTTTACAATTACTGCAGTCACATTCAAGACTAATTCTGGTTTCTCTTTAAATATTTGGTGTTTTCCTCGCATCTCACAATATCTCTCCATGTAATTTAAATACATAAATGTATGTTTTTATCCTAAATTGGGTGGTATCTCTCGCATATCAATTTTAGAGTGCTGTTTGATAGTATTTTGAGTTTTTGGCGTAATTGCAATTGTGCTCTACTTCAGATATATGTGCAATTGAAGTTGAAAGAATTAATCAAAATCTAATATTGATCAGGAAATATAAACATCAAATAAATACATGTGTGTCTATTTTAATTGGAGATACCATTCGTGTACGATGGGGGTGCTGTCATCGCGAGGTAAGCCATATATTTCGATGTTTGTGTTTGATTTATAATTGCCTACCATTACGATTCGCTTGCAAGCTGGTAATCAACGCTGCTTTTTCATCATCCGACAGAGCATCTGCCAGTCTCAAAACACCTTCAATTACAGCCTTCCGATCCTTTTGAACAAGATTGATCAGTCTCGCGGCGACGGAATCTTTCTCCAGTTTTTCCAAAGTTGGTTCAAGGTTCACGTTTTCTAAAGCGAGTGCTGCCTGTTGCTCGTTGGACATATCAACTTCCGGAACGAGAGAATCAAGGAGCCGTTCGCAGTAATCAACACTTGACTCAGGTGCTGCACGTTGGATACGTTCTACTGCTCCCGAACGAGCGAGGCGTGCACGCAACGCCCAGTAAAAGTGTTTACGAGCGTTCTTCCAAACCATTGGTTTGGCACAACCTTTGGCTTCCATTCGTCCGGTGCGACTATATAAACATAATTAAAAAAATGCACCGTTAATCTGCATACCACTTACTCATGAAGGTCAGCGTAGAGCAACGCTAATTGTTTGTAAGTTGACTGCAAGAAAGTTTCCCGAGCGGACATTAGTTCGGCTGCTGTAGAGCGCTCCTGCGCAGATTTTGAGCTGTCTTGGCTGTCCTTTTTGAGGGTAGCGTATTGTGAATCAAGACGTTCCATTAAAGCAAGAAGTTTCTCTCGACGAACTAGGAAGAATATTAGAAACTGAATGATTGCCGGGATGAGAGTAACATACGTTTGATTTCGACAACACCTTCAGGCTCTGTTGACGACAATTAATCATGTTTTGCTATTAAAACTATGAATGATTGATACCGACCTAGTACCCCTGCTCTTGCTTCCACATCCGCGTACATTTCCATATGCTGTTTGTTAATAGACGGATCCAGTACCACCCAGGCGCCACCACGCTACACAAATCAGACAGATGACACCGCGACTTTAACGTGAGCACCTACCAATTCGCCATTGGGAACGATATATACGAAGACAGGCTGCTTGTAGCTTGACAAGCCATCGACGATCTAAGTAGACCGTATGAGCGGATGCAGACGAAAATACGTGAGCTAAACATACCTTCGATCCTTGCTTGAGAACCTCATCATACTAACGCGACTGTTAGCGCTTTGTTTTGAGCTTGAAACAACACTACTCACCATATCTTGCTGTCCTCCCGAGAAGCCACGCCAGTTGGCAAATATGATCAGCGGCAATCCTTCACGGTTGAAATCGAAAATAGCTTGGGCTGTTTTGTAGGCCGAGTTAGGATACCACACTTGTCCAGCTTCCATTATCCGTTGTTCAAAGGATGTCGGGTTAGCGGGATCAGCAGGAATAATACGTTCAATCGTTCGGGCTGTAATGTTGTGCGACACATTAAACACAATTCACAACAGATCAGAAGATCGGCTCACTTTCAACAACAATGAGACCCATTGGAAGGCCACCTAACCTGGCGCGACCGACAACCTGGAATCAAATGAGAGAGAATTCGAACCTTTTCGCCAAACAATACTCACGACAGTCTGAGCCCAGCCGCTCAAAGTTTCCTGGAAAGAGCCTTTGTCGAAAAATCCGGGTAACCACTCCGAAGTCGTCTCATCCAGTTTTCCTTCAATCAACCATCTGGGATCATAAGGCCCTTTTGGTGGAACGTATCCAATCTCACGATCCCAGTCATCCTTGCTTATGCGAACGGGGAGGGAAGCACCTTTACGTTCCGGAATGTAAGACAGCCACTCTAGGATATGGGTTGCTCCTTCTAGATCGCTACCCGCAGTAAGGTGAGATACACCGTTCTTGTGCATGATCTGTGTACCACCGAGTTGCAAATTCGAAGTGTACACTTCCCGACCGAGAACTTTATTGAGGGCCGGCGCACCGGTCAATATAATGGGCTGTCCTTCAACTTGAACGGCACGTTGTCCCAATCGAACCAAGTAGGCACCAATACCGACTGACCGAGCAGTAACCAATGTGATTGTGAAGATATCATCGTAAGCCCGAGATGTCTCTCCAGCAATCAATCCCGAGCCTCTTAGAGATTCCACACCCAAGCCATCTTGGATACCAATTATATCCGTGATTTTATGTCTTCGTTCGCCGTCAACTTCAACTTCGGTGGTTATAACACTTCTTCCATGTTCCCGCAACTTGAGGTAGTTTTCATGCGTAAGGTAAATATAATCAACGCCCTTTTCAGGATGTTCGGGGTCATTCCAAGCGCACGAGAAAAGAGGGAAAAGCTCTTCAGCAATTCCAATACGTGCACCAGAGTTAGCGGAAAGATAGACTCGAGGAAGACCATGTTTACGGGCATACTGAGAAACAAGGTGGAAGAATTCGTCTTCTTGAGGACCAAAAGAACCGATCTTGAAAGTGATATCGTTGGCGACCACGACAATACGGCGGCCGTCGGGGTATTCTGGTGTGTACAAAGTAAATATCCATGCAACCATACCACACGAGTTATTTCCGGGAGCACGATCGACTTCTACTAACTCCTTCGTTTCGTCCAAGACAAGCTCCTTGCACGTTAGGAATTGTTTAGGAAGAGTCAATTGGCTAGTATCCCGAGCCTTTTGCCACAGATTGTGAAGAGCTTTGTTGAAAAGATCAGGGAAATCATAGACGTAGGTGGTACCAACAAGATGAGCTTGATAACGCTTGGGTTGTAGGGAGCCTTTGATTGCGAACGCTTGATGGACTGGTCGACCATGAAGGGGACCCTTGTCGCCAATAGATTCTAGAATAGTGGTACCCTTTTCACTGGCTGTTTCTTGATAAGCATGGAAATGTACAACGAAACCAGAAACGTTTTCGATAACAACGCGTATAGGAGTAACGTTTCCATCGCTGTCTTCGAGAGAGCATCGTATTTCGGCTCCCGTAACATGCAACCTCCATAGTCGTTTGCCATGGCGTTCAAGGAAGCCTGCGATAGCTTCTAAAACTTCGTCGAAGGTCACTGTCAGATTATAGATGAAGTTAACGCCAATATGATTGCAATCAGCGCCTCTGTATTTAGCATTGACAACTTCGAGAGCATCAAGGATGCTACTCATGAGCCTATCGGTTTCCGAAATCAAGTATTCCGCGAGTGTTAAGGAACTATTCAGGCGACCCGGACGCATCAGAGCTCGGATGAAGAAACGACTGTCCAATGGATTGTCTCGAGCGACAGCATGATAGATGTGTATTTGTCGGTTTTCGACAAAGCAGGGGGTCAATTTATAGTTCGATAAACGACCAAGCTCTAGTTGATACGCTAAAGCGGGTTCGATGTTACGAATGGCTTCTTCTTCAGCCCACGAACCATTCATTTGGCGAACGGTAACGAAGTAGGGATACTGGCCTTTACGACAGAGCATCAACGTAGCTCTGCGAACGCCGTGACGAACGAGGAGTTCACGTCGGCTATTGACCAACTCGATAAAATGTGTGCGCCATTCCGCCTCTGACTTGTCATCTTCCTCTTCGAAAATTCGCAAAGCAACGTTCAGAACGTTGGGTCGTTCCCGGCTGGAATAGCGGCGGAAATGATCTTCCAAATCCCAAGTAGGAATTCGCATCGCGACCTTGTCAAAACCACGTTGCAAAGCAGTGAGGTTAGGGAAGGAAGCGATAGCACCCCATCGTATAGGCTCTGAACGATTCCTATCTATTAGGAACGTGAGATCGCTAACAGACCCTTGTCGCTGTGGGCTATTTTGTTTTTAAGAATCAGCAAAATATGAAGCTACGCCACAACGATAAAAAAACTGACCTTGCACCCAGCTGAGGGGTCATTGGGGGCGAATGAGATTGACCAAGCTTGAAACGCCACGTTACCACGTTAGGTGAATCGCCATCGTCTAAACCATCTCCCTCTTCATAGTCAACAGAGAGCAAGTTGTAAGCCCGATAAGCTCGTCGAGCGTACACTTCGAGTGCAGCTACAATATGTACGATATAAATATAGGCTCAGCGGGTTATGAAGTCAGATATTTACCTAATGCAACCCAATTATCCTCATGAGTAAAGAATGTCGGAAGAACGTCGTATACGCCCCATCGAGAGTCGCTCAACTCTCCTAATACGTCCGCTTCGGGTGCCCTATTCATTGTGAAAAATTCCCCTAAAGAAAAGGATCACAAGTTTATCATACCTATGACCCAACCCTCGTTCACCATAAACACTCATAACAACAGACGATTTGAGAATTTGTTCCATTTGATGAGCTCGTTCTTCGTACGAGGGAAGCTGAGTAGCAATGAGAACTTCCCGAGCTTTCAGCGCGACGGCAGCTGCAGATCTAAAACGAGGTTTGAGAATAAAATCATAGAAAAGAAAATATACGCCTAACCGTCCTTCCAATGCTGTTAAATCCTTCAGTACCTCACCCATTTGGTTTTCTGACGTGATCAACGAAGCCGAACCCCCAGCTTTGATCAAATCCAAGAGAGACATGACGAGCTTGTTCTTGCTTTGAGCCTTGGTGTGACTTAATACATAGGCCGCAACAGCGTCGGGGTCATTTTTATGTTGTTCACGAAGGGCTAAAACTCGCGATTCTATGCTTCCACCAAATAGTTTTTCGGTAGATTCGTATTTGCGAAGGAATCCGGCAATCGTGTCCCACTCGCGCATCTTCAGGCCATTCCGGTAGCTTTCCACTAAGCTAAATAATTTGGAAAACTGTGAACGGAACATGGTCCGGTCCTGGGGCCTGATTTGTTCGTTTAAGTAGTTATCCAATAATTTCTTGATACGAGCACCGGGGAAGTCGCGTCCGGTAGGTTTAGCTTTGACGCTATCCAATACATTACGAATATTCTCCTCTAACTTGGCAGGCATACGACCGGAGAACGTCGAAAGGACAATTGACATCTCTGAGAAAGGCAGCTCGGGATCGCGCAGGACCTCGATCAATTCTTTGAGCGTCGAAGCCATGACCCATTGGTTGTCATATCCGTCAAGAATGTTGTTTAACACTTCTCGACAGTAATCGAAGCGCTGGTGAGGTTTAGAACCTGCAACATAGGGGGGTCCCATAGCGGGCAGTTGGCCTTCGAACGGCTTCGCGTGTTTTACGCGAGCAGGGTCGTCGAGTGACAAGATACCCAAAAGTTCGCCAGGCTCTAAGCTGACACCGGGTTGTTTGACAAACATCGCCGTACCATCTTCAGTAGCAACCAAGGGCATATACATCTTCATAACCTGCAATAAATGTTAGTTGAGGAGACTATGCACAAAACAAAGCATCAAGTAAAGCTTTACCTCTATTTCGGCGTATGCTTCTCCAGCCTTGATGTGATCTCCACTATCAACCAGGAATCGGACTAGTTTTCCTGGACTAGGGCTACGCAACTGAGTGGGGTCGTTCTCCTGTTCAATCAGACAAGTTTTCGCATTGACCATCAAACGGACTGCTCCAACTTCATCTCGCCAATAGACTGAATGACTCTTTCCATCGAGCAAGACCAGAAGTCCACCATCCGCCAATGGTCGAGCACCGACGAGTGTGCGTCCACCGTTCAAGTACAATGTCCAAGTACTGGGAGACGACCTAGCGGCAGTGAAGTTATACCGAACACCCTCGTAGATGAAGTCAATACTGAAAACGGTTTTCAGAGTGTCCTTGGAGGGGACTTGACCTTTGTCGAGAATTTTACGGAAGTCTGAATAACATTCTTCGGATGCGACATGGGCTTTCGTAACGGCACCACATATTACAGCTAGAGTAGCATCGGGGCGTTCGGCGGTAAGGTTGTTACTAATAAGTGTATCCAGCCAACCAGTGGTGAACGTGTTTTCAGTGAAAGCCTGAGTCTCCAACAGCTTGATAAGGTATTCAACTGTTGTCCTGAAATCACCACGGATGCTGAGTTCTTTGAGAGCAACGACCATGTTCTTTCGGCTCTCCGTCCGGTCAGCTCCATAAGCAAAAATGTGTCCGAACTGTGAATCGGCGAACTCATGCAGACCACCGGCGGAACCAACGGAGAAGTATCCCCACACATTCGTATTACTTCGGAAGTTGAGCTCTTGAAGGGTACCGCTAGAAGGTTTGAAACCAGCGTCGGGATTCTCAGCCGTAATACGAACTGCGACGACATGTCCTTTAGGTCGAGGCCTACGGTGGACCCGCTCGCTTTCTGGTTTGACCATGTCAAAGTCGATCTCCGAAGCACCACTCGGAGCACCGTAAAGTTGTCGAATGTCACGAATGCGATGGAGCGGGATACCCATAGCAATTTGTAATTGAGCAGCAGGGAGATTGACACCTGTAACCATCTCGGTTGTTGGATGTTCTACTTGTAAACGAGGATTCAGCTCAAGGAAATAAAAATCGTCCTCCGCGTGGTTATACAAGTCTGCAATCAATTTCTTGCGTCAAAATCGTAGTGTTTAAACTTAATTCAATAGCACACTTACACTCCACCGTCCCGGCACTGACATAACCAACAAGCTTGGCAAGTCTAACGGCAGCGCGTTCCATCTCCTCGAACTTTTCTCGTTTAGCAATGGTCACCGGTGCCTCTTCAATAATTTTCTGATGTCTGCGTTGAACCGAGCAATCACGACCGAACAAAGATATCGCATTCCCATATTGATCTGCAAGTAACTGGACTTCTAAATGACGAGCCGACTTGGCTAATTTCATGATGAAGATGGGTGAACCTGAAAAAGGACACTATTAGAGCGTGATTATAACGGATCCGTGTTTTCTTGTACCTGGAACTTCTCCTACTACTGCATTATACGCGTTCTTGAATGCTTCCGGGGTCTCCACCTTGCGAATACCTTTACCGCCTCCACCTTCGCTAGCCTTGATCATGACCGGCCATCCTATCTTTTCGGCTCTCTCCAGTCCTTCCTCGACGGTGGTAACACAGGCATCTTTGTATGCACTGTCGGGAACAGTTACAAATCCTCCTTCGCTCAATACGGTATCACTAATTCCTGTACCACTCCAAGGCATAGTAGGAACATCCGCGCTTTGTGCAACAATTGTACTGGATATTTTATCGCCCAAACTGCGCATTGCACTTCCTGGCGGACCGATGAATACGATTTTGTTTTTGCTTGAAGCAAGAGTTTCGGGTAAACGCGGGTTTTCTGATGCATGTCCCCATCCTGCCCATACAGCATGAACACCTGCTCGTTCCGCGACGTCAACTATGAAGTCGACGTTTGCGTAGTTGTTGTTATTTGTTCCCCCAGGTACTTCGACATAACGGTCGGCCATTCGAATGTAGTCCGCATTCACCTTGAGATCCTCAGGCGTTGCCATAACTGTGAACTCGACCGCCCTATCAGTTCCGAAGGTGTCATAGCACCATTGCCTAATAGAGCGGATTTCTTTCACTGCCGCTATCCCTAATAAACAAGTTAGAAATGACATTTCGTAACATGAATGAAGTGAAAAGTACCATTATTAGCTATTAATACCTAATGTAGTTTTGTCGTGAGACTGCGGGAAAAAAGCAAGAAAAAAGGGATATGACACACTTTAGTAATGACTGTATGTCCGCCATGTTCTTTGACGAAGTTGTGAACTGGTCCGGGCCCAGCATTTTCTAGCGAGTTTCCTCCTGAACACGGTTGGGTTAGCTCTGTAAAGTGATCCGGGAAGACATGGTGTTCCTCATACCAATAAACTGCGCGACTCTAGAGTGATCATAAGTCATCGAGACGACAACCGAATTATCTTAAAAAACGTGATATGATGTATGGGGAGGAATAGGGAAGTGAAAAACGAAAATTGTGTGTCCCTTTGGACTTTTTGAATCGGTGACCTAGTGCTAGAAATTCTTTGGCGCCCGAAGTAACACTGGGGTCAGGACTAGCGCTAGATCGCTTAACCAGCCAAGTTAGACGTCATCACAGCCCAGCTTGAATATTGTTTGTGCAAAGTCATTTATTGAATTTGCAAATTGTCCATCAAAGAAGCTGTAATAAGACATGTTGGGGCAAAGAGGAACACAATCCATAATTACTTGTCATACATCGCTTGTTGCTGTCCGACTGTTCAACACTACGTAGTCCTCGCACTTGGAATACGTATCAACCAATCGTCCGTATACCTCCACTTGCTCGGGGTTCGGCCTTGCGACGATCGTCAGCTTTTCTCCCTCTTTTGATTTTAGTTCTTCAAATGTGCCATTAGCAGCTTCGTTGTGTCTCCACCAAGCAAATTGGGCCAGAAGGGCACCACCAATTCCGGCCGCTTCTTTGGTTTCCGCGATGTACACATCCATGCCAAAAAGATCCGCGCAGAGCTGTCTGATGGATTTGTTCGCTGATGAGCCGCCCGTGATAATCAATCTTTTCAACGGAGGGGCATCTTTGGGAAGCATAGCAATAATTCTCTGCTTAATAGACAGCAATTGCGACTCTACAATAGCGCGGGCATGGTGTGTGTCGGGTATGGCATCCACAGGACTACCATCTTTAAAAAAGAATTCTCCTTGAATGTTCGGCGGTATAATTTCGGGCAAGGGGAAATAGATTCCGATGAATCCATTATTTCCAGCTGGTGTTCCGTCCAACTGCGCATTGAAAACGTCCCACGATGAAGAAGAGTAACGGTTGCGTAGTTGTTCGCGGGCCAGAGCACCATTCTTATAGCAAAGCATGGCGATGTAACCCGGAGGGTCGGTTTGAGTCGGGTGGGTCAACAGATGTGATGTTGTAAATCGTTTCGGAGGCTCGCTGGCAGGCGGTATAGATAACAAAAATGTAGTCGAAGTGCCCAAAGATAAAATAGCATCTCCTGTTGTTGAGAGTCCCGCCACTGAGGCGGGATTGTCCCCAGTAAAAGGAGCTACGACACACTCTTGCGATTTCAATGAGCATGTGAACGCAATAAGAGGCAAAAATTGCCTATTCACCTTGACTAAAGCCCCAACGAGTTACCCACCAGGGACCAATTTGTCCTAAAATTGTCCCACCAGGAACGGGCTCTTCTCCCAATTTATTCCTCAATTCTGGCCCCCCACAAGCCATTAGCAATTCGTCTTCCCATTTCAAAGTCGTAATATTTAGTAGATTCATGCCACTGGCATCCGAAATCTCGATGGGAGCGAACTTTCCTAAAAGAATACTGGCGATCCACGAAGAAACCAATGAGATTCGTGCAGTGGCAGCATATATCTCAGGCTGAGTTGTTCGGATCTGTTACGGATCGTTATGAATAAGGCCTAAAAATATTGTTTCTACGTAGTGCGAGGATAACTCACTTTGGATATTTGTGGTCCGGTAAATCGCTCGTATGCGCGACTTCCTGAAATCTCGGCAAGCCGAACCGGACCTCCTACTTCTTCGTGAAGTGCGGCGCATTGTGCAGTAGTAGAAGAATCTTGCCAGATCGGCGCAACTTGGAGCGTAAATGCTCGAGGGGAGAGTTGAGTATGAAGTTTTTGTCCAGGATCCAATGATGATAGAATATCTAAGGCGTCTTTTGACCAGTAAACAGAGCCATGTTGCTATATCATGTTTGCAAAGAGGGGGATCAGAGAGTGCGTGAACTGTCATTAGAAAGGCTGTGATGATTACCTGTCCGGCCCCTGAGATGGCTGCGATTTTGCTAAAATCTACGTGTGCAGCTTGCATACGATCAAACAATAAATCAAAAGCTTCCAACCACATCTCGACGGGGCTCGTCACTTGTCCGTTTGGACCGTGCAAGGTGCCTCCGATAGTGTTGTAATGAGGAAGGTCATTCTCGAATGACACGGAATGTTCATGGAGGATCTCACAGCCAGGTGTAATAATAATCGCCTTGAGACTTTGAGTGGATAGATCAAGTCCAAGGAAAGTTGGCTCTGCGATCATCACGAGGGAATGAATGAATTCACTCTGCCTCGCTCGCCGCCAAGAAACCAGGTACTTGGGAAGGAAGTGGGAATTGACTCGGAGATTTCCGGACCGGTCGGCAATCGCCCGGCGTCCTTTGCACTTGTCGCGTACAGTCTTTAGACAGTGAGTCCTCTCGACATTTGATTATTCAGAATTGAAGTATGTCAAGAATAAATGAAGTCCCATCTACTTCATTTCGCTTCGTTTTCAAGTACCACCGACACCTAGAAGGAGGGCACCAGCGAACATCATACGTTTCTCTTTTTTCGTTATTGCATCCGCCCTGTCTACATATGAAAATACAAGTTTATTTATGAAGAAGAACAAGAACTAAACCTAAGATGGAGTATAGAAAGATGCGCATGTCGCGGGAATTTCTCAAATCACTACTTTGTGATAGAACCTCAGCCTGGTTGTGCTGTAACTCTATTATAAATAATTTTTTTCTTGAAAACCTCTCCTAAACTTTCCAGAATTAAGGTATGTGGAGAAAAAGGTTCCAATTTGAACAAAAGTGAGAAGTTGGAATAAATTAAAGGCCTATTCTTGGCTCGACTCGGGTGTGCCAGTACTGACAATTGGAATTAAAAAGCGACCAATAGTCTTTTAAGGCAAAACTCAAAAATAATAGTCTTTGTTATCCCCTCCTCGTATAGGGTAGCACCTCACGCCCTCTGACGTACCGAGCACATGCTGCGGGTACCAGAACGGTTCTCGTCCTCGGATTTTCCAGGCATCGATCTGCATGGCTGACTCGGATCTTTCGACTGGACTTATCTGTCATAGTTTTCCGGAAGAAAAAAGTTCCTGACTCCTCGAATTCTCATGTTCTCAATTCATCATGTGTGAAAGATGTGTGAAAAGGATCCGATAACCAGCAAATGCCCTGTCTCCATATTATCTGACTGTTGCGGTACTCGCTGCTGGTGTGGTACTCCGCGATTACATAACGCACATATATACCCCCTCGAACAATACGTCTTTTCCGCGCCTCTCCTCTTTCCTCTTTTTCCCAAGGCTCCTTTTCCGCTAAAAATTCTGTTTTCTTGGAAATGTCTGACCAGAATCAATGCGGCAATGTCGACAATGAAGTCAGCCTCTTCGGCGTCCGAGTGGCCTCTGTCTTCATTATCCTGGCCACTTCAATGACAGGGGCTTTCTTTCCAGTCCTCACTCGCAAATCAACGGTCATCGCAGTTCCCGAGGTTGTGTTCCAGTACGTTACCCAAAGTTTATGGAGACGTTTGTCCATTTAATTTCGTCAAAACCCTCAGATTCGCCAAGTACTTCGGTTCTGGAGTCATTGTGAGTCCTCATTTCCCGCATGAAAAGTTTACCCGCCTCAAAAAAAATCTCTCAGATAGCGACGGCTTTCATTCATTTGTTGTCTCCAGCAATCTCGGAATTAACGGCGCCATGTCTGGGCCCTGCATGGCAGATCTATGTATGTTCCTTGGTTTCGTCTTGGCCCATGGATCGCTAATCCTGAGTACTGAACTCACAAACACAGCCTTATCCCTTGGCTATTTCAATGGCTAGCGTCCTTGGTATCTTCTTTTTGGAATTACTTGCCTTCCGCTGGGGAACCGCGAAATTAGCGAAGATAGGCAAGAAGGCATACGGTTCGTATTTCAGTTCTCTTGACACGTCCATTGGTTGACGTGTCACCGGGGCAGATGTTCACGGTCATGGTCTAAATGCGCATAGTGCACATGGACCAGAGCAAACTGTAGTTAATGAAAAGGCGTCCAGCCATGATGAAGAGTCTGCGATTGCAATGGCAATGGCAGAAAATCCTTTGGAATCAGGAATGGCTCAAGTCATTGGAGTTGCCATCTTGGAATTTGGTGTCCTTTTCCACAGTGTTCTCATCGGGTTGACTTTGGCTGTTGACCCGAATTTCAAAGTTTTGTTCGTCGTGATTGTTTTCCACCGTAAGTTTACCATTTTTTCCCCTTCCCGGGCCCGCGTTCGTAAGAAGCTCCTTACCATCCTTAATGTTGCGCAGAAATGTTCGAAGGTCTTGGTCTTGGAGCCCGTCTCGCTTATCTCGACTTACCACAAGGTTATCGGTGGGCTCCTTATGTTGGCGCCGCCCTTTACGGCTGCACGACTCCCATTGGTATCGCTGCTGGCCTGGGTGTGAGGACGACCTACAATCCAAACAGCACGACCGCCTCAATCGTCAGTGGTGTTCTTGATTCCATTAGTTCCGG
The DNA here is from genome assembly GCA_027605045.1 of Phallus indusiatus. NCBI lineage: Eukaryota > Fungi > Basidiomycota > Agaricomycetes > Phallales > Phallaceae > Phallus > Phallus indusiatus. The sequence goes on from JAQFWX010000008.1 coordinate 1,402,398, forward strand.
AATTTTATTGTACACTGGTCTTGTTGAGGTACGTTCTTGGCATCATTGTTTCGCGTGAAAAGAAAACTCCATTAACATTGTGGGAAAATACTCTGTAGCTACTCGCTCACGAATTTTTATTCAATCCCGACATGCCAAAGATGTCGAACAAGAAACTATTCTTCGCTCTTGCCACCATGGTGTTTGGTGCGGGTATAATGGCTTTACTTGGAAGATGGGCCTGATGGATATCTTTAACGAATTACGTGTTTCTCGAGATATTCGGGAAAGCGGCTGTACAAGCTGCCTCTTGTTTCAGTAAACATGATGTCATTATTATGTAGAACTATATGATGTTGATTTTTTTAGTTTATTTTCTTGCGTGGAACAGCAGCGATATTAATCATGGATGAGATCCTTCCCCACATGTCGATGGTCATGACGAAGGGAATCAAGAGAAAGGGCACATAGCTGCTCAAAAGGATCGCACGTTGAAGGTCGGTTATACCACCAGGCGAAATTTTTGGATGAACTGAGGGTGTCTCGAGGACTAGCCACACACAAGGGAATGTGGCGACCGTTGTGACCGTCCCGTAAACCAGCAAAAGTAGATAACTTTGGCGCAAGTCTGCAACAGCCGAGCAAAATATTGAAACTGCGAACCAGGAAGAAGAAAAAACCACACATACCAAACCACAAGTTGTAGACGGCGATCAGATAGGTTGGAAATTGAAACAGCCTCAAAACAAAAACAAAAAAAGAATCAACTCCCGAATATTTACCGCAAAGATTGAAGGAAAAATTTTACAATTCAATCCACAGAAGAGAGCGGAACCAAGCAAATGACAGATCCGTACCCATCGCACCTCGAATCAAAGGATCGCCAGAGAACGTTAAATACCAATCAATGTTCTTCGCGATGAACTGCGGTCTCATGTGCGACGGTACAAGAGGTTGCACATCCATGAACACAAAAGCAATTATGTGAACCTAATAATCGATGAAGGCTACAATCTGAAACGTGATACGCCTCACGTACGATGAAGAAACATAAATAAAGGAAATCCAAAGGTCGAGAAGATAAAGGACGTCTAACGGGCATAGCGTCGTACTTTGTTACTTTGTGGCGACAGAAATTGAGCTACCTCCGGCAAACGCCGATGGTGACGAAAGTTGGAGCTTAGTACCCGGTATTTGGTTCGGTGTATGTGGTTCAAAAGCCGTCGTCTTCTCATTATTCCAATTATTCGTAAGAAACAATTGGAAATGGCGGTGACATCTCTCAATAACCAAAACGATGTTATTCTTTCACGTTTATAAGCAATCGCATAGACAGGGTACTTTACTTCGATCAAACTCTATTTTTTCTACCGATCAAGTGTTCGAAGGACCTTCACTTGTATACTTCTCGAAACCGAAGTATTCTCTTCCAATGGTTCGATAAACTTCCAAATCAACGGCCATTTTCCTAAACGGAGCATGTTAGTTACAAGTGACTAATCGCAAGCATAATCGTTTATGCTTACTCTTCCAAGGTTGCCCGTATCGGTACTCCTAAGCCTTTATAGGTTTTTGGACGGTCTTGAATACGCTTCAACCACGCTTGAATATTATTGTATGGTTCAAGTGCGACATCGATGAAAGGTCCGTTCATCAACCTATTTACATAAGTGAGTCTCTCGCGCACTGCTACGATGTGTTGTTTTACCAGGTGCTTTAGGATTCAGTATCATTTACTGAGGGAAAAAAAGGGAAGAAATTCGACATACAATGTTTTTATATCAGCTAATCCATAGTGATGTCCAACAAGCCATTCACGTCCTTCAAGTCGTTTTTCAACTACAGAGTAAAGCCGTTTTACTTCATCCTGTCAACGGTAGGTAAGTACAATAAAATTCAGCCATTTTAGAAAATGACTCACAACGTAACGGCGCGTTGCGTAGGGAATATCCTCTGGAGCGAATTTAATAAAGTGACTCCTAAAATTTCGAATGAGTCAAATACAGATGATGTTATTTACAAGCTAAAGCTTGTCCTTACGCCTGTCCTTGCCTAGGGAATCACCATACAATTAATCAAGTTGGTGAACCGAGTTGACGCAGAAAGCAAATGAACAAACATTGGTCCTATTCCACCATGGGCAAAGAATAGCCATTGAAGGTCTTCGCTGTACAAATCAGGCTCCTTGATAGGATCAAAAGATATTTTATGATCTATATCAAAACGTTGTGCAAGGTCTAAATTCGAAAGGTACCAGGATTATATCACATTATTTATTTGTGTCAGATGAACTTACACAATAATATAGCTGATGATTCAAAAACGGCGAAATCATTGCTATGATCAACAATAGCGGGCGAACGACCTGAAGTGCTGATTTCTCAGAAGGCTTTGCATACGAGGAAATTATGTACGCTTGAAGACATGCCATTGGGATTGATTTTCAAGTACCACTCGCTTTTCTGCTCTTTCTCTTGAAAATTTAACTCTTTAACGTTATCTGCCGGAACGAACTTGAAGGGATAAACATAAAGAATTTTATTGCACCACTCACAAGTAATGCCCAGTTCTTCAAGAGCCACCGAAACGGATTGCCCTAAAAGGGGAGGTCTATTAACCAGACATTTTTGACAACAAGACTATTTTCGATACCGTGTGGGGAAGAAAAAGTATACAAGGTGATTATTGCAGATTCAGACATGATGGAATTTCCCAGGGCTTTCCAGGTAAGGAAATCGCCAATGATTTCAGTAAGGATGGCTTTTTGTATATGAAAAGGATTCAAACGACTCACTGAAAATAAAATTTATATATGTATGTTGCTTTAGTGGTAAAAGGTTTCAGAGGGTTGATTTCGCTTCCGAATCATGACTACTGGTGACTCATCCAACAATAGGACCTTCGAAAATATGTTGATTCACCAAACCCAAGGCTAATCGGCCTGCGATTGAAATTTGAAGCGATGACCGCCAAAAAAACATCATGTTATCGTGAGCATCACGAGTTATATTTATGTACATCTGAACCAGTACAACGGAAAGCCGCTGAGTCGTCGGACCCGCTGTCAAAGCCACGTATGTATATGCATATTGTGTTAGTAAGAAAACTAACATCGCTTGAATATCACATCTCTTCGATCATTCCGCACTTTCGGTGTCATACAATTGAATTAGATGAGAAAATGACCGGTGTAAAGCGACAATTGGAAATATAAGTTACGGTGATCAATCCTCCATCCACTCGGCGACTTTCCGCCTAGAATGATACAGATGAGTAAAAGTAGGTAAAAGTACGCTTAAACTCAATCGTTAATCCAATCAAAATGGTCTATGGAGCAGATCTGTATTTCGTAACTATGGAAGAAAAAGAGAGAAAAAAAAATTATAAAGAGAAAGCACGATATTATCAGGCATATAAGTCGTCATCCGCTGTGTCTTCGCCGAATCCAGCATTAGAGGCAGGCTCTGCTGCTGGAGGACGCCCTTCGTTTTCTGGGAATTTGAATGAGCCAAACCCTCGTGATTGTTGAAGATTCTGTACAGAAAGGGATAAGTAACAAGCGTAGGTGAGTTAAAACGATACAAAAGCTTACTTGAGAGAACATGTCATATCGTTTGATATCTGTATCCGAGACTGAACGACGAGCGTATTTCATCGCCTCCTCAAAGTGTGCACTTTTGTAAAGAACATACGTTAAAAAGGGAGAATCTTGTTTTCTCTGAAACAAGATACTTACACAGTGATTTCTGGGACGGGGTCCTCTTCCTCATCTTCCATTGTCTCCTCACCATTTTGTTCTTTAGCCCGTTTTTCTCTTTGTCTACGAATATCAGACTCGATGCTTTCACGAATAGCCAACTTGGCAGCACGCTGGCAAATCTCGGTAAGATCGGCACCAGAGAATCCACGAGTGTTCTTTGCAAGGTACGTTAAATCGACGGATGCAGCAACAGGAGACTTGCGGAGAGTAGCCTTCAAGATAGACAAACGAGATGGCTCATCGGGTAGAGGAATATAAATAAGTTGATCAAGACGACCGGGACGGAGCAAAGCCGGATCAATTTGATCGGGACGATTCGTCGCTCCGATAATGAAAACGTTCTTCTTCGTGTTCATACCGTCCATTTCGGTAAGAATCTGATTCAACACACGATCACCTGCACCTCCTCCGTCACCGGCAGAACTTCCACGAGCTTTGGCAATTGAATCCAATTCGTCGAAGAACATGACACATGGCGCGGCAGCACGAGCTTTGTCGAACACGTCACGGACGTTGGCTTCTGACTCACCGAACCACATGGTCAAAAGCTCGGGACCCTGTAACACAACGTTTCATTTGCGCCCATACAATATGAGAGAAGAAATCTACCTTGATACTAATAAAGTTGGCTTGACATTCATTGGCAATAGCCTTCGCGAGCAGTGTTTTACCGGTACCAGGAGGACCATAGAACAAAACACCCTTGGACGGTGACATACCGTACTTGAGGAATTTTTCTGGATGCTCGACAGGATACTGAACGGTTTCTTGTAACTCCAACTTGACCTTGTCCAAACCACCAATGTCGTCCCAAGTAACAGTGGGAACCTCCACGACAGTCTCCCGAAGAGCCGATGGGTTAGAGACGCCGAGCGCGAAGCGGAAGTTCTCCATTGTGACACCAAGAGAATCAAGAACTTCAGCATCAATAGTGTCTTCATCAAGATCAATAAGATCCATCTTTTCACGAATCTGTTGCATGGCCGCTTCCGAGCATAACGATGCAATATCTGAACCGACGTAACCGTGCGTATCGGCAGCGATTTGTTCCAAGTCAACGTCGTCGGCGAGTTTCATGTTCTTAGTGTGAATGCGGAGAATCTCCAGACGGCCAGTTGGGTCGGGAATACCGATATCGACTTCACGGTCGAAACGACCGAACCGTCTCAAAGCAGGATCAATAGAGTTGGGACGATTTGTAGCAGCCATGACGACGACATTTGATCTAGCCTTGAGACCATCCATAAGAGTCAAAAGCTGAGAGACAACACGACGTTCGACCTCGCCATTAGTCTGCCAAGGAAGAGATGATAAGAAAACGGTTTAGAAGAAGAACAAGCAGCTAAGAATAACCTTTTCACGTTTAGGTGCAATAGAATCGATTTCGTCAATAAATATGATAGCCGGAGAATTCTTTTCTGCTTCTTCGAATGCTTTCCGCAAGTTGCTCTCACTTTCGCCGGCCATTTTGCTCATGATTTCGGGACCGTTGATTAGGAAAAAGAAAGCACCAGTTTCATTGGCAACCGCACGAGCCATGAGTGTTTTACCGGTACCAGGAGGTCCGTACATTAAAATACCGCGAGGAGGTTTGATACCGATGGATTTGAATAGCTGTGGATGGCGGAGGGGTAGTTCGACGAGTTCACGTATCTGCGCCATTTGTTTCCGGCAGCCACCAATGTCGTCATACCCGACTTCTGCGAGATTTGCTTCTTCGTCCTCTCTTTTGACTGGATCTCCCTCTGAACGAAAAAGTTGAGATGCAGTTTAGAGGAAAAGTGTAAATGGGTTCGACTTACCGGTATGAATGACGGTGTCTTGTGCTACTATACAGTATTCCGCTGGATCGGTTTCTATTACTTTGAACTCGACCGTTCGCATGCCCCCTCGAACCAAGAAAGTGTCTCCTCGTCGTACGGGACGATAAGCCTCAACGAAGTATGGCTAGAGAAAGCGGGATTAGGTCACAATTAGAACTTGGACATGTTGGCTCACCTTGATATAGACTTCGAAAAGATTGCCACTCAACCCTAAGAAAAATTGAATAAAAGAGAAAATTAAAAGCTAGTATAAGCGAACCTTCTACTGAATCATCGAACGGTAAGATGTGAACACGTTTGCCGTATTTGATGTCGTGACATGGGTGAACATTACACAAGTCGCCCAGTTTCACCCGCAAGTTATTACGAGCCACTATAGGAACATAAGGCAACGTGTATGGCGTAATAAGCTTTGCACCATACCTTTGTTCATTTGAATTTTTCCCTCTTCCACGTCATCCGAGCTCAAGCAAATAAGAACTAGACACAAGGTTGAGTGGCTTGATGCATGGTGAAAATAAGGAATATATAGTACCACTATCGCGTCTCTTTTTGCCTCTAAAATGAACGCGGTAAGCACGCAAAGAAAGTGTATCAAAACTAAAAAGAAGCAGTTACCTGACGATAATTGTGTCACCACGGAAGAGCTGGAGAAGTTCCATGGTGGCAGGGTTCATGGTGGCCACTAGTTGAGAAAACGTGTCAGCAAAAAGACAAGAAATGAATCATTGAAACGGTTTCGTCCTTACCTGAATTGTCATCTGAAGTGGCTTCATCGACTATAAGACGATTTGGCCTGCAGAGTTGCAAAGTTGCAATTTTGTCACGAAGTGCATAAAGAGCTGCAAAGAACGTAGATACTTACGACTTCTTTGGTCTAAGGATGGCAGTGGAGGTATCATCCTCTCGCTTTGGTGGAGCTCCAGATGGGTCAGCCATGAGATGCAGGAATGAAGAGTAATTGCTTGGTTGGTTGTGGTTGAAGAGAAAGAGACGTTACGGCGAGTTACAGCAGGACGGTGTTCTAGGGGATGGGTGACGCGGCCTCTGCGCTTTCCCACGAAACAATTAGGGTTGAGTCCCAAGCGAACAAGGCAGTGGTCGAGTTTTATTGAACATTCGAGTATATTCTTTGGAAATGTGTATTTACGTATGGAGATATATAATATTAAAAATAAGAAACCATTGCCGAGATGCCCCTGTGGTTATATTACGCGCTAGATTACGCTGTGGATACTGAAGTACTGATATCTCAGTGCTACTTTTCGTTTTTCTTTCACTTTCTGGTGACGGGTATTCTATTATAGCGGGTCTGGGTATGCCATTGGACAACGTGCTGCATACCTTGCCCTTACTGACGGCGCTCCCTGTAGTCTAGACTCCCCAAACAGCCTGACGGCCTTGACAGTGCACGTCCTCCTAGAATAAAAAATATGATGATGACATACCGTGTGAAGCATATTTAAAACTGAGCAGCTGCGGCTCGATCCCTCTCTGTCAATTCTCCGACCGCTTCGACTCTTGCTTGCAGCTATTCCCCTCCGTCGCCGACGCCTTCCCGGATTTGTGCGGGTCAGTGCAGTGTATACCGGGTGATTCCCATGCCATTTCCATGGCTTGACAAAAGAGAAAGACAAGATGCGGCTCCGGTCTTGCCAGTATCCGCTATGGGCACAAGTGACGCCCATGACCACCATCCCAGTACTCAAAAGAAGAAATCGGTTAGTTTCAGAAACATCTCCTGGGCCTCCTTCTGGGCCGCGTTCAAGGAGCGACTAGGTTCTGGCAGCGCTCTCAGCGAGTCTCTTTTACTCGAGTCTGGCGATCTTGATCTCGAGAAAATTGACCCTGCTCTCATACACCCACTCCCCAACTTGTCCGCCAACAACGAGAACAATAATACCCCTGCCGATGAAGATGAAGGTCCAATTGACGAAATCGTCGTTGACAATCTAATGTCCTCAGACGAAACAACCCATCGCACGCCAACAGATCTTCTCGCAACTGGCACGGGCGGTAGTCCCGAAAAGCCTGTTCCTATTCATGAAAGTCACCCAGGTACTACCGGAACAGACAATGACGGCAATCTCTCCATTTCAGAGTTTGCTTGGGTTCACTCTGTTTGGACCGCTTTTCGCTGGAGACTTTATCCCACCATCGAGCGATTTTTTTTCTTGCAATTTCAAGATGAGGCTATGGAAGCTCAGTTTTCCCGCGAGGTGTGGTTCACCACCAAACAACTGGCCTTATGGGCAAGGTGATCCCTTTGTTTTCCCACTCCCAAACATGACGTTTTGACTAATTCAACCAGTTTATTTTACGTTCTCAATTGGATCATCGGTTGCGTTCTGCTACCCGCTCCCCATCCTTTGATGGAACGAATATACTACTGGGGTGTAAGAATTCCTTCCCAATTAGTGTTGACGCCAATCTCAAGTTTCTATCACAAATGGAATTGTAGATTGCCCCTGTCATAACTTTACCTCTTGTCTTCTTTGTCGCATTCGATTTTCGTCGACGTTATAATCTTTTTTACCAAATTTACTTGGCTTGTGCTACCTGGTCTTGGTATGTTCCTCAACGTGGTTCTCCCCCCAAACCTCTCAAGTATTGACTACACACTTTTAGGGTTCTATATCAGTGTCTTTTGTATGATATCAATGCTCGTTTTCTTCAGACTTTATTCACTAATCTGGCTCTCAGTCTTATTCTTTGTGGTTTTTATCCGGGTCAAAAAATGTATTTTTCATGCAGTGGCAGGGATTTTCTTGGGTTACTTTAGTGCGTTCTTTCATCAACACTCGCTCTTCTTCACTCAGAGATAATAATAATCTCTTCTCAAACAGTTATGCTTCCGCACTACCAGCAATTTCTCTTTTCGCTTTGGGTCAACAACGTCTTTTTGTCCTCTTTCCTGCAATCGGTGTCGTTGTTGTAATGTCCGTTTGGATCGTTCCTTTCCGTCATACGTGGGCTAGGAGTGAGTTTACCCAACTTTGCATATGACACTATCGATCTGAAACGTTCTTTAGGTGTTTTGAATGTATTTGTATTTCAGGTATTTGCGTTTTGCTGTGCGCCGTCATCTATTGACATCCTATCAAGATGTTTCTTTTGTGGTTACATTATTTACGGGAAAATGTATGTTCTAAATACTGATATCCCGCGCACCAGGTCATGCTGATCGTATTATAAAGGCCGATCGACGATTATACTCCTTACGCGAACAACTCAAAATTCAAGTTTGTATATATCTTGTATATTCATGTCTCCCCCTTTGACCCCTTCTGGAAAAACAGTTTCGGGCGACTCAAAAAGCACAAATTAATGAACGTCAAGCTGGTACGTTGTCCCTTTACAATTTGACTCCCTTTTTTTGATCGATATCTCTAAAGCTGACAGCAAACGCCGATTGACATCGTACATCTTTCATGAGGTAAGCACTTTATCTCGGAAAGGAAAATGGGGGTGCTTCATTCTGATGGGACTTGATAGGTTCGAGTGCCGCTGAACACCGCCTGTCAGTATATTTGAATAAAACAAGGCGATGCGTGTCAAAATCTGACAATCTTTATCATTTAGTACTAGCCGTCCAAAATATGGAAGCTAACGACTCAATCCCAAAGGGACAAGAAATAGAGTTTGCCGCACTAGAAGGGAGTCTAAGTATGATGTCCAAGGGTACGCTGCATCTTTCTCAACACATGCTAAAAAAACGTTTCCCTTTTTGTTAACGTTGCACTAAATTAGTACTCAATGACGTCTTGGATTTCAACCGCATGGACTCTGGCCGATTCGAGTCTGTCAACCGTCCGTATACGTTTCATACAGCTCTTCGTTCAATGCTTGTTCCGTTGCAATTGGCTGCTGACGTCCGCGGTCTGGAGTTGTGCACAGATATGGACAAACGCTTAGACGAGGTGGGTTACATTCTGCTTTTTCTGTTCTATGCTTATTCTTCTTACTTAGACGGCTCGAAGAGCTTGGTATCGCGCTTTGGATGAATCACCCGAATGGATTGAACAAAAGCTCCGTGAACACCCAAACGAAGAAGGAATTGTCGTCGGAGATGAAATGCGTCTACGGCAGATCATCACAAACCTAACAAGGTTAGACACTATTCATAATCACTGCCATCGAAGGGACCATGTTTTTCCTAACTGTATGTGTAGCAATGCCTGTAAATTCACGTCAACAGGCGGTAAAATCACTGTACGGACTAAATTGTTATATCCTGTCCTAAAGTCGGCGGAAGACCAAGAGCCTTCGGTGAAATCTATGAACCCGAGTCTTTCGGCTTTCCGACTTAGCCAGCACGATGCACTTCATTCACCTCATTCGGACAATATTGTCGTTCGAATAGAAATTGAGGATACGGGTGTTGGTATTCGGTAAGTGAATGCGTGATTTTCATCCAGATAATTTCAATTGACCTTGTATTATTTACAGAGCTCGAGATTTAGTAGATAAGAAGCTGTTCAGTCCTTATGTTCAAACGGAGGTGCATATTTCATTTCATTTCCTTTCTTTTGTTCTTTCAGCTGAGCATCAAGTAGATTGGTCGAAGACAAGGTAATTGTACCGCCCCCGAAATTTGTTTATCTTATATGAAAGCCGCGGTTTCTAGGTGGCAAGGGAACCGGACTTGGGTTAGCTTTAGTTCGTCATATCGTCCAGTTGTCTGGCGGTCGTCTTGGGTATTATCATCTATCTAATAATCACCGTGACTTCGTCGTTAACATAATACGTTTTACAGCGTTCGTAGCCAACTTGGAGTTGGAAGTACCTTTTGGGTCGAGCTGCGATTAGGAGTCGGCAAGAGAGCTCTAGCGAAGCATGGAAGCGCAACCGGATCCGATATCATAGCAGATGCGCATCTTTATTCGGATTTTCAGAAAAACGTCATGTTTGATACATCCACGATGAATCATGCTGCCAGACGGTATAAGGGTTCTTTCCCCGTAACGGCTCGGACATCAGCTCTAAAGTCTATCATGGACCAAGGTGAGCGAGTGTCTCAGGTTTGTATACTCGTAGATAATTAGATTGATACAATGTTAGGCGGACTCGTCGAACTTGCGCCGAGAAGATCTTTGATGTCTACAGGACAACGGTTACCATTGACAAGATCAGATACAGAAACGCCCAGCTCTTCAGAAACAACAGCAGTCGAGCTGGATTATATGCCTGCCAAGTCAAGTGCAAGCACAAGCCGACCGACGTTCATAGCTCTACCGGAGCGCGAAACGATGAATACGTCAAATGCTCTTCCGACACCGGTGAAACCACCTTCACCTCCATATGCGGCGGGCGGCAAATCAATTGGCACGTCATCGTCGTCCCCGCGTCCCTCTTTGCACCTGGACACACCTTTACACGCACTAGTGGTGGATGATGACGGTGTAACCAGACAGCTGATGAGCCGTCTTCTTGCCCGGTTGGGAGTTACGGTCACATGTGCTGAAAATGGCGCTGTCGCATTAGATCTCATCTTGAGCACCAATTGTTCGCCATCCAAGTCGGACCAGCAGCCATCAATACGTGGCGACGGTTCTCCTGAACCGTCTGCTCATACAGATAATAAATATGACATAATTTTCCTCGATAATCAAATGGTAAAGAGCATCATTTGTTGGTCAATAGTTTTCCTATCTAAACTCCTTTTTTTTCCCAGCCTGTTATGACCGGACTGGAAGTCATACAAAAACTTCGAAGTCTCGGACGATCGGATTTCGTAGTTGGTATGTAAAAGGTTTTTGCTGTTATAGTGTACCTAGTCTTAACCAAAACTAGGTGTGACTGGAAATGCCCTTCTTTCAGATCAAGAAGAATATCTAGAAGCTGGAGTCAATAGGTATGATCTGATCGGGATATATAACCGTTTTTCAAGTTGAGCGGTCACTGACTGACTTTTGAACTTCCTTCAAATAGGGTACTCACGAAACCAGTTCACGAACGTAATTTGAAAACGGCATTGAATGCTGCTGACATTCTTCGAAAGCAAGCCTCGACACCAAAATCAGAACTTGGATTGGACTCGCTTGAAGTCGCTCGCTAATTCGGAATCATTCGAGGATTGTATAGCGTTTCTGTTAGTATTGTTTGTTTTATCTTTATCTCACCTCCTCTCTCCTTTCATTGTTACATAAAACGTACTTTATTACTTTCACGTATTATAAGTATAGGTAAGCACTCACGCTGCCACTATACGTTAGATAGGTTCTATGATATGACGAAAACTATATATAATTCCCAACTTGTATCTTTAGAAATCTGACAAACACGAGATATTTGCCCGCACAAGCTCCTAGTATACTTGGTATTTGTTGTATAATTAGCGCCCGGAGACCACTCCCTGTCAGCCGTCATGAGCGCCTTCACCAAAAGGTATGCCCTTCGTACATCTGCTTTTTAACGCTGTTTTGAATGTAGTATAATGCAGTAAATTGGACTTATTAGTTCGTGTACGATATAACAATCCGATTCCGCCGCCCCCATTTCCTCCAAAACTCGTCAAAATCGCCACAGACACAACTCGATATGCTCGTCCAGAGTTCACAGCAGAATTAGCTTATGAAGCACCTTTGCCTATGGTTGTTGATGCAGAATGTGGCATGCCTTTAGACCTTGGTAAATGGGAGTGTCTATGGGAGGAGAACGCCGACAAATCAAGTCAGTTATTTGTGCACTTTTTTTGTTGTTGCTTTTCTACGGCACTAAACGTTTACATGTTTTAGCGTTGAATCCTAGCGCGATGAACAAGCCCGAATTAGATCCAGAAGATCAATTTCTAGTTTCAGATGCGTACTCTATGCCAGGCCAGTTGCTCAATGGCACGTCGAACGGTCCAGCAACACCAGCCGCACCGATACATGTCTCATGGCTACGAAAAACCGAGTATATCACTCGTGACACCTTTCAACGGACATCGTCGTTTCAAGATATGTTAGTCCACTATTATATATATATATATATCGTTTCTCACCTAACTAAATATTATCTCTAGCAAGCCAGTCGAAGAGTTCGCAGCTGATATTTCTCGGGCGGCCCAAATTCGCGATATTGAATCTACTTTCTCTGCTGCTAATGATTCATTCGATCTGGCAGAACTCAAACATCCTAATAAACCTGGTGTAACTGCTGTGGCTTCATATGATATATTGCCTGATGCCGAGATATGGGCCAATGCATATGATTTGTTCAAGTTCTCCGAACGCCCTGGAGAGAGAAACATTGACGTATGTGTTTTTTTTCCTTTCCTTTTTCCTTTTCCTTCTTATATATTCTCTTCAGACGGAAGATCCGCGACTGGACTGTGCGATTCTCCGACCAATGGAGTCTGACGGCGATCACTTCTTAGCTTATTATCTTACCAAAGACGATGCACCAGCAGAGCTATTTAGGGAGTGTCGGCACCTTGACGACTCTAAAAATCCGGTGTGTAGTTATTCAAACATCTTGCAATCTGAACCCTAATAATTCTTGTTTCAAGGTTACATCGTTTAATTGGATACGAGATTACGAGACGGTCAAAATCGAGCAAGACGTACCGAATGAATTCCTCTTGGTTTTAGATGATGGTGATCTACCTCCTCTCCGCAGAACCGAAGACGGTTCTCTAGAACGGCGGTCAAAAGGAGCCTATTATAAAAACATAGAACGCAAGATCACACTCAAAAAACGACGTGTTAATGTGGGTCCCTTTCCTCCCATTGCTCAATCCAGGTATCTAACCAGTTTATGTAGATAAATGAAGCCGTGGCATATACTGACAAATGGGACGTAATTCACCTGTCTCATGCACCGTTAGGCGCAGAAGAGGCAGAGGAGCGTAAAGAGGCTCAAGCTGAGGTTACTGATCCCATGTTCCTATTTTCTCGGGCTGAAGGAGAACAAGATGGAGATGGAGAGGCTGATGGCGATGGCGAAGTTGATGCTGAACATGATGAAGTGGACGATTTCCGCGGAAACGCAACGAACGGCCACGTGGAAGTTTAGCGTTTAGAGAGCAGAGATTGAAGTTTTTCCTGTATTGTTATTACCGTAGTGTTTGTATCATACATATATCAAATATACTCCGTAGTTTGGATAAATTGTCAGATGCGTCTTCAGTACCGGCGACTGCTGTATTAAATACTTAGCACGCGTATAATACGCGCTGGTTACGCGTTCGAATCGGAGTTCTAAAGCGAAGCGGCGGTGTATAAAAGGTTTCAAACACCTGAATTACTGTTTCCTTGATTCTTCCACGATCAAAACGCCTATGAAGAAAATCCCGTGGCAGTGGCGAGGTTGGCACTCTGTTCTGCAGAGAGTCGACATTGACGTCGTCCGTTTGGCCACACTTACCTTGTTACGTCTAAAGAAACGGACTATGATAAGCATCTGAGGCGTTTCTGTTTGTCGTGGATTTTGCTTCGCACATTATTTTATCTTGTTTTTGTTATTGTTTTTGTGTCAAATATACTTTTTTCTGCTTTTTGTTAATGATTCAAGAATCAGCTCAACCTGTAGCATAATGTTGTTACTGTTTCTCGATGTAAAAAAATTGGTTCCATTAAAAGTTGACATCGTCCTTCACGGCGGTAGCAAAATGTACAAATGTTATTAAGTGGCCAACTATGCTATTTCAATTTTCAACCAACTCATTGCTAAAATTTACTTTCCAAGCGCTAATTACATGTAGGGCATATGTGTGGAGTAAATGAGAAGAAAAAATATAAATAGATGAAGGTATACATATCCTCAAACAAACAGCGCGACGAGATTATCGCCACCGTGTTGTTGAGGGACGAGGGGAATTAGGTGGAGAGGAGGAATGATTCCCAAAGAATGTCGCTGTTGAAGGCGGGGGGGAGGATAAGGATCCGGGTAAGTAAAGCGGAATAGTTGGGACAAGCTCTACAACTTCTTGAACGACCACGGCAGGTGCTCTTGCACCGGGGGCGCGTGGTAGTTCGGTAGCTCTCATCACAGCGTGGATTCGGGGTTCCTGACTTGACTCATTCTGCCATTCACCAGATGCAGGGGTGGTGCCCAATTGAGGATTTGTTCCACGACCATCCCAGATACATCGGATTTCTGTTCCATGAATGATTTGCACCAGTCTTCCGGTATCAATATTGCGAATTTCAATAAAGCGTGGATCGAACAGGCAGACGTGCGGTGGATGGAAGGCAACGCGTTCAGCAGTTCCTTCCCACTCAAACATTATGCTTGAACGACATGGATCTCCGTACCGATCAACGTATACACCAAATTCTGATATAAGCGTCAGGAGAAAATCTAGCGAACACAACGGAAAAATGGCCCACCGTCATAACAAAGAAGGAATTCGTTGTCGGCTGTGCGACACATTCCTAGTGGCCGGCTAGATTCACAACGCTTCGCTAAGGCTGCCAAACGAGGCTCTTCCCGTTGCGGTATGCTGACACTGGTATAGCTGAACGGTAGTAGTGACATCAGTCTCGGGCTATAATCATATTTGGAAAGGGACAAGAACGAACTCGCTGAGTTCCATAATTTCGAAACCTCTGGTACAAAGGACAGCTATTCGGTTCTTCAGGAAAATGACGTCCGAGGCTTCGGTCGGTAAAAGAATTCCTGTCAAGAAATCCCATTATTCATCATGGCTAAGCTTCGAATCACATGTGTACATACACGATAATGTCGGAACCAGTCGGATCGCTGTGAACCAAACAGGCCCCTACCAAATGTCCCAGGAGCCTTAGGCTTGTCAGCAATCTTTCCTCCAACAGGTTCCAGAACATGGAATATGCTTTCAGTCTGATCGCAAAAAATTAAACAAAATACTTTCTTAGGGACTTCTTCAGTTCAACGCACCCCTTTCTTTTTCATATAAATTAGCAATGTTCGCCCATTCATCGTCCCGACTGAAAAGAACTGAACATCTTTGTGATTGTTCAGCTTCTGCGGCGTTCGATTTATGTTATGTCGTGGAGGTCCGGACGGAACAAGTGCCTCGATATGATATGCCCAGAGACTCTGAACCAAAATTGACCGCCATAAACAACAGAAGATGTGTAGTTCATACCTTATCTGCCAAGACCAAAAATATACCAAAGTCTTCCAGCATGGCACATTGAGTTACAGCTTTCAAATGAAGAACACGTCGCATGGCTAAAATAGCTTTAAGTAATCGGACAGCGGAGTATCAGACTTCTGATGCGCACATTTAGAATCGTGTCGCAATCCAATCCATACACCTTCCGAACAACCGACAGCCACAAGTCGCATACCATCAGCGGTGGCTTCGTTCGAATGTTAGTAAGACCACGGGTATAATCGCAGTGAACTCACAAAATGGAACAGAGCAAGTAACCTTCCCAGTTAAAACTTGTTCTTGATTCCAAGCCGCATTCGACTGATTCTGGAGGGAAGGAACGAGGAACGTATCAGCGCTCAACGTCTCGAGCTCGAAGGCCTGTAAGTTAGGGATGAGTATATTATCTTCAGAGAGAGTTGCTGTTACTTTATACCTTGTTATTTTCTGTTACAGTCTTTCGCAACACCAATGCCTCTTCAAGCTTGGTCTTCCACTCTGCTCGACTTTGAGCTGACTCAGCGTATAAAGTATACAAACCGCCGATTCGTCCGTTATGATGGATCGTACATGGGTAAACCGTTCGCGAATCTGTTACCATGTCGGCGGCAAGGATACTCGAGCTATCATCTATTGTTGCAGCACCAACGCCACCTCGCCCTCCTCTTTCACCGCCACGTAGGCCTCGAAGCAATCCAGTACCACGGGTTTGCGGTGGATCAGTAAAGTTAACAATATTTAGTAAATCGATGGGTATTGGCTGTATGGAAAAAAATTAGGCTTCTGATCAGGAAAGAAAAACAGAGAAGGGGGCTTACGTGACGGTTCACATGATATTTCATTACGCCGTCCTTATCCTTAGGTTTGGTCATTACCACTTGAGAGATATTTCAGATAGAGTAACTTAAAAAAGGTGACAGCAAACATACTATAATTATCAAACAGTAAAACGAAAAGTTCGCTCCAGCCATTCCATTCGAATCCAGCGTCAGCTTGACGAAGGAGTTTACCGGCATGGATCAAAACTCTAGACTCGTCGAGGAGATCCATATCCTTTCAAAAGTGCGTCAATGAGATTTGGAACAGAATAAAGGGCAGAAAACACATACCACGACTTCACCAGGTTTAAAGACGAGATTAGCGTTATATTTCCATAGCTCGACCTTTTGCTTCGAGCTAACCACACCAGGTTCTGAATCCCTTCCCAGAGCCTTAATAACGTCAAGAACCTGGGTTATCGCTTCTTTATCTTCATGATCGGCAGGTGAAGCAGACATGATGCCCTTCAATAGCAAATCGTATCGTAATAAACGGGGGATCGGTCGATAAACGAACGCCTTAATATCCAGCTTGCGAGACTCCAAATGTCTTGTACATTGCTATTAAGTAGCTCGTTAAATCTTTATCAGTACAATTGATGACACAAAAATGACTTTACCTCCACAAAACTTTTAAAAGCAGGATTATTGGCGAGCTCTTCGTCTATGCGGTAAGCGGCTATAGGATAATGGGGAATGAAGTCCATATAGGCGTCGCGCCAATTAAGAGCCGCATCGAATATCGTCGCCGTAATGCTATGTATCATTGGATGTTCTTCAAGTTGGATTTGATGTAACTTTTCAAGCATTCGTTTGTGATGCTTGAGTATTTCTCCGAAATTATAAAACACATCTTCAATAAACTGCGGTAGCCTCTCACGCGGAATGATAGGCTGGCTGGTCTCAGCTGAAACTTTTAATGGTTCAATAAATATCTAAGTTAGTTGCATTAGCAACAGTGCCTTTTCTTGGTATGATAAAATGGCACAAACCGTTTCAAGATTGCCTAGATCTTTCACATACTCCATTTCACCTTTGATCAGTTCGAATATTTGTCTATTCTCCGCGTAAGAAACAAAAGACATGGTCCACATAAAAAGAAGGATACTCACGACTGCCGAGTTACTTCTTGCTTGGTCATAGTTTCTCGAATCTCGGAAGATACCAGATCATGCCATTCAAGTTTAGAAGTAGGGCCTCGTAGCATGGCAGTTTGAAATGTCCGAAGATGGGCAACTTCAGATAGTTTTCGAATAGAATGGATCGCTTCTTGCAAAAATTCGGCGTCCGGGTTGCCTTCAGCCGTATCTTTAAATATGGCTTCCAATAAAACGGGGTATCGTTGAAGGTGTTCGGACGGTCGGGAAATAAGATGTCGAAGATCAAGACGGCGGGTACTAGGATGGCGCAAGCAAGTCTATGCATTTAGAAACAACTGGAGTTATATACGCCTTGTCCAATAGTCCAAAAAAACATACCTCATGAAACCTCCGGAATTCTTGATTATTTTCCAGCTCATCTTTCATTCGTTTTTCCGCTATTGGTAAATGGCCAATATAGTCCGGATAGGGCAACCGGAATTCAGCAGCAGCGGTAAGAAAGATATCTCCGATTCTTTGAATAATCGGTGCCTGCTCTCTTTGCCTCACATACATCGTTTCCAACAAGCGACGGTTGCACTCTCGGAGATCCAGAATATTTCCAAATACAGTGTCGATGAAGCTATCCAACTCGCCTGGTGGGATGACTTGGGGATCGTTCAAACGGAGTGGTTTTATGAAGAGCTAGAAACGAATGAATGACCAATAAACCGGAAATGGAGAGATGGCACCACACCGATTCAATTGTATCTAAATCCTGAACATACTGCTCTTCTTTTTCGACGACTTTACGAATGACCCTGAAATCGGCATGTTTCAGATAGTTTAATATAACGACAATGAGAATAAACGTACGTTTGTCTTTGGACTTCACTGTCGGGTAAGGTTCCCAGAATTTGAGGGTCAACAGATTTAGACCACTGGTCAACGCCCTTAAACAACACATCTCATTAACTCAACAACGAATCAAGGGTCTGAAACTTACAGGTCTGTCTGGAGCTTCTACAGGTAGCTCCAACGATTTTGGAAGGCTCTGGAGGTAGAAATTATTAAAAGAGGAGACCAACAAGAGAAAGAAGATACATACAGCAGCCCTCCTTGGACACCGAGGAGAGTAACATGGAAGACCTTCTGAACAACCAAGGGAATAGCACTTTGTCAGGATGGTAATAACAGCTGTCGGAAGTTCTTCCTGAGGCTGAGCTTCGATTGATCCACCTTCTTGGTCGTCAAGAAACATGTAAACGTCCTCGACACTATCGGTAAGCTGTCGACCACCCCACTCTACTTCATAGAAGAACAGCTGGCTTTGCAAGCTTCGAGCCACGCCTAACGCAATTCGGCGATCATTTGTTGAAATGCCCATATTGATGAGCAATTCTCTTTGAATTTGAGACTGTATTGTCGACTAGAAGAAGAAGAAAAGTGAATTAAGACATGCGTTTATCTAGAAACAGAGGAACGGGGCGGCTTACAACAATATCTTTTCCTGTAAAGGCACGTTGGTACGGAATACCGCCTTTAACATGTGTACCTCTTGGGACTTTATCACGGAGTCGGACGGCCAAGTGACTCAGAAGAGATAGCATAACAAAACGATCGGGATCTTCGTCAATGTCCTCATCGAATTCTTCGTCATCGTCGGGTACGGGCATAGCGCCTTTGATACTCGCAATGGTGCGTTGCAACTCCTCCTGATGACGAGCCATTCGAGAGGATTCGGCGTGTCGCGTGGTATCATGTTGCTGCTGACGAGGAGTAATCGGTGTGGTGGCCTGAGGTGACTTCATTGGAGCTGTTGGAGACTCCATTACGGGGGAATGGGAGTTATTAGACATAGCGACTGAATTTCCGCGAGAAACGCTTGTGGGAGGGGTAATCGTTGACCTAGGGTCAATAATATTGGCATCGTTATCGTAGTCGTTATACGCAGCGCCATAAAAACTGTCTCTCCCATAAACGCTGCCAGAATCAGTTATTGCACGTTGGACGTGGTGGATCGAGTGAGGAGCAGGACTGTCAATAGAGTATTGACCGCTGGAGACTGAAGCACTTCCAAAACTGGTGTGTCGGTCTATCTGTGGAGCACCGAGGGTGCTTTTGGAAGTGCTCAGGAGGCCGTCGGAGTAGCTGTGCGGACCATTGCCGTTCGAAAAGTAACTGGTGCCAGGTATGGTAGGATTAGCTGCCCCTCGAGGAAGATATGACTGAGGAGCAGAAGCGGTATATTTAGGATCAGCCCCAGCATAGGTGCCATGCCGTGCCAGCGGTTGTTGAGATTGGTGATGGGGAGGAGACAGCGAAGTTGCGCGAGTTATGTGAGGGCTGGCGGGATTCAAATCCCCGTAGGGATAACCATCTGAAATCGGTGAGGTAACTAAAGGTTGCTTTCTGTCTAGTGGAAAGTAGGACGACGTCGCTGAGGGGGGATCGCTAGGTGGTTTAGGGAGCGGTCGGTGTTGACGCGGTGATTGGGGAGGAGGTTGCTGACGGATCTGAGGTAAATATGATGATCGAGGAGAAAATTCTTCTGCTGTAAATGGATAGAAACATGTACAGGCTATTCAAGCGATGAGTTAATAAGAAAAACATACCTGATTGGAGTCGTGGACTCAGTGTTGAGGAATAGGGATGTCGCATATCGTCGACGTCGTAGTATTCTTGAGGAGAGTCTTCTACTCGCCCGTTCGACGAGGGAGAGGGACCAGTCTCGTGCATATCGGATGACATGCCGCCATCGTCTTCAACGAAACTTTTGAACACGTCGTCGTACAATTGGGTGAATCCGTCGTCTGTGGGAGTCTCAGATGGACGGGATCCTAACGGCATTTCTCTCAAACAGCCTGAGGGTTTTTATGTAACAGAACAGGTATACTTCCCGAGTCGAGGGAATCTAGTGAGTGGATCCAGGAGGTGGTCGATGAGGTTGCCCAACGTCAATCTCGGACGACCTTCGACTCGATGATTATGAAACCGGAGGTTACGCGGCAAATTCAAACTCAGTTATCAAGCACTCTCTGCCCATCACTTCGGGAGATGGATGGCAGTGATGGACGGCTTCTGGTTGGCAACGGCCTTTGCAGGCAACAAAAACGCACTGCCAGTGCTAACCAAAAACGAACGGGAACTTTGAAGTTGGTTGTGAAAATCACCTTGAAATCATTCCAGGTATGTGGAGATGCGAACAAAATGTACGAGGATCGTAAATACTCGGAACACTGGATATATTGGATAGCAGCCTGAAAGATAACACACTGCATCTCCTCAGCTTCTTGTGGGGATCGCCTCGTGACAGCAAAACTTCATGCACACATGTCTCAACTGCAAACTGCGGGCATCACCGTCTATAAAATCAAAACATCGTGCAAAAATTGACTACACAGCTGATATTAATTCATCTGGACGAAATGCATCGACATACATATAAATATTATAGTACAACTTGGCAAATGCCTAGTACATACAATCATTATCGCTTTTCTCGCGAGGGAGCGCTCGCACTAGCAGCATCAAACATTTGCCAACCAACGACATTGGTCGACGTCCAAGGCATGTCTGCATAAAATTGTGGATTGGATGGGAAAGAATCAAGGGACACGGATCCAGGCGTAATTTGAGCCAAGCCCGAGGACCAGCCGGTATTATAATTTTGATCCAATGCTTGGTCGGACGCGAACACCCTGTTTATACCCGGATTTATACCAGCATCCTGTCCATTCCCTGTGCTATTAGAATTGATATCAACAGATCCAGACGTGTACCCCCTCATCACTTGAGCAATAAAATCCTCGAGCGCGGCGTCGGTATCCTGAGACTGGTCGATGTTGGTGTTCATATCGACATTTGAGTAAGGCAATCCAACTTGGTCTTGTCCGGAATTTACAAGACTTTCAATCCAGTTTTGATTTGACAACTGGAATTGAGTGGGATCATAAAGCTCGGGACGGGGCTGTGATAACAAGTCCGTGCCGAAAAAAGTTTTATCAGTGGCAGCCACAGCCTCCGAATTGCTAGCACCTGGGGTAGCGATATCTAGCCCTAACTCGCGGAATAACGAAAGTGGGTCAAACGCCTGCGTGTTCTGCGGTGCCTGTTGAAAAGCAGACGACATTTTTTGATCCCCAGATAACTCAGTCAGTATTTGATTATGTTGGAACCAGAGACCAGACTCGAATGTGGAATTGAAATTTTGTGTCTCGTGGTAGAGATACGCAGCAGGCCCGGGAACATCAGCAAGAGAAGCCGAAGACGCGGGTGCT
This sequence comes from Phallus indusiatus, assembly GCA_027605045.1. Taxonomy (NCBI): domain Eukaryota; kingdom Fungi; phylum Basidiomycota; class Agaricomycetes; order Phallales; family Phallaceae; genus Phallus; species Phallus indusiatus. The sequence goes on from JAQFWX010000008.1 coordinate 1,424,200, forward strand.
AAAGCCGTCCGTGACATCTCGGAAGATGATTGAGACTGTACATTGGAGCTCGAGTGCGGCCTGGGATACATACGAGACTTTCCAGCCCTTTGATCAACCAGTCTAGTCTCTCCAACTAACGCAGCGATCTCATCCTCTTCTTCTTCTTTCAGCACAGGAACAGGCATTTCCGGACCGGCATCTCCGAATTGCCCTTCATTCTGATATTGCGATTGTCTATCATTCAGTCTTGTTTCCCCCGTTTTGGACCGACGTGCTAATTGATTTTGATAAGCATTGTAGACCAATCGTGCTCTGTCCCGAAGTTTTAGCATCGTTGGCTATAAATGATGTGTGACTTCAAAAGAAAGACAGAGAGCAATAAGACCACGTACGAGTGCCCTAACAGTTCTATTCGAGTCCTTGATTTTCTCGAATAAATCACAAGCCATTTCTATGTTAGCCAGTGCAGACGATGCAATGCTAAGATTTGGAGAACGGACGACCAAACCGCCGAGACATGTCTAAAGAATAAGATCAACTTTTTAACATCACGGAAGAGATTGAAAACGTACAACGGCTGAAAACACTTGCGCCCTATGTAAACAAACTCACTAAACGGATACTTCAAATAATGCCGCTATATGAACTTACCAAAAATACCATATACGAGGTGAAAGTCGTGGCTCTAGAGCATATAGTTCCACACCGCGAGCAATAAGTGAACACGAAGACCGATATACAGCCAGCACACTAGCGGCGAACTTGGTCATAAGCGGTTGATCGGAAGTGTTCAAAGCGTGCACAAAATAAGGACGATGCAGAAGAAGAAGGGCTGAACCAATTTTTTTTTTTTTCAAAAAAACTGTGTTGTGTGTGAGGGGATTTGAAAATTACATACCAACTTGAGAAAGGAAAAATGTTGTATACCGCTGCATTACCAGACAGGTTCTCGTTTTCCAGTCTAGCCCATATTGGTCTAACGGAATATAAGATGAATGCGGATCGGACCCGGATACTGCCGGTATATCGCTAGAGGACTTCAACGAAGGCAATCTCAGCAAACTTGGAATATTCTCCAACTGTTCTCTGAGAACTCTGTCAAGTACTAAAACGGTATAATAGCTCGGTTTTTGAGCACCCCACGCTTGTTCGACGGTTGGCACTAATTTCACAAAGCAAAATTGGTGTTTCCAAGCTTTGTCTGAAAAAGGTAGATGCATGAAGAAATCCCTCAGCTACAGCAATAAACGTGAGGTCTTACAGATATCCAATATTTCGTCTCGATCTATTTTAGCAGAATGAGAACTATTCGAAGATGAATATTTTTCCAAAAGATGCTCATAAGGTCTTTTGAGGTCAATTGCAATACGTAGAAAAGAGGGGGGTCTTCCACTTGGCATGCTCTAAACTCTCGTAGGTTAGGGGGAAAGATAAAAGTACATTATTAATTACCAGCCATGAATCATAAGTGTATAACTCCCAGAATAAATCTTGCCTGAGTCTTGTTTCTGGGGGATCGAGTTTCCACTTTGTAGGATCGCGGTCTACGTATTTTCCTGTGAGAAAAGAACATACAGCTCACAAAAGGTAAACTTACGCAAACCAATCTTGGAAGGAAATTTTTCCTTTTAATACGCTATTACGTATTTGATGGGCAGTAAGTAACTCACCCCAGTAGCCAATTTAGTGGCAAGGCCCATGAGAGCCCAAGACCCACCATACCCCATTCGAGCATCACTCATGTGAAGATAATAGCTCATCAAGAGCTGTAACGCACTTCAGTTTTAAAAAAAGATAAGACATAAACTCTCCTTACCAAGATCCGAACAATATCCAAACCAGGATCCAGCAAACACGCTGGCATTCCCGTCTCAACTCCGGACTCGGCCTGAGGCGTTCCAACAACTTTTGTATCAGCAGATTGATGAACAGGATTTGCACCCCGATCAGAGGCGACGGCAGCTCTTGCGAGGTGATAGTATACGTTTGTACCAGGGGAACCACAGGGCTGATCTGTATCAAGATGTGTGCCGATAGCAAGAATGACAAAAAAGGTCGCTAGCGTTAGAGAGTAAGATGGAGGGTGAGGATGAGATTTTGGTGAAGAGCTAGTGGTGCTTGAGAAAGGATATATGACGTTGAATATAGCGGCCATGAAATGAGAGCGAGAGATGGGGTCGTATAACCAGCTTGAGTGAGCGTAGCTAATAGATTAAATGAGATTTAGTACAGAGTACCAGGTGCGAAAAGACTTACTAAATGTCAACCAATTTCATTGCTTCGTCGTAATCGGGTATATAGCTTCGAATTCTCAGTAGAATCTCAGAGCTAATATCCGCGTCATCTATACCTCCCATTGGAAACATTCGACTTGCATATAGGATATCCGGCGTGAGAATGGCTGACAAGCTTAGCGGCTTCATAATATTGTTTGAGGGAGCAAAATTTGTGCTAGCATCCGTATGCTGTGAGTTAGGTTTAACATCCTCGTTCTTCGCGTGTTTTCGGGTAAATTTAGGTAAGAAGAAAAGGGTAGAAAGGAGACGTACAACTAGGTAGTACTGTAAGTGTTCAGTCGTGTTAGTCGAAGATAAGATAAGATAGGGCGGAGTCTCAAATCGAAAAGATCTGTGCAATCAACCAAATGCAGTGCAGCACTGTGCAGGGATAGACATATATCATGGAACAAGTGAATTTGGGGGATGAGCATGATACAGACGGTGCAGGGTGCAGGTCCGTTGGCAGAAGTGATACGCTTTCATAACGAAACGCCCAGGGGAAGACGACACGGAAGGAAGAAGGAAAACAGACCACCACAGCAAAGATAGTACACCGAATGAGATTGCATGATGATGTTACTTACCCAAGCTCCTGCATTTTGGGCATGGTAGGTAGACCGCCCGTCTTCCTTGATAGAAAGGAGTCCAAGTGCTCGAGTAAGAATGTCGGGTTCCTCTTCACGTCTAGGCGACTTGTCCCGACGTTCGCTTGCGTTCTGGGTTGTGTCTATTAGAGACCGGGCTAGGCTCTGCCCGTCTTCGACGGTTTCATTGTTATCATTCTGTCTGGGCCTTAGTTCACCGTGTTTACTCGGTTTTTGACTATGATGTCTCGCTTGTCTGTCATAATGCGACAACCTGGGTATACTGAGATCGAGTCCAAACCGGGAATCACCCAAATGCAACAATGGATGTGTATCGTCTGAAACTTTGGCATGTGCGTCTTGAAGAGCGTTTTCTAGTTCGTGAACACGCCGCTTCAAAGCCGTGATAGAGTTTTGGTGTTCGAGGATTTTTAGCTGGATTTGTGAGTGAGGAATAATTGATGGGCGCGAGGTGTCGCTCGGACTGAAGGGGAGGAAGATTTGCTAAATGAGATAATTGATGAAATGGTGGGGATTCAGACTTAATGACTTGCCGATGGGTTTTTGACGTGTCGGATGGCACTAGCACACCTACACCAATCTAGTTCAAGCCCAAGATGAGAATGGGTAGTAATAGCTCACCTTGTGGACAAATAGCCTCACATCCTCGCCTGTGAATATTACTTGTAAGTCTACTGTGAGTTTTGAAGGCAGTTAAGAGAGTAACGCGCTTGATACAAGTGAGACAAGGGAATGAGATGACTTGGGATGTTTGAGCTGCCGAGCTTGTTTGGATGATGGAGTCGCTCTTGAGGCATTTGATCTTGAGTCTTGTGTCATCATCAGCAAATGGATATAAAAAAACAACACTGAAAAGCGCACCGTTTACACTCTGCGCAGGAGGTGCTGATACGAGACTTGAAACCTGAGCCTGGAGCGATGTTGTCAAGTTTGAAGACGGACTGGCCTTGTCGTGCAAAGGGATGTTTTGGATGAATGTTGGAATGGTATTGTTTTTTGGTGCTGCCAGTGCTCACAGATGCCATGAGAGGAATTGGAGAGAGTAGCCATTACATTAGTATTTATAACTCGTATGATGATGATTGTCGGATCCGGAGAGAGATTAGCGATGCAGTCTGATGCAGTTCGCCGAGATTAGCCGTGTGTGTGTGCTGCTTACGTACGCGGCTTCCCGTGCTTCTTCTCGTCGCTTCCCTGAATTGAAAACGACGACTAGCGCTGACATAAGCGACCCTGACTGCAGCTTTCGGTGTTGCTCCATTCAAGTTCCTTTTTGATCCCATTCCCTCCTTTTTTCCCTGTTCCTCGTCAGTGTGTGTCTCTCTCACTCTCTCCGGTACGTCGCTCCTTCTTCGCTGTCCCCGCTCTTCTCTTCCTCTCTCTCATATCATCTCTGCTGTGACAGATTTATCAATTGACAAAGAGAAAAAAAACAGAGTGCGAGAACAGATCGGCTGTACTTGCGGACTGTCCAACACGACGAGCGAGCATACAAAAACAAGTCTAACATCTACTCGAGTTCTTTTTTATTTGCCAGTTGGGAGAACAAGATGAATGTCTCAGCTCTCATCCACGATGACGAACGTCGCCGCCATCCAGATCAACAGCACCAGCCGGTGAGTGCGGACCCTTTTACTTATCACACCACTCAATTCATATGAACTTTATATACTATCCCTTCAACAGCCTTCTCATCAGTCCTCCCAAGGCGTTCCGCCACCATCTCTAGTGCCAGCATCAAACTCACAACAATCACTGCAGCCGGGCCAGGGCCAAGGACCTCCACCACCCCGGCCGGGATCATCGCTCCCCCATGCACCAGCATCATCTTCATCATCATCATCATCAGCCCATGCTTATGCTCATCCTCATTCCATAACAACAGCTCCGTATCATCCTCATCTTCCCGGTCCCTCTTCTTTCATGGACGCCTACGACCACCGTGATCAACGCGATAGAGAGCGTGACAGGGATAGAGATAGAGATAGAGACAGGGATAGAGAAAGAGACAGAGACAGGGATAGAGAGAGAGAAAGGGACAGGGACAGGGAACGTGACAGAGACAGATTAAGCATGCGGGATAGAGATCGTGAACGAGACAGAGACAGAGAAAGAGAACGAGAACGAGAAAGAGACCATGACCGCGACCGCATCCTTCCACCCCCTCCACACATGAATCCTCATCTTTATTCACATCCCCCGCCTCTCCACTATACTTCCATGCCACCCCCTCACATCCTCCCACCGCCACCCCACCCTCCTCACGCTTACGCCGACTATCCTCCCGTCAAGCATATGGATCGAGATAGAGACAGAGACAGAGACAGGGATCGATATTCCACCCGTCCCCGTTCGCCTCCTCCCCTATGGGAACGTGACAGGGAAAGAGAGAGGGAGACTTATCGTGGACCAGTCATGGCTTCATTACGCGACGTCGACAGAGATAAAGATAGGGAACGTGAACGCGATAGAGACAGAGACAGAGACAGAGAGCGAGAAGACACCCCACCTTACTATCATCACCATCTACCGCCGCCGCAATCTATGCACTCAGCACCACCACCGCCACCCCCTCCGTCTCATCATACACATTATGCACCCATTCCGTCATCCCTTCCGCCACCTATCTTGTCGTCCTCACCCGATTCACCCCACATTTCTCAGACTACTTCCAGTCGACGGCGAGAGTCAGGCGGTCGTGAGGCTGAATCAGGTCCACCGATCGACCCGGCTTTTACGTCTGTCCTTGCCGACCTTGATCGCGACCGAGATAGAGATCGGGAAAGAGACAGAGGAAGAGAAAGACGGCGCGATTCGTTAAAAGACTCTCGTACGCGGGAGAGGGGGGACATCGCACCTCCTCTCCCTGCCTCTAATAATAACGGCAACAGCAATATGACATCGAATGCCGGAACGGGTCCTAACGGCGGAGCAGGTTCAGGTCCATCAGATCCTAAAAAGGAAAGAGATCGCAGACGTGAGCGCGGGATTTCCAATAATATCAATAGTGGCAATAATAACAACAACAATATTGCTCCCGGAGCCGGAATTGGGGCCGGATCTAGCGGCGGTGGCAACGGGAGCGGGAGCGGGAGAAACATCCACGCAAGACGCATGTCGTTGGGCGACGACCAACTTGCTATGGAACATGAACGCGATTCTCTTCGAGCGCCTTCCACACCCGGTTTACCAATATCGCGTCCCCATCTTCCACCACCAAATTCTGCTTCTTCTTCCTCTGGTACATCGGCGCCTCCGCCTCATATGCGTGCTTATCCTCTTTCGGGACCCGGTGGCCCAGGTCCAATACCGATGCCGATGTCGAACGCCAGCAATCGGAGTCCTGATATGTTGTCGCCTCCCCCCCCGCATTCTGCCGGATCAGCTGGATTGGGATCTATGCCTCCTCCTCTTCCGTCCCCTTACCAGTCTCAAATTCCAGTTTCCGTTCTCGTCGCTCCGCCCAGAGTTCGTAGTCCCCCTCCCCCTCTTAGCCGTCGTGGGGGAGGAGGAGAGAGAGAAAGAGAAAGAGATCCCAGACTTAGCCAATCGCCGAAACATCCTAGTTCAGCTACTGGAGGAGGAGGAGGAATCAATGGCGGTGGTATTGGCGGTCCGCCTCCGCCTCCGCCTCTTCCCTTGTCAAGTCACCAACAGCTTTCTCCGATGATGATGAATACTCTTCCGCCGTTGTCTGGGAAATATGGTATGGGTAGCGGTATGTCACTTAATGGACCTGGTGTCGGAGCGACAAGCGTTGGTAGTGGTGCAAGTCCGATACGGGGAGATAGAGATAGAGATAGAGACAGAGACAGAGAACGGGAACGGGAACGAGACTTGGAGAGAGATTTGCCCCCTCATTCTCATTCTCATTCTTCACGTGCTTTTGATCATTCTTCGCGCATGTCACCGCCTTTACCGATGCATTCGACTCCGCCGTCTGGCAGAACGTCACCGCTGTATAGAGACCGCGAACGCGAACGAGAACGAGAACGGGATCGTGACAGGGAAAGAGAAAGAGAAAGAGAAAGAGACAAAGAACGGGATAAGGTATGTCAGATTTTATTCCACAGAGTTATACTATTATTTTGTTGATTTTTGCCTTGGCTTTATTAGTTACATCATGGTTTCCCGTTGTATTCACATCCGCCGCCGCCCCAGAGCGGTGGCATGCAACCTCAATCTCAACACCAACATCATCCTTCATTCTCCCATCCTCACACTCCGACGACCACTACCGGTCCGCCACCGATTCCACATACACACATCCCACACCACCAAATTCAGCATTCTCACGCGTTCTCTTCGCCCGTTCTTCCGATGGCTGCTCCTCATGGTCATGGACATCACAACATCATATCCGCTCCTGGCGGTGTCAACACTGGACCTGGATCAGGTATTCCACCGCCTTCTCGACCTTCTTCCGGTTCTATGGGACTTTCGTCACCAATGTTGGTCTCGAACATAGCGCCAGGCTTCACCGTTTCGGGGAATGGAACGACGGTACCGCCTAATATTGAGAGGGAGAAAGAAAAAGATCGGGAGCGGGAACGAGAACGAGAACGAGAGAGAGAGCGTGGTGATCGTCATGCTCATTCGCATGGCCCTGCTATGTTCCCCCGCCGACGATTGTCTCCTGGTCCGGGTATGATTGGAGGAGGAGCGATTCTCCCACCACCTCCGCCGCTACCGCATTCTCACTCACAATCACTCCCTCCGCCACCTCCACCACCTCCACCACCTCCACCACCAACATCACAACAACAACAACAACATGCGCATGTTCATCTTCTTCCTCCATCTATCCACGCGCATCAATTCCAGCAGCAGCAGCAGTCTCAGCAAATGCAAGGTCCTCCTCCGCCTTCTGTAGCGCATCCGATACACGTCGTCCAGTATCAATCTGAGATGCCTCATCTACCGACACCTCCTGGATATATGTCAGCAAATAATAATAATAACGATCGTGAACGAGAGCGACAACGCGACAGAGAGAGAGAGCGGGATGGTGGTAGCGGTATCAGAGACAGAGAGAAAGAGCGAGACAAAGACCGGGAGAGGGATAGGGATAGGGATAGAAATGATATTCATCCGCCTTCTCGTCCTCTGTCGCAGCCTCAACAACATTCACAGTTGCAAGGCCAACATATTTTACAGCAGCAGCAAGAGCTACAATCACAGCAACCTCCCCCTCCTATCGCGCAATTTCAAATTGTATTACCCGTCGGACCGTTCGGTTCACCCCCATTGTATAATAGTCATCATACACACCCTCACCCTCACGTTCATCACCCCGCTCATCATAGTTTATATCACGTTCATAATCGCACTCATCCTCTTTCTGGTATTTCTTCTACTACTCCAGCACCGACAGCCGTCCTTCCTATCCCAGGACTTGCAACCGCGCTCGATCATCTTCCACTTCCTCTTCCGCCACGATCGCCTACCCCTCCGCCCTTGGAACCACCGTTTGAAGTTGGAACATTTGTGTTTCCAAATTTGCCATTTCCGTTTGTGTGGAAAGATGCAAGCGAGGTTGATGCTGCTGTTGCTAAGCCTTTGAATCCAGAGGAAAAGGGGGCGACGAAGGATGTGACGGATGATAGAATTGAGGTTGATGACGAAGATGGGGCTGCTTTTGTTAGGAAGAATGAAGTAACGCCTCCACTTGTTTCGGTCTTGAAACCTGCGCGGTCTGTATATGTGACTATTCTCATTCCGCATACGCATCTTCCTTCTGCTGTTCCGTCACCTCTTCCACTATGGGGTGGTGGACTGGGACCCATTGTTGTTTATCCTAACTCAGCTTCGGTTCCTGGGACTGTGAACGATATGGGACATCATATTAACGTGAATGGATCTCATTCTAACTCGAATCCAACATCCCGAGCTCCGCCCGTTCTTACAGCCAAAAGACGCATTTACACAGACGATTCGCATGTCGTGTTTTGTGCCATTCACTCTGGTTTTATTACTTGGAATGAAGTTCTCAGCGCTCGCAGCGGAAGAACGGAAGACAGCAGTGGCACTCAGAATCAACATTTGAAGCAAAATCTAAAGAATGGCATTGTCGGCGCGAAAGAAAAGGACCAAGAGGCGGGGACCGAACGAGACCTTCAGAATACAGAAAGTCGTCAGTTAACACCCATTCCTCCAGCCAATTCAACCATTGACAGCACACAATCTCAAACGAAGCTAAATTCGAAAAAGGATCTCTTCCTGCGATTCAGAATTTGGAATTGTGGCGCCGGAGATGGAGGCTTTTGGTTGGGTGGACCTAGTAAAGCCTGGGAAGACGCTGTTGAAGCTGGTGCAGGGTTCAGTTACGAAGTGAAGCAAGGTTTTATATCTTTGAAGATGACTCCAGCGGTTGGAAATGATAATGGAGTGACTACCACTACAGCTTCTTCAAAGAAGAGCAGGAGAACAAAAGAGCGCGGGTCAGAGAAAGATAAAGATAGAGTTTCTGTGGGCTATGATGAGGGACTCAAGCTTGTAAGTCACTCGTGGAGCTGGCCTCATGACGGAAGTGGGATCGAGGTCGTTGAGGCGAGATGGGTTGAGGTGAGTTGAAGTTTTTATTTTAGCGCGTCCCCTCATTCACATGGACGCTTATGTAATTATTTTGACTGACGTAATCTTGTATAGGCTCGCACGGCTCACTCTCTTCATCGTCCGAATCGATACGCGCGTCTTGCAGAGTACATCCAACGTCGCTGTGAGATTATGAGTGCGTATGATGAAGGTAACTCCATTCATATATGTATTATTTCTTTTTAAATTGGATGCTAAATGAATGAAAAGAGTCTATTCAACGACGCGGTCTGAAACGACGGCGTACTTCCTGCCTGCCGCGTTCTCTCCTACGAACCCTTCCATTCCCTCATCGTGGTTATGGCCTTGCGTACACCTCGGAATTTGACATTGATTCTGCGATCGTTCGTAACCAAAATCACCCCAATAAACATGTCTTGGAACCGATTACGGAGGAGGATGCTGCAGAGGTTGAGCTGGATTCAGATGAAGAAGAGGAAGTGGGGATGATTAGACGGAGAGCCGTTGTTTGGGATGCAAAAAAGGGTGGGCCGAGGTGAGTTTGTTGAATATACGCTTCTCGTTTCGCGTTGTCTCATGCATTGTTTGTCATTTTAGGTTTATGTTTGAATCTGAGGTCGTTCGCTCTTCAAACTCTGACAGACCGCTAAAGAAAAAACGAAGATTAGACGTTTCTGAAAGTGCTGAAGTTGCAGGAGGTGAAACTGAAGTTGGGAACGAGGAAGTGGGATTGAAGATTGATGCTGAAGGTGACGTTGAGATCGAGGTTGAAGGCCGAGAATCAAAACCTGACGGTACTAAACCGCGTGACCGTTCGTCGAAGTCGCATTCACGCTCAAGGTCGAGGTCGGGATCTGAGAATCCGTCATCGTCAAAGGTTGTTCCTGTGGTCGTTGCCGTCTCCGAAACGACTGGGGCTGAAAGTTAACAAACGGGGCGGTTCCGCGATATTTACTTTGTAAGAGATGACACCGCTCAATAATATCGGCACTGTGTCAACAGCAACAACTCAGGATCGCATATCGCCTAACGCGTTTTCTCGTTTATCACGGACCACCTGTCAATAGATTTGCATACAACACTCATTCCTACCGGAATTGGTAGCTATTAGCTCTATCGAGTTAGACGGACAATACGGCAACGGACTATCGTACGAGAGAGAGTATTTGTGTTTTTCAGTTTTTTCTTTGGTTCGTTTGGTGGTCAGCTGTGCTACAACAAATGGTGTATTCTTATGACATCCTTGTGTATTACTTCTCTATTTGTTAATCTGTAATCATTTTGTCTTGTTATAGCATTTTGTTAATGAAGGGCGTAGAGTTGATCACGATATCTCAATGATACAAGGAAAATATTTACTCGAGAATCAGGTTGTAATGATGCTTGGTTTTAACCACTTCGCCTTCTCGTCAAATCACTCAGTTTAGCTAATTTAGCGTGACAAACTAATGCTTAGCGTTCAGGCTTTCAGGCATTATGTCATGCTGGTTCCCATCAAAACCTTTCATTTAAATGTTGAACTGAGGCACAGCGTCATAGCCCACAGCGAATAACATCTAGTAGCTACACCGGCACAATCTGCAATAATAATATTAACCACACTGTAAAGTGCCCAGTGTCTTCAGGGTGTATGGCGGGGTGAAAGCCGATTGCCGGTGCCGTTTCGTCAAATTTTGCAGGGAAAGCAAGCTGTCCAGTCCTGCTTTCCATACAAACTGCAAAAATTTCAAAATTTCAATCTGGCGTGTTATGTACACTGTAGTACGCATCCGTGCCTTTTTCTCTCCCATGGAAAAAAAAAACCTCGTTGCATCAATTATTAGTAGTGCGCGCCATAGGGCCGTACTAAACTTGGCCTGCTTGTGTGGGATTATGCATCTCGCGATCGGCCTGAGAGTGACTGCGGGAAAAAACGACGACACATTTAGAACAACTACTGCGCAATCCCAAATAGAAAGAGCTATATAAGAGGTGTCGTTGTTCAGGAATAGGGTGTGTTTAAGACAACCCATGTTCGCTCGTCTCGGGTCCTTCCAACACCAAACCAAATACATTATCGAGCACAACATTATTGCGATAAAGACTTCTAAACAAAAATACTACTACAAGAGAAACCGACACCTATACGTGCCAGATTAGATAAAAGCATCCGTAAAAGGAGTGAGGGTTTCTTCCTTATACCTATATACCTATTGATATCCACCCATACTCATATCGCAAATGAAAAGGACATCGAACATCGTTAAATATCATAACACACACACACACACACACACACACACATCTTGTGCACATATACAGCATCACTATGAGATTAAAACTGGTTCTTTGATGTCTTCATTCGACCTGGTCGGGCTTTCAATCGACGTTGCTCCTTCTAGAGCAATAGCTTGCCGTCTTTTGACGTATTCTGGAGCTTGCGGGTCAAGTTTACCCTGCGATTCAGCTATAAAGATTTTAGAAAGGGGAAGAAGCGGGCCGCAAACGGGGGGAATGAGAAAACCGTACGTGTCGCATGCCAAAAGTAGACCACCAGCCCAATGACGACCACAGCAAACGCAGGGAAGTAAAGCCAGAAGGGTTTATAATGCTGCGCCATTCCGTCAGAAAGTCAAGCTTTCAAACATTCAATACGTACGAATAAGAACAGCCCGAATAGGAGTCCGTAAAAGTCGCTGGTTAACAAGCTGATATTATAGTATGCGGATGAAGCGAGACGGTAAATCCAGGGTGCCACGGTGTACAAGATAAACATGGCTGCAGTGTACGCAAAAAGAAGACCGACTTATTTCGCACAAAAAAGGCCCCAGGTCAGTCGAGGGTTTGCAAGAGTCTGTATGACGAGAGTATTACTTACTAACGTCTCCATGCCAGTTGGAGTGAACCCAATCTTTGTGTTCGAGTCCAGCAGCTTGAATGCCGTTGATGAGGGTCCCCCACATTCCAAGCATTCCGACAACTTCGTAAAGCGGCGAACGGCGAACAAAGAATTCCTCCGTTGCATTCGCTAAGAAAAAAATTTATACTCGTCAGTAATGCCTATGTATTATTATCATCGTTGAAAACATACTAAATCCGTAGAGAGTCGCGCCGATGATCATGAAGACATCACCTTTAACGAGGTTGACGGCGGGATAATCTTTTTGCGTCAACTTATCCGAAGCGACAAGCATCCCGAGTCCACCAATACAGACGAGAATTCCCTAGAGTCGGATCAACAAAAAAAAACAACAAATAGGAGTCTAGTCCGATGATGGAGTGCCATTACCAAAAGCTGTGTCCAGTGATATTTGGGCCTCATGTACAACCAAGCGAAGAATAAGCACATGGGAATGGCCCATCTGATTTTGAGGTTGATCCGAATCAGAAGATCTGAGCGGAAGGGAAAGAGAAAATAGCGGAATGTACTACTCACGCATCGAGGAGCATGCAGGAGAGAAGTGTGGTGTATTGATAGGCTTTGACGACGAGGAAGTTGCCTTCGACGTCGCATGCGGCGAGGATAAAGTCTGGGGAAGCAATTCATGTATGACATGATGGATGAATGAGGTAAGTTGAAAAATAACTGACATTTCCAACCATCTCGGAAAACCATTTCTAACCAGCCTTTGAATCCATCTATAACGGACCCCAAATTCAGAATCTCCGAAAACAAAGAAGGAGGAGTGATGGAACGTACAGCGATATATTGTGTAAGGAGTGTACACGACAAACAAGGAGAAATACCTACGAGATATCAGGGAAATTCATACGGGAAAAAAAAAACATGCAAATATGACTAACAAGAAGAAAGTCTGGGTGGTGGCATTGGCCCAGTTTCGGCTCACCAGCTCTGTAGTGGTGACATTGGTACAGGTTATACAAAGCGAGACGACTTGACCGGCGAGAAGAGAAAGGGTGAAACGACGGGTCCAGAGACTTCTGAATCGTGCCCAGAAACTGTGCGAGAACTCGCGCAGGGAATCATAGTTGATTGGAGGACGGTCGAGTGTTATGAGGTCGCTCTGAGTAGCGCTGCTAGTTCCATCACTTGGATTCGAAGGCTGCATTATCGGTTGATATTGCCCTGTTAAGACGAGAGTCTTTTCGATTCTGACAGGCGAAAAGCTGGAGAATAAAGAAGAGAGACGAAGAGGAAGAGGGCGATTTATCCGGGAGTGTCGAACGGGGATTTGCCTAATTAACCCAACGAACGTTCGCAATACTTTCGCTCTCTTTTTTTTTTTTGAGCTTTTTTGGTCTACTCTTTTATTCTCCTTGTTGACAGGTGCAGGGCGACGACGACAAGAAGAGTATGGTTGGAGAAGAAGGAAAGGACCCAAGACGCTAGTGCGAGGGACAGACGGTGGTCGAAGCTAAGGCTAATGAGCGGCAGATCTTATCCACATGATGTTCCTTGAAGTCGCTAGATACATTTCCACTCCGAGTCACGTGTTATAGTGATCATCTCCCGGCGACCCTGAAATTACGAATACAGATGTTTGTCAACTATTTTACAAGCCATAAAGTAAAGTAAAACTAATAGTAAAGTAGGCACTCGATAAAAAAGAGAGACAACGAAAATAGAACAGCAAGTTGTGAGTATAAGGTTAGGCAGAAATAGTCTCATAATTCTTCGTGGACGAGACCCTCCAATGCTTGGCGCACTTCCTCAGCGTCCCGACTCCTGATAACACCGAGAGGAATTTTATGTCCATCCTCGACGGCCGTATCTTTGCCAACGTCGATGGGCAAGATGGACATCTCAGGTTCGCGCTCGGATTCGCTCTCAGTAGAAGGCGGATCCAGATCCAAATTTAGCGTCGCTTCGCTAGTCTCGGCGACTACGTACATACCAACAGCCAAACGTCAGATCCAATTGTCAAAATCGAAACTAAAATGTCAAAGAAACTCTTACCATTCTCTGAATTACCATTGACGTCTCCGCTATCTGCAAGGACGAGTTTGTCCAAGACCGTACTCCTAATCTGACCAATGCTAGCTTCGAAACCTAAAATGATATCGTCTATCTCCTCTTGAAGCGATCGTAACGCATCATTCAAGGAGTTGGCAGGCGCATCCGTTGCAGTTCCGTTTTGGAGACTGTGATAAACGTCGCCAAACGACTTAGCAGCTATTGAAAATGGGTTAGTTGGTCAAAATCGAGATAATGATAATAGCGCGGAAAGCGTGGCCCGACATTAAGATGTGCACCACATGCCATGTATCTTGATACTCACTTCGGAGAAGATTATGATACCGCTAAATTAGCAACATATATTAATAATGAACGTTCGCGCTCCTGTCGGATTCTTTCACCCACCTCCCAATCATGGTAAGTCACGTCTGCTAACCATGTGTAGCCCTTTCCGAGATCATCCTGTGCCTGGTTAGCCAGGTCAATTAGTGCTGAGGCAAATATCTCAAGCTGGAAAGTACGGTGAATGTCAAACCAAAAAAAAAAAATTAAGACAAAACAAAAAAAAAGTCTCCAACCTCTCTTATCTCTGCTTGCAAAAGTTCACCAATCCACTCCCGAACAACTTGAGAAAAATTGTCAATTCTAGCTCCAAGCTTCTTCTCAACCTTAGCAACCACGTCGTTCCATTCCTTCATTCTTTCCTCGTCTTCTTTTTCATTTTGAGCAAGAAGCTTTTTTGAAAACGCCTTCAGACCTTTCAAACTCTTCTCGGCTTCATTGACAATATCTGTCACTTGTTTTCTTATCACACCCGCCGGATCTTGAGTATCAGCAACAGCCACCTCGCGCAAGCGTATCAAAGCCTCTTTAACGTCTTTACGATGCTCCCTACCGAGCTTCTCAATATCTTGTTCCCATTTCGTATGACGTCTCTCCAGATCCGCACGCTGTTGTTCTGTCTGAATTTTCTTCTGTCGTAAACGCTCTTCTTTCTCATGTGCATCCTCATGGGTTGAGGATTCCGAAGTCAAGGGTGGCGCTGGCTCCGCGTTAGTTGAGATATCGTCCAAGAATTGGTCCAGCAAAGCATCGAGATCAACGTCTTCTTCTTCTTCTTCTTCTTTTTCGGCGTTCTCGGGAACAGCATAGACAGGGGTATCGGCAACGGCAAAAGACTCTTCTACATCTTCTGTGGTGGGAGATAGTGACTCTGCCATGATAGACGCGGCTGAGGCGGCCGCTTTATCTGTAATGGCTGGAATATCCAACCCAGCCAGTTCCGAATCAAAATCTGGTATTGAATCGGCAATATGGACGACTTCATCTTCCTCGAATGTTGCGGGTGGTGAGAGCGTTTCTTTAATGATCGAAGCTGCAATTTCATCTGTAACATCAAGTGTCGGCGGAATAGGGACGAAGGGGATTGTCTCTGAGGAAACAACGGGTGGTTCAGGCACGAGAGATTCTCCAGATACTGTAGGCGTAGGAGCTGGAGTGACACCGACGGAAGTAATCACGTCGATTACTTCAGCTACATCGACACTCTCTACGACAGGTATCCCTTCTCTGCTTGCTCTTTCCTGCTCCATAATGGCAACCCATATTTTATCAATCTGAGGATCAACCCATTTCTCTTTCGCATTGATAATGAGACGAAACAGGATACGAAGTATGACACCAGGTAAACGTTTGACGGCCTTCCAAATCGGTCGTACATATGGCCTGATAGCTCGCCATTGTTTATCTGCAGTGCTGATTGTCGTATTAATGCGAGGCTGGACGTAAAGTTGATACCGGTATGCTAAGTTATCCATGTACGGACCAAGCGTTGCCTCGTATTTGCGTTGGAATTGTCTGATGTACGGTCTAGTGCGAATGCGCAGCCATGCAATTTGCGGCTGAACGTGCATACGCCACTCTTGTCTTGTGCGACGAATAACCGGTGTAGAAATCTTGACTGCGGTGGAGTATATTGGTTCGACACTGTGTACGGTTGATGAAATGAAGGGATTCTGCATTGCCATTTGGATCGGAGGTAGGATGTAAGGCTCCAAGACGAGCCGACGGTATTCGGTCAGAGCTCGACATATAGGAGACCGCATCTGTACGTCTTCAGGACATACTGAAACTGTGTATATCGTGAACCATAATAGAAGCATCCGTGCCAAGATATCGAATATGCTTATTCCTTTACTGGATTTTTCATTACGGCCTTTCTTATTCTGTGCAAGAAGATGGCACTTCAGAGCGAGGACAACCAAAATGCCGACAAAGATATTGACATACCTTAGACCCTTTTTTTGCTTTGGACTTCGGTTTAGCTTTTGATAATCCTCCTTTGCCGGGCGGAGGGGAAGGTTCTGAAGGTAGGCTATTTTGTTCAGGTATATCATCATCCTACGGTAAACGTCTAATCTCAAATTCAACAGCTATGAACTAGAAACATACCTCGGCCTTAATATCATCACCACGTCTGGGTCCGACTGAGGAGGCTTTGGATGATGCTGATGCTGATGCATTTGCAGGAGTATTTCGACTAGGACCAGCCCGGTTGTTGACATCCTTTACAGGAGAAGCACGGTTTGAGGTGGAATTCAAACTGGCATCATCATCATTAAGAGCGCTCTCCACATATTTTCCTTTCGATGAAGATGCAGGTGTAATACGCGCAGTCCCAACGGAGGAGTTCGTACGACTGGCAGCAGGCGGGGGTGGTGCAGCGCTCTGCCGACGGGTTACAACCATCGTTGCAAGTCAAAAGAGCCACTAGTTGCTGTTGCAATATTTTCCAAATTCCTTTGATCTGAAGCTTTCACAGAAAGTGACTGGCAAGAAAAGAGTGTGTGGTGTTTCGGATTTGACGCGTTATTGACGTTGTGTATCCAAAGCGGAGTTCCAAACCTTGGGGCAGATCATTTTCGGAAGCAAATATACCACATCCCTCCCCTTTTGGAATACCATTGGAAATCAATTACAAGTAGAATATTACAACAAGCGCATTTTTCGTGTTTCAACGAGCAGAAAAAAAAGGAAATATGTGTAAACTAAATGAATGTCACTCAACCAGAAAAAAACCCTTTTTTATTCAAATGATGGTGGTATGTATCAGGCTCGACCATGAGTGCTGCCTCCGCTGGTCGTCGAGAGCGCGTGTTCGTGTTTTCGCGCATCCCAAGATTCGGCCCAGCGTCGATTGCGAAGTAAAGCAGCGGGTAAAGGGAACGCAGACGGCGGCGGGAAGGCGCGTGATCTCAGTGCAGGGTTACTGTCCAAGCGTATTATTATGAGAAACTGGCTGGTCACCAAATAGGATTCTTTTTTTACTTACTTGGCTTTCAACGTTGGTCCAATGGCGACGCGAGCAAAAGTGGAAGGGAATAATGGATTACCGGGACCACGCTCGGATAAACCATGATAGGGTAAATTAGTTTGCGACGATGAAGCGCTATGAATGGAAGGTGTAGGCGATGAATATCGACGGCTGGGAGGAGGCGAAGGCTGGTTGACAATGCGAAGCCCTACTAAAGGCGAGACGGGCCGTTTTGCCACACCTTCCTCGTCTGAAACGTCTTCTGAAATATCCTCCATGCGAGTAGCACCATGACGACTAAGCGAAGGTGACTCTCTTCCGAAAAAAGATGAAGACGTCGGACTGAGGATGGGAGATCGTACGGGCTGCGATGACGCCATAATCTCCTCCACCCAGATGGTATCATCGTATTCATCGTCCACAGCTGAGGTATCTTCGCCTTCTACGGTCTCGGGACCTTCGATATCCTGATGATCGCCACCATCTAATTCAGGGGGTACACCGAACGCCGCCTTGATGCGCTCCCAGATGACTTCAGATCTAGCCGAAATGCACGTCTTCGCCTTGTGGATCCACAAAATATCATCAGCTTCTTCGCGGGTCGTTTTCGTCAGCCACTTTTCCAGCTGAGAATAATTCCATGATGCCGGATTATTTTCATCGCCTGGTGGGCTCCCTGCAGGGAATATTTGCGCGAGAAGGAGAAACAATTTACGCGTAGGCAAGGACGTCAAAAGTTCTTGGACTTCTGCGGGTCGATCCCAGAACGGCAGAAGACAGGTCTCGGGAAGTGGAGTAAACTTGACAGGAGAAAGAGCCTGTGCATTGTTGTTCCCAGGAGTAGATGGTCGTGAGATGGTTGGATGCGCGCATTGTTGAGCAATCTCGCACACTTGTTGGGGAGTAAGTGGGGTGGTATGAGGGCTGGTATGCGATGCAATGGAGCTGCGACGTTGCAGTGATCCTTGAGTGTTTTCGTCTTTCTGTGCGCTTGATAATGGGGTGAAACCAAATCCAGAGGCCGCGAAGGATATGCGACCACTCGATGCACCTGGGCTGCTGTTTCTGCCTTGATTGTTCCCGCCACTTGGCTTGTTGTTGTGAAGTGATCTTCGTCGACTTGCTTTCTCGTCCTGCTCAGGAGGTGGCTGCCCAGTTGGAGCCTTGACGATGTGCAGCACACTGGCTACGCCTCGGTCTGTCTCAGGTATGGTGCCCCAGGGATCCGCGGCTGAGACAGAACCTCGACGCCGCGACGAAACGCGACGAAGCCCTTGGACGTTGGGGGATATATTGGACAGAGTCAGTGGCTGAGACATGTGTGGTATGTCGTTGCTGGTATGTTGTGAAGGAAAGAAGAAGCAGAACAGCGAAAGAACGCTTCCTGCGGTTTTATTAGCGCACCTCTCGGTTTGGTGCCGTCATAAGACATAATGTAATCGATCGAACAATTACCTAAGTGACATTACCTAAGCAAACTCCAGCTCATCATCATCCTCGCTGCAATTCATAATGGCAGACCACAATCACAGTCATTCTGGCCCCAATGCACATAGTCATGGACCTCAGCCTGGCCAGCTAGGTCAGCGCACACTGACACCGCAACAAATTCAGCAGCTGCAACAGCTGACTCCCCAGCAGTTACAGCAGCTCCAACAACAACTACAGCAGCAGCAGCAGCTACAACAGCAAATGGCTAATATGACCCCCGACCCAGATGCTATAGCAGCTCTTGATGCACGGTCCAAAGAAGTTCCTTTGAAGCTCGTCGCCCCAGAAACAGAGAAGGGTCAAATACTTGTGGAAGGGACAGCTTCGGAGGACCCTTCAGTCGATTTTAGCAAGCTGAATGCTCTGGCTCGACAAATTATGGAAATATGCCCCAATAATGGCGATGTGCCCCCTCCGCTTCCGCCAGTGAATATGATCCCCAAAAACAACCGTTCGGCTGCCGTTATTAAAGCCAAAGACGAAGGAAATGTACGCCGTCAAGAAACAATCGTGTCTCTCACACATGAAAAGGCTAACTCTTTCTCTTTCCCTTTTTTTACCAGAAATTATACGGCGAAAAGAAATATCACGAAGCTATTACACTATATACCAATGCGGCTAAGCTGACCCTCGGTCGCCCATTGTGGGAATCGTCGTCTTTAATAAAAGAAGAACTGGCTATGCTTTTGTCTAATCGTTCGGCAGCATATGCTGTCCTCGGTGATTGGACAACGGCGCTCGCTGATGCAGATGCAGTCATAAATTACAAACGCCCTTGGAGCAAAGGTCACTTTCGAAAAGCAAAAGCTCTGCAAGGTCTAGGCGAATACGAAGAGGCTAAGGTGGCGTTGGCACTCGGTCTAGCGTTTGAACCGAGTAACAATGTAAGTGTTTCGCATACTTTGTAACCCATGTCTCGAGTCATTGCCCTAATGTTCTCTATCACCAGGAAATGTTGTCATTTATGAGTGAACTAGACGAACAAATTAAAAAAGCTAATGAGGGGCAGCTTCAGACAGAGTGACTGTATACATTTATTGTGGTTTTATTTCTATCGCCATTCGTGACTGGTCATTTATGTATATCCATCAGCAGCATTCTTATAATACAAGGCCGATGTTATTCATTGAGCGATTTAGCGGCGAGTTATCTCTAAATTGATATCACAAGCAATGAGTGCAGTCATCCAGCAGATAAACAACTTTGCCACGCCCTTTCGCAAGCTGAAGAGCGAATATCATCAATTCATGTTGAAGTCATTCACGATTATGTTAATGCAAAGGTGGTAGCGACTTAGGTTGTATCATCGTAGTCGCAGCCTATTAGTATCAGTACGAGCCCTTTCAGGTGCTCCCGCGATCAAATTCGAGGCCTCAAGCCGGTTGTACGAACTTTCTCTAATGCTTGAACGACCTTTTGACTCAGAAATGTCTTTTCGTTAAAATGCAAAATCAATAAAATACGTGTGATACGTACACGGTGCGCTAATACAAGTGAAATAAGATAATACATGAAGCACATAACTGGTAGACAAAACAAGTAGCTTTTAAAATGAGGGAGAAAAAAAAGATCAGCGATATCGTCTGAGAATGTCTTGAACTTCAGATTCGCATTCGGCGGGGTCCTTGAAAATCTTGAGAACGACGTAACTTGGAATCTCTGCGCGAGCCCGTTCGATACGGAATATGAAGTCATTGACTTTCCGTTCTTCAGGCGTTAAACCGCTGTTAGTTGACTGGGACCGAGCCAGCCTAGGTAGTACCTCCGATCGCCCGCCATTCAAAGATTGCATAGACGGCATTTCAATTTGTTGAGGTTCTTGATTCACCAAAGTTCCATTCATAAGTGGGGGTGAGATACCACCACCGGCTGAGCCGTAAGAGATTCCGTACAAGCTGTTTGGGATGACATCTGCTGTAGTGGTGACGTTGCGAATGAAGACACCGGCTATTTGATGGGATCGCTCTCTCGCAAGTTCCGTGTACAATTCTAAATCTTGTTCCCCGCTGTCTCCTACGAGTATGAAAGTTGAATCTGGGAAGGCGTTCAAAACATCAACAACGCCTTGACGCTTACGCGCTGCGGGAGGCGAAAGTAGAGAAGAGAGCAACGCTCGAGCTTTGTATGACTTCAACCGAATCGACCCTTCCGGGAGGTTGGAAATGGAGAAAAATTCGGTTATGATAGGTAGCAGCTCAAATGGGCCATTAGACTAAAGATACCTTAATATAAGAGTTATCTTGATAACTTTTCGAAACACTTGCCACATAATGAAATCGTACACCTTTGTATGAAAATAGGTCAGAGGAAGAATCTTAAAGTGTAATAAGAAAAAAAAATACCTTTGCGCCATAAATTGCGGTACCAGTTCACCATATCTGGGATAACTAAATCGGACAAATGTCGCGTGAACGCGGTTCTGAAAGCAGCCTTAGCTCCTTCGATGACACCAGTAAATTTCACTGTATCATCTATATCTGAAATCAGACGAATAGGGACACGGTGGATGGGTAATACAGTCGTGATTTGTGTCTGAACAGGTTTACGATCAGTTGCATTGGGTATATTCCCAGGCGGCATGTCGACTGTCATTGCGGTTGCTGTAGAAGCTGCAAGTCCATTTGTCCGTTTTTGATAGGCTGCATAGGGAGATGGAGACACCGATGTCGAATTGGCCGCTGGCCACATCTCGGCTTGAACCACGACAGGATATTCCACGTCGCGATCGCCAAATGCAACGTGCAGGGAGGGTGGATGGGTGACTAATCTCTCCCAAGGTACTCGAACTGTAGACTGAAAGAAGCCCTCTGACGACGTAACAGATGATATGGTAGCTAACGGTGTCAAATCTGTTTCTTGTCCGTGAAGGGTATCGTTGACGTTGGACGGTATATCTCTGGATAAAGGACAAAAAACTGAGATTTGTATCATACGATTTGCAATAGCGCTGGTCCAA
The DNA here is from genome assembly GCA_027605045.1 of Phallus indusiatus. NCBI lineage: Eukaryota > Fungi > Basidiomycota > Agaricomycetes > Phallales > Phallaceae > Phallus > Phallus indusiatus. The sequence continues at coordinate 1,446,278 of JAQFWX010000008.1, forward strand.
AAGAGCTTGATGCGAGAATCTAGATTGTCGTGAAGAGCTTGAAGAGTCTCATCCTCTGCTACTGAGGATGGTGACAATTTTGGAGTTTCCGAATTCAGCGATGAAAGCTCAACGGCAGAAGCGGATTGAGGAAAATGATCTGGAAGGCTAAACAATTCAACGCCGAGTTGGAAAATAACCAGTCTTACCATTAGTAGAAAAAGATGGGTCATCTAACTTTTCTAAATCATCTGCAAGGCTCTCGCAACCATCTTCATCATTCAGTTCTGTTTCCAAATTCTCATTGACACTGTTTGGTAGCTTCGGTAACGCAGCATAGCCTCAAAATAAGAGTCAACATAATGCAAATTGCCGTGAAACATGTCTCTCTACTTTTTGCTAAGCGGTAAAAAGCTTTTTGAGAGCGGGTCGCCATTTCAGATGGCCTGACGCTGGATGCAAAGCCAGAGACATAGATTTCCAATGCAAATGACGAGTCTGGTGGAGAACAAGGTCAAAAAGGTCAGAATATGACGAGATAGACTGTTGTAGAACCCAACTTGGATCGTCAATGTCTGAAGGCCGCTGATACCGCCTTGCTGCCCATCCGGGGAACAGGTGCAGTTTTTCAATGCCGACGACACCGCGACTCTGGGTGACTGACGACGACGTGTGTCCTACACCAGTTCTACCGTAGGCGCTGTTTTCTCCATTGCCTGTAACTCGTGAAGCTATGGCGTCATAAGCTCCTCTGTAGTCCTTTTGAGCAACATAGTCTCGTATGGATGATAGCTTTGAAGAAGTCAGTGTTTTCCAAGAAGAAGGCATCACTGAGATAATTTAGTGGAAATGTTCAGACCATTGGTATGGACGACGAATCAGCAGACGAGTCGAAAGCAAGTATTGGATACGGTGATGTCGATATCAGTGATCCGGCGCCTATGACCACCACAAATTGGCTGACTCAGTCAGAACTTGAGGCATTTCAATGCATGTTCAAAGCGACCGCTCGTGTTCTCTCAGGACCACAGCCTCTCAATCGACCCAACAATTATAGGCATCCTTTCATCTTCGTTCTATCTCGTGCTGAACGCCGAACGCGAGTCTTGGGTGAAAAAGAAAAGTATAACCATCCACTAACACTGAGTATGCGGGACGAACGACTTTCACGGACGATGACTTTTCTTTTGAGACATAAAGCTGTCGAGGAAGGTCTACCAATGCGAAAAGATGGGTATGTCAAAATCAGCGACCTCGTATGTGCCGTCCAGCCCTCTTTCCGAGTTCATTTGATGCTTAAAGCCGAGTAGCTGGCAATACCTAAATTACAATCGGCGGATTTTCTCTCTGTTGAACGAATAGTAAAGAACGACAAAAAGGGCAGGTTCAGTTTACTGTTAGAACCCGACAATACCGGTACCGATGGGATATGGTGGATACGTGCCAACCAAGGGCATTCAATACAAGTAAGAAGAAAGAGAGTGGCCCGTGTCTTCATGGTCATTGAAAGAACGCGTTTCATAGGATATCAAAATTGATATGATTCGCATAATCGACGAATCACAAGTTCCGATGGCCGTTCATGGTACAACCTCTGCCGCATGGGGACAGATAGGTAACGTCGAAAAGATTTTTGGACTCACGATGTTAACATTGAATTCTCTCAGCTAACGAAGGCCTATGCCGTATGAATCGACAACACATCCATTTTGCTCAAGGCATTCCTCGATCAGGCGTTTTAAGCGGTCAGTCAATTCATTTAATACCATTGAGGATCCCTTGTCTGATAAACTACAAAAAAGGTATGCGTACCACATCACAGGTATACATATTCTTAGACGTCACTATGGCTCTAGAATATGGCCTTGAGCTTCTACTTTCGTCTAATGGAGTCGTACTATCTCCAGGCGATGAAAATGGTTATATTCACCCATGCTTTTTCTCCAAAGTCGAATGGGCACCGACCAAAAGTCTTATGAAAGGTTGGTCGCGCCCACCCCCACCTCCATCGCTTCGGAAACCCGCTATAACAATGCCTCAATCAGTTGAAGAGCAAAATGAGCGAATATCAGTCGTTGATGATGATGCCGAAGAAGGAATATAGCTATAAATTTGATTTGAATTGGTCTTGTCACCTTTGGACATACTTCCTATTTACATCTATTTATATCAATGGGACAAAGTGGACGCGCCCGAAGTCTGACGCGTGACCATATGAGTCTGGCGTCGGTCACGGGCACCGGCTGCCACAACTAGTTCACTCCGGCCAGTACATTCGCTAACATGGAAGCTATGCGAGCTCGTCTTTCCAATAATATGGAGATAATTCCTTTAGGAAAAAAGAAGAGAGGTGTTATTCAAGAGAATCTGGGTCAAACATCCTTCAAAAAACTCGTTCAACCGCCACTCGCCGTCCCGCCCCCACCCAGTAGACCCCGGAAGCGTTCCCAGTCCCTCTCGGATTCTAGCGACGACCAGTTAGACCTTTTGTCGCAACCTTCACCGCCCCCACCATCCAGTCTGGACAAATCACAGGTATGTCAACTTTTTCGTCCCAGGTCGAACCCTCGTAATGACCCTCAAAGACCACGAGCTGGAAGTCCGGTGCTCCTTCCTTCAAAGCGTCTCCCAGACTGAACAAACGCGTGCCGAAACCCAAACCCAAACCCCGTATGGTTCAGTTAAAGCCAAAGGGTTCTCCTTCGCCAAGGAAATATCAAAAATCGTTGAAAATGCCCCCTTCCAACCAGCTAGCTAATGATTCACAAAGTTATGACGATGAGCTCCTTAGTTCTCCACTCGAGGAACTCAGTCAGAATACCACTGAATATGTAAAGAAAACCAAGAATACAAAAGGCAGGCGCAAATTGGAAATACAAGAATTTCCCATGGACGTGGATGCGATCAAAAGTTCCCTCATCTCAAAATGTTCAACGGAGAACGACTTCGCACCATTTTCCGTGACCCCTCCCAAAAAAATAAAGCCTTCACATAACCAAACGAAAACAGAACTGGCCCCCTTTCCCATGGAGATTCCCGGTGACAAGCAGCCGTCCACTTCAAGTCATAATCGCATTTCACTTGAGTCAAACGCTCTATCATATGATGGACTACGACCTTTTCCGATGAGTATCCCTAGCAAGCCTCAGACTGAGTACTTTCCAACGTCCGTAAATTCGAAAGTTCTACAGGATCTGTTTTCCTAACGATATCATAACTTAGGTCTTTGCAAATGGAATGTACTATGTCGCCTGACTTACCCAGTATAATTCAAGGTATATTTACCCATTCAATATTTTCATCTGTTTTGACATTGCCCTTCAGTCGACCCATCGAGATTATGCCCTTACTGCGACGAGCTTTTGCCTGAAGAGCCGTCATCGACATTACGAGATTTAATGACAAAAGTCAAACGAAAATCACATAAAGATCCCCGTCCAAATAATCCTTTTGGATTAATGGCACCACTCGCTCTTTTTGCGGAAGTATGTGAAAGGCATCGATTGGAGATGAATTATCTCCCATTAGCTATGAGTCGGGGCTGGCCAATAAAGATCGACTTTGCCGCTATTCCAGATCGTATACGAGAATTCAAAAACTCTTTAGATGCGCTGATTGCCAACCCGCAAGATAGCTCCTTTTGGCTGGAACTAAAGAATGATATAGCAGCAATCGGACGGAAGAAGCTCGCTAGCGTCACTGGACAATTTGCAACTTTTGAAAAATCTCAACCGGGATAGTGAGTAAATGATTACCTCTCAGTCAAGCGGTGTCTGTAATTTTTTCCCCCCTTAGCTATGGTGAACAAGGATCTATCATTATTCAACAAACTTTATACTCCCTATTTCCACCCGGAAGCGTCTTACAAGAGGCGGTTGAACCGCTTAGTGTTGAACAATTCTTATCGCAAGTTCTTCTCCCTGAGGCTGCGACAATTTTAATTATGGAAGATATGGGACTGCCGTCTAAACAGCAGGCGCTAAATATTTTGGAGGAAAGCAAAAAATATGGTATTGCGATGTTTCCAGAAAGAGAGCAAAACAGTGCTATCTCGGAAATTGGTGAGCGTTTAGCCAAGGAACGTGCCCTGTCGCGACGTAAATATCTGGAGGAAATTGGGGACACGGAGGAGGATATCGCTAACGAAATAGAAATCGAAAAACCAAGAAAAGCGTTGAAAGGGAAGAAAAAGGCGTCTACCTGCACTTCCTCTGAAGCAGAGACAGATTTTAGCAGTCGCCAACGACATCACATCGAACCGTCTCATGAGGTATCCCAGAAGACACCTAAACCAAGGCCGAAGCCTAAACCTCGTGGTCGTGTCAAAGACAATGATGCCCGAGCCGACGAAACCCCCCGCGCAACCGCCAAGGTTAGTAAAAAGCGTCCGATAATCCCAGCGTCGACAGAATCACTCGTTGAGCTGTCATCCTCGTCTGAAGATAACATCGATGGCTCCTGGACATTTGGCTTCAGGGGGCAAAAACACAATGAAGGTGATCCGCAAGTATATACGACGGAGAGGAAGGCCCTCAGGAAGGGTATTTCTTGCGCTGTTGATGAGACTCCCAAACCGAAGCCGAGGAAGAAAACTGAGGGAACTACGAGCGAACCTAATGGTGTTGAGAATGCCTCGAAACCTTGCCGGAAACCCAAACCGAGACCAATCAAACCCAATACTAAACATGAGCTTTCTGTATCGGAGGAAAATAACGTAGCATATATTTCAGAGGAGACGAAGGAGGAAAAATATGATTGGTTGCTTGAAATGTAACTTATTATTAGATAATTCTTTTGTTCGTTCGTGTTGATTACACTTTTTGATCGAAACGCAAACTTGATTGTACGCTACGAAACATTGACTATAAATATTAATGTGCGCATACCACCTGGATATAATTATCAATTAATTCATAGCCAAAGACTGACAAGCTGGACTTTGTGAGAGAACTAATCGTCATCACTCTCCGTCGTGCGGAGCTCGAGTCGGAGTAAGGTCCGGTCAATTGAGCATTGGGCGCCAATCGTCGGACTTGAAGATTTCTTCGTCTTCAAGTTCAAAACCGACATGCCTGAAGACTATGGTGAGTGGTATATACAAAGAAGCAAGCTATCATTGGCTTAACGCAGTGACTTTGGCAGAAAATGCAGATGCTTTCTTATCAAGGATGAAAGAAGAGAGAGGTGATTATCACTTTTTTTGTTTCCATTCCGTTCTCTTCGGCGGTGCTCATGGTGCCTCCTTATGCCACCATGTATTTTCCCTATTTGTTCCCCAGCTAGCTGCATCTTTCATTACGCTCGTCATTGCTACTCTATAAAAAAAAGGAGATTGCGTGGAATAATAGCAGTTCGATATGAACGGGGAGGTGAGGGTAATACCTCACCTCCCATGCACCAATTACTGACCATGAGATTTTTTTGACAGTCCGATGCTCATCTTCGTGTTTTTTTCCTTTTTAATTTATAGATCGTGGCTATTCTTCTCGTGATCGTGATGACCGCCATCGCTCTTCCAGGTATGACGACCGGGAGGATAGGTACAGACGGGACGACAGACGGGATAGAGATAGGCCCAGAGACGACCGCCGTGGTCCAAAGTACGATGATGATAGGCGACGAGATTATGATAGACGAAGAGATGACGATAGATCTCGTAGACGGGACGAAGACCGTATCGAAGGAGGACGAGATCGTGAGCGTGGTCGCGGTCGCGGGAAAGAGGAACGCGTAGACAAACGTTCTCCTACTCCCGAAGGTGTCATTCCCTTGTCCAAAAGGAAGCGTAAGGCTACTGGATGGGATGTTCATGCTCCAGGGTACGAGCAATACACAGCGATGCAAGCCAAACAAACCGGTATTAACAAAGATAATGTCTTTTTGAGTGTATGAACTAACATCCTTCTCTTTCTCTCAGGTTTGTTCAATCTTCCAGGTGCTAATCGAACGCAGGTTCCTCCAGTTTTAGCAGCTCCAGGTCTACCTACCCCAGTTCCGGTTCCCACGTTCGGTATGGGTCTGGGAAGTAATCCCAATCTTGCCAGGCAATCTCGAAGACTCTATATCGGTTCTATTACTCCTGAAATCAACGAACAAAATCTTGCTGATTTCTTCAATGCCAAGATGAAGGAGATGAATATTGGGACGGGAGAATCAGGCAACCCCGTTCTTGCTGTTCAAGTGAACTATGAAAAGAACTACGCCTTTGTAGAAGTAAGTATATTGTAATCCTCCTAGTATTGAATTTAAGGTTTGATTCGTTCGCTAGTTTCGTAGTGCGGAAGACGCCACAGCAGCGATGGCTTTCGATGGTATTATGTTCCACTCCGTCTCGCTCAAGATTCGCCGTCCTAAGGACTATGCTGGTGATGTGATGTCAAGTGCTGGTATGACAGTTCCAGGAGTAGTATCTACAAACGTTCCAGATTCTATCAACAAAGTCTTCGTCGGTGGCTTGCCGGCGTATCTCAACGAAGAGCAAGTCATAGAGCTGCTCAAGAGCTTTGGTGAGCTGAAAGCGTTCAACTTAGTTAGGGAAAACGGAAACGGTCCTTCAAAGGTAAGTTTTACCAGCTTTTGGATCCCGGTATTGGATGAGTATTTACGTCCTTATTCTAGGGATTTGCTTTCTTTGAATATGTTGACTCAGAAGTAACCGATGTCGCCATTCAAGGTCTTAATGGGATGGAGTTGGGCGATAGATACCTGGTAGTGCAGCGAGCATCTATTGGAGCGAAAAGTGGTACCGGCATGATTCCTAATCCTGCTCTCCCCCCGGAAGCCCTTCCAAGCGTCCCTAAACCTATCATGGCTGCTGAGGAAACAAATCAACCTGCTTTCGCCCGCATTTTGCTTATGCTTAACATGGTCGTACCTGACGATTTGATTGGAGATCAGGACTACGAAGATATTTTCTTGGATGTGAAAGATGAATGCGAGAGATACGGCAAGGTTGCTGATCTCCGGATTCCGCGACCTGTCAGAAGGGATAAAAGCAAGTGGGCACCTGGTGAAGGAGGAGCCGCTCTAGATGCCAATCGACAAGACGAAGCTGCTGGCGTTGGCCGAGTATATGTAAAGTTCGAAGACCATGAGGGAGCTAATGAAGCACTGAAGGCGCTGGCCGGGAGATCATTCGCTGGACGTACTATTATTGCAACCTTGCTTGCTGATGACAGCCAGACCACTCCACCTCTCAACTTGGTATTTTCAGAGCAGCCTCCGCCCCCGCCTCCTGATGGTAATTGACTTATATATATGTATAGTATATAGTGCTCCTCAACTAAAACTAGTTCTCTGCTTTTTTATATATCTTTTTCTGCTGTTTGGCGTCGTGTACATACTCGCAGTGGATGTTTATTCTACAGATACATTTTGTGACTCAAGTCCATGGCTGATTACTATCCCAATCGTGATCTAATATAAAAACTAGCCAAAGACTCCTTCGCCCTCGCTGGGCACTTGTAACTGGCGGAGTTTAAAAACGACGGCTTGGTTCTTTCAGACGATTCATCAATTACAGGCAATTGCGGGTGGTATATGGCGACCAATAATGCATCTTTAGACCCATTGCAAACACTATCAGCAGCATTAGCAGTACCTGCTGGTTCACCCGAGCAGGCTGCTTTGTTAGCATCTTTGCGAGAAACGCTCGAACAACAACAACATCGAGTCCCCATCTTATGCACGACACTTATAACAGCCATATCCAACGCCGGAGATTCACTATTGAAAAGATGGGTTCTCGACCTACTGCATTTTGCTCTAGCGCGTTCAAGTCTGCCACTAGAAACACGTACTCAGCGTTAGTAAACTCATCCTTGTGTTCTGTTAAGTCTCATATGATAACTGAGTTGTGCATTCGTACCCAATATAGTTGCTTCCCAATGCCTTGATATTCTCACTGGTCTGCTTGATGATCCGAGTCCTGAAACAGTCAAGGTCGTCGTTCAATGTTTTGCAACCATGTATCCGTTGCTTTTCCGATCCTAGTTCGTCATACGTTCTCCGTGTTCTCACGTGATATATTTAGCATTTCCATGGTTTATTTAGTTGCTCAAACCGAAGTCTACCCCAGTCTTGGGAAACCTTATCGAGGGCCAAAACACAAATTCTCGAACTTGTTACCAATTCTCATGTATTGACGGGGGTGAAGCTTGCCGCCCTCAAGTTCATGCAACGAGTTATTTTGGTTCAGACGCGGGGGGTTTCTGATCCTCGAGTGCGTGTACATACTCCATTATGTCTCTATAATATAAGCTTATGTTTTCTTTTCTCGTTTATTAGCTTCAGAATAAAGCTGATCCCAATTTGGCCCTATGTCCATCAGACCATCCGTTTATATCGAGCTCACAGCTTGAAGCTGAAGGAATGAAGCTCCTGGAACGTTCTATAACTATCCTTTTTTCAAGCCGGTAATCTATCCTCGGATAAAGTTCTCATTTCTTTGATTGTTGATAAAGTTTCTTCTACAGGAGTGCAGACGTATTAACCGCTGTAGTGAATAGCTGGAGTAGTCTGGCTAAATTACGACCTCCTCTAGTGACTGTTATTGTAACTGCCCTTGCTCAATGGAGTCCAAGACAACTAGATGGACTTTCCGCAGTCAGTGTGAAGAGTGTCGAAAAGTCAATCAGAATTCTATTGAGCCATATATCCCGGTCCGTGGTGCATTTGTTGCGTGTTTGTGATCCCACTGATTTTTTTTTGTTATTCGTTCGTAAAGGACGCCAAATGGTATGCCCCATATCCATCAAATCCAGAGCACTTTGCAAAAACAAGCGGAAAGAATGGAGTTGGCCGCGCAGGAAGAAAGGATGCGAAAGGAAGCTGCAGCCCTTGAAGCAAGTCGCAAGCGCAGCCTGCCGCAGTCGATTGAAGCCGAGCAAGGAGATGCCAAACGTGTCAAAGTCGAGCACACCCAAGTCCCAGATTCACTGTCGGAGCTTCTTTTAAATTTCGACTTCTCCTCACTGCCTGTCAATCTAGTCGCTAATATCATTATCGCGAATTTGCAACTTCTCACTGACCAGAGTTTGCGGAATGCTATTGAGGTGATTTTAACTTAACTATATTCCATTGTTCGCCTAATTCTTTGCACCCTGTCAGGTGTTCCGAAATGCCAACCCACCAGAGGGTCCTTCCGGTACTAGTGCTCTCATTTCTGCAGCGACACAACCTATCCCTGTGTCTGATTCGGATGTGATTGCTGTCCCGATTAAAGAAGAACCTGTAGATCCTCTGCAGATGGACATGGATGAAGATGATATTGAATACGAACCAGATCGACTAAATGACCAATTAATAGTAAGTGTTCCAGATTATTACAATTCTAGGCATTACACAACTTTTTTAAACAGGGTAATGAAAACGCCGCGCTACCAGAACAAAGTGAAGATACTCCCTTTGCACTGATCAACTTCCAACTACCCCCTCCTCGGCCGCTATCTGAAGCCGATCGTCACACCGCTATACTCTCTGCCATAACACGAATACGGGCCGCCGGTGAAGAATTTGGTCTTTCTCCTGAACCTACTGGACCAAAAGCATTTATCGGGCTACCACCCCAGGAAATGTGGATTCTACTTCTTGTACGGATGGTTACCCGAGCCACCCCAATTCAAGAACAGAATGAGAATGAAGACCCCGACGACACCCTCAAGAAAGAACAGGAAGCCGAACAGAAAATGAAGGAAGATCAAGAGATGCGTGAGACGTTATGTGACTACATACTAGACGACTTTCCTTCTAGGTTTGTTGCAACTTTCAAGTCTTGTCTTTGTACAAATCTAATCTTTCGTGCAGAGTTCGGATAGCGGGAGTATGGATGAATGAAGAATGGTATAATGACAGGCTACGTTTACGGTATAACAGAAATTGGGTAATGTCGTATTTTTTTTGATTAACTTTTCAATTAACGGGTTTTCTAGCAACCGCAATACGAATTATGGCTGCAGAGGATCGTTGCTGCTCATCAGGAACGATTGAATGCCAAAGACAAGGCTTTTACGCAATTTCTGTTAGATTTACCAGCGATACCGGACGGTATATTAAGTCTCCTGAGAGAGTTCTGTACCGACCCTGACAAGTAAGCTTTAGCATTCGATTTGTGAACTTTATTGAACAAACTCAATTTGTGTCAAGGACTCAAGTTGGTTTTTTGACGTTGAGAGAATTTGTCGTAATGCGACCGCCTTTGCGACAAGACGCAATGAATATTTTGCTGGAACTTACAACACATCCATGTATGTCGGCGTTTCTTTATCGAAGCAATATGACTGATCAACAAATTTCCCAGCTAAAGCCATCCGCACTCCAGCTATAAATACCGTAAAGCGATGGGTACCAGATACATCTCCGATGGACGAAATGGTACAAACCTATTCGCTGCGGCTTTTAAGGTTGTTGCAAAAGCGGGCATCTACCGAAGAAGAAAATAAACCAGATACGATGCATGAGGACGGCTTGGAGGACGGCCAGTTGCCACAAGAAGAATCTCTACAGAGCATGTATCTTCCTGAACAAGTTACCTTACCTGCGGATAAATCTCAAGTCCTACAAAATGTCGAGCTTATATTTGCACTATCCATTCGTGTTCCAGATCTTCTTGATGAGTATGCGCATTTTCTTCCTCACTGTCATTACCATTAACGGTCGTTGACAGGATTTTCCTGGCTTACACGCAGATGGATGTCACTGTACAAGAAGCGATACAGGATCTAATCACTGCACTAATCAAGTCTATGGGTCCCTCTCACCCCAAGATTTTGGCTCTGCTGGGGACATTTCCGACTGGTGCTGATACTCTGGCTCTGCGAATCCTCACTATTTTCACAGAAAATGGCCGACCAAGCCCAACAATTGTAGCACTAGTGAAAAGCTTAATCAGCGAACGAGATCTGGATGCCCGATTCTTGATACCCATAATCGCCGAGATGGATAAGGTATGTTTGATTTAGATTTGTACTTGACTTGCCGTGTAGGTTTACGCATTAACACAGAGTGATATATTACGACATTTGCCTCGTATCGTATCAATGCTTGATGGACAGCAAGAACCGAAGAACTTGGTTCGGTTGGTGTTCGAGTCGATCGTGACTACCCCGCCGCAGACGTTCGGGAGCGTTACTTCTAACCTACCGCGAGTGCGGCAGAGCGAGCTGTTAACGCCCGCTGAGCTCATGGTGCTACTACATCACTCGGAGAAGGAGATTGGTTTGAACAGTGCCAAAGAAGGTATAGGTTTCCCTTGACTTTGAGGCACATGTAATGACTGATTGATCTTACGTTGACAGCGATATCAATATGTTTTTCAATGACTGAAGTGTTCCGATCCGAGATTCTAGGGGTAGTAATGCAGCAGATTATGGATGAACCCGCTATTCCGCTGCTATTTATGCGGACGGTAAGTTTAACATTGTACTCTACCCTACCAGAGCATAGGTTGATCTTTCGCGATTCTTCTAAGGTAATATTGTCCGTTCAAACATACAAGACATTGGTGGGGTTCGTTGCGACGACATTACTGTCGCGGTTGATCACCAAGAAGATCTGGACGATCCCCGCCCTCTGGAACGGATTTATTCACTGTGCCAAAGCTATTGCGCCCGCGAGCTTTGGGGCACTACTTCAGCTTCCAAAAGAACAGCTGCGCGAAATCGTGGATAAACAACCTGGATTAAAATCTGGGCTTCGTGATTATGTTCTCAAAAAATCGGGCAATAAAGCTAGAGTCGCAAGTTTCCTCGAAGTGTTTGGCGAAACGTCGACGAATGCTCAGCCCATTGATGTTACCCCTTCACCTGCATAAGCTCTCACATATAAACATTGTACTGATCCTTAGGAATACGGTTACTTACAGTATTTAATAATTATGTTCTAAATACATAGTCACGTGCACGTAATTGTCCGAGCCGAATAAGATTGACAATTCAATATTCATTCAATATCTCATCCGGTAGAAACTAAAGACCTCGGTATCTCGTCCCTTCGTTTTTATTCAAGCAAAATGACTGCTTACTTCAATAATCATACTCAACGTCTCTCCCAAACGCCAACCAGCGGCAACTTTCCTTCCAATTCAATCACTGTCCCAAACGCCGCACCTCCGCCACTACCGCGGCTGGATTCGAAGCTTTTCTCAACGACGGTGGCGTCAATGAATGATGATAAAGAGAAAGGAAATAAAACCACGACGTCCAATGGTTCTTCCGCAGTTGCTGCTCCCAGACCGCGATCGCTACATCCTCTGCGACATACGTACGGTGCCCGTTCACGTTCCGTTCCTCTAACGTGCATCCGTTGACTCTTTGTTTCAGCTGGGTGTTCTGGTTTAGACAGCAACGTGCCCCAAGCAAGACTCTTGACTACGAAAGCGGAATAAAAAGAATTGGCTCCTTTGCCTCAGTAGAGTCATTTTGGACCTTGTTTACGCACCTGCAACCGCCGTCCAAGTTAATCCCCACCACCGACTGTTTGCTATTTCATTCTGGCGTACGTCGGCCTGTATGGGAAGACCCACTGAATCACTCGGGGGGTAAATGGATTATTCGACTAAAGAAGGGGGTTGCGGATCGTCTCTGGGAGGACCTTGTGTGCGCTGTAGTTGGGGATCAGTTTTCCGACGACGGTGATTCAGGAGTAGGTGCTGACGCTGAAGGAAGAACAGACTTTCCCGAGATTTGTGGTTGTACAATAAGTGTAAGAAATAATGAAGATATTCTCAGTGTATGGAATAAAGGGACAGACGTGAAAATCAATGCAGGAATACGGTATGTTTTCTCAGTATTCAATTCAAAGCCGGTACCCTTAAGGTTTTTTCTGTAGAGATACCATTAAACGTGTTTTAAATTTACCGCAGAATATAATAATGGAGTATAAAACCAATTCCGGTTCGTTCTTTGCTCTTCGCTCCGCTTCTCTCGCCTCACACAGCTGTTTTGTTGCAGATTCAATTGGTGATAAGTCTAGCTTTAGAAACTCTTCTATTGATCGGTCGTCCGCTCAGTAAATGATGTAAAAGATTAATGTAATGAAAGATTTCACCTGTTTGAAATTAAGCATTGCGTCTGTTCCCAAAACTCAACTTCGCCTTAAAATTCGATATATGATACCCCACGCGTGCGGTTCAAGCTTAGAGTCTAATTATGTTCCAGCTGTAAGAGCATCTTATACTGTTTCCGGTCCTCTCGCTCGCTCAGTTCTATACTGAGCACGCATGAGACAGAGGGTATGATTCCAAGGTATCATTAGAGAGTGGGGTAGTAGGTAAAGACATGCAAAACTTGAATCCTTATAATAATACAATTATAATTCCACAAACGCCATAAGTATGCGCGATTCCTAACGGCCAGCCGTTGTTGATGGCAAGGTTCGTCGAGCCAACGCTCCGCTCAATAGGTCGCGACAATCTCGTAAACGTTCCCGACGAGCGATGAAAAAGGCTCCATTAGTTGTTTCATCAGCAGTAGCAAGAGGTACCCCAATAAGCCCCTTTTGGCCAGCCAAACGAATAGCCCGGATTAATCCTTCCATTTCAGTTTCCGAATCCACGTTCTCTTCTGCGCCTGCGTCCTCCTCCTCTTCTTGATCTTCGTTGGCCGTAGGGACAAGTATACCCTTCGCATCCTTGGGTTTCTTTTTCGTGCTTGCTTTAGCTGTTTTAGGCTGCCCCTTTTTCAGCTCGCTTGCCAATTCTTTCGCCTTCCGTTTTTCTTCACGTTCACGGTCTCGTTTTTCCTTCTTCTCTGCTTTCGTCTCTCTTTTAACAGGCTCCACAAAGTTAGGATTGTGAGCTCGATTCCAGTCAAGGAGAAGTTCATCATAAAGCCGTGATCGGCCTTGAACTGCCCGTTTGGCCCCCATGCTGTGCGATTTACAAGTTAAGGAGCGCGAACAAGGTAAGCCTTTATCATTAATAACCCCACATTGTTTATCGTAATCGACGGGCCCTAATCTAGAAATAAAAGACGGAAATATATTATTGATAGGCTGACAATACCTTTAGCACGTCCTTTGGTTATTTTCGGCGCCGGCCGTGCCTTCTTATTGGGCGGACCGTCTTCGCCATCCTCATACTTGCGCTTCTTCCCTATATACAAATGAAGTTGTGGAGCTTGTAAAGACGACGTAATGCTCAAACACACCTTCGTCACTTTTACCCTTCGCATTTTTTTTATTCGGACCAAGTTTAATGCGTTTACAATTTTCTGCCATAAAGTCAGTTTGATAGTCCTTTCCGTGAGCAAAAGCTAAGATAAATACCCATATGATCGACTATAATGCTCTTGAGGATTGGCTTTTGACAGTCTTTACACCGAACGATGCCAATGTCGACACTAGCAGTGAGAGGCATCTCACCGAAAACTCGCATATCCTTTGCGCTTAACCAAAAAGTTGGAGGGGATGGTAAGGAAACGGGATCATTATGAGAGGTATCTGGATCATTTATTTCATTATCATTAGAGTCTGAGAGGGGTAAATATGCATCAAAAGTGAAGGGCGGCGCATCTGAAGGTGTCAGACTGCTGGCCCGGAGGGACATTGGTTTCTGGTTTGTGATGTCACAATGTCACAGCATACTACAATGACTTCCGTCGACTCAGCGCAGCTGGCCAAAGCTGCGAAATCTGCATTCGAGGCATCTCAATTACTGGATAGTCAAGAAAGGATAAAAGCCTTAAATATTATCAAAAATGAACTTGAGCTGCAAAAATCGGAGATCTTGGAGGCGAACCGACAAGATATGGAGGTGTGTTGCATCCTTCGAGGATAAAATCATCCTGTTTTGCTGATAGGCGGCTGGTTGATGTCCGCTAAGTTAGCTCTAATTGAGGTCAAAGAGGGACGCCTTTCCGAATCTCTAGTGAAGAGACTGGATCTGACGACAGGTGATAAGTGGAATACAATGCTACAAGGCATTTCCGACGTCGCTGCTCTTCCGGATCCAACGGGAAACATTACATACGCATCTCAGCTCGATGATGGGCTTGAATTATATCGGGTATCGTGTCCAATAGGTGTGCTTTTAGTGATATTTGAAGCAAGACCCGAAGTTGTTGTCAATATAGCCTCGCTGGCCATCAAATCTGGTTCGTGTTAAATCAGACATATTGTATTGGGATACCCAATTCAATTCTAGGCTGGTAGGAAATGCTGCCATTTTAAAAGGAGGGAAAGAATCGACGTACACCGCTACAATACTATCGAAAACGATAAAGTCCGCATTGTCGAAGACGTCTCTTCCGGACGAATATATCCAATTGGTCCATACGCGCCAGGAAGTCGCTTCGTTATTGAGCCTTGACCGTTACATTGATTTAGTAATACCGAGAGGAAGCAATAGTCTCGTCCGCCATATTCAGAACAACACGAGAATACCAGTGATGGGACATGCCGATGGGTTGTGTAACGTCTTCTTAGATGCGTCCGCCGATTGGACAAAGGCAGTTCGGGTGGTTGTCGATTCCAAGGTACGTACTCCCTTACTAATTGTTACGCGTATTCCATCAGCAATCAAAGGAATCTAAATGTGATTTTTAGATCAACTACCCCGCAGCTTGCAATGCCGCAGAAACCCTTCTTGTTCACGAGTCGTTACTCGATACTCTCTGGCCTGAGGTAGCCTCGTCCCTAATTTCACACTCGGTAACACTGTTATGTGATGAAGCAACGTTAGCTTCCATCAAAAACAGGGTAACGTTGGGAACTGAGAAGTACCTTCGGGCGTCGAAGGCTGAAGATTACGAGACCGAACATCTAGCTCTGATCATATCGGTCAAATCAGTTCCTTCTCTTCAAGCGGCAATACAACATATAAATTCACAATCTAGTCATCACACGGACACCATCGTCACAGAGTCAGAAACAAGTGCCTCGACCTTCTGTCGAGGTGTGGACAGCGCTGGGACATTCGTTAACGCGAGCACCCGGTTTGCGGACGGCTTTCGATATGGATTTGGAACCGAGGTGGGCATCAGTACAGGTCGTATTCATGCTCGAGGGCCTGTTGGTTTAGAAGGACTGGTGACCTACAAGTATATTTTGAGGAGCCAAGACGAGAAAGGTCATATCGTAGACGACTTTGGGACTGGAGTTGGGAAAAAAACATTCAAGCATCGGCCATTGAAAGTTGATAATCTACCGTTTTGATAGATGTAAACCCAAATGTTTATGTTTTGTTGTTGTTACACTCGTGTTATTTTTACCTAAATTTGCTGGCCCATTTGGTGCCTGTGTTGAGTTTCCAACTCCGCCCAAGGTCGCTTACTGATGCATGGTCAGAAATTTCGCATTCTGGAAAACATCTACCATGTCAAGCTTTGAGAGGGCATGTGCTTCACAAGAGTTATAGTCATTTATCATCTGACATGTCGTGCTGTATAGGTCGTCAAGCTTGCCTGCAAGCCCAAAGCTGCTCCTCCAAAGGCGAAGGTGCGTGAGACTGGTCAGTCTGCTCGGTTGAAATTCATGCAAGATATTTTTTCTAGTATCTTGATCCTATTATTGCTGCGACATGGAGCGAAGAAGGTGCGGTCGCAGATGTGTGTAAGGCCCTCTCACCCCGGTTCAAAGAACCTCACGCAATTGCAAGTCTTTGCATCATTCCTTGTATTATAAACCGTTGACACAAATTCGGTATCAGGTCGTATTCAAAGCTCTAATTGTCTTGCATACTATGATTAGAAATGGAGCTACTGATAATGTACTCTCTTATTTGGCCTCAGATGACGTCCTTAGATTGCGCAACGTGGCCACCGGGCAGTGGGAGGGTATGTCTGATTCGTTTGCTCATCCTTGTGACATGGAGCTCTCACCGCCTTTTCTATAAAGGTTACGATCCCCCTCAGAACCTGAAACATTATGCATATTATCTTGATTCCCGAATTCGTGCTTACCGTGATCTTAAACATGACGCTATCAAGGTTCAATCAGAGTCAAATCGTGATATGCGTATATCCCAATCAGCCGACGAAACCCTTGCTGGTTTAGGCGGCAGCAGTGGTGGCAAGAGTAATAACGGCCTTCAAAGAAGCAAGACTTTGGCAGGACGGAAGCTACGTGTTATGACAGTAGAGAAGGGTCTTCTACGGGAGACAAAAGCCGTACAAAGAACGATTGATGCACTTTTAGCCTGTCAGGTTCGTGATACTTATTTTACGTATCCTACCCCAATCCTGAGTCTATACGATTACTTCAGTTCTATGAAGACAATGTTCAGGACGAATTAACGAGCACTGCCTTGCGGATGCTAGTTAAAGATTTACTTGTCCTCTTCCAGGCCGTTAATGAAGGTGTCATTAACATTTTAGGTATTTCAACCTTCTTAATAGGGACGCGCTTCTTCTAAATCCTTCTTTAGAATCCTATTTCGAGATGTCAAAAATAGATGCCGAGCAAGCCTTAGCCCTGTATCAGCAGTTCTGTAAGCAGACTGAACGAGTTATGGAGTATCTTTCCGTAGCACGGAAATTAGAGTCCATTCTCAATATTCCCATTCCCCATTTAAGACATGTGAGTCTTTGTCACTGTTAGTTGAAGCGAATGTCGCATAGTAATTCATTAGGCACCTGTTTCTTTAGCTGGGGCACTACAGGAATACCTCTCAGATCCTAATTTTGAACAGAACAGGTTGGAGTATAAAGCCAATAAATCCGCCGCCGATAAAGCTGGAAGGGTAAAGCCAGGAGCAGCTCTAGCGAGCACGAGTATGTTTTCTCGTTCTTCACCGTTCTAGTTAATTCATCGTAACAATAGCCTCTTCGACATCCCCTGTTCCTCCTGTTCCTAAGATCGATCCCTCAGTAGCCACTTCGGGATCCTCCAAAGCAGCCGTAACTAAATTGGACGATTTCTTTGAATCGATAGAAAAAGAAAATCAGTCGCATACCACAAGTCCTGCAAGGTGAGAGACACTTCATAAACACTCATCTTCATATCCTGACATTGGTATTTAGTCCGGGTGTACACTTCGCATTCCAAGTGCCTCCATCGGCATTGAATCCATTCCTACAACAACAACATCCAGGATTGTTTGTTCAGCCTCAGGTCACTGGTGCAAATGGCTTCCAAGGCACTTTTATTCAAGCGCAGCCTACAGGGTTTATTCAGCCACAGCATACTGCCGTTCCAGTCAATCCCTTTTCTCAGCCTCAGTTATCTGTTCAGCCCACGTCTTCTCCTTTTCAAGGGAACCAGTTTCCTCAAATTCAGCAGCCTGCGCAATTAAATACGCCACCGCTTCCATCTCGAGGCATTCTTCAAAATCAACCGACCGGTTTCCTGCAGCCACAAATGACAGGTTCTAATCCTTTCCGACAAAGTATCCTCTTTCCTCAAAGCACGGGCTTTCCGTCGTCTGGTGTCGGCACCGTTCCTCAAATGCCTCCACTATTTACAAATTCGCCAACTGCGAACTTTTCAGAGTTCAGCAATCTGGGCAGGTCCGGTTCACCGCCTGTTGGACCAAACTTATTTGGGAAGGCTGTAGCGAACCCGACCTCGTCTGCCAGCCTTCCAAATCGACCACAATCAACTCCTTTACCTAACTTGCCACAGGCTCAGCCTCTTACCGCTGTTATCGCACATCAGACTGGCTCGAAAAATCCATTTGGTCAACCTGTCAAGCCTGCTCCCCCTGTCCCCAAGCCGCCGATCCTACAGGAATTAGTTACAGGTACATTCACTGGCAATCTCACCAACAATACCCCCACTGCTAATACTTCCGGATCTACCTTCACCGGTCAAAATTTGTTTGGATCTGGGTCGATTGCAAACCCTCAGCGGCCAAGTTCTCCTGGAGCCTCCTCGCAGCAGTTTGGCACAAGTGTAATGAGCAGCATAGCCTCGTCGTTTACTACTAAGCCTACCGCTGAGAATGCGCCGACTAATTCATACCCATTCCTTACCTCTCAGAATACTGCCAACACCAATACAACTTCCGATTTTTCCAATAGTCTTTCCAACAGTCTTTCTGCTCAGCCCACTGGAAGTACTGCACCTACAACAGCATTTTCGGTCAGCTCTCTCCAATCGCAGCCCACTGGCTTTGGAGGTATCAAACCTTTTAAACCAACGTCGTCATTTGGCGCAAGTCTGTTGGAATCTTTGCCTCCTGTTGTTGATTCTACTTCGTCAGTTAAACCATTAACTGCAAATCCCACAGGTTTTCGAAATTTCAGTACTTCTACTACCACCACATCGTTGTCTACTCCTACCAGCCCACTCGGTCTGACCAACTCGTCGCTACCCAACGCTCCAAACCCGATTCTTGGTGCTCTCAATGCACAAACCGCTGGGAAGCAGCTATTTGGTTCAACTGGCAATGGCACAGTCAGCTCGCCTGTCTCTTACGGTTCTTCTGGAGCAAGTTTTCTGCGACCACAGGTTACTGGCGGAGGCAGCGCCAACCCATTTCGAGCTTCCATGGCAGCACCTTCGAATTCTGCTACACCTTCCTTTTCATCTTCCGGGGCTCTTCCCAATTTCTCTGCATTCCCTTCAGCAAACACTACCGCGCCGGGATTGTTACCCAACCAAACAGGTGGTGGTGCAGCTTTGTTCAATAGCAATTTTCCTGGATTCGGACAGTCTCAATTCAACCTTTCGACACAGCAAGACGCATCTAAAGTTAATAACGGATCTTTGATTTGATTTCCATTTTCCAACGCAGTGGTATACATCCATTCCATTCGCTTCGCTTTTTTCGCTTTCAGTGTCTTTTTCTTTTTCTTTCATTTTAAGTATATATTTATATTGTATATGCCTTACTTTCGGGGACAATTCCAAATTACAATGATTATGGATGTGTAATTTAATAGTCATTTTTTTATTATGCACAATCGAATTTGCAACCTGCACGCCAAATTTCTCTTCGTTTTGAGTTTCTTAGCACTTCCATCGTCGTGGCTGATTAGTAATTACCAAACACGATTTGAACACAGAAGCTCTTGGATAAGCGCGAGTCGCATTGTTCACTTTCAACCTATCCGGAGCCTACCAGTGGCACTCTGAAACTTCTTCATACTCACCGGATTCTCTTTGTCAATTTCAAAAACGTCCTACATGGCGGAGTAAGAGGCTTCTTGTGAACGAGTGGTTTCCTACTGATCGGTTTGTTATAGGGAACAAAAATCTATCAAGTCCACAGAAGCCCTCCAAGGGCCGAACGAACCCACGGTGGAAGGGGCACTGGAGCAAGCCAAACGCGCCTTTGCGCTTCGAAATTTTGAGTTGTCAGTAGAACATTATGCAACTGCACTTGAATTAATGTAAGTGAAATACATTCCAGACGCGTCTGACGCGTTTCGTTTTCTCTCTTTCATCGTGGTTTCTTAGTGCGACAAGTATTCACTGACTATGCATTCACTAGGACAAAACAATACGGTGATGCATCACCTGAATGTGCGGATCTATATTTTGCGTATGGGAAAGCATTATTGGAGAATGCGATTGCTCAAAATTCTGTCCTTGGGAAGGAAAAAGAAGAGACCGAGGTCGAGGAAGGGGAAGAGAACAAAGGTAACCATTTTTGTTATATTGTTGCACCGAAGTTTATTTTTTTTTATTACTTTATTTGTTTTAGTGTCTAATGCACGTATACATTTCGGCGAAGATGCTGTTCCTGAGGAACCTGATACCGACGAAACGGGAGGCGAGAAGACCATTGACCTGTTCGCTGAAGCCTTAAAGGAGCGACACGAGGATGAAGAAGAACAAAAAGATGGAAACGAAGAAGAGGCAGAGGGTGAACCTGAAGATGATTTCAATGCTGCATGGGAAGTGCTTGAAGTGGCGCGCTCTCTTTATGAAGATCAGAAAGAAGTTGGGGACGACGTTAAAATGAAGTTGGCTGATACCTATATGGCTTTGGGAGATATATCTCTGGAAACAGGTTTGTTCTCTATCTGGTTCTTTCATTTGTTTTAAAAACGAAGTTAATTTTTTGTACAGAAAAGTTAGAGCAGGCTGCCACGGACTATACCAGCGCTGCAGCACTGAAAACCGACCTTCTACCTAATTTCTCGCGACAGATTGCGGAAGTGCACTACAAGCTATGTATTGTTTATGATTTGACGTCAGGCCGACTTGCCCAAGCTATCGAGCATGCCCGAAAAGCTCAAGCGAGCGTTCAAGCAAGATTGAATGAAATTACAACAAGACTAAGCGAATTATCGACACCAGCTGAAGTAAAGAATGTGCAGACTGAGGCACCCGAGTTGGTTGTCAAAGTTGACTTGAAGGGAAAGGGGAAGGCTACGTTGCTAGACTTGGAACCCTCACTTAAAACTTTGACCAAAAACCAGTTGGAGGCCGAGATCAAAGATCTAAAAGAATTACTGGAAGAGGTTTCACTGAAGGTGAATATTCTATACGTCTGTTTTTGCCACGATTTGCAGCTGAAAATTTGGCATTTTTAGATTGACGAGCTGAAAACATCGCCGGATGCACTAGAAGGATCTGCCCCGGAACTGGCGGCGAGAGAGTTGGATCGCGAACTCAACGGAGCAAAAGCACCAGATGCTGCTCCACAAAAGATCCATGATTTAACCACTGCAGTCCGAAAGAAGCGGAAAGCCCCAGAAACGACGGAAGAGTCCCAAGCCGAGAAGAAAACAAAACTGGAGCCTGGAGATAATCCACAATAAACATAATATGTCAATACTTTAATTACAGTGGTCTTGTTGAGCTGTATATATTATGCATTATTGTTATTGTATCGGTCAATTAGTGGGATATTCATCGAGCACTGCAAGTCATTTCATTTGAAAGTTCTGCAAATAAACTGCATTGTACTATCATCTCCGACGATGAACGTGATCGCGGGTACTAGCGTCTGGAACGCGTATAGGAACGGGGTTTTCTGTAGAACCTAGGGATCTCGACACCCTCAAGTCAGCTATAGAATGAGAACAACGTTGATTTTGGGCATGACGGTGACCTTGGCGTCTAAGCTTTGGAACGTCCAACATCACTCACGCCGACAATGGCCGCACCGTTACGCAGAAGCACTAGAGTGCACAGAACAGCCACATCCTTAGTGTCGTCTCTCCACACAGCTGCGGTATCAACATCGTCTACGTCTGTTTCAATCAATGTCCAAGCCTCCGAATTGTCACGAAAACGCGTCAAACTCGACGCGGACAACCAAACCTCGCCTTCAATACCACGACGGAAAACTGACAAAGCCAAAGCCAAATCAAACAGCAGCAAAATCAGTACTGCACCTGAAGATTATCCGGCGCGAACTGAGCTAGACTGGAAAGTGGGAGCTCATGTGTCTGCTGCAGGTGGTGTAGAGAACGCGATCTTGAATGCTGCGTCTACCGGGTATGTCAAGCTGCAAACTACAAGATATAGATTGAAAGAGTGTTCTTATCACGTTAGTGCCAACGCCTTTGCATTATTCGTCAAGTCTCAGCGCAAGTGGACATCGCCCTCTTTGACTCAAGAATCAATCGACCTATTCAAGTACCGGCTACGCCAGTTCGACTATCACCCCGATCTCGTTCTTCCACATGGAAGTTATTTAATCAACATCGGAAATCCAGACAAGTAAGATCCTTCGTTCATGTTATCATCTCATGTCAAGAGATCATTTATATAGAGACAAACGCGAAAAATCATACGAGTGTTTTTTGGATGACCTTAAACGATGCGAAGCCCTAGGATTAACGCGTTACAATTTTCAGTAAGTTATTCTTTATGGCTTCTATAAACAGAGGATAATTTCTCCCAAGCCCAGGTTCTACCATTGGTACATCCACGAAAGAAGAGTCTATCGTTCACGTCGCAGAATGTATCAACAAAGCTCACAAAGAGACATCTCAAATTGTAATCGTCATCGAAAACATGGTAACCTACTCACATTATCTATTGAAACCGCCGACAAAGGCTTATTTTATAGGCTGGAAGTGGCAATATTCTAGGATCGAAATTTGAAGAGATAGCTCAGATTATTGAGCTCGTCGACGATAAATCTCGTGTTGGAGCGTGTCTTGATACTTGTACGTATGGCTAATTGGCTTGGTTTTTAGTTGCCTCACACTTGACAACTCTGTTTAGGTCATACATTTGCGGCAGTAAGTCCAGGTCGTATTAGCATATTTGTAATTTATTCCTACTCACAGGGCTATGACATCCGTACGAGAGATACCTATGAGTATGTAACTTGACCTTGTGTTTCTCGTTGATGAACTGTTGTTACCAAACTTTAAGAGCCGTGAGTACGTTTTTCTCTTCCAAGGGGCAATATATTATTGCCGTAGCTAATTACAGCGAGCAGTGTCAGAATTCGACCGCACAGTAGGACTACAATATCTTCGAGGAATGCATCTGAACGACTCAAAGAGCGCACTAGGCTCACGACGAGACCGACATCAAAATATTGGTTTGTTAGTAGCATATCCCTTTTCTCCTTTTTTTTCTTGTGCTAATTGAAATTGTTAGAGGAGAACTTAAATTTCCCACCTTCAGTTTTATTATGCGCGATCCAAGGTTGAAGCATATACCTCTCATTCTAGAAACACCCATGAACGAGAATACAGATATATGGAAGCAGGAAATTCAGGCGAGTGAAAAAAATTAAGCAATAGTTGATTTTTGAAGACCGTACCAATTTAGATTTTGAATAGTTTTTCCCAACAGTCGAATGACGACGATGTTTCCAACTTTGAGAATTTAGCTGGAAGCCTGCTTGCATTGACTTCTGCTACTGTCCCTAAAGCTGTCAAACGTACAAAGAGAAAGGCTACTAATGAAATCAAGGCTTCCGATGATGAGGACGAGGACGAGGACGAATGAGTGATGGTCATACTATGTAAGACAAAGATAGTGACTGACGAACACAAATTGTGCGCCGTTTATTCTGTACCTTTTTGTTTCTGGCCCCCTTGTATTTCTTTTTATATTAGTTGTATTAATAATTGCGCTGAAAAACCTTCTGATTCTGCTGATATCATATTCATCGAGCTGATGGAAGTACGGTTGAGGTGTGGGCAGAAAAGCTCACCGATTCAAGACAACTTAGGCTTTCGCTGACTTTCTATTTCCAGGGCGTTTTTCAGATGCGCACTGAAAATTTGGATTCGCCCTTTGCCAGTAGGATGAAACTTGAAGGAACCCTCAAAACGCAATTCACTGGCACGTTCCTTTTCGAGGATTATGATTGGTCTTTCAGTAAGTTCCCGGACAAGAAGTACCTGATTATGATCAAAGCATACGTTCTGCTATGACGCCACTCCACCAAACGAAAGGCTAAGCTTTACACATTGCATTTATGTATTTGTTCTCTTTGAACTGTGGTTACATTATATATCTAACCCCCCTAAGAAACAACCTGAACTCTAGTCTTTGTGACAAAGGTGCCAGGGGTTTTGTCAGCCTAGTAAACGTTGTTTCAGAATACTTTTGGCGTTGCAAACAGATTAATCTGAATACTTACCCCAGCGACATAGAACGCTCCTGCAGTGATATTCGTAGATCCGGGGTTTGCGACGGTAATAGGGACATTGAGGAGTAGTTCACCTGGAACGGGTAGGAAGACTGGTGATGGGACGATAGCCAATTGTTCCCCAAGTTCTTCGTTAGAAGGATCGCCTCCGAGTTGTGCACCAATATACAAAGCTACAATCTGGAAATCCGTGGGTTGACCTATGAAAAAGGGTGCAATAATTTTTGAATTAGAAAAGGCTTCAATATAAACAGGTGGAGAGAAATTTTCTGACTGAGAAGGCGGAGGGTAATGTTGAATGGAACACCCGCTGTAACTTGCGAATCGAAAGCTGGGTCTCTGAAAGCGATAGCATCAATACCATCCGCCTGAGCAGAAACGCCAGCAAGGAGTACAGCCAATGAACTAAGAACTGAGAAAAATTTCATTGTGAGAGTTGTTAGGGTTTTTTTGAGAGTACTCGAGTCAGCTCAGGTAATTTGCAAAGGAGGTGTTGTTGTTCTTTCTTTTCACAACACCTCATTTTATACTTGAATATTGCTCAGATCGGAGAATGGCTCGGTGCGTTCGGCCTCTTTCAAGTTTAACACGTACTTTATGTAGCAGCAGGCACTAGAAAGAGCACCTTGTGAAGCTACTTGGCATCCTCGTGAAGTTATCGGGAAAAGTGCAGTAGCAGCGTAGTAGCAGAATTCCGGTGCCTGAATATCTGAAATGAAACCCTTTTGCGTTTACTATATACTAGCCGAGTTCCCGTGGAAGTTCGCAGAATAGTGTGCGTACCAACGGAAATCAATCAACCAGAAAGCGCCGGGTTTGGTTCAATTCAGCCGTTTCTTCCAGTCCATTGCACAAGCTCGACTAAACATTTTTATAGTGGTGCACGGAAGAAACGAGAGTAGAGGATAGAGTTTATTTGAATGGATCGGGACATGGGTTCCACAGAATGGGAGTATCGGCGAGCAAATGTGTGATTTGAATATTTTGAAGCACACAGTTATGGTAGAAAACGTGACTATATAATCCACCAGTGATGCATGATGCATGAAGATTTCAAGCTCAAGGTCTCGTGCACACGAGTTGATCAATAAGGCCAGTTGGAGGATCTTCCAATGCTGGTGCTGACTGAGAGGAGTGCCGATGACATGATTTTCGGCAGTCACTAGTCACTGAGCCCAAGTGGACATCGCCCTCTTTGACTCAAGAATCAATCGACCTATTCAAGTCCCGGCGCCGGTTCGACTATCACCCCGATCTCGTTCTTCCACATGGAAACTATTTAATCAACATTGGAAATCCAGACAAGTAAGATTCTTCGTTCGTGTTATTCATCTCATGCCGAGAGATCATTTATAATAGAGATAAACGCGAAAAATCATACGAGTGTTTTCTGGATGACCTTAAACGATGCGAAGCCCTAGGATTAACGCGTTACAATTTTCAGTAAGTAATCCTCTATAGATTATAAACACAAAGAATAATTTTTTTCAAAGCCCAGGTTCTACCGTTGGTACAGTCACTCGGAGAGAAGAATCTATCGCTCACGTCGCAGAATGTATTAATAAAGCCCACAAAGAGTCATCTCTCGTCATCGAAAACATGGTAGAGCTATTCACATTATTTCTTTTCTAAATTTTGTCTATAAAAGGTTTATTTTATAGGCTGGAAGTGGCAATATTCTAGGATCAAAATTTGAAGAGATAGTTCAGATTATTGAGCTCGTAGATGATAAATCTCGTGTTGGAGCGTGTCTTGATACCTGTACGTATGGCTAATTGGCTTGGGTTTTAGTTGCCTCTCGACAACTTTGTTTAGGTCATACATTTTCGGCAGTAAGTCCAGGTCGTATTGATATACTTGTAATTCATTCATATTCATAGGGGTATGACATTCGTCCAAGAGATACCTATGAGTATGTAACTTGACCCTGTGTTTCTCGTTGATGAATTGTTACCAAACTTTAAAAGCCATGAGTACGTTTTTTATTCGAAGTGGAAATATCATGCTGCAATTGAATACAATGAACAATGTCGGATTTCGACCGCGCAATAAGACTACAATATCTTCGAGGAATGCACCTGAATGACTCAAAGAGCGCACTAGGCTCACGACGAGACCGACATCAAATCATTGGTTTGTCAGTAGCATATCCCTTTTCTCTCTTTTTTTCGCTTGTGCTAATTGAATGCACTTAAATTGTTAGAGGAGAACTTAAATTTCCCACCTTCAGTTTTATTATGCGCGATCCAAGGTTGAAGCATATACCTCTCATTCTAGAAACACCCATGAACGAGAACACAGATATATGGAAGCAGGAAATTCAGGTGAGTCAAAAATAAAAGTCGAAAAGCTCTGATTGCTTTTTGAAGACAATACCATTTAGATTTGGAATAGTTTTTGCCAACAGTTGAATGACGACGATGTTTCCAACTTTGAGAATTTAGCTGGAGCCTGGAAGCCTGCTTGCGTTGACTTCTGCTGCTGTCCCTAAAGCTGTCAAACGTACAAAGAGAAAGGCTACTAATGAAATCAAGGCTTCCGATGATGAAGACGAGGACGAATGAATGATGGCTATACCGCAAGACAAAGATAGTGACTGACGAACACAAATTGTGCGCCGTTTATTCTGTACCTTTTTGTTTCTGGCCCCCTTGTATTTCTTTTTATATTAGTTGTATTAATAATTGCGCTGAAAAACCTTCTGATTCTGCTGATATCATATTCATCGAGCCGATGGAAGCATGGTTGAGGTGTGGGCAGAATAGCTCACTGATTCAGGCTTTCGCCGACTTTCTTTTTCAATTTTCAGATGCGCAGTGAAGTTTAGAACCGCCCTTTGCCAGTAGGATGAAAGGAACCCTCAAAACGCGATTCACTGGCACGTTCCTTTTCGAGGATGATGATTGGTCTTTCAGTAAGTTCCCGGCGGACAAGAAGTACCTGATTATTATGAAAGCATACGTTCTGCTATGACGCCACCCAACCAAACGAAAGGCTAAACTCAATCCAAATTGATACATTGAATTTACATATGTATTCCATTGAGACGTTGTTCTCTTTGAACGGTGGTTACATTATTTACATCTAATCCCACTAAGAAACAACCTGGACTCTAGTCTTTGTGACAAAGGTACCAGGGGTTTTGACAGCCTAGTAAATGTTGTTTCAGAATACTTTTTGCGTTGCAAACATTAATCTGAATACTTACCCCAACAACATAGAATGCTCCTGCAGTGATATTCGTAGATCCGGGGTTTGCGACGGTAATAGGGATATTGAGGAGTTGTTCACCTTGAACGGGTTGGAAGACTGGTGATGGGATGAGAGCCAATTGCTCCCCAAGTTCTTCGTTAGAAGGATCGCCTCCGAGTTGTGCACCAATATACAAAGCTACAATCTGGAAGTCCGTGGGTTGACCTATGAAAAAGGGTGCAATAATTTTTGAATTAGAAAAGGCTTCAATAAACAGGTACAAAAGAGAAATTCCTGACTGAAAAGGCGGAGGGTGATGTTGAATGGGTAACCCGCTGTAACTTGCGAATCGAAAGCTGGGGCTGTGAAAGCGATAGCAGCAATACCATCCGCCTGAGCAGAAACGCCAGCAAGGAGTACAGCCAATGAACTGAGAACTGAGAAAAATTTCATTGTGAGAGTTTTTTTGAGAGTACTCGAGTCAGCTCAGGTAGGTAAAGGAGGTGTTGTTGTTTTGTCTTTGCAAAACTCCTCCTTTTATACACATTTTTTTCAACTTGAATATTGCTCGGGTCGGAAAATGTTTCGGTGCGTTCGGCTTCTTTCAAGTTCAACACGAACTCTACGTAGCAGCAGGCACGAGCAAGGGCACCTTGAGAAGCTGCTGGGCATCTCGCGAAGTTATCGGGGAAAGTGCAGTAGCAGCGTAGTAGCAGAATTCCTGTGCCTGAATATCTGAAATGAAACCCTTGTGCGTTAATATACTACTATGAGCGAGTTCCCGTGGAAGTTCGCAGAATAGTGTACGTACCCACGGAAATTAACCAACTAGAAAGCGCCGGGTTTGGTCCAATTCAGCTGTTTCTTCTAGTTCATTGCACAAGCTCGACTACACATTTTCATAGTGCGGATAATGATCGATGATACGTAGTGCCAGTTGACAGGCATTCAGCTTGCGAACGTTTTCACGACCGAACCTTCGCCACTCAAAATGAATGTGTTAGCTTCTTTTCTCGGGTTTGCTTGACAATCATACAGCTGCAGGTTACTCGTGTCTCGTCACATTCGCTAGAAGACGGTTCACAGAGAGTAGAGGATAGAGTTTATTTGAACGATCGGGACGTGGTCTTCAACAGAATGGGAGAATTGGTGAGCAAATGAGGGATTTGAATATTTTGGGGCACACGATATGGTAGAAAACGTGACTATATAATCCACCTGTGTGCATGAAAATTTCAAGCTCAAGGTCTCGTGCACACGAGTTGATCAATAAGACCAGTTGGGGATCTTCCATTGCCGGTGCCGACTGAGAGGAATACCGATGGCATGATTCTCGGCAGTCATTGTCTCGGGCCGAGAACATTGTTCCGTTTGGTCTCTGTAGTCACCGGCACCTGTGCTAGTACATGACCACATCTGATTTCTATAATTCCGTAAAATATTTATTCGCTTAGACATTGAGGTGAGGCAACTTGTGTGTGTGTAACTTTCATGGCTTATTTTTAGAGTCGCACCATGCACTGCATTTCTGGCTAGCCTCGTTTATAGATGTATCCGTTTGGTTGACCTAGGCCTTCGAATAGGCTGCGGATTCCGAAGGCTATGACAGATTCAGTCAATAATAAGTGATTACTTTCCCTTTCCTACCGTTTTATACATTTCAAGTACTATCATGATAGTGCAAGTTCAACCCTTGTCAGACCTTGAAAATCCTCCACCGAGTTATACGTCAGCAACTGGACAAGGCGAGGACGACTCGAGCTCATTAAACCCACCACCACCACCATCATCTCCTCCTCCTGCTGAGATACAAACCCTACCGACAGCAGTATTACCACCAGATACATCCGCAGCTTTAACACTCCCATCAGTGGAACAACCGCCACCAAACGAGGGCGACGAGCTTCCTCCGTATTATCGAGGACGTCCAAGTCAACCTACTTTTGATTTTGTACAAGAGTCAATTGCTCCTCCACCACCTACGAGGAGTGGCTCAACTCTTGTAAGCGTTTGTTTTTGCTTGAAACGTCCCATGTCGACGAAGGAACGTTGAACCTTTTTTCTTTTCAAGCCCACAGTGAAGCGGTCCCCACGCCGGACGCTTGGAATCAGATTGATTTTCCTTGCTCTTATTGTTGTTCCTGTTGTATTCGTGATTTGGCATCTTACAAATCCTTGACGAATTGTTGTAAGTTGCGCTTCATAAAGACGTACGTTCATGGACTGAACAACTGAAGAAAGATAGTCATATGTCTGTATAAGTATATGTATCTCTGCTCCTTGTCGAGCATACAATTATATGTTTTGGTTAGCTAGGGCGAAATTGAAATACACGTAGGCAAGTTCACTGTTCGCCGTAAAAATAAATGTTCCTATGATGTTAACTTTGACGTCTAGATGGACAGCCGGAGCCAGGCAGATGGAGAGGGGCGATCTGGACTCAACCAACGTTGCCTCAATCTCCGGGATCGCACCGTTGGGATACATACTACCTATGTATACTGCGAAACCCATCACAAATTCTCACGTTGATCCTACGCTGGCTCCGAGTGGCTCTTCCAACTTAATACTGTTATCAATGTCAATTGCCATCAAATGAATGGAACCAAGAATCTGTTCGATTGTGATATATGATGCATTGATGGTCAAAGTCAACTGACATGAGTGCGCAGTTAGCCAGATGTGGGGCATAATTTCAGTGTGGACTACAACTCCATCGGGACATTCTGTTTATTCTTATGGGCTCTACTTGAAGCTGTTCAAAATTCAAATATCTCATTGCCTTTTTTTTTACCCCCCCATGGACAGCTTTTTTATTCTCATCAGATCTGCACAAGCCTCTCAATTATTGGTTTCAATTTCATTCTCATTGATATCATCGGCTGGACGCTGATTCGACGAGGTACGAGATTACACAAGGGGTGCGCGGCATTAATGATATCATCAAAAACCAATTCGGATAAGCGTATCTACTGGCCTGTGGCCATTGCTTCGTGAGCCACATGCGCAAGTGAAAAAAAAGTGTATGTAATGGGTAACATGAATCTTCTTTATATTCTCCCCAGGCTCCGAATACGACGATCTTTTTCTATCTCGCTCTTTCCACCACTCCTTTAAACAAAGCCATGTCTGAATCTCAGTCTATCCGCACACAATACTCCACCAGCCCAACTCTCGTCGACACCGCTTCACACTACACCACCGATGATCCCGATAGTGTCGTTAGGGATCTAACCCAACGAGTTAACAACTGGGCTGGCGCCGACCCATCCGTGCTTGGACAGCTTTGTCTCCATGACACACTCAGAATACGCAAAGGCGCACAAGAAAAACAATTCGAAGTGTACTTATTCGAGGAAGCGATTATCTGTCTCGTCGAACGAAAACGAAAGCGGATATTCGGATCTGCGCTGGGTGTACATCATGTGTTTGGTGGCAGCTCAGGTGCAAAATCCACTGCCACCGCAACGCCTTCGTTAACCCTCAAAGGACGAATATTCAGAAAACACATTGACCGAATATCGGACACGAGTACAGATGATGAATGGAGTCTTACGGTGGATATGGAGGGCGCGAAGCATGTCGACTCATTCAAGATGATCTTCTCGAGTCAACGGAGTTTAAAGATATGGTATTCGGAGCTTTCAGCTGTCTTATCCGATTATATAGGCAAGTCTGGAAAGGCACTTGGCTTGGCACGAGCAGCCCCGTAAAATATCGGTATGGAAGGGCATTATTATTGTAATAGCTTGAAGGCATATCGAAATTCCTTGCATTCATTTGTCTCTTTTTATTTGACAAGCTGTCAGTCACATTTATTTATTGATCTATCATTATTGTTTTTTCCGAGTCCATTGCTTACTGCAGTTACATATGTATATACATTAATGTATGCGAGTACCTTTATACGGTACACCACAATTACCAATTAGTAACTATATTCATTCAAGATGGTGATCACTACGCCCATTTTTGACAGCAGCGCCAGCTGCCACCCACCGGTGGTCAACAGTGGCCTAACGGTATACGCACGGGAATCTGTTCCAAATACAGCACCTAACAAGCACTCTTTTCAAGTATTTTTCCTATTCGAGGATTTGAACTAGTTTTTGCTGGTTAAGGGAGGAATGGCCTGAAATGACGAAGAAAGGATACATGAAAAGGTGATGGGACCTTGACGTCTTGACATACATAGACAGCTGTCATGCCGTAATGCCGCCAAGAAGAAACCCGACTTGCCGTTAATGGCCGCGTTATACCAAGTCAAGCGCCACTAATGCGCTTCCTCGGCGTCGTCTGAAGTGAGCCGGTAGCGTATTCAGTATCATTTTCTTCTTCTTGAATATCCTTCATTTTTTTCCCTCCTGTTTGGCAAGCTCGGTAACATACCCCAGCACACACTCATTTCTCCTGTAACGAGACCGAACCAAACAACATGTCAGAAGACAACACTCGAGATACCACAAATCAACACACCGATATCCCTTTAACTTCCGTTTCCGACTTCAAAACTAGCAATGGCGACGGATCGCCTGCTTCTATATCATTACCTCCTCCAGCGACGACCGCAACCAACTCTAACTCTAAAACCGGCACCCGACTCTCAGCAGCGGTTATTATTCCCATTTGGATCGTCCTTTCGTCCTCTGTCATTACATACAACAACTACGTGTACAACAATCTCAAATTCAGATACCCTGTCTTCCTCGTCACGTGGCATCTCATTTTTGCGAGCATTGGGACGAGAATTCTGAAGAGGACGACACGGTTGCTCGACAGCGCCAACGATACAAGTCATCTTTTAACTAAAGATGTCTGGTTGAAAGGGATCGTCCCTACCGGTGCATTTTTCAGCGGCAGTCTGATTCTGAGCAACATGGCGTATCTTTATCTGAGCGTTGCTTTCATTCAGATGTTAAAAGTAACGTATCTCCAGTATTGAACAATACTCGTACATGAAAATAACCCCGTTTTTTTTTCTTTAGGCATTCAACCCTGTCGCTATTCTATTAATCTCATTCGCATTTCGTACTCAAGAACCTTCGCAACGACTTTTCGTGATTGTGTTTATGATATCTGGAGGCGTATGTCTTGCATCGTACGGTGAACTCAAATTTGACAAGACGGGCTTTATCATCCAAGCTCTTGCCGTTCTGGTACGACTTCAACCTAAACTAGGATACTCACATTCCCTATTTCTAATCTCTTCTTCTTTCCAGTTCGAATCTTCACGACTGGTACTAGTGGAACGCCTTTTACATGGTATCAAGATGAACCCACTTGTCTCCTTGCATTATTTCGCTCCCGTAAGCCCGGACCATATCTCCAAGTTCACTCGATTCTCTCACATATTAACTTCCCTCCTTTTTTTTCTCTCTCTCTAGATTTGCGCTGGTATCAACTTGCTCATTTTACCTTTTATCGATGGTGTTGCGCCTTTTTATGCGCTCATGGAGCTCGGACCGGCTGTCATGCTTTCCAACGCCGCAGTCGCTTTTCTTTTAAACATTGCAGCTGTATACCTAATCGGCGTTGGAAGCGGCCTGATTCTAACTCTAGCAGGTGTTTTCAAGGTAAAGATCTTTTTGGTTTTCTAGGCATAATAACTAAAAACGCGTTTTCGTTTTACAGGACATCCTTCTCATCATCGCCTCCGTTCTCATTTATAACACAACTATAACCCCAATACAAATCATAGGATACGGAGTTGCTTTGATTGGTCTTATCATATTTAAAACTACTGGGAACAAGTAACCACCAAGCGATCAAAAAAAAGAGCGAACCGGGAGCACCGGCGTCGACGTTTCCGAATCGTGGTCGTCGTAGTCGTCGAACATCTTTATTTCTTGTTTTCAATTTGGGCCACTTCTGATGGGATGGGAAAAAAAGACAGCTATTTTTGCATATAACCTATAACCTTGCTTTTCTTCTCTCGTTATCTATAAATATATACCCTATCGGACTTTCGCAGCTCCATTCTATGAATGGACCTGGAGACGTTAGATTAGTATGATGGTATACACTATATTCGTTTTGTTTTTCTATTGCTATTTTTATAGATCTCTTGTTTTGTTTCACTCAATAACATAGCTATCAGACATTTGTTGGTTGTAGTCGCGCAATTTTAAAAGTTTAAAAGATATGAGAACTGGAATAAGAGTGTACACGAGATTGGCATGCGGAAAAGGATTTCACGGTTCAGAGTCATCTATTACGTCTCTTTGATGTCTTTGTTGTCCTCCGGAGCGTGTTGCTTTTTGCTCAAGTCTCTGACTCGGCCTGATAATTGACTTCATATAAAGGGCTTTGTTCCTTGCAGGTGGGACTGTTACGAACACCACATCCTAAAAAGTCTAAATAGTTGTTATTGAACATCTCTGTCTATATATTTTTCTTTACATGAAAGCGTGCTGTTGTCCGTGCGATCGAGATCTGGTACAAATATATTTCCAAGAAACAGATCATAGTGTGATGGTGTTTTTAATATGGAATATCCGTGAACAGCTTGCTTACACTTTCCTGTATAATAAACAACAACATCAGTCAATATACACCTGGAGAAAAGACGACATGCACAACTACACACCCCATAGTGACTTCTTCGAATAACTTCAGCCAAAACGTTTCCAATATCAATAACTTCAATCTTGTCACAGTTTTGAGCATTCTCAGTTTGAGGAATCGTATTCGTCACGATGAGCTTTTTAAGCGTGCTGTCTTTGACGGCTTGTAAAGCATTGCCGGACAGAATGCCATGAGTGACCATGGCGTATACTTCGACTGCACCAGCTTCGGACAGATGTTGTGCGGCTAAACAGATGGTTCCGCATGTATCTGCCATGTCGTCTACGAGGATGGCTGTTTTGCCCGCTACGTGACCCACAAGAACCATCCGCGAGACTTCGTTAGCTTTCTTGCGTTCCTTGTGGAACAGCGCGAAGTCAACGCCGAGTCTGTCCGCCATTGAGGTCGCACTACGAAGAAGAAAGAGGTCAAGAACAACCTCTGTTTCTCATTAACTAAGCGTTTATTACCGTTTGGCACCACCTGCGTCCGGAGAGACTATGACGAGATTCTCCATGTCGAAATGTGTGCGAATATAATGCAAAGATGACGGTTCCGCATAGAGCTTGGATGCAAGAGATTAGGCGAGATGTTTTTGTGCCACGGAACAGAAGATGGAACTTACGCTAAAGTTCAGATAATTAATAACACGTTACTTTACTTTTTAGGATAAATGTGGGACTCACTTATCGACTGGCACATCAAAGAAGCCTTGAATTTGAGAAGCATGCAAGTCCATAGTCTAACTCAACGGATCAGTCATGACTAAACAAGAACGAGTATAAAAGACTCGTGGTCGGAAAAGGAGACTCTTTATTACCACTACGTGATCACAGCCACTTTTCTGTAACATGTTCGCCACAAGTTTCGCCGTAATAGGAGCCCGACTTCGCTCCTTCTTGTCTTGGCGCGCATAGGGAAAAAGTGGAATAACAGCTGTAATCCTTTTCGCGCTCGCCACCTTGCAGGCGTGAATCATAATGCAGAGTTCCATTAGAGAGGTGTTAATCGCGCCGCATCCGGTATTGATGATGTAGACATCTTCCTCTCGTACAGACTCTGCAATGCGCACGGATGTTTCGCCTATACCGTTGCGAGTTATTTCAGCCTTGGCAAGTTGAAGGCCAATTCTGAAAAAAAAAGTTATAATCCCAGATGAGTAAAGCAATAATTGAAGATTTAGTAGTTATGCACCTTCTTGCAATGTTCTCAGCGAGTTCAGGGTGGCTGGTTCCTGTGATACTGCTGCGTCTAGCTATCGTCGTTGCAAGTGGAGACGCTACTTTACCTGAAAAGATTTTTATACCCGAGCCGGAAAGCATCAGAGTCAACCCAGGTAAAACTTAATTCGTTCAAAAATGCAGTTAGACCCGGACTTAGGAAGAGAAAGAACAGAGAGAGGTTAAAGTTCGTTTGACATTGACGAAGAAAGAGGGAGAGAAAAAAGAGAAACTAGAAAGAATCGATTCGTCATAGCCGGACTTTCCTAATACAGTATGTAGGCGCCCATAGGCACGATGAGTTTCACTCCAAGTTTTAAACAACAAACACATTTTATTGGAAGTATGTGGAAAAACACAAAAGCGACGTTTTAAGAAAAATGAGCTGCGTTTAGTCGAGATTCCACAAAATGTAAAGTCCGCTAGATGCTATGATAAAGGCTGTACCCACGGCAAGGACGGTAACACCGGTACTGAGTTTGAGTGATTCAGGACCATCAAAACCGGGTGGTGTCTTAAGCTGAAGGGCGAGTGTGGTGTTCAAGGCTTGGTTACATCCCGTCGTGTAAGCTACAGAATAAATAAGTATGAGAGTATAACACGAGCTCCAAGAAACAGGAAACGTACCGGTCAATAAAGGTTGAGAACCGACTTTGGCATCGGGGGCTTTGACATTTTGTTCAATGAGCGCATTGTACAAGCATGTTTCGCAGTCGAAGAGTTGTGCCGCTGTCGTACTGTTGCATATGCACTCATTGTTGGTTCCACAACTCTAGTTGTCCTAATCAGCGTAGTTCGGACAAAACGGGAAAATCTTTAAAGTACCTGAAAATCAGAAATGGCAGAGTTGCATTGGTCGGAACACTGTGATAAACCAACCAACGAAAGCTTAGAATAGAATACTAATTAAGGAGAGGTGTGAGGGACAACGTACAGCGGTGTTCATGAATTCCGTTCCAGCGGAACTGAAGTTGACGAGTTGCGTTGCGGTTAAATTGACATTATTGAAAGTAAATGATAGTGCATCTGCAAGAACTTTGAAAGAAATCAGTTTTCACCATTACGCTGAATTTGACATATCAATTGTATTTACCCGAACCGCACAGAGTAGCAATAACAGCAATCAAGTACGCAGCAAATGAAAAACGCATATTACTTCTTGAATGTGAGTTGAAATTTGATAAGTTACTGTGAAAGAGAGCGAAAGTAGCGGTCAACGCTTTAAAGAAAAAAAAGGTAGTGTTGTAGTGAAGTGAAACGATGCTGGTCGCGATGGTCCAGGCTCGATCGGCATGCCTCTTTCTTAGCACTCCGACTTAATCTCCGCTGGTCCCGTTCAGTAACATCCGCTGCCCTTCTGTCCTTTTGTCCTTCGTCCTTGGTAACGAATGCTCCAAGAAAATTACATGTCTCACTATACAATATGTCGTTCTAATTGGGATCTTAAAGTTTCTCCTTGACGTAGCACTGAATCTCCATCTTCTACTGAGAACAAGTGGGGCTGCACGGCCTGCATGGCCGGGAGTCCGGGAACGATATCCTCTCTCGGCGCGTTGTGATCACCACGAGGACATCATGGATAGTACAACGGATAACACTGGATTTAACCCCTAATATCCATATTGAATTATAATGCTTATGGAGATTGCTTGTGGCAAGAGTGCCTGGGGCTTAGCGTTGAAGTTACGGTCGCTCACCTCAGTCCACACGGTTTCTTTCTGTACGTTCGCAGCTATAACTATCCCTCGGTTACAAACGATCTTACCCTCAGAATTGTGATAATCATCAACGGACTCGTTTCACCTCCAAGAAATTTCCGGGAGCGATGTCATCTTGGGGTGTTAAGCAAGCATATAATAAAATTCAGGATTCTAATTCAATACGAAGTCAACCACCTTAACACTGCATGATTTCGGTATTTTTGCGTTACAGTTATTCTTAAGCTTTGTCAACTTCAACAGCGTTTTCCCACTTCACAAAAACGCTTTCTCTATATAATGGGTGAAGTAAATTGTGTCTCGTCCTCCCCGAAACTTCCGAAATGACTGGTTGATCATCGTTCAAAGTTACGCTGGTATTAGGTACGTGTTGTATGCGTTTTATTTCTATTATGATAATTTCTGAGGGCACATACATACCCTACATGCTGAAAGTGTATTTTAATAGATGCGGTGATTATGACAACATAAGGAATTCTAACATATGCCAGTGGTGATTATTCTGTCATGTCAACGTCGCTGTTTTCTCTTATGCTTTGCTTTTACAGTAGATTAGTGGAGTATTATTGAAACCTACCCACTAAGTCATCGGTTACTATATTGATGTACATGAGTATTTCGTCGAACAGTAAATCTTACGTCTGGCGTGTTTTTTTTTTCTTTTCAGCAATATACATATCCCTCTCTATTAACAAGACCGTATCTGTGCAGTTATGATGTTGATCTCTCGTTCCCTCAGTCGGAACCCTAACCACTCTTCGGACATTCTGAATTCAGCCTAAGAATAACTCGCAAATATAGTTCGCAACGCGAAGCTGGAAGGTTGGCAAATCGAGAGCTGAGTATACGAAATGAGAGCTTGGTTTCAAACGGACTGTTTCTGAAATTAAAGGAACCTCGGACAACAAATTTCAGTCGACGTAGTGTAACAGATAGAGACAGGGGGCATACTTAATCCCTGGTACCAGTGCGGGCTTCTCAAGAAATGTTTGACTATGATGTTAACTTTACGGCTTCGTGGAGTATGCTTTGTTTCACAATCCCTTTGACTCAACAGCTGATATCATATTCTTGCACCAAGTCAAGGCTCGCCTGAAGAATTTGATCCATACTTCCTTTTAAACGATTTATCGCCTGAAGTTCCATCCAAAGGTTTTTTTTCTAGCGAGTTGTATTTTCTCTCGGAGCTGTTTGAGATTAAGCTAATTTCGTTCATATCAGGTGCTGTATTAATTCAGAGAATTTAACCATAGAGTGACCTTAGGCTCTATAAAGACCTGTAAATTTCTTCCCGGAATTAGCGACCAATTGCAGCAAAAGGGCGTTCGTTTCACATTTTTGGATGGGAAAGCAGACGAGCGCAGTGGATCTTACTAGACAATTAGTCGGCGTGGTACAGTAGTCCAGTCGCAGGAGAGATCAAAAAAGGAATTTTATGTATCTGCTCCTTAAGAATGCAGGAATGTATTAATCCCAGAATGTGAGTACATTTCGAGGCATCTTTCACAGCTCTACAAATAATAGTCTTTTAGCACAACTTAAACGCTGTCATGCGTCGATTCGTGTTGAGCAATGATGTGGATGATAGATCTGGGAAACGTGTTGGAATGCGGCGACGCCGCTAGAGCTGAGCCACGCTCTCAATCTTCGAAGCGACAGGGGCGCTGTGTTTACTGATCCCGGGACGACTCAAGGATCAGCCGTTTGACCGAGCGCCACCATCAGTGCATGGGAGAAGGCTTGGAAGCCGTGATATCAACAACTACACCTTCTCCACTTGCAGCGCAAAACTCGAATAACGCCGTTTAATGGGAAAGCGGACCCTATTATGGTTTTACTTAGTACGATCTTGGTGATTTCATTGGGTGTCGGGTTGGGCACTGATGGTTTTGACAGGAGATGATGACATAGGCTTGGTGGCAACTCGTATAATAACGTTTGCTCTATTTTTTCCCCCACTATTTGTGCTATCTCTCGCTGGGCGGGTACGATGACTCGGGCCCCCGATCAACTCCGACCATCCACACAAACGTCCGAGTTGACATATAAAACTTGATGTAGTTTAATTTGGTTTTGTATGTATTGAACAGCTATTAAAAAAATGCTCCACCCGGCGAGTGAGTATACATATATACCATTAGGTGAGACTTGCGTTAGTAGCTTGATAATTGAATAGACGTCAAGTCTAGAGTTTTTGTCAGGGTCTTCGTTCTTCTGGAATTTTTGATCGGTATGTTAATCAATTGTCGATCTCCTTTCAAACTGACAATTCAAAACCAGCATTGAAATCAAAGGCGAACAACACATTTGAAGAAACTCATTAGTTTCAGAATGTACATTTTATAATGGTTTTATTGAGTTTCGGAATCCTCTTTTTACAGTTTGCGCGTCCGCTCATGATAGCGTAATTGACTCCTCAAACAGGGGCGATACGTTCGTGCTCTAGCGTTTCAAAGAAATTCCGTTCAGTTTTTTTTTTCGCATGAAGCTTGTTTCCGTGCTACATATATGGTATTACGGATGGATTGATCGCCTTCCGTATCGTCTGATTTGAGTGAAGGCTATGTATGTATGTGATTTTCAAAATCGATATCCCAGATCAACGATGAAGAAAAGATCATCTCAGATGTCATAGGGACATCTTTCATTTCCTTTTTGCTCATGCGTCAATCGCGAAGACCCTTTTGGCAGCATGTGTGATCAGTGTGATAAAACAAGCTATGCACATATTTGAATTTGAATTGGCCAGGGGCTGGTGTGTACGTACTACTACACGTACGGATCTATCCTCGCTGCTGCTATACCATAATGGTTCAACTTGCACATACACTATAAGCTTCCTTTGGGCGCACGGGGCCGTTCATATTTGCCCGTGCGCGACTCGGCAATCCGTAATCCGTAAAACGTCAAAGTTCAAGGCCTTCACGTGTGCATATTAGGCTTGGATGCGAGAAACCACACAAGACATCAAAGAAGAACTGGCTTCTCGTGCAGGAAGCGTTGTCGCCCAATTACATGAAGGAAGGTGAAATAGAGCTTCCTATAGGCTTCAGTCAGTGGTCTTATTACGCAGCCAAGTGCCACGACTCTATATCGATACATATTATTATTAGCTGCTAGCGACAAATATTTATCAGTGAAAAGTACCCACTTATTAATGTGATATGATTTGATAGATATATCAGGTTTTGTTCTGTTAGCCACCGCTCATTGGCCTGTTGCTGATATTCGGATAATGGTTAGATCTATCCAGTCGCCAGCCTTATTGCCATTGTTGGCGATATAGATTTAATTTAGTGGAAAGGACAATGGGATAGCCCGTCGTGTCCGAGTCATCGTATTGAAGTCGATCTCGCACCGGAATGTCAGAGTCAGAGTTTGGTTCGTGAGCACGCAGTTCGGCGGCGGTAAGTCCGCAGTGAGAACATGATGTCCATGCTCCAGAATGTAAAATTAAACCACAAAGTTAAAATAGACTCGAGAAATTATTATATGTAGAATTATGAGCGGTTCATATTTGTATGCGCTCGTGAGTACGGTAGGCGGAAAGTCGCACGGCACGGCGGCAATCACCGTCACCTTCGTTTGGGCGTGTGACATCAGCCTTGAGCCAATCAGCGTCGAGAAATCAAATTATTCCACCGACCACCTTCTCCTCCTCCTCCCTTTCTCTCTCATACCCCCCTCCCTCTCATTTCCTTTCCGTTCCTCTCTCTCTCTCTCTTAAGCCACTTTTAGAAGTTGTTTTACTGGTATTTTAGCCTAACCTGTTTTATTTTTTGGGCTAGGCAATCAAAACTCTGATCCCTGGACTCCTCAGTTCCGGGATTTAGACACAACTTGAAATACCCATCTAGGACCATAGGAACGATACCAGCCCTCACTTAACGTTTCTTGTCGTCCGCGCATGCCCTCTCCTTGGTCCTCCAAAATTCGTCAACACTTTATGTCATACAATCATCACCCCCATCACCGTCACCACAACGACTACTCCAGCGACGACTATAACCCTTACCATTCCGACCCCAGCTCAATACCCCCGCAAATGCCATTACCTGTCATGAGTTCCCCTACCCACAGTATGTCCTCCAACCCAACCAGCAACGGTTCTCATTCTACGCATCATCGAGATATTCTTTCCCCGTCTGACACGGCTGATACCTGCCCAGTCTGTCTCGAGCCTTTATCATTTTCCTTCCGTCTACCAGGCGAAAAACCTCATATCGTCCCAGAATGTGGACATGCACTACACGAAGCTTGCTTTGTCGCCGTTTACGCTCCTTCCGGGACGCGCTCCACTGCTCAAATCCCTCGCAAGACGAATTTAGGCGTCTGCGGTGTCTGTAGAAAACCAATGAAAGTTGGCGAAGGAGACGCGATTCATGGAGGCGGTAGTTCAGGAAAAAGCAACAGTGAGTATCCTTCTTTTTTTCTTTTTCGCGTCCCTTGGACATGATTGATCTTTTGTCTATCTCGTAGAATTGGCAGCTTTAACCGGCATGGGTGATAAATCAACGTCTATATTTCCTGGAAGAAGCTCTACTGCCACCCCCACAGGATCCTCCAGTCGTATTGGTCCGTCGTCAGGTCCAGGTTCAACCATGCCAGGTGGCAATACACCCGCCCCTTTCGATCCAAACGAAGACGACCCTCTTGACCCGATATCACCGTCCGGAAACGCTAGTGTTCGATCTGGCAGCAGTGGACACAATTCTCATGCTTATCCTCACGGATCGCCCTTCGTTGTAGCACCGAGCATCACAGTCAAACCCGAGTTCAGCACCTTGACGCGAAGCACGACCGAGTCAACTCAACCCCTAACCTGCATCGTCACTATTGAGCTGCCCAATCGAAGGGTTCATCCACATCACTCTCAGATGCAAATGCAAATGGGTCTTCAGGGAACCGTGATGGAGGAATATCTGCCTCAATCAGCTAATGCACAGCGGCCACATACTAGGCAAGGTCAAGGTCATGTTAGTGATAGGTCAGATACTACTATACGACACAATGTTCATGACACGGGACACGGTGCCCACCGGGCTTCGACGAGCAGTAATTCGACAGACAGCACTTCTCCGCCCACTCAATACGCTTATAATGCCACTCCTGCGCCATCTCATATAGCAGATCCCTTCGCGAGTATTACCGAAGACCTGCGAAATCGCATTATCGATTGGAAAGGTCATCCTCTTAGTGGATTAGGCCCTTTGCAAATGTACGACCTGCTTTCTGTTCGACGGGATTCTCTTGTGCGGGAGTTTTACGTCTATCTGTTCCGCGAAGCTATCATTTGCGTCGTTGAAGAGCGGAAAAGGAGTATTGCCACTCGTCTATTAGGTGCGAATGGACTCGCCGGCGATCATGCTCCAACCTCCTCGACGGCTCCTGGAGGAGGCAAAGGCGTTTTGAGACTCAAGGGTCGAATTTACGTACGACATATCAAGCAGGTTACCGAAACGAGCGTTACAGGCGAATTGAGTTTAACCATCGATATGGAGGATGAGAGGTTGGAGAGTTTTATTCTTATATTCAAGGAACGAGGATCGCTCGAGGCTTGGAGGAGCCGGATTGTCGAGCTCGTTTCGGCCTTCAGAGGCCGGGAGAGCGCCGTTAATAATGCTTCTAACGGTCGGATTGGAAACAATGGATTTTCTGATTTAACGGGCGGGTATCCTCCTCAACGTGTTGGTACGATATCCAGCCTTGTCACAAGCGAGTCGACCACCACTTCCGCCAGCCAGAACGATTCTCTACTTGCACAAGGGTCGAGTCGTTCAACATTATCTTCCTCAACTTCGCCTTCGCAGGGTCATGCGACATATACGCCGAGCAACAACAATATTAATCAAGGAAATGCGACACAACTTAAACATTCGCCTTCGAGTGTCTCTGCGGCTGGTTCTGGCGCATCTGGTTCAGGATCTGGCGGCTCTGTAGCATCTGGTGGAGATGAATACGCTAATAATGT
Source organism: Phallus indusiatus (assembly GCA_027605045.1). Taxonomy (NCBI): domain Eukaryota; kingdom Fungi; phylum Basidiomycota; class Agaricomycetes; order Phallales; family Phallaceae; genus Phallus; species Phallus indusiatus. Next base: position 1,489,370 of record JAQFWX010000008.1, read on the forward strand.
TCTTGCCGGTCATATGGCTAACCTCAACATGTCCTACAACTATCCACCTCCGAGTAATTTCATAACACCTCATGTATCAAATGGTCCATCTAACTCGCTCCCTCCAATTCCACATACTCCATTTGATCTCATTCTTGTCCTCTCTTTACCACCCCCGAATGCTTCTCCCTCAACCGCGGCTCTGAAGCATCGCGTTATCAAAACATCATTAGATTTTATCATCGCCTCTCTAGGAGGCAAAGACAGATTGAGCATCGTCACGTTTGAGGCGGGAATGGGTGGACGAGTCAGGCGCACACCCTTCCTATGTCCCGGACGTCCGCAAGGTCTAGTAAGACTGAAGCGGTTTGTAGAAGGCATAGGTGCACCGCCACCCAACTCTCCGTACTCCGAATCTAACACCATGTCGCCGAGTTCTGCGAGTAATGAAGATGAATTCCTCATCCGCACGCCGCGCGATGAGAAAACGGATGTCGTCACGGCTGTTAATCATGCGCTCGATATCGTTTTGCAGCGCAAGACACGCAATCATAGTAGTGGTATGCTGCTCGTCTCTGATTCGGCGGACTCGACTCGTCGGGCGCAGATGGATTTAGTTCTTGCCAGAGCTGAAGCTGCGAAGTGAGTTTACGATCCACTTTTGAAGAAAACGAAACATATTCTAACTTTCTTTTTTCTTATCCAGCGTTCCAATTCATTCATTTGGATATGGTCGATCGCATGATCCTGCCTCTTTATGGTTGATGTCGAACCACACGAGCGGAACGTATACGTTTATCAAGGACTGGTACGACTTGCGCGACTGTCTAGCCGGTTGTCTCGGAGGAATGATGTCAATAGCTCTAACCAACATGAAACTCCACATGCGGGTCGTCGACGGACGACGATTCCGCGTTCGAAAAGTCAGCGGTGGTCCCGCTTGTATTGTTAGTAGCGACGGTGCAGACGTAGACGTCGACGTCGGTGAATTACGATTTGGAGAGCGGAAGGAAATGCTCGTTGAAGTTGAGTTAGAGAATGGTTTCCAGACGGGTGGAAATAATGGTGGTAATGGTGGTGGTGGTGGTGGTGGTGGCGGTAATGGTGGGAGAAATGGGCTGTATGATAGGAACGATTCTATTTCGCCTCCTCCAGCTTCGGGTGCTGGCGGCTCTTCTCGTCCACGCAATGCAACCGAGCAATTTGTTGCCAACATGGGGCTCGATTTAACCGACACCACGTTCTCTGGTGGGCATGGTGGGAATGGTGGACTGTCAGGCTCCGGAATGTTGGGTGGTATGGACGGTGCGGCATCTCTGGCTGAGGGGTTGATGGAAGGCATGATTGATGAAGTTCCCGTGTTCGAAGTTGATGGAAGCTTTTATGATCCTGCTGCTGGGAAACAAGTCTCGAGGCTTGCGCATCCTGTTTTGTTGACTGTGACCCTTTTGCCACCTGGACCTGGGTCGTCGTTGTCGTCGAACGGAAAGAATGGCCCTAATAGTAATGCTCCCATTGATCCTGTCATTGTTCGACGTCGCATGGAGCTTCTCGCCAGCGATATGATTACCCGCGCGCTCGTTCTCGTGTCTAGGAAGAATGTTCCACAAGCGCAGAGGATCTTAAACGAGACAAAGAGAATTCTGCATACAGTGTTGCAAAACATTACGCAGTCTTTGCTACCTCCGAATCCGCATGCTTCAGCACAAGGCCAGACGCATCGTAATCGTAAAGAAGCGCTTACTCTTTCCGCAGTACGGACTTTGCAGTCCATCCTGGCGGATATATCTCTCCTTTCTGAGGCGTTATTGGAGAACGTCGAACTGTTTGCGCATGATCAGAGAAACTTTGGTGCTCAACAAGCTATGATCTTGAGAGATCAGAAATCATGGACTGGTCGGAGCGCTACCGAACGTGTGTTTTGGACTGCTGAAGTCGCAAGCGAAATGGTCGAACGGAGTAGGGACTGGATCGGCAGAGAATAAGAAAGCGTATGAAGGTTTATTGTTGCGGGTGAGGAGGAGGGGGTGTCGTCGAATGCTTTAGTGTTTTCGGCTTTCACTACCGGGTTATAATTTTCTTTTTATTCTCTGCATAGACATTTCCTTTTCTTTTTCTTTACCTTTTTCCCCCTCTTTTACCAAACCCCCCACCCATCTCCGATCGGTCTTCTTTCTCCCGTGTTCCAAAAATAAGTTATACTTCCCTTCACCTCCCAAATCGCCCGTTAAAAGTCAAAATAACGCCAATATATAATGCTGTAATTGTGTCGCGTCGTCGTTCTCATGGGTTTCTTTCTCCTTCTCCGTTTATGCACGTTTATGCATCTCTCCTCTTTTATCGTTCCGTTCGCGTCGTCCTCACCCCTCTTCACTCCATCTCGCGATGTGTACCTATTGAGACCACCAAAGTAGGTGCTCTCCTTTTCGAAGCAAGCTTATTTGCTACTTAATTGTACATATTCTGATGTTGATGTTTTGTTGTATGTTATAGATCGTGGATTTATGACTCCTCCTTGGTATGGTGTGATGCATGTGCCAAATCGAGCGGTGAATGGGAGATCCAAAAGAACCTAAAGAAACTTTGATACGATAACGCCAGGCTGCGTCTGCCAAGGTGCGAACAACACGAGAGAATACTAAAACCTGGCAATGATATATACAGTATGTCATGGAGCCAGTGATATCTATCGCGACTGCGACTGCGACTATACGCCGTCTATTACTTTTCATCCTCTCTTTCTTTAATGCTGACTCTGAACATGATATCCGGATGGTTACTCTCCTTTTTAAATTCCTTCTCTCTCCAACGCCCTACCGCGGATGCTCTAGTCATTTGGCAGCTATATTACTACGATTGAGACGAGACAAGAAAAAAAAACACGAAATTAGACAAATTCGAACTGCGGACTGGAGTGTGTAGTGTAGGCATTTTATGATATCCCTCTCTCTCTTTTTTTTTCATGGCTTTTTTGTTTCGGTTCGTAATTAAATTCGTTGTGATGATAACCGTTCCTTTACTTTTTCTCTCTCTCTGCTTCTTCTCTCTTCCTCTTCCTCTTCTCTTCCCTTCTTGTCCGACTGTATTTGCTATCAGTACTTTTAGTATTTTTCGGCGTTCCATATACACTATGCGGATTACTTGCTAGTTTCCAAGCTATAATTAGTGTTTTAACTCGGGATGACCGACCGTGAATATGTTGGAGTATTAATAGATCTCATTCATTATGAGCTTCAGTGTTCTTTCGGGAAAGTAATGAAATAACATATGTGAAATTGATCAGTCAACCAGATATAGTATGTACAAGACTGAAGAAAACGGTGGTACTAGCTTATCGTACAATGGTACAAACACTGAGCACCGGCGTCGTCAAACGACTCAGACAACCGCATTCGTATCCTGGGCCGGGGGAATATAAAATCTTCTAAACTCGAGAAATCGAAATCTAACAAAGAAACAACCCTTGAGCTGGAAGAGAAGTATGATTAACTAATTGAGAATATTTCGTCAATGGGGGTTGAGTTTGCTAAAGTGAGTCTTCGTTATGAATGCGGCTACTCTGGTTTTCTAGTGTACACTTTTCAGGCCCAGAGCAAGAGAAGATTCGTGACTGGGCAAATACTAGCCAAGGCAGGTCCCTGTTGGCGTATCACGAAATCGACACTGAAGGCACGATTGAACAGGTTGATTTTAATTAAGATGAAGACCCACTGTTCGCCTTCCAAATTCCTCTTCCCTTTTTCCAGACGGTACCTGACTCTGATTGTAAGCGTGGCATGCAAAGGGTGGTGTGCTGAACCGGGGTCTAAATTTAAGGCTGCTGCTTGATTTCCTGGATGAATAAATCACTGAAGATCCTGTGCATATAATAATCGAGGGAAAATTTAATTTAATTTGTGGTATATTCCTCATCACATAAAGTTGTCACCCTGTATTTGAAGCATTCATTGCTTCCACGATAAGCTGATGATTCAACTATATTCCGGCCTGAAAAAGAGCTATTTGTTTCCTTTTCTTTTCAGACCGTTGTCATTGACCTTGTCACAGATTAAAGCCATCTTTCAGTGTCGATTTCGTGATACGCCAACAGGGACCTGCCTTGGCTAGTATTTGCCCAGTCACGAATCTTCTCTTGCTCTGGGCCTGAAAAGTATACACTAGAAAACCAGAGTAGTTGCATTCATAACGAAGACTCACTTTAGCAAATTCAACCCCCATTGACGAAGTATTCTCAATTAGTTTATCATACTTCTCTTCCAGCTCAAGGGTTGTTTCTTTACTAGATTTCTCGAGTTTCGAAGATTTTATATTCCTCCAGGATACGAATGCGGTTGTCTGTGTTGTTTGAAGACGCCAGTTGAGATGTGGGGATTGGACGGTTCTATGTGAAATATTACGACCGAGGAATGTATACTATGAAAGGGGAGAACAAACTAGATTGGGTTTTGGCGGCGGTCTCTGACTTCGTCAGCTCGAGCGGACATAGATGGAACGTGCTGTATATGCTACATTGAAGTTTAAGGAGAAGCCTGCCACGGGTACCAGTGTCGCGCGTGACTTAATGAATAAGTCTTTATACTGTTATCGGCCGGATAAAAGACTGAGTAAAACGGTAGTATTAGTTTATTGGTGCAAAATGTCCGCAAAACCTCTCTGCTTTCTCCGTCTTCATCGGCTGTTGGGAATATTCGTCTATGAGGCCCGTGAATTAGACTTGAAAAATGTCATGATAATGAGTTACTTACACACCCCCGCCATTTTACTAATTCCTCTACTTCGTTTTTCCATTTGCACCAGGTGATGCAAAGAACTTGAGGGAATGGGATCAATGTAAATGTGCTCAAAGGAAGAAAAAAAGGAAAAAGGGAACGTATTCGTTATTTTTGTTTTGTAAGTTGAACGAAAATTTTTATGTATACATCGTTTTGTGCAGTTGTGGAGACACGATGGGAACGGTGTCAATACTATGTGGCTAGTGTGAAAATGTGGAAAGCCAGAAAGGTTAACTGAAATGTATGATAGAAGGGAATTAAAGGGAAACCGGACTGGTGCCTCAAAATACTATAGTCACAAGGTGACAAGGAACAGCACATAAGCTGCCAAATACATAACAGACAGAGAGAGACACAGACTTATATATGTTGGTTCCACCGCGCACTATACTCCATATCCATCCAATTTCACATTCCGGATCGGGGTTAAACCCTTTTTAATCCAATGTGTCCTCAAACGTCATCGGCATCAAAGTACAACGAGTAAAAATTGGAAAGGACCTTTCGGTCGTTCTGACCCAAAGGCATCACTCTGATGGCCTCTTCGATTGTTTCCCGGGTTCCTGAGTGAGTAGCGGCATTACCTTCTTTCCGAACTTCGGAATGATCATTAGCCAGGTAATGGGCGAGGTCATAGGCACTTGATGAGAATGAGGCGGAACTTTGGTTCATTAATTTTTCGATCGTGGCTGTTGCCGCGATCACTCGTTGGTCCTCAGGTATCGCGAACCAATCGATACACCCTTTATCCTTTACCACTAATTTACGAATGTCATCCAACAGATGACGAAGAGTAATCCATTTTATCGTCTTCTGGGACTAAAAAACATACGCCAAAAAATCCAGGGTAAGCTGTATTCATAACGAAGACTCACTTTGGCAAATTCAGCCCTCATTAACGAAGTGCTCTGGACTAGATCATTGTACTTTTCTTCTGGAGACTACGAAATCTTTCTTCATTACTACAAATTATTTCTTCATTAGCTTTCTTGGATTCCTTTACATATTCCTCCAGCATACGAATGCGGTCGTCCGAGTCGGTTGACGACGCCTTTTTAGGCGTGGACGGCTCTATGTAAAGTATTACGACCGAAAATGTATATAAAAGGAGGACAGACCTTTTGTAGTTTTCGTCGCAATCGTTTTTTCTTTCGCGACGAATTCTTCCTCAAGAAGCAACAGTCGTTTCAGTGTTTGTTTGTATTTGTCGCTCAACGGGGTATTACTTTCAGTGCTCGTTGATTTGATGATGAATATAGTATTCTCGGATTCCGTCTTTCATGGTATCTCCATAGACGATGGTTCTATTGAAAATATATGAGCAAAATAAAGTCGCTGACTCTGTCAAGTTACCTGAACTCGGAACAATCTCAATGGATACATCGTCTAAAGTCGCGCGATATTCATTCCCATAATAGAGGATAATATGTTCTAAAAGCCTTTTTTTGTGCCATTTCTTGAAATTCTTGTACGGTGGCTTCGGGCATCACCCCAAAGGTCGCCCGTCGTAAAGAGCTGCAACCTCGATTTTTTTTCTGGGGAGCCTTTCGTTTCCCCGCAGCTCGAGACATGGAGGTCTCGTGGCGAAAGGGTTAAGCTTAATTTCCTTTTTGGCAAAATTTTGTTTCCCGGCAGTTTGAGCGGACATGAGCTACAAGTTCAAGGAGGTCTGGGGCCACAGTTGTCGCGCGTGACTCACAAGTCGGCTTATATATCATTCCTTCTCAAAAATCATGTGGCAAGGATCAGTGTTAAATTACACTCGTTCAAGCTGTTCTTGCCAAAAAAAAATAAATTCACAACTAGGATGTACTCTGTGGCATCACTAGCCCTATGACTTGAACCGAACACCCCAGAGTTATCCACTGGCACTGGATCGGGCGCTAACTTGGCGCTCACTTAAACTCTATTAGTCGGGCCTTCAGCTTCAGGATTCGATCGTCTGTACAGTGTATGCTTCTGTTCAACTTCTGTTTCGTCTATAACAGATGCCTTCTCCGTATTCAACCCAGTCTGACCTTATAGTTTCCAAACAGAATGTTCAGAAGCAACACTCCAGAAGCCCTAAAGGATATCCAAACCGCAGACTGTCATCTAATCCGAGCTTCAAGAACGACTCGCTATACTTCGGCACTTGTAGAATATGGACAATGAAGCTGAGAGAACCAATGATACTTTCCAGAAATATGAAAACGTATTTGCTTCCCGTAAAGCGTCATTAAGAAGTCAAAATAATAGATAAATTCCTTCTATAGTGTTATCGACCGGATAAAAGACTGAGTAAAACGATAGTATTGGTTTATTGTTACAAAATGTCCGCAATGAAAAAATTGTTTATTCCTGATATATCCTTATTCCACCTTTGCCCCAGGCTTGCATAATTCTCTGACCATCCCCAGTAGGTTGAGAAAACGCTATTTGGCCCTTGGTCGGATCGAGCGGACAACCATACACAAACGTTCTCGCGGCTGCATCAAGCAAAGTCTTCGCAATTCCTCGACGACGATGTGTTCCACAGACAAACAGACGAGATATTCCAAGAGGCGTTGGAACTAGTTCTGGGCTGAGAAAAAAAAACAAAGCGCGACAAGTTTTGAGTAACGTTCGTAGATTTTGTAATTCAAGAGCTTACCTGCAATATAATCCTCCATCGACATGGACCACTTGTGAAAGGCATCCGTCATTTTCCTTGGAAGGTTCTGAAATTATTTTCATTGCCGAAACGATGCGCTGAGCGATTACGCAGCCGACGATCCGTTCTCGCGTTGTGTTTGGTACAGGTATTAGGAATAGATAGGCTTTTGAAGCCTTGAGTACTTCTGGTGTGAGAGAAGGAGCAGATAATGATAAGTTAATGGTATCAAAGAGATTGGATAACTGTTCGTATGCCCGTTAGTCTGTGCATTTTGAGATCTGAGGCGAATTTAGCGTTACTCACTTTTGCGCCGATTTTACCACCAGCGTCGGCGGGAACCGAGATGATTCTTGCAAATATATCGCCATTGGTGTCTTTAAACCGCAGTAAATCTTCAATAACACGAACTCCGGCTTTATCTGCTTCGCGTTCCTCTTCCTTTCCCCACTCTAGACCCCGCTGAACGCGCGAACAGTGCTTTTTATGCAAACTCTCGTCTTCAACGGCGCCTTTGATGTATGACAGCGAGCACTTGGGACACGTTCGCAAAGTCTTATTCACCACAAAATGCAGTTGTGTGGTTGCTTTGGCTGCTGGTTGAAGAGGAGTTTTCTTCTTCGGCGCATGAGGTTTCGCGTCTAAGGATTTAGGCAAATTCGAAGAAGACTTCAGCAGTTCCAAGGCATTTCGAGCTTTCTTCGTTGGCGGTGGTGGGGAATTGAGAATCGAGCTATCCGCTAGGGGTCGCTTGCGTTTCTGGATGGGATCGGAAATGGGACTAGTCGTTGGTGAGGATGGCGATGGCGATGATTGAGGCGATGAGAGAAATTGACGTGGTCTGGAGGAATATGTGTGTTTGACTTGTAGTCGAGAAAGCATGTTGGAAAAAATGAAAAAGTGCTGGCAATGCAAATGCAATGGGCAAGAGAGACGCGTCTCAAATGAAGCCTCGCGTCAAGAGCGAAAAAGTTAAACGCGTTTAAGTGATTGTCACATGACGTGATTAGTCAGTTGGACATGACGTTCCTAGGCGTGTTGTACGTATTGTCCAAACTTGGTCCAAACTCTTACATATCATTCTTTAGAACTTTCAGGGCTTCATCGATTAAAAGAAAAGAAGTGACTCAGAGCCGTTCCCGAGTGTGGTCCGGAATTTATAAGACCTAAGAGACTGAACAAGGGCATTTCAACGAGAAAAAAAAGCAATGCGCACGGAAGAAGGGGTCACGAGGATGGAACATAGAATGATATGGATTATACTCTTCTGATCCTCTTAAAAGAACTAAATTTGATTTCGAATTTGGCCAGTTCGGTTAAAAGTTGAGCTTTGACCTTGACTTTCGTTACAACTAAATTTTTTATACCAATCCCGCCACAAATCCCTGAACAAAAAGATAATGCAAGATCAGATTTACCACCAGAAAATATCTTTATGCATAATTTCGACTTACTTGGGAACCCCCAGAGTAGCTCAGAGTCATATCCTCAGCCTCAAATGCTGCAGTCGGTATTGTTGTCGGACCGGCCACAGTTCTTATTCGTGCCATGTTGGACGCTTTCCTTACCTTATTTGTTTGAGGCCTTGGAGCGTTTCCGTCTAATTGCCCTATCTTTACATTTGTTGCAGTTGAGACACGGACATGGACATTTATCGCTTCCAGTTACACCCTTTCACTTTCATTTTATAGATAAGCATATCTTTTATAATTTCACTTCATTCACTTTACGCATAATACAGTTTGGTGTTTCCTCATAAATTTCAAAATATTACAAGTTCGAGCGATGCACAACGGAACTGGCTTTCAAACTTTTTTGAAACCAAAACTTTCGCGGGCTGTAGCACTGTATTGATCGGCATTTTTCAAAACCCTGAATATACGTTATGAGCGCACATTGCTGGAGGCGAATTTGATAGGGAACTCACTCCTCAAGATTGAAGCGCGTGGGAATACCCAACCCTTCATGTGTTTTAGGACGTGCCTCAAGACGAGCTATCCATGCCTATGTGAATGTCACATTAGTTGGTCTGGCGGTCAAGATATGCGACTCAAATCAAGGGGGCTTACTCTAATGTTGGGATACTCGTCAAGCTTCACTCCGGACCATGGTCCAATCCTGACCCTAGTGACAAAACGAATGAACTTTATTCTATGTTACGTCGTCCTAGAGGACATACCAGGGACTGTGGGCGGTGTTAGGGACTAAATCAGCATGGAAAGAAGAAGTACTTGCAATGTTTTGATGTCAGCTAAACCGTAATGGGTACCAACCAGATATTCCCTTCCTTCCAAACGTTGTTCAAGAACAGAATAGAGACGTTTTGTCTCATCCTACAATAGTCAGGGTAATTAGAGCGAGAAGCTAAAAAAAGAAAACGAAATGTACGATATAACGTTTAATAGCGTACGGGATTTGCTCAGGAGCATAGCGGAAGAAATGGGTTCTTTGGAGCGATTTTAGCCGACGAATCTATTTCAAGTGTAAAAGTTTTCTTACGCTTGTCCTTGCCTGTATGTGCATGTTATATTTACATACGGTAAATTTGATGGATCAGTAAGCTCACATAGGGCCAATACCGCCATGGGCAAAGAAAAGCCATTGTAATTCTTCACTATACAACTTAGGCTCCTTGATGGGATCGTAAGAAAGTTTGCGTTCAGTATCATAATGTTGTGCAATATCTGTAAGAGAGAGAATGTGAGAATATCTGCCGCTATTATGTTAAAGATGGATTACAGAGCAAGATGGCACTAGTTTCAAAGACAGCGAAATCTTCATGCTTATGGTCAACAATTGCGGGGATACGTCCTGATTAGAAGCTTCATAAGGCGCGGGAAAACCCTTGTACGAGACTGAGTCAGCTAACCATTTGGATTGATTTTCAAAAACCATTCTTGCTTTTGCTCCTGTTCCTTGAATGAAATCGCTTTGGTTTCGTCTAGAAAACAATTGTGTCTGAGTGGTTGATAACGCAACTTTACCCTTATAACGAACAGGGTATGCCCAATTCTTCTAAAATGATTGAAATGGGGTAACCTATCATATCGCGAGTGCATTCAGCTTTGTCAAGACAAATGAATGGGAGAACGAACCATTGGGTGTTCCGACAGTATAAAGGGTGATGGCGGGAGACATGATAAGGCAAGCTCTTGGGAAATGTTCAATATTTGACTTTCATGGTATCATTTATAAGAGTTCGATAGTAAGACATTACTCAGCAACAGAGAACCGGAAGAGGGAAAAATCAAATATCGCGTCATTAAAGGGCCTTTCCATTACTAATGCATTCATTAGTCATTTGGATTTCCTTCAGCCTCTCTCCATTGCGGCGCATGTGCCTGTCGTGCTGGAGGTCGAAACTGTACTGAGTCCGTGACAACATCAGGAAAAATCAACCCTGACCGTAGCACAATATAACCCTGGACAATTATGTGAGACACGCTTGTGATATGTAGAAATGACGACATTCTGTAGACTCTGTAGCACTGTATAGACATGTCGCCACTATCATAGACGTCTATAATTCTCCATACTGAGGTCACATTTTTGTACAGCTCCGGGGGTAAAACTGGCTACAGGGGCTACAAGAGTATGCCAAAAAAAAGATGAATCGTGAGTTATACCTCAGCTTTCTGGATTACTATCTTATCTGACTGCAATTGTGTGATAAGCTATGCATTACACTAGAACTTTATTGCTTCAAGTCACCTCTTCGTCAGCTAAAATCCCCTAAGTTCGTCGGGTAATCGGTACCGGTGACAGAAGGCCGCTATTTTGAGGAACGTGCAAGGGTTTGAACAAGTCAGGTGATTCACCCCATCAAAATTTATATAAGAGACGCTTTGGAGAACTAAACGTCGAAACTTTTCAGACCTTAAATATAAACATTCTCTTGAGGTCTCTCTGTCCTACCCCACCGTCAGCAAGACGCTTGACTTGATGCTCAGTTTTTGCAAAGTATTTCAATTCTTACGTTCATGCTCTTCCATTTCTACGAAATTCTGCTCATTAAATTTTCCTAGGTTACATTATCTGTTATTACCCTGGCCTGCAGCATGCATTGAAAACGATACAGTCAGGTGAACCGTGATGGTATGTCCACTTTTTGATCGCTGAGCTCACCGGTGACCTTTCGTTTATGATCTATCTAGGAGTTACAAGCAAAACAAGGAAGGAAAGCATGATGAGGTAAATGATAAAACTTGGGGAGAATGTATGGCAAGGTGAAGGATAGTAAAACTATTATTTATTTACTATATAGATAAATAGTCTTTTTGTATTTAATTCATTCAATAAATATTCCGAATATCTTGCAATTATTTTGTATTTGTGTGATACTTAAGATGTCTACGAACAATTAGTATATTTTCAGTAATCATGTTATAGTGCTACTAAAGCTATATAGGCACAATTTTCATTTCCTACATGACTCTACATTATCTTATGTATGCCAATATTTCCTTGCGCTGGCTACGGTGTCCTACGGCGCCCAATATAATGGGGTACATGGCAACGGGCCTACACGGCCTACACGGCCTATATCGGACAATATAGCCAGTTTTTGCCATGCCTTTTTTTCCTGATGAATATCGGACTCGAGGGAGCCACTTTGTCTCCACTATAAACGTGTTAAAATGATCTTCACTTTGGGACAATGACCAGGAATTCACGTCTGTGGTTAGCTTTAACCATTGACTCGATAATGAAATGAAGGTTCCAAGGATGCTTCGTGAGAATTTGATAAGACACTCAGGTTTCCAGGTATGGTGATGATAAATCACCATACTCAGTGATAGTGTTTGTAAGCATGTACATACATCCATAGTACACAATTTGATTGATTGTTGAAGATTGTTAGGTTATTGTAGCTCCATCACTTCTGCTCCCAAATACCTGATGTGGTTCGTCCGCTTTGATTGGTTTGAGGGCTACCCACGCACAGTCTAAACAAACTTTCATCCTTCATCTCGCGCAATCCAAACAAATTCTTGCAATAGGTGCTGGAACAAAAAAATAACATGGGTTTCGTATAGTTTTTACTGTGCTTTTACTTTATTCTCAAGACGCGGTTATCTGAATATGCTCAGTCAGTTTTTACTAAGCATGTCTATTCGGTGCCTCGGATCGCAAATTTTGGACACGGTTTTCGAATGTGCGTGGCAATTTTTGAGGAAAGATTCACGCAGACAGTGGCATCATTATCCGCCACAGTGCTTCTCTGGCTCGTGAATTTCATTCGCTCATACAATAACATCCGCATGATGTGTCTCACATTAGGTACGGAACTTTAAGCGGCTCACAACTGTCAATTTACCATGACTTTTTCAGTCTTCTGTTTTTGAGTGTTTCGGCCTGCTTCCCTTCCAAACGAACTAGCTGCTATCACCGTAGCAAGCCCTCAGGTTTAGATTGCGCGATCATACTGATTGACCGTACACTGTGACTGCTCAAGTCAAAGACCAGGTCCTGCTGTAAGGAAGTGACAGCTTTGATTGAAGATTTGAACGGTCCCATTACCCACGTGGAGTCAAGCAGTTCAGTGGCATGTCAATAATAACTAATGACAGTATGGGAGTATGGTGCTTTTGGAAAGAGTGATTTTCCGACAAATCAACTAACTCATCTGTGCGGATCGGTGACAGGTCTGATCGTGGCTGCGGTTAACCAGGTACAACCCCGCTTATTGGCTGGCACTTCATACATAAGGCCTCCACATCTGTCCTCCCTTAGCAGCTTGCACACTTCTTAATATCTTTCTGTGTGTCGGATCCACAACTTTTTTTAAAGCCATGTCCGACATCGCTCAGCTCATCCAGGAGTTAGACGACGTGGTGCAAGGCAGTGACGTTCTTTCGTACAGCTCAGGTGAGATGAACATCAATGTCTTCAGGTCGCGACTCAGTACCAGCTTTTTGGTATTATCTAGTATCGGCTACGTTTTTACTGATCTATGAGATCATCCTCACCTTTCCCGATGAAGTTCGATATATATGGCTGTATGTCAATGCTGTTCGTCCGTTATTGAGAGACTGCCTATCTATTCGCTTTTTTATGGAAGATCACCATGGTCATTTGTCACGGTTCTTTATCTTTTGATTCGGTACTTTACGCTTACTCTTCTTATCCTCACCTCTTACGGTAAGACCCAAGATGTTTGACTGAATGCCTCTAACTTTTGGCCTTCCTTAAGCATCCATCAACACTAATCTATCTATTCCGGTAAGGCTAAGGCTCCAGTACCTCGTTATTTTAAGCATTGATTTTTTTTCTAGTTGTGAGGACAAAATCATCTGACTGATAATTCTCATGAATGATGAACTTGAACATGTTTTAGCTGCAATAATTTTGTCAACTTCCAGATATGGTATTCCGGCAGTGTTCACATTTACCACAAAGTGCTAAATAGTCGTTAGGAGTCCGGTAGCTCTCGTTCCGGCGGTTGATATTCTAATTGTGTTAAGAGTTTATGCGCTTTATAAACGAAGTAAATCGAGTGCGTCAGGATTTAACTGGATGTCCTTTCTTATTTTAAATGTCCTTTGAGTAGTAGGGTGCTTTTTGATATTTCTTTGGCTGGGTAGGTGAATTTCACTGCTCAGGAATCAATCTCTCTCAGACTCTTATCTTTGTTTCGCAGGCGAGACAGTGGTATGGCGAATCCTTTCTTCCTTTCTACTGCAAGAAGAACTGCACTCCCTTGCTTGAAACTAGATCATACTCGTTTTGACCGGTTTAGGATTCGGCCCCCAAAAAGGTGCATCGCCAAATCCATTGCCAGGTGTACTACCCAACTGCACTCCTACTGATCCCTTCAATGCTCACAACCTAATAATTGGAGGGTAATAATTCCTTTGACTGGCAACAGTTATAAAATCGCTTATCTGTTCTCTTCGGTCTCAATTTTACGGCAGAAGCGTCGCTATAGGATTTCAAGGTACTACTTAGCTCCTTGGGGGTGATTCTGACTCAGAGATCATTTATTATTGTTCGCCAGCGGTTTACTTAGGGCTTGCGTTATACAAACTTGCCATACAAATCAAGCTTATAAAACGTTTGACGCCACTTTTAGAAATATTCATTCGGTGAGTTATATTTTTTTTCTATATACGGGCTTTGTTGAGCCATGGATGAACACAGAGATGGCGCCTTATACTGCTTCAAGTATGTCGGTTCCTTTCACTATATTATAGCCATCATTGTTATCAACTTCTTTTCGCCAGTATCTTAGGTATTGATTACACCAGCTTATTAACTTATCAGAACTTTCTGAATGATTGCTTTTATTTTTAAGCCATGTACGCTTTGAGCGTCTTTTTCGCACAGCACTATGGACCGAAGACCCCATTAGAAGGCTTAGGCGGAGCGTAAGTTTTAGCCCCTTTCTTCGTGGTACCGGCGTGAGCCACAATATTTGGTAGATGGCTCGTCTCAATCATCGCTATCACCGTAGGTTTTCCAAGTCAGTTTATAACCAACCACTCGCTTATAATTACACGTTATAATTATCTTATCAGGCTGGAAAATTAGTTCTCAACCTCAGAAGAACCGCTCACCATGACTCTTCGAATAATACTAGTAACCTTTCCGACCAGTCCGGATCTTATGAGCTTCAGTTCACGACCCCAATCGAACCAATTCAATCCACGATCATCATTGATGCATCTCGAATACGTGAGAGCACCGGAATAGAACCGCTCCCCACTTCACATACCGTGGCGCTGGTTTAATTTGAATGAAAAAAACTTGCTCGTCTCGGAAGCTTGGGGATTTTTCACTGTAACACTCTTCAAGTTTGTCTCGTCTTCTTCAATGTAATGATTCAAGTTCTATCTGGAGCATCATGATATGACAAAGTTATGAACTTTTTTCTTTTTCCGCCGGACTCATATTCTAAACCTGTTTGTTATAAATAAATATCTGAATATTATTAATGACAGCTGACGATTTTTATGGGCTTCTTTTGCTCACATATCTTCAACAGAACCACCTTCCAGGAAGGTGGCGTGGGGATCGCTTCCTCTAAACACTATGTTCGTTTTTTGGCCAACAGACAAAGCTAAAAGAGACGTCCCTGTTAGTGCCTTATATGAAAAAGAACTTGAGCAGCAAGTACTCCTGGGGGAGGAATTGGGTACGACAGAAAAGAAATTGTTTGTTCTAATGATACTTTTCCTGATTATGGTATTTCGTGTAGGTTCGTCTACAGCTACACCTGGAAACGATCATGGGCTTGAGGCAAGAATTGCCGCCATGGAGAGAAATTTGTGTGAAAATCAGAAATTTGAAAATAGTTGGATGACAATCGGAGAAGGTCTGATGAGATTATAAAACAGTTGGATGTAGGGGTCGGCACCGTACCCGTATGACCCGTATATACGGCATCCGTATTACGGCGCCGTATCCGTTACGAACGAGGATGTCACTGACTCACCCGTATGCCGAACGACAACTTTTGGTATACGGATACGGCCGTACCGTTTACGGCCGTATTGACCGTATATACGGGTTATACGGATTATTTGCCTGGCATGCAGCAAATACTGAGAAATCCTTAATATTCTTAGTCTAAATTACATTTATCACTTGTTTATAAAGTATTGACAGCAAATATATGCAAAGTCTACTCTACTAGCACTGATTTACATAAATTTACGGACCGGCTTCAGCTTCCGGCGCCTCTGTGACTTATGTCATCTGTTTGACGCTCACTGTGACATGCGTGACATTTGGTTCCTTCAGAGCCTGAAGGCTTCAACTAGGCTGGGAAAACGACATTGATGAGCTCATAATATCTCAAAATCACTTTTGAGAACTTAGGATATGTATATGTACTTATGTCTCTCAATATATCACATCTATTCGACTTTTACCAAACCGTATGCCGTATATGCCGTAATACGGTGTATACGGTCTGTATACGTTCCGATGGAGCTCGGAGTTACCTGCTATACGGCACGGATACGGTACGGAAATGTCCATATTGTTGTGTCATGATCCGATTCATGACATCACTTCCGGTAACGTTACGTAATCCATATCCGATCATTTACCGTTTATCTCCGTTATCTTATCACGCTTACGTCACTCACGATATGACCTTCGCGTTCAGTCATCCCAATCAACCTTACAACTCGAATAGAGACGTACCCGTCTCTCTTAACTCCTGGAACACCCGCGGAAAGCCCTTTCTAGAATATTCCACGCACGTTCCGGTTATGAGATCATAGATGACGAACGTAGGTCCATGTATGCACAGCTCTCATCCCTGCACACCTCATGTTCATCACATGAGACATCATACCCTGCATATATTGATGTAACTTACGAATCTCACGACTTGTTTGTATTTCTCTAGTTCGGAATCTATTTCGAACTGAGCTAGAATTATTTATCTGACGTGTATATAAACCCTAGCATACACGTAGATAGTTCTTCAGACTTAATATCGAACGTAGTTCGATATCTCTATAAAACTCTCTTTTCTCTTACTCTCTTCATCATTGAACGTCGAGACCGTTCCTCGAGACTTGCAGCGACGGAAGCCATCCGTCGTTGCCGAGAGTTACATCTCAAAGCTTTCTTCATTATCGTTGAGCTTGATATCATTCAATACGAGATACAGCTCGCGACTCTCGAAGCTCGGAACGCACATATCCGTAACGTCCTTGACGAACTCGACGCTCGTGACGAACGTCAGGACAAATCCTAAAGAAGACTGTCGTGGCACAACCTCTTATAGGTTGAGGCCAAGTCCTGGCTATCGTCAACCAACGGTGACGGTTAACAGTGTTATATTCAGCGACTAAAGTATATTATAGTATCTATAACCATTCCCGGATATCGGTACTTGACATGTTGCCGTATTTTATACGGCCGTAGCCGTATACGGTACGGTGCCGACCCCTAGTTGGATGACCAAAGACGCATTACAGCAGTTTGCATTACGTAAGTCCGGCGCTCGTTTTGTCAATACAATCATCGAAACCTTGCGAGCGCGATAGCTCGTGCAATTTTGAGAATTTTAACTTACTGTTTCTTCAAAATATGTCCAAAAATACTTTATCTAGTGCACTGTTCACTTTTTATGAGTTACTTTGAGGTTTTCCCCATTGCTGTTTTTTGGGGAGAAAAGGTCAAACTTTGGGGTGCACATTTATAAGCTTGGTAAAGTACATGATGCACTAGATCTAATATATCTGAACATATCCTAAAGAAACAGTAAGCAAAAATCTTCAAAATTGGACGAGCTATTGCGTTCGCAAGGTCTCAGTGATTATCTTGACAAAACGAGCGCCGGACTTACATAATGCAAACTGCTGTAATGCTAAGATGGAACAGGAAATGGCTTCACTCAATAATTCGGTGACACCTTAGCCAAGGTTAGTTTTTGACATGACCTCAGCTATACTAATTCTCCTAAAGTATGGCTTTTCACATGTATACTCCCTTCAAATAACTCTTGTCTCGTTCTCTTTTAGATTCTCTGCGAGAAATGGTGGCTCGAGAGCTGGGCTTTGACAGTTGGTTCGATATCAACCCAACGCGAAGAGACACTACCGTGACAACAGTTTTAGCGGACCTGATAGAGAAGAGTCCAGTTCGGTCAAGTATCCACTTCGAGGCTCCTGAAATCTCTGCATTCCTCACCAACGGGCAACAACAAGGCAACGTCGCAGCCCATTCTGTTGACCAAAGAGATATCAGAGAGGCGATGCTACCACCTGATCAGAAAAATCACAAATTGCTCTTAGACTGCCACTCAATTATATTTGGAGTCAGTGATGCTGACGATAATGATACTGATCAAATTTTTTGAATTTGAATAGGTGCAAATGCTGTGATTTGTTTTGTCGAAATAGTTATCGAGACTGATACTGAAATTGCTTTCTATATGTCGCTCGAATGCCTACTGTTATTTATACACAAAGTTAATTTTTCAGATACTTAGCATGAAATTTAAACTTGGTTTTTAAGACGACGTAGAACAAGCAGTGTCAAGCACTAGGACAGCGTAAGGCCGTGGGTTCGGCCAAGCCCCTTCACACCCCGACTCGAGCTCCGCGGAACCTACATATAGCCTGTATACACACCACAGTATTTATACCCGTGATCTTTTTGAAGTATTCCTTCCTAAACCCATTGCGCAGCCATGGTCGGTACATGTCCCAAGATCATGAAAGGCATTTGTCCTCACTTATGTCGCCAAATATAAGGATCTGATTCCGGATACTCCGGCTCGCCCCGGATACATCCTTTCGCGCACGCTCATTGGCTCTTTCCCTCTCAGCTTTCCCGCGCGCAATGGCTACCGGCGCTTGCTTGGGTAATCGTGTGACGCGTCCCCATTAATCGTGTGATGCGTCCCCACCACACTATCTATCTAACCACCACCACTATCCATCACTGGGGACATTGTAGGGTTTAGCCAAAAAAAGGATCTTAAGAAAATTATAGTTCGAGGTATAGACTATTGATGATTTACCAAATTGTACAATTATATTATAATTAATACTCGGATTAAGGGATTCTGGTTTGAAAAATTGTCAGTATACTGCTATAATATCTTGGTTGAATTATGTAATAATTCTTTATCATATAAGCCCATGATCAATGTTATCCATTCAGTAAAATAATAAACAGAATGAAACTTACTGTTAGGGCTACTCAGCTCACACTAGAGGGAGGGGATCCTAAGACAATATATTGGAAGGGAAACTAACTACTCACCTAGAGGGAGGGGATCCTAAGAGAACAAGCTTAGGGACCCTCACTCTAGGGACAGCGACTATATACATGAAAAACGATAGCGCGGCGTGCGGCCCTGACACAGCTAAGTGCCAGACGCCCAAACCGAACATAAGCGACGTGACGCCGTAGGCGTCACGCCGGGTACGAGCGCGCAACGCGCGCGAGTAGAGAAAGTGGAACAGAGACAGAGGGAGTAAACGGAGGGTGGAGATAATATATGGGAAATATAATTAAAATAGATGGAAACATATACCGATGATAATAAATGAGGAAAAATGAGGGGACGCGGTAGCGTACCCTGACACTTACATTATCATCATCCATATTGAAGAATGTTCTGAAAATGTTGTTTATATTTATTGTGAGAATATATTTCTATTATAATTTGGATGCATGGGAAAAGCTTAATTTTAAGCATGAGAATACTCTTTGTAATATTAGAGTTTTCCTAGGAAAACCTTAATAATACATGGATTCCTGGAAAATCTTGAGAAAACTCTAATGTCACAAATTGTGACCTTAAGTTTTAATTACATAGAAACTCAATATTTACCACACCCTCAAAATTATGATAAAATACTTTATTGACAAGTAATTATATCAACTTGAATATATAATTTTCCACTATAGTTAATAATAATATATGTTTTAGTTTGTATACTGTTTGACTGAATAGAGAAAGTTATTCATAGTGTTATATAAGTAAAAATTATTACAGAATTTAACTAAGATAATAATAGCAGCATACTGACAATTTTGCAAGCCAGAATCCCTTAATCTGAGTATTAGTTATAATATGATTGCACAATTTAGTAAATCATCAATAGTCTATACCTCGAACTATAATTTTCTTAAGATCCTTTTTTTGGTTAAACCCTACAATGTCTCCAGTGCATCCGTCCGTCCATCCATCCACCGTCATCCATTCATTTTATTTATTTCTAAGGTAAGATAAGATTATTATTTTTTTCTTTCTTTTCTTTTCCAATCTAATTACTTGGACCTTGAACCCAGGGAGTGGTCGCTCGCTTCTCTCATCATCCAACCACCACCATCATCATTCATCATCCGACCGACCCAATTCTTCCCGGTTTACAGGTTGAGTCCTGTACACCGTGGGCTTGGCTTAGAAAGAAAGGTATGTAACATGATTTTCTAGTCTATTTGATTTGATCTTTTTTAAGGTATCCTAGCATTGCCGCCATTGTCAGGGTACGCTACCGCTGTCTCTCATTTTCCTTGATTATTACCATCGGCATCACTTCATTTCTATTCCATTTATTATTTCCGTGTTTTACTTTTACTTTCCGCTTCCTTGTTTTGTCTCTATTTCACTTTCTCTACTCGCGCGTGTCGCGCGCTCGTACCCGGCGTGATGCCCGTGACATCATGTCGCTTAGGTTCGGCTTGGGCGCCTGGCACTTAGCTGTGCCAGGGCCGCACGCCGCGTCGTCGTTTATGTATATAGTAGCTGTACCTAGAGTGAGGGTCCCTAAGCTTGTTCTCTTAGGATCCCCTCCCTCTAGGTGAGTAGTTAGTTTCCCTTCCAATATATTGTCTTAGGATCCCCTCCCTCTAGCCTGAGCTGAGTAGCCCTAACAGTAGAACAAGCTTCTACTCGCAGACTGGCCGTTTTTATCGACACTCGCTATCGAAAAATCGCGCTCGACACCGACTATCGCAGTATCGTATTTTTCCCTCGAGTCCCGTCTATAACCGACCCCTCTGCTCCATCTTAAAAACCCCATTTTCCTTTCTCTCTCTCATGGACTCTTCTCCTCCACCCTCTGCACCCCCGCTCGTCACCCTCAACGATGTGGCGACTATTATTATGCGGCAATTCGCGGAAATGGATGCCCGCATGGCCAGACAGGAATCCCAGGCCTCACAGATGATTGAGGTGCTACAGAGCATCCGAGACGCGGCTAGAGCTGCTCCAACCCAAAACCCCCCTGTGGGCGATGCGTCCTCGTCTGGACAACCACCGGCTCCTGAGCATCAAGCCAGTTCACGCTCTTCCCGAAATACCCGACCTGCTGTACCTCCTTCGTTCGACGGAGATTGCTCCAAGGGTCGCGCCTTTTGGAACACTGTCGAGTTCTACATGAGTATATGCAGTCGCGACTTCGAGACTGATGAACTCAAGATCGGCTGGGCGATGTCGTACATGAATGAAGGTCGTGCCCTTACCTTCAGCGAATCTATGCTGAAAAGGTATCAAAGGGGAGAGAAACCCTTCGCTGACTGGGATGCCTTCCGGGAAAGATTTAAGGCAGATTTCTTTCCACAATCCGAGCAAGAAGATGCCATCAACGCCCTCTACTCCAACCGCTATGTCCAAGGCAATAGGACTGTGGAGGAGTATGTAGACGCCTTCCGCGTACTCATTGAGCACGCTGGCTTTACGGAAGGACTCGCCATTAACACGTACTTTCGTAACGGTTTAGACCCGGCAATTGCATCTCTGGTAGCGACGATGAAAGACCGACCCGCACTCCACGACTACGAAGGCTGGATCAGGCAAGCATGCATGTTTGACATGGACAGGCGTGCCAACGAGGCCTTCACCGCTGCTCGCCGTCGACTCGTGGGCTCTGGAATGGCTCAGACAAATCCCGCAGCTGTCCCCATTAATCGACCTCGTCCCAACCCTTTTCCGTCGTATCAGACCCTCCAGATCCAGAGGAGGCCCCCTGCCCCTTCCTATCAGGCTCCTCCCTATCCACCTCCTAGGCCAGCATCTCAAATCGTGCCCACGTTGCCTCCGAGACCTGCGGCTCCCGCTCCTGCACCACAGGTTAGGCATGATCCGATGGACGTTGACGCTGCCCGTCGACGTGCTGGCCTAGAATCAACCAGGTGTCGTCGCTGTGGAGCAGCAGGCCATTGGGCTCGCGAATGCCCTCGTGCATATGACATCCGGTATCTCCAGCCCGAGGAGTTAGACGACAGTATCGTGCATCTGCTGGCCCAGAAAGACACGCTAGAAGCCCAGACACGTGGTGACTCTGCTCTGACTGAAGGGGAGACTGTAGCTGCAGCAGAGGTAGAGGATTTTCAAAACGGCGACGAGTGAACGATGCACCCTCGTTGCCGACATCTAATAGATTCGACATTTTGTACATAGATCGCGAACAAAATGACACTTCTGATTCGAATCTAACTACCCCTGCTGCATCCCCTGCTAAACCCAAAGAATCGTCTCCACCTGCTACACGCTCTGTTTCAACTCCATGTATGCTGTCGCCTTCTCAACGTCGCGCACTGCCAAGCGAATACTGACTCGCAGCTACTGCTGGCACGCAGAAGTTAGAGATCCCGGTGGAACTACAGAGTGTTGACACTGGAGCCCTGCTGCACAGCAAGGCCATGCTGGACACTGGAGCTAGCGGTATGTTCCTCGATCGCGACTTCGTCGACAAACATCGGCTTCCCTCCGTGCGTCTTGCTAAACCAATTCCCGTGTTTAACGTCGATGGTACGCCCAACCATGCTGGCTCTATCACCCACGTCGTCGACCTGGTTGTTCAATTTCGGGATCACTCTGAACGCACCTTGTTCGCCGTTACCTCGCTCAAGTATCCCGTCCTATTTGGGCTGCCGTGGTTCAAGGCTCACAATCCCGTCATAGACTACACAACTGGTCAAGTAGAGTTCATGCGCTGCAGCCCCAGTTGTCGGTCTTGTGCTCCACGCTGGCCAGCGGGTAAGCTCTCTAAGCGCGCGTTCCAACAGATCCGACGCGCACCTCTACCAGAGCTCGACAACACTGAGGCCGATGATCCTGACATACCAGACCTGGTCGACGTCGAGTCTGAGATTGAAGAGGGTGATCGACTGTTCGCGATATCAATGCTACCCGACGAGCCCGACACTCACCGCATATATGCCACCGAGACCATCTCCCAGCGACTGGCTCAGGCCCATGCCAACAACGCAGACGCACCAGCTCCCAAGGGCTTTCGGGATATCGTGCCAGAAAGGTTCCACGACTTTGCCGACATTTTCTCGAAGGAGTCATTCGATTCGTTGCCGCAGTCGAAGAAGTGGGATCACCCGATAGAACTTGTGCCAGGTTCTGAGCCCAAGTCTTGCAAGATCTACCCGCTGTCACCTAATGAACAGGCCGAGTTAGATGCGTTTCTGGAAGAAAACCTTGCATCTGGACGAATCCGGCCCTCCAAGTCGCCCATGGCGTCCCCGGTGTTCTTCATTAAGAAGAAAGATGGCTCTCTTCGCCTTATTCAGGACTATCACGCGTTGAATGCCATGACAATCAAGAATCGTTACCCGCTGCCTCTGATCTCGGAACTCATCAACAAACTGCAAGGTGCCCGGTACTTTACCAAGCTGGACGTGCGCTGGGGTTACAACAACGTACGGATAAAAGAAGGAGATGAGTGGAAGGCTGCTTTCCGCACCAATCGTGGCCTCTTCGAGCCCTTGGTGATGTTCTTTGGTCTCACTAACAGTCCTGCCACCTTCCAGACGATGATGAACGAGATCTTTGAAGACATGATCTCGGAAGGTGTTGTTGCCGTCTATATTGACGACATTCTCATTTACACTCGGGATCGGGAACAGCACGACAGGGTAACACGACGCGTTCTCGAACGTCTCCGTGAACACAAACTGTATCTCAAGGCAGAGAAGTGCGAGTTCTGTCGGACTAGGATCGAGTACCTGGGTGTCGTCATCTCCGAGAATACCGTCGAGATGGATCCCGCGAAGGTCTCGGGTGTCAGAGACTGGCCTGTCCCGAAGAACGTCACCGAAGTCCAGTCCTTCCTAGGTTTCGCCAACTTCTACCGTCAGTTTATCAAGGACTTTGCGCGTATCGCCAATCCCATGTTCGGGTTAACCAAGAAGGATACTCCCTTCGTCTGGTCCGATGTATGCCAGCATGCCTTCGATACTCTGAAGTCGTCAATCACCTCCGCTCCCATCCTCCTCATTCCCAACCCCGCTAATCCTTACAGAGTTGAAGCAGACAGCTCTGACTTTGCAACAGGCGCAGTTCTCTCGCAACTGTCGGACGAGGACGGTAAATGGCACCCGGTAGCATTCTTCTCGAAAGCACTCAGTCCTGTCGAACGCAACTACGAGATTCACGACAAGGAGATGTTGGCTATCATACGATCTTTGGAGGAATGGCGACACTTTCTAGAAGGCGCGTCTCACCCTATCGACATACGGACTGATCACAAGAATCTCGAGTACTTTATGACCGCACGTAACCTCAATCGTCATCAAGCTAGATGGTCTGTATATCTCTCACGTTTCGACTTCACTCTGCAGCATATACCGGGTAAGTCGATGGGGAAACCTGATGGCTTGTCCCGTCGCCCAGATCATGGCTCGGGAAAGGACGACAATCGTGGCGTCACTCTAATCCGACCCGAAATGTTTGCAATCAATGCTCTGCAAACATTCCGTCTTAAAGGGGAGGAGGAGGACCTTTTACGCCAGATTCGCAAGGCCAATCGGGAAGGCAAGGTCGAAGATAGTGTTTCCAAAGCCGTTGCAACACTTCGTGCACTGGGTGGTCGTTCGGCTCACTCGTCGGAATGGTTCGAAGACCAGGACCTCCTCTATTATCGCGGCAAGGTTTACATGCCAAATGTGGACGAGTTGCGTCGGAAAATCCTTTCCAGACACCACGACACCAAACTCGGTGGTCACCCGGGTCGTTTCAAGACTCTTGAGCTCGTTTCGCGCACCTTCTGGTGGCCAGGTGTCTCCAGGTATGTCCAACGCTACGTCGAGGCCTGCGACATGTGTCTACGTACGAAACCCCCTCGTCATGCTCCCTATGGCCTTCTCCGACCCACAGAAGTGCCAAGTCGACCCTGGGAACACATCTCAGTCGACTTCATCGTGGAGCTGCCAGAATCCAACGGTTTCGATGCAATCCTCTCTGTCGTCGACTCTCTCACCAAACGGGTTCATTTCGTGCCGACATTTACGATACTTGACGCGACAGGTCTAGCCCGTCTGTACCTTCAACATGTCTGGAAGCTCCATGGTCTCCCCATGAAGGTGATCTCTGACAGGGGCCCCCAGTTCGCGTCTCGCTTCACGCAGGAGCTTTCTAGGCTCCTTGGCATACGGCTTGCACCCTCTACGGCATATCATCCTCAAACCGATGGTCAGACAGAGCGCGTCAACGCAGAAGTCGAACAGTACCTTCGACTTTTCACCTCTGAGCGACAGGACGACTGGGACCAGATACTGCCCCTGGCTGAGTTCGCATATAACAACCACGTACACTCAGCTACGCGCGCGACACCGTTTGAGCTCGACACTGGACGACATCCTCGCATGGGATTCGAACCGCTGGTTGCCGACTCAAAGATCGAATCGGTCAACGAGTTCAAGACACGTATGGAGTCGACGATAGAGGAAGCCAAGGCCACCATAGCCAAGTCGAAGGACGAGATGGCCAAGTACTACAATCGGAAACACATCCCGGCACCTGAATACAAGGTTGGCGACAAGGTATACCTCGATTCGAGCGACATTCGTACCACCAGGCCCTCCGCCAAGTTATCGCATCGGTACCTGGGGCCCTTTCCGATAGTCAGCAAGGTCAGATCACACGCATATAAGCTGCGTTTACCACTGTCGATGTCAAGGCTTTACCCAGTGTTCCATGTCGGGAAGTTGCGTCCAAAGGTTGAAGATACAATCCTGGGTCGTCGCGTTAAGGCCCCCCCCCCTCCTGAGGTCAGAGACGATGGTGAACACTATGTCGTGGAACGGATCTTAGACAGTCGTGTCTTCCGGAGACGACTCGAGTATAAGGTGCGTTGGGCCCGGCCTGCAAAAGTACTCTGAGTAGAGCCGCTCGGCAAGTGCAGATTTGAAGCGCACTGAGGCGTTAAGGAGCCTGGATAAGCCGAAGACGGCGAATGGCGGTCGCATAAGACTATGAGCCAACAGTTTGGTCCAGATTAGAAGCCCAATGAAGCGGTTCGATTTAGCTGGGAACACAGGCAGACAAAGAAGTACCGGCACCCCTTTCTTTAACCCATGGCCTTAAGGCCTTATGCAGCAGGCAGAGTCACAAAAACTATATAAATATGTAATTACAAAAAGAAAAAGTCCCGACACATAGGGCACGGCCCTCAGGGACTCAATAGATTCACACACACACACACACACACAAGGTGCGTTGGGAAGGCTATGGTCCCGAGCACGATCAGTGGGAACCTGAGTCAAATATTGCAGCCCCGGATCTCATTAAGGAATTCCACCGCGAACATCCGAGTGCGCCACGCTCGATAAATGGCCTTCTTTTCCATCGTCGCCCTCGGTTCGATTTCTCAAAGTTACAGGCGTCATTAGTCGAAGCTACAGGCGTCGGGACGCCGCCTCGTTGAAGGGGGGATGGTGTCAGGGTACACTACCGCCGTCTCTCATTTTCTTATTTATTATCATCGGCATCATTTCGTTTCTATCTTATTTATCATTTCCATATTTTACTTCCACTCTCCGTTTCCTTGTTCTGTCTCCATTTCACTTTCTCTACTCGCGCACGTTGCGCGCTCATACCCGGCGTGATGCCCGTGACATCACGTCGCTTAGGTTCGGTTTGGGCGCCTGGCACTTAGCTGTGTCAGGGCCGCTGTTAGGGCTACTCAGCTCAGACTAGAGGGAGGGGATCCTAAGTAATATATTGGAAGGTAACTATACTACTCACCTAGAGGGAGGGGATCCTAAGAGAACAAGCTTAGGGACCCTCACTCTAGGTACAGCTACTATATACATAAAACGACGACGCGGCGTGCGGCCCTGGCACAGCTAAGTGCCAGGCGCCCAAGCCGAGCCTAAGCGACGTGATGTCACAGGCATCACGCCGTGTACGAGCGCGCATCACGCCGTGTACGAGCGCGCATCACGCCGTGTACGAGCGCGCATCACGCCGTGTACGAGCGCGCATCACGCCGTGTACGAGCGCGCATCACGCCGTGTACGAGCGCGCATCACGCCGTGTACGAGCGCGCATCACGCCGTGTACGAGCGCGCATCACGCCGTGTACGAGCGCGCAACGCGCGCGAGTAGAGAAGGTGAAATATGGACGGAGAGAATACACGGATGATAGAGGTAATGCACGGGAAATATAAATAAGATAGAAATAGATATATACCGATGATAATAAATAAGGAAAAATGAGGGGACGCGGTAGCGTACCCTGACAGCCGCACGCCGCGTCATCGTTTGTGTATATAGTAGCTGTACCTAGAGTGAGGGTCCCTAAGCTTGTTCTCTTAGGATCCCCTCCCTCTAGGTGAGTAGTTAGTTTCCCTTCCAATATATTGTCTTAGGATCCCCTCCCTCTAGCCTGAGCTGAGTAGCCCTAACACTTTCCAATGTGGGAGCTTGAGTGCATCAGCAGTTACACAGCCGAAAATAAGGTGTTGACGCTGTAGCTTCAAAGTTTCAAAATTCCTAAATCAAATAATAAAATAAAAATAAAATAAAATTGAGAATGGTTTTCTCACCTTGTCCATAAAGTCCAGCTAAATGAAGAGAATGCACGCCATCCAAGCTGCTTATGAAGCAGCAGCCGGCCTTCGCTGGTTAAAGAGAGTGTGTCGGGTAGATCGAGCTTCAAAGGAACAAATAGAAGTGACCAATTGTAGATCCGTTGGAGAATATTAAGAGACATTGCAGTTGAATGAGACCTCTGGTTTTCTGCCCCATGCTTCTTTTTGATGGCATGTACAGTGTCCATCACATCGACTGAACATGCCGGATTACCAGACCCCCTTCCTTTTTCTTCATTCCACTTCCAAACACCTCGATGAATTCCTTCTGTATCTCTGAAAAAAAAATATGTCAGAAAGGGGTGAAATAAATAATTAAAAAAACATACACATTGTCCCAGTATTTCTTGAAAGCGGCCTGGATGCCATCAGCGGTAGAAGCACCAAGGTTTTCGTTGAAGCACTTGAAGGAAATCAAGCTTGCGAGTGCCCAAGGTGAGGCCCGTGTGGGTGTGGGGTCAAATGCATGAGCCAAGTCAGCAGCAGTCCACTTCCACAAAGTCTGAGAGCCACTTTCGGGACTACCACGGGGACATTCGAAGGTGTTACCATCCCCAATACCAGAAACTAGGTCAGTCAACCACTGCTTGGCACATTGGACATATCCGTTATAACGGGCGGTGGTGTTGGCAGCAGTGCCGTGTTTCTTTTTTGATGCCTGCTTCACATGCTCGAGCTCAGTGACAGTCAAGGAACCTGTTGCTGATGCTCTGGGTGCTCTCTTGGTTCTGGGAGTGGGAGGCATAAAACTGAGACAACGGTGAAAAAAATCGGCTCGCCGATTGAAAATTGCACCCGTTGTTTGCATGACACATGTTGACGATGCTTTGGGGACTCAGGTTATGTGTTGACTTCATGCCTCTTGGTTGTGATACATCTCGTATTGTGAAAAAAAAAAACAAAAACTGTAGTTACACATGTGTAGGCTATGCCGCCGACCAGTTAAAATTTTTCTATACATTGAAAATGTTAGTCATGGGATTTTTGACGTTTTGATGAATGATAAAACATACCTGGTGAGCTTTAAATAAAAGAAATAAAGTGTCCATCTGCTAGAAGAACTCAGAGACTTGAATCTGAACAACAACGTGAATTATACATACCATCTGACCTGAGCATAGAGCAAATAGCGAATCACACTACACAAACTTGAGAGACATTTCTAGAGGAGAGAATGAATTGAAACTACATTGCTACATCATTAAAATATGAAACTCACAGTTCTTATCACAATAACCGACCCAGAAAATGCAGATGTCGACTGTCCAGCCACCCGGGGGCCGGCAACACTATTACTGTTAAAATTGGGTCCAGAAAAATATCAATTCAATAAGTGGATTAAGACGAACACAACTTACAATTTAAGAAGGATAAGAAGGATAAGAAGGATAAGAAGGATAAGATGAAATATAAGACTGTCGGATATAAAGAAATAAGCAGCAAGTAGTCTCAGCCGACAATAACTTAAAATGACCAAAGCGGCTAGCATACCAATACAACGCTTGTAAGAAATCATTTATCTGTTGAAAATATATGATTCGTCAATATGATAAATAAGAAAGCGAATAAAACAATTGAGAATTCAGCATAAAAAATGAACAAGCTAATTAAAATGAAAAAAAAAACACACCGGCATCATGCAGATTATCATTGTGCCAGTAACATCCTGTACATTCAACATAAACTCATCTGATTGCTATCAGATGCGAACACGAAAATATCAAAACCTGCATATCATTGCTGAACACGATGGTGGCAACTTGAAGTGGGGTTGGCAGCGGTAGTGTGATTTGCAACAGTCTGCAGAGAGATTGAGAAAAAATCAAAGGGATAATCCGCATTTGTCATGATCCGATTCATGACATCACTTCCGGTAACGTTACGTAATCCATATCCGATCATTTACCGTTTATCTCCGTAATCTTATCTCGCTTATGTCACTCACGATATGACCTTCGCGTTCAGTCATCTCAATTTACCTCGCAACTCGAATAGAGACGTACCCATCTCTCTTAACTCCTGGAACACCCGCGGAAAGCCCTTTCTAGAATATTCCACGCACGTTCCGGTTATGAGATCATAGATGACGAACGTAGGTCCATGTATGCACAGCACTTATCCCTGCATGCCTCATGGTCATCACATGAGACATCATACCCTGCATATATTGATATTACTTACGAATCTCACGACTTGTTTGTATTTCTCAAGTTCGGAATCTATTTCGAACTGAGCTAGAATTATTTATCTGACGTGTATATAAACCCTAGCATACACGTAGATAGTTCTTCAGGCTTAATATCGAACGTAGTTCGATATCTCTATAAACTCTCTTTTCTCTTACTCTCTTCATCATTGAACGTCGAGATCGTTCCTCGAGACTTGCAGCGACGGAAGCCATCCGTCGTTGCCGAGAGTTACATCTCAAAGCTTTCTTCATTATTGTCGAGCTTGATATCATTCAATACGAGATACAGCTCGCGGCTCTTGAAGCTCGGAACGCACATATCAGAAACGTCCTTGACGAACTCGACGCTCGTGACGAACGTCAGGACAAATCCTGAAGAAGACTGTCGCGGCACAACCTCTTATAGGTTGAGGCCAAGTCCTGACTGTCGTCAACCAACGGTGACAGTTATTGGTGTTATATTGTAACGGATTTGGGATATAGGAATGGGCCCCCCTGGGGCCCATTAATGGCCTAGTGCCCATGCAGTGCCTTTGGCACTGCAGCAGTAGTATTTGCGCGTCACAGCGTGACGCTTAAGCGCCTGTCACACCCTTACAGCGGTGTGACTAGTAGTTACATTAGTTAATCTTAATCTTTCCTACTACTACTGCATGTAATTCCCTATTAGCCTTATTGAGCAATAGACAGGAATTCTGTGCACTTGTGGGAAAATAAGAAAAACCCTTTATCAGACCCCCCTGTGGTCTGATAAAAACTGTTACATATATTCAGCGACTAAAATATATTACAGTATCTATTACCGTTCCCGGATATCGGTACTTGACAGCATTTTATCTTACCAAAATGTTCATAAACATAAAACTTCAAATAAGTTTCAGATTTTTACTGGAGAACACCTTCAATGAACGGTTGAGTTCGACGGCAGTGGCATGATTACATAAATGATATTACTAGATGATCCCTAGTATCTCGCTAATAAGCGTGACACGACAATAACGCTTAATTTTTTATATTTTGGTGTTCATAGGGACTTAATGACAAATTACAGCAGTTTGCATTACGTAAGTCCGGCACTCGTTTTGTCAAGATAATCACTGAGACCTTGCGAACGCAATAGCTCGTCCAATTTTGAAGATTTTTACTTACTGTTTCTTTAGGATATGTTCAGATATATTAGATCTAGTGCATCATGTACTTTACCAAGCTTATAAATGTGCACCCCAAAGTTTGACCTTTTCTCCCCAAAAAACAGCAATGGGGAAAACCTCAAAGTAACTCATAAAAAGTGAACAGTGCACTAGATAAAGTATTTTTGGACATATTTTGAAGAAACAGTAAGTTAAAATTCTCAAAATTGCACAAGCTATCGCGTTCGCAAGGTTTCGATGATTGTATTGACAAAACGAGCGCCGGACTTACGTAATGCAAACTGCTGTAACTATTATTATGTAATAACTAAAGTCGGTCTTCCACATGACCTTAGCTTTACTAATTCTCTTAACGCATGTCTTTCCAGATGCAAGTTTCCTTTTAATGACTGTTGTCCTGCTGGAACCCTTTACGAGAAATGGTGGCTCAACACCTGGAAGTTAACGACTGGTTCGAGATCCACCCATATGCATTCCAAGGCGACCTCGCCCTTGGAGAAGCTGATAGAGGAGTGCCCGGAATCGGTACGGTCAAGTATTCACTTCAAGGTCCATGCAATCTCTGCGTAACCACAACCGCTCGTATGTGAGAAGACAAGGCAATATCGCGGCGCATTCCGGAGATTGATGCAATATCAGAAAGGCAATCCGAATGCTGACACCTCAGCAGAAACATCGCTTAATGCTCACGGACTGCTACACGATCCTTTTCCGTATCAATGACATCGACGCTGATATTACAGATGATCAACTCTGAAATTTATATACATTTCTAACTGGTTCTTTACGTTGTTTTGACCCTGCTCAGCCCCAATTCGGTTTTCTGTTCGTTGGGGTTACATAAGTCCCAGGTGGCGTCAAGCCGGTTGCTGTGTTGGTGAGTTTCATGTTTTGCTGAACAAAACCAAAATGACAGTGTGACGTGTATTAGATGCAATGATTCGCTTCTCGAAATAATCACTTAAAATAACGTCGAAAACTGTTTTCTACATGAGTGCTAGTGCGTCACCGCAAGAAAGTTCAATATCTTCCGAGATAACTGGAATCAGATTTATTTGCACGTTGTGACTGCTTCGATCACCATATTGGAATATTTTCTTTAGCAGAGATATCCAAGAAACCCCGACAATTTTTCTTTGAGGAGGTGTTATATGCGCATTGTTTCACCATTCTAGGACATCATGATATGCTCACAATGATGGGCATGTGCACGTGCTTGGTCTAAGTACGGGTCTATTTTAGTTTTGTTTATGTTTTCAACTGGGACAACCCGCTTTCAATATAGTAATCATGTAATGCGGGGAAAAGTTCATCGAATACGCCACAACGATGCGATCAGAGGGATTTTATTATATGCCTGATTCTGTTTTTTTTTTGAATGCAGCGAGTATAGACAACGGTCACGGAGCTCGTCTTTGAAAAAACTGCGACGGCTTTAGCCCGACATAGAACCATTCACCTAACTAATATAACCTAAATATGGAAAACAGCACATCTCTAACAGTTCTGCTTGACTGAGATAACACGACTCAGAATGGGAGACCAAATCGCTCGCGTCCCGCGCACTACATCTACCCAACATGTACCCCGCCTCCATGCGAACCGTGCCAGTCGGTGGGCGGCCTAAATACCTACATATCTCCAAGTTGAATCGAAACGTTCCTTCACCAGCCCCGTTCACTGACCGGTATAGCGACCCTGACCACGGGGTATGCTGGAATCTGGATGCGAAAAGGACTTGCGACACTTCGCGTTGAAGCATTTCGAAGCAGCTGAAGTCTTACCACATAATGGGCGTGCATGACGACGTGACGATGCGCATTCATTGTCATATAATACGCGTAGACGCGAATGCTGAGCAATGCTCAGCCCACCACTCACGGGTATATATTCCTTACGAAGGTATATATGATGTTTATGGTATTTCGACAAGTTCATTACATCTGTTGTAGGAAGGAGAAATGCTTTTACGCACCTCATCCTGATAAGCGGTTACCGGTAGTGATGGGCTCAATTACAATACCCAAACTCCGCCATGGGAGCGGCCAGTTACCTATTGTCTGAACTCTTACATATCATTTTTTTGAAACTTTCAGGGCTTCATCGATGAAAAAAGAGAAATGACTCAGAACAACTCCCGAGCGCGGCCCCGAATTCACAAGATCTAAAGGTTGTCCAAGGGACAGATGAATAAGGGCATTTGGACAAAAAGGAATGTGCAGGGGAGGGGACGCAACATGGAATTCAATTTTACTTTTCTGTCTTCTGCTCAAAAACTAAATCTGATTTTAAATTTTTGATTCGATTTGGTCAGTTTGGTCAAGTGTCGAGCTTTGGTTAGCCCCGCCACTCCCTGAACAAGAACAAGAACATATTTATCATCCGTAATTTATCCTCCGAGGATATGTTCATGAATAATCACATTCAATAGTGGCTTACCTGTGAACGCCTCACAGTCATATTTGTGTCCAAAGATTACCAGGGTTGCATCAATCCGAGAATTTCAGACCCTTCTTTGGCCAGGACAGCCCAGATGAATACCCAATCTGGATAAATTCATTAATGTCCATTGTCCAATTTTATTTCCCTTTGGGCAGGAACGACGTATCCAGTTTTTTTGGTCACACGTCTCCTCGGCCACCCACGGACATACTATGCGCGCGCTTATACACACCACAACATTTATACCCGCCAACTTGTGCTGTATACCTTGTAAGTCCCCTCCTCCTTCTCAGAGCATTTTCTTCCTAAACTTATCGTGCAATTATGACATCCAAGTACAGGATCATGCAGGGTGATCGTAAGGTAGAGATGTCTGCCGCCAGTGCACGAGCGATTGCCCAAAAGGTGGTGCCGGTTCAAGCCCATTATTCCGAATCCAGTCTACACACAGTCTTCGGTGTCGATCCAGAAACACCCGTCCGTGAAGTAGAGAAATATGCGAAACAGGAATTAATGACTCACATCACGAAATCGTACGGAGGGAAGCATAACATTGTTTTTGATGATGAAGTAACGGATATTACTCCAGGCAAGCTAGCAATTTTTTATGAGCTTTTTTCTCTCACATATTTATCTTCAACAGAACCAATTTCCAAGGAAGTGAAATGGGGCTCACTTCCTCCAAACACTACGTTCGTTTTTTGGCCAAAAGAAAAACAAGATGACCCGGCTACTAAGAAGAAGAAAGGTGCCTCGGCTATGAACAAAGCTAAAGAAAAAGAAGAAGTCCCGACCACACTCAATGCATTATACAAACAACAACTTCAAGAGCAAGTACTCGAGGACGAATCGGATGTGAAAAAAAAGACACCGGGTTCTTCTTTTCCTTTCTTGTCATATGTTTTCCAGTTATAATATTTTTTGTAGGTTCGTCTGCAACTCCCCCCGGGAACTCTGAGATGGCTAATTTGGTCCAAAGGCTTGAGGCATTGGAGAGAACATTGGGTGAACAAAGATACATTAATGCTGCAACGGAGAAAAAGCTGGCAGAACAAAGACACATCAATGCTATAGTACAGAAAGAATTGGGCGATCAAAGAGGAATTAATACTGTCGCGGAACAGAATATGGCCACACTCCGTGACGCCTTAGACAAGGTTAGTTTCCGAGGTGACCCCAGTTATACTGATTGAGTTAACGCATAACCTCCTAGATAAATACACCTTTCAAATGGATTTTGACGCGCTGTCTTCTGGACTCTGTACGAGAAAAAGTGGCTCATCGGCTGGGTGTTAAGAACTGGTTCGAAATCGACCCAAACCGGAGAGAAAAGATGGTGACCTCGGTTTTGGAGGAGCTGATAAAGACTAACCCAGAACGGAAAAAGATTCGCTCTACGCCCGCTGACATTTCTGCATTTCTTTCCGACGGCCAGTCCTACGTGCGACGACAAGGGAATGCCGCGGCTCACACTGGAGAGCAGGATGATATCAGAGAAGCAATTCAAACGCTATTACCTGACAAGCTAAACCGCCGATTACTCTCGGATTGCTACTTGATTATGTTTCATGTTGCTGTTGACGATTAAAGATACTTTTTGAAATTTTGAATAGATAGATGCAAATGCAAATGCTGTGGTTTATTGTTACTACGAAATTGTTACTGAAATTGTTACTGAAATTACTTTCTATAAATACGTCACTCGAATGTCTACTGCTCTTATATACACAAAGCTGATTTTTCCAAATAGCGTGTAAATGGAATTTGAATTTGGTTTTTACTTAAGCACAACAAGGAGATCAGAACTAATATGTCGCTCGTCAAACACCCGCCGGGCGCGGGAAAACGGAGCTCAATGCGTTAGTCGTTGATGTACCACACTACCACTGCATGCTGTTGGATTTTATTAGTTCCGGCTATATAAGTACAATATATATTACATCATAAATTGGGCTTTCCTCCTCCACCCATTTTGTGCTGTGTCACGTCTGTATCGTGTATGCCGTGTTGTATCGTGTTAACGCGAAATTTTTGCGAAATTTATGATCTATTATGTCTGATTTTACTCTACATACATCGTATAATTCAATAGCATGCACATAAAAATAAATAAAATAAATACAGATTACAGCCAGATGAAATCGAGCTTTATGCTTGCGAGGATATCTATTCGGTCTTCTACCAAACTCTAACAGTTAGTTCATGCCAAAACTTAAAAGTCGTGGTAGACCCAGGCACGTGCGCGCGCCTACGGGTACACCAATCAAGTTGAGGGTGGCATGATGTCCTCCGACAAAGCGGTTGCCTCTGAGAACGCTGATGATGAAGTTCAAGTAAATCACGACAAACAGAGTAAGAAACAAGATTGATTTCCCCGAACCAATTTTCTTATACTAATTCTAAAGCGCTTGACTCAAATTTGGCTGTGGCACCTCTGGGTAACGAAGACGATGAGCTTGAAAGAAGGTTGGAAAAATTGGAGAAATTGTGTACAATAACAAAGGAGGATTTAGGAAGGAATAGTGAGCTCTCAAGGAGTATGAGAGTGCTGTCAAGAAGGTTCAGAAAGCTTTCAAGGAAAATCAAAGCTCTGGAAAAGGATGTGAAAAGAGTAGGTTCTCATTATGAGTTCAGCTATTCTAATTCTCTTAATTCATGATTTTAGATGCAAAATTCCGTGAAAGTGCTTGCTGACTGGTATTTTCTGGATCCTGCTCGACTCGTAGAACTGGACTTTCAAACTGAATTCTCGACATCGACCGACAGTCGTATGTAAACGGCACGAGATGAGATAGCCTAGGCGAGTCGAAGCAAGATTAGGTTTGAGTTCCCGAGGCTTTTTGACGACTTTGAATACTGTTACGTTCGATGAGAACGTCAGCCGCCACCATTATCTCACTCAGTCGTTCGGCTTGACCCGAAACTTCAGTGGTTTGAGTAATGTTTCGTTTAGAATGTAGTTGGTTGGGTAAAGCAGTTGATGAAAACGAGGGCTACGACGAGCGTTTGCTGTTTGTACCGAGAGGGTTCTGCAGCTTCTCTTGCGCCAGTGGGTCGTCCGTTCTACACTTCTTTGTCGGTTCATCCCAGGATAACACCTCAAGTCCTATGGTAACGTCGGATTTTTATTACACCATGATACTTATTGCAGACATTTGTATCGAATTGCATGTATTAGGATCGAATCGTAATTATGATAACAGAGACTGAAACAGAAAAACAAAAGGTATACACGACAAGATTGTCACCTATTCCTGCCACTACCACCACCTGTCAGCATCCGGGTATCAGGTTCTTGTTCATCTCCATTCGTGCTGACGCTAGTTGTCTCTTCAGTCCCAAGCTTAGAATGTCCGCTTGACCCTATACCCCCACCTCCCATAGCTTCATCCTCATCAAATAGGACTTCATCCACTTCGTCTGGATAGGGACCACCATTTTCCCGATACACAGCGTTCCGTTTGCGCTTTGGCGCAGTGACAAAATCTGACCAACTGGGGGTGGATGAATGTGTTGTATGTCGGTGTTGTTGTGAAGCATAGATATTTTGAAACGATGAATGTTCTTCATCATCCTCTCCTTCCGAATTTCCAGGAATAGAAGCGTATGAAAAGGGAATGCCATTTAGGTGTCGATAGCTTCCATTTCGTAGATGATAGGCAAACGAATAGATAAGAAGTGCAAAGTAAATCTATACGACCAATCAATAATCCTTCAATTCGTACAGAATGAGGGGGGGGAAAGAAGGAACGGCGGCCTACCTTGATAATCCAACCCGTAACAAGTACCGCAACCGCAAAACCCTTTTCTTTATTCCATATGCCCAACGCCGCGGCTGTACGCTCTGCCTCAGTCATATTGTGTCCCTCGGAACCACTTGCACCTCCCATCATCGCTCGTTGCGCATCTGAATTGGCCACCCGTTTTCCATCATGTGGTGTATACACCCACCAAACCACACCAAAAAAGATCGTCCAACAGGTAGAAAAAATATGATCGAGGAAGAACATGTGAGCGAAATATAATACACGTTTAGCGTCTTCCTGTTGTGTTTTTCATGTGAGGATATGAATGAGAAAGGTGTTTTGCTGGCATAGAACTTTGAAGGATCAACTCACGTCCCCTACAGCTTTCAAACCCCATGTAAAAGCAACCAAAGCAAGCACCGAGTAAATATACATGCTTAGTTGCGCGAGAGAACCACCGGTAAAGACGGCGATAAGACCATAAACTCCGGCGACTTTGTTCAAGAGCTGGATGAAAATGACCGGGAAGATTGATCAAGATTCAGACCGGTGCAAAATGTTGTTGCCAAGGCCAAACCAAAAAAAAACATACCGCGAACAAAAGAGCCATGGTTACTCCTTCAGAAAAAAAGGTTATAAAGGGTGTAAGAAGAATATGCAAAATAACACAAACCTGTCTTAAGGTCCATGAAACCGAGAAAAGACTGAAAAGGACGGGGTCTCCATTTAGGGTTCAAAGTGACTTTCATTGGGAAAAAGCAAAGACGGATAAGAGAATACGATATAGAAAGGGTGCTTCAAAGTTTCATAAATCTTGGTGTCAGAGTAGTTAAGATTGAAAGAGTGACTGGCTGCGGTGCGTGGTTCAAGGTATGTATGTACGTTTGTGAGAGGCGGAGCAGAAACGTCACAACGAGTCACGACCTCACGAGGCTGGAAAAGCTTTGGAAAGGCTGGGGTATATATGATATAATATATCTCAACATTGAAGAGAAAACAGGAATAAAATGATGTTGACTATAGAATATAAAGAAGAACTTTGAGGGTAGGGAACGACGACGTTTAGACTGGAAAAGGACGAGCGAGAAAGACAGAAAGACAGAAAAATTTGAAAGAAAGGGAGCGTAAAAGAGAGTGTCAGCAGAAACTTGGAATAATAAAAGTCCAATAACTTTGTAAGTGCGGGCTTTGAACTAGTGACCGAGATAGCAAAGAATATGTATATAGAAATACACCACGAAAAGGGAAAAACGTGGACCTAAAATAAACCGAGAGGGTCAGTGAGTCAAGAACTAAAAATCTAAAAAAAAACACGAAAACGTACAGACAAAGATATGCTAACGAGAGTGATAGACAAAAGAAGAGAACAAAACCTCAGGCTACGACAACCGTGGAGATTGTCGTCCGTTCGAAGAGGAAGGTGAACTCTCAAACGATCCCGGACGAGAATTAGATCTGGATCTCAGAGGATTTCCCCCCGTGATAGGCGGCGGCGGCCTCTGAGTTGCTGCCCAATCAGCATCAGACAGTGATTCGTTACCGGGAGACATCGTCTTCGCTGGTGTTACCGGAAGCGGATGAGAGTACGGCTGATGTGCAAGCTGCGGGTGCGGTGATTGTGGATTGAGTAAATTATTACTATTGCCTTTAGACGGCGATCCATGATTCCATTCGCGTTCTAAAGACTGTGAATCCGTCTTGAATCGATTCGGGTTCGGCTGTCGTGGAGGATCAGAGGGCATGGGACGTCCTCGACTCATGGCAGGATCCGAACGCTGCGGTGCCAATTGCGGTACTAATCGAACATCGCCAGTAGCCGGTGCTTGTACTGCATGTCCATTCGGAAGAGGAGTTCCAGGAGGCGGAAGAGGCGGTGGCGACGTCACCCCGCCAAGTCGTCCACCAGCACCCGCCCTCGAACGAAGGAAAGCCTCGCACTTCTTCATAAAATCTTTACTCGATAAATCCAAACTACTCGCGAAATACTCCTTCTCTTGAAGCATAGGCAAAAACTCTTCCGGTACCTGCCAAAACTCGTCTTGGTTTACCAAAAGTTCTGTTACGACAGGTATCGCCAATACACTTTCCGTATGCGCGGTATCGCGTCCTTTGCCATATAGAATACTGGGACAAATGACGGTCGCTAGATTTGCCAAGTCCATTTTGCTTCCCGTTTCTTCATCCACGTGCGCAAAAGACGCCACCCACTTCAAGAAAACAAACAATATTTCCATTGTATCCCGGTGCGATTTGGGTAGAATAAGCGAGATATAGTGTAAACATCGTTGGCGATCTTGCTGTAAAGGTAGCACTGTTTGTTTTTATGATATTTATAAGCGGGTTTATTCAAAATGACGCAACAATAAAACTCACTTTGAGAAGACGTAAAAAGCTTAAATAGTTTCACCGTCATGAGCGGTTCAGGAAGATCACGTAGGAACTTTTTAAGTAACGCAGCCAGCTGAACCGCATTATCCTGCGTCAAATCAACAGATTGCGGGTCTCTGTCTATCGCGTCCGATAGATCTTTCAACCGTCGGATGTTTCCATTCTTGCGGAATATGCCTTCTACGGACATATCTATAAATAAAAGGTTGAGCATGAGAAAACATGAAAATCTATGAACTCATGACTACTGACCCATTTGTCTCATTGCGGAAACGACGTCGTCAATGAATGTAGGCACTCGTAAAGGTTCTTCTGAGGCACCAAGTAACGAATCGGCACCCTGTCTTTCAACAAGTTGTTCCAACGGAACACCAAACACAGCGCCTGTTTACGATAACAAACCAATCAATAATAAAGTTCAATATCATGTCATGAAGGAGAGAAATAAAAAGGAAGAAGAGCTTCCCAAAGGGGGAGAAGGAAGAAGATAAAAGATTTTGTTACACACCCTTCTTAGTATTCTTATTCTTCTTATCTGCATTTCCCTTAAAAATCTTAACCCACCATCCACTCTTCTTCAACTCCACCATATCCAGAATCTCATCCAAATCAAACTGATCACGCAACGGCGACTTCCACAACGCAAGAACCGCAGCATGTTTCACAATAGCCAGTTCTAAGGGTGATAACTCTCCTATGAGCGGTCGAGTGCGATGGGGCGACGGTCGGCCTGGTGCCGTACCATCCACCGCAACGAGTCTAGGAACATCATCCAACGACCATTCAGGGCGAATTCGGAAACCAGGGAAATCTTCGACTGAGGGTGATACAGCCTGTTGTTGTTGGTGGGATGAATCATCGGGGTTGGTGTTGGTATTATTATTGGTATTGTTGTTTGGATGGCGCATACGCAGGGCTTCATCCATCGGGGGCGACGAAGGTGGATTCCACGCAATAACGGGAGGACCGCTACTCATATACGGCAACGTCGACGGTCCAGGAGATCGACCAGCTACAAGAGGAGTCGGTAACGGACTCGGTATCGGACTCGGTGCATTCCGTGGTTGAGGTTGTTTCAGTGTTAACTGAGAAGGCGGAATAGGAGGAGGTAGTTGTAAGTGTAATGATGATGATTTTTGATTAGCATTAATAGCATTAGGGGAGACGTTCGCGTTGTTGTTATTAGCTGTAGGTGTAGTATCTCCTCCCACACGCGCTTCAGACGTTGGCGGAACTCGACTAGGCGGAGACTCGACGACCGTGGACCGTTTCGGAACTCGGGACGTCGCAGAAAGTTTTCTATCCAGTGTAGCCATTGAATTTATTCGCATAACATCACTCGAGTTGCGATATACATCATTTCCGAATCCAGGTTGTTCCGCTTGACCTTGGCTTGCAGCAGCAGCGGCAGCTAAAAAAAAAAAGCACAATTTAGAAAACCAAGATCTATCACATATATTTGCGAAAACATACCGGCAGACATGGGAATGACACCTCTACGCTTCAAGACAATGAATAATCGCCGGAGAGCTACGTTCAATAAGAACGCATACTGCTCTAGCCTAGTAACGGCTTGAAACCCACGATCGCACCCCGCATGACCGTGTTCCACACAATATATAGCAGCAATGGGTACTTCAGCAAGCGTCGTTCCTTCCCGTAGCGGCGCATTCTCGAAAACAAAATCATCAACTAACGCAGGTGGACGTCGTGAAGTTGAAATCTTCGGCGGAACGGGCGGTGGAGCTAATGACTTGTCCTTCACATCTTTCACATCTTTACCATCTTTAATTTCTTTAGCATCTGTTTCATCATCCCTCGAGTTCTCCTTTTGAGGTAACGGGGGAGCGGCGGCTTTTCCACATGTCTTACACTTGACACACTGAGAATGCCAGCGCCGATTAGTTCCAAGCCGTACACAATCTTCTTCCACAGTAACCTTGCACTCCATGCAAAGATCGTACGGTGTCGGTAACTGTCTCTGTGCAGGGTCTATCGTCTGCGTACTGAAAGGCGGCTCGGTAGCAACCTCGGGTGCAAGACTTTTATACCCGTAAACAACCCCCTGAGTGCTCGGACATCCGCCGTCCGAACTTGATTGAACGTCAGCTTTCAACCTCCTTACAGAAGGATTCGCTTTATTGCTCGAAAGAAGTTGAAGATGTTGTAAAAAAGTCGTGAGACCTTTACTAAAATCATGGTCCCGTTCTAATTTCAATGCACCTGTAAGAGCGATTCGAATGAGGATTTTCAAATAATGCGCCAAGCCTGTCACAAGAGCTAATAGTTCTTGGGTCATGCCCACGCGTCGTTCTCCGCTGTCTTGAGTGTGTGATAATAGAGTGAATAGGTCTACCGTTTTACGGCATAGCAATCGAGCTTCCCGTACATGTGACATTCCTGTTTTAATTGAGTTTACTGTTTAGCGAGATTTTTTTAAAATGAAATGAATAAAGGAGAATTACCTCTGGTACTTAGCCGTCCAAAATAAGTCTCGAGATCATCAATAGTGGCAAATAAAGTTTCCACATGTAATATGAATTTCTCAGCCATACGAACGGCTTCGAGGTAGTATCCATTGCTGACGTGCCGGAGCATGTCCGATATACATGCAGCGCTGGATTCTTCGAATGATGAAAGCACCCTGTCGAGAAGAAAAAAAAAAGAAAGGCGTGAGAAGAATGAAAGAAACGAGTGTGAGGGAGGGGGGGTTGAGACTGACGACCAAATCCGCGAAACCTGTTTTTCAGTCTTGAGTTGCTTTTCTTTGAGCGATTCAGGTGTTTCATCCTGCTCTTCTTGAAAATAAGGAGGTTGGTCACCCGTTTGTTGAGAGGACTCTAATGGTTGTTCAACGCGACGACTGCGTAGTTTAACGCTCCAGAACTAAGATATAGTAATAAACGATAGACGGAATAATGACAAGATTGGGGGAACGCACCTTGTGAATCATGTAACATTCCGGATGCCAGCATTCGTCTCTCATATTACGGTTGATCTCGACAAACTGTTTCAGAATGGCGCTAGCGCATCCAACACATTTGGTCGCAAATCGAGTAGAATAGTGAAAATGGCAATAAACATTTCCATCATGCTCGTAATATGAGTCTTGAGGACCAAATAGTGTCGGACAAACGGAACAGGTAAAGTGCTCGACATGGTATTTTTTTCCTGTCACAGAAGGGTTAATAATAGGACGAGGAAAGGGTATTGGAAATACACTGTTACTTACCACAAGCAGTGATATAGCTAGCTCGGAGGGCTTGGTCGCATTTGGCACATATGAGGTTTAGTCGTCGGAAATAATCACGTTCGCACAAAGGATACGGTTTTCCATCTTGGCCTTCAACGGGGAAAAACTTCTGAGCGACAACACAGTTGCAGTCCTAAAAAAAATAAGAGAGAAAGTAAGAAACGATGAACACGGGCAATCGAAAGACGGAAGGAGATTCATTTCACATACACGACATCGGAAGCAATCAAGATGATAAACATTTCCAAGGGCCCTGACAAATTGACCAGACATGGACAATCCGCAAGCTGAACATAGCTGAGTAGACACGGTCGATGATGAATAGTTGCTGTGAGTTTGGGACAGGACGGAAGGAGGTGCGCTTTGAGACACCGGAGAGCTTTTGTCCTCTGAGTGATTTGAGGAAGGAGGACCTCGACTGTTGGGTCTGGATGAGGAGGCAGCATAAGGCGGTTGAAAAGGAGGGTTGGTTATGTTGGTGGTATGGGAATGATCATATAGATGAGTATGACCATGATCACTTGCGGCATGTGGGGGTAGCGGGTTGTTGGGTTTGTCATGGAGGACCATGGTAGACGATCTGTTTAAGCCAGCATGTCGCATAGGCACCCGCGAGTTTGGGAGAGAAGAAGGAGAAGAATGTTGGACGACGTTGGATTCGCTGGGCCGTAGTTGAGGAGGGACTGGAGAAGGCGATTGATGGTAATTGGGAACTGGCTGGGGCGACGACTGAGAACGATCATACATGGCTCGTTTCGTTAAATAATAATGTTCAATGTTCAGCTCCTTAGCAGAGGGAGCCGCCCTTTTCGACGAAGGCGAGGAAGAAAAGAAGAGCTCGCCGCTGTCGTCGGCGATGAGCGCAAAAAGGGAAAAAATGGAGATAATACTAAAAAAGCACGACACAAAGCCTTTCGACCAGTGACCACAGGGCGACCCAAGCACTGGAATCCCGCAATCTGCCGCAAATCAGACCGACTTTCGGCACGAAATTGCCGCAAAAACTCGGACTCGTTTCGTCCGATCCTGGTCCAATAAAAAATTTTTTGCCATCACGCGCTTATGTGAGCTCCAGAGGCAACC
The DNA here is from genome assembly GCA_027605045.1 of Phallus indusiatus. NCBI lineage: Eukaryota > Fungi > Basidiomycota > Agaricomycetes > Phallales > Phallaceae > Phallus > Phallus indusiatus. The sequence goes on from JAQFWX010000008.1 coordinate 1,533,305, forward strand.
GTGACTTCACGGTGGTGCTCCCTTTGGCATTATCTCCCCCCTATTTCTTTTGACAGATTGTCGTCTAGTGTGTGATTTATTTTCAAGTTGGTGCCCGAATAGCTCCAAACGCCGTTTTCCTTTTATCCACTCAGGAGAAACATAGCCAAATCTGGCTTGTCATGCGATGAAAACTGCGTCCAATCAAAAATTGCAGACATCAGTTTGATCTGCTGGTCTTGTGGTCAAAATTTCAATTAACCCCGACGGAGCTTACAGGAGAAAAAAGGACACAACGGCCCATTTTTGAGTTTTTTTTGAACTTCTCGATTTTGTGATCTACAGCACAGGCTCGGGTTTCAAAATGCAAAAATAAACACACAAGAATATTATGGCATTTCGTTTTTACTAAGGGTGCAAAGCGCAAGTGCTGCTCATACGACATAGTGTGCATGGGAAAAAGAAAATCAATCCACCATAAACATAGTAGAACAGAAGACGTATATGATAGTGGGGGATCTACTTGAGAGGAATGCTAGACAAAAAAGTTAGTCAAAGGCCTGGGGCTGTGTGTGAAACTCAATGTGACGTACAAACGAGATGCTATCAACACGTTGTCAGTTATGACGTTGCTGGGAACAGTTCATATGAATATGGGATACTCACAGTGTGTAGCACCAATACCAGGACGTCCGTGCTTGACAGGCTTGTATGAGATACTGAATTCACCCAAGTAGTGTCCAGTCATTTCGGGTTTAATTTCAACCGAATTGAAGGTCTAAAAAAATCATGAGATTTACAGGCCAATTCACCGACCGGAACAAACAAGAATCCTACAAACCTTGCCATTGTAGATACCAACGACGCTACCAATCATTTCGGGGACGATGATCATATCCCGAAGATGGGTCTTGACGACAGCGGGTTTTTCATTTGGTGGGGCTTCCTTCTTTGCCTTACGCAGTTTCTTAATGAGACCCATGGGTTTGCGCTTCAATCCACGTTGGAACCGCCGACGCGCACGAGCATGAACGAGCTATAGAGATGAATATAAGTTTTTTCGTAATTGCCGAGTTAGATGATACCGATCAACGAACCTCGACGAACTACAAGGAAAGAGTTAATTAGATATTAAACAAAGAATTAAGGATTTTATTGACCTCTTCATTGCTCATATCAAGGAGCTTTTCAAGCTCAACACCACGATACGAGAACGTACGGAATGTACGTCTTTTCTTCAACTCGGCAGCTACAGTGGGATCGGTGACGTCCGCCTACAACAAACACATTTCAGTAACTGCAGTTCCAAAACAACATATCCCTCCAAAGCTAAAACCTACCATATTGACAGTGCTTGACGTTTAAAAGTTTTGGGGAGGGAGGAAGGTCCTTGATGAGGGTCTTGAAGGTCTTGGGAAGTATGTCGAGTAAGCGCCTGCCAGTTGCTGAGTCAGCTACTATACAGCTGCAAAACCTCGCGCGTCCCTCGTAGTTTTTAACCTCCGCTCGATTATTTCACATTGTCAACTCTTCCTTTCGACAGAACCCGCAAGTCCTCCCGAAGGGATTAAACTGTAAGATACAGTATTTCTTTCTTTTTGTATCGTTCTCTTATAACGCTCTTATCTTATTTTTACCCAGCGATTTGTGGCTGCCGTATCTACTTTTATACAAGCTTCGAAACCACTAAACATCCACTAAAAGTTCGTACTGGACTTATTTTTTTTTCCACCCCTTAGAAATTTCATGTACTAAAATATCTTTATTCGACAGATGCGTCATCTCGCTGCTTACCTTCTCCTCAAAATCGGTGGAAACGAGAACCCCACCGCCGCCGACGTCAAGGCAGTTCTCGCCGCTGTCGGCATTGAAGCTGACGACGACCGTTTGAACAGTCTCATCGCTGAAGTCGAAGGAAAAGACATCAACGCGGTACGGTGCATAATCTTCAACACACTTTTTTTCTCTTATCAATTTTTCTCTTTGAAATTAGCTCATCGCTGAAGGTTCTACCAAACTCGCTTCAGTTCCTTCCGGTGGAGGTGCCGTCGCCGCCGCTTCCTCTGGTGCAGCAGCTGGTGGCGCTGCCCCTGCTGAAGCAGCCGCTGAAGAGAAGGAAGAGAAGAAAGAAGAGAAGGTACGAATACCCGTCCCCCTTTATGTTCATTTAGCATTTCCACGCGAGCTTACATGGTTTTCGTTCACAGGAAGAATCAGACGACGATATGGGTTTCGGTCTATTCGACTAAAAATGCTGTTTCTCATTTATACATGCTTTATAAAACGTTTATACGTCATAATAAAGATACTTTAAAAAATTTAAAAAATACGTGCGGTCTGCTTGTGGTCGTTTTTTTGGGTAATGAAAGTAATAACCAAGAGTGTTTCCTGAATGGTAAAACGTACCGTTGTTAGGATGTGGGAAAAAAGGTGTCGTTGAGCGTAGTGAATCGACTACAATTAAGAAAAGATTGACATTGGCGGATCTGGGTACTCCGTGCTTGAGCACCATCGTATTGTACCCAGCTGTGTAAAGGAGCGAGAGAAAAGCGCAGATGCAGAGTTATGCTTGAACGCCCGCGATCTCGGTAGGACAAATATCTCAATTCATTAGACTAACTACCCGCATACAACGTGTACCTAAAACGACGGATACACTACAAGAAACGAGAACAGACAGAACTAATCATAAATATATATAAATTAGGGACTTTCTTTTTGTCTTGAGACGTTTAATCGAGGATTTAGTCTGAAAAAAGCAATATCAACAAATGGTAATTACAGTAAATCTCCTTGGATGGTCCAAAGTCGAAACTCACTTTATCAACTTCCGTTCTTAACTCGTCAATCTCGGCCGCAAACTGACCTTTTAAGACAAGCATCTAAATGAGCATCAAAATGAGCTTTAAAATGGGCTTTTGAATGAGCTTTTAAATGAGCTTTTAAATGCGCTTTTAAATGCGCTTTTAAATGAGCTTTTAAATGCGCAAGTTCTAAATCGGCTTTTAACTGCGCCGATTCTGAATCGCAATCGGCTTTGAACTGCACAGATTCCGAGTCTGAACCGCAATCGGCTTGTACTAGTAGCCACTCAGATAGCTCGTCGAATTTTGCTTGAGACTTATCGCTTGAGGAGCTAACAGCTATTGTATACGTAAATAGAACATTATCATGATGAGACTTCGGTTGAAAAAATAAAAAAAACTGTTGTCTTACAAGATGAATTATCCCGCGACATACTAAATATAGATGTTGGCAGAGATTGTAGTAATGGAAAGTATGATGTCCCTATGAATATATAAACAGGTGGCAAAGCTTGTCACGGTGACGCATGCGGCCACTTGTTTATGAACGGTTTATCCTACACTTTCATCACGAATCCCTATATACCCCTATAACTCCCATCACTCCTTTTATACATTACGAATGCCTCCAGATACCCCACCTTGTAAGACAATTTTTTTTTTCAACTTTCAACTGAATTCTCATACTAACGTTTTATCTAGCAGTTGACTCGTCGACTGATTACCTCGAAGCAAGATTTGAAAAGCTATCTGCGCAAAATAGAAGAAACTAGAGCAGAACTCGCAGAATTTAAAACGAAATCTAGAGCAGAATTTGCGCAGATCAAAGCAAAATTGCAAGAACATGCTCGAGTCCGGCGTTGCACACGAACTGGAGACAGGTTGCTTTTCAGGCGCAAACGTTCTCCATTAAGTGGCTGTGGGCAGCCGCGCGTCAGATGATGAACACGGTAAAAGATATAATCGCACATAAACTGAAAGAGTCTAGTTGGTTGGATATTGCTGGTGATAATGTCGACCGAGAATCAAAAATCACCAACGCGATTTCCAACTTGATCAAAGACAATCAGAAAGAATCGGTCATCAGACTCTCGCGCGTCGTTTTTAGCTAGATATCTTGATTGCCCCAACAACGCGATTCGAAAAACCGGTAATCTCGTTGCACATTCCGTAACACGGGAGCAGGCAAAAGAGGCCATTCGAAGAATGGCGTCGGATCCGGTAGAAAAAGACGTCCTAAAAGCTTTTTATATACTCATTTATCACCTTGATGACTTTTGAGTCTCCTGCTGTCCCCTTTTACACTGCATTTCATCTGTTTTCAATCAAGTTTTTTTTGAAGCCTTTCTTGCTGTTTTTGTCCTGCTTCATTGCTTTAGTTTCAGTATAATAAAGATACTTTTTAAAAAACGCAGTCTAGTTGTGGTGCTTTCTGTGATTGAACGAAAGTAAGGGCAATAAAAGTAATAAACATAAATACAATCCGCTAAGGATGACTATGCACATCAGACCTAAGTCAACTTGAACCATAGTATCACACAGATAAGGATTACGAGAACAACTATGATAGCGATAGTTGTATACTTCTGCATATGCATTCTACCAGAGCGGGAAACGAGAGAAAGGAATCAGAATCAGAACCAAAAAAAAAACACAAAAGAACACTAAAGAACATTACCTTTTAATCATCCGCTTTAATGTTCCTTTGGCTTTATCAAGACTCCCATCAGCGCGTTGAAGCGTATCGCGAGAATGCTCAATCTGCTCCCGCTGGCCTCTCAGATTACGCAGAATATCAGCGCCCATGTCTTCTGTTTGTAAAGCAATTGAGTGGCTTTCTGCAAGGCGGCGTGAAGAGTCTTCAAGGGATGCTGTACCCGCTAGTAACCGTGCACGGTCTGAAGTCGCATAAGGGTCGTCAGAGGGAGAAGATGCACCGAAGAGGTTTGATGGTGTTGAGAGCAGCTGAGAGCGATTCGCAGAGGCGTGGAGTTCGCGCTACATGACAATGTAAATGCTGAGAAGCAAGTCATACACAAGATGTACGTACATTACGTTTTTTGAGAGCGTTGAGGTCTGTTCGGTAAGTCTTGACTTTGGCAGTGTACCGCGGTTTAATCGACTGAAGCATGCCCTGTATTTCAATTTCCATTTGTGATACCTACAAATCCATGGGTTCTCAGTCAATGTTCGTATTATGATACGATAGAATATTTCAACAGACCATTTCATCAGCCTCGTCAAGTTCCATGTCTGCTCTCCGGAGTAAGGCCTTCCGAGCCTCTACCATGACACAATATCAGCTCAAAACATCCCTCAAACAGTTCACAAACAAACAACAACTCACCACCCTGTGCATCTTTCGCCTCTCCATCTAGTTTCGCCTTGACGGCATTGACAAGGGCAAGAAAATCATTCTCGTAAGTTTCAAAAAGGGCAGTGGGTTCATTATCCATCGTTAAAGCGCTGCAGGAGTAAAATAATAGCCAGACAAAGGTTTATTAACGTCAACTTCAGCAGTTTAAGAAAGAAGAGAATAATGAGACGTACTGTTGTTAGGATGAGAAAGTGGGAGATAGGTGTCGTGTCTAGTGGTGTTGAGCTGCGCCGCCGCCGTAGGTACGGCCGTGACCGGCACATGACTGGACTGCATGACGTAATCGAATGGATTTCGCTTTTGTTTTCCTTCGGCCTTTGTTGTTGCTTTTTTGTTTGGTTTTTTCTGTGTCATGTTTAGTGAAAAATGCTTTTCATTTTATGAACATTTAATCTGCATTGAAGCTGGTAATAGCGCGCAATAAGTTGAATTAGTTTGGAATTAGTGCGGTTCTACTCCGGTATTCCTGCGCTCAAGCTTTAGCTATAGGTACCTAGGTGTTCAACCTGTTCTGAGAATAACTTCGAGATGTGCAACTAAAGGTGTGATCAAAATTAATAGAATAGGAGCGGACTAGGTACATGAATAATTGACATTGGTTATCCACATGTTAGTTCCACTAGCTTACTCTATTCCGAGTCCCCCGCTCAACACAACCGTACTTTAGTCCTTCAAAGCATTTGTTTAACGTTTCGTCCATAACGCAGATATACGTTTATTTTATGTATATCCAATCGACTGGTTGTTTTCGTCCCGCTTGTAGTTGTGTTATGTGACAACAGGACAACAGCTTCAGAATGCAGAATACAGTCTGCAAGTTGTCCAACATGAAAGTTTATTGATTGTTCCGCTCCAATTCGTCCGGTTTCCGTCTCCTAAGTTTGGGCAAAGAGTCGACCAAAACCTGCATCCGCTGATGCTCTTCTCTAATCCTTGCCCGACAGACCGTCCTGTGTTACATTACGACCAAATTTGATATGGAAAATAAAGACCATTTACCAGATACCCATCGAGATAAACAGAAAGGAACCCATTGTCCAATTAAAAGCAACAAACCGTGCTGAAAAAAACCAACGACGGAATAGGCGAAAAGCGGGCAGATATAGCTTGGAACAGGACTAACACGAATTGAGGCCTCTGATAACTCCAAATCCAAGACCACCCGCTATCCCACTCAACAAGCTCGTTCTCGCACATGGTATCTGACCCAACTTCTGAACGAAAGAGGCGTCCTTGGTTTCGTCTACATTCTGGATGGAGCCCATTAGGTTCGTGCCAAGCCGCTCAGTCGGGACAAGCTGGTGAACCTCTAGTTCACACGTAAAGAACGGGCTTGCAGCAAATGCTTTCGCTAAGGGGGAATTTTCAAGAATTGTATTTTTTGGTATATAAACAAAAATATGGACTAACTGTATGTTGAGAACCTTGACACGATCACTGTAGGCAAGTAGCTTATCTAGGGGAGTGCCGCTTACATAAATTGTGCAGATCACTACTGAGTTTCAATTCGGAGCGGAAATTTGAAACGACCATGCCACCTCATTCATGTCCCAAAGAAATGTTTCATTGATTATAGTTCAGCTGTTGACATGTGGTCCGTCGGTTGTATTTTTGTAGATGGAGGGAGGAACGTTGCGTGAAAACTCGAATTCGTGGGGTGAATGAATGTGAATATGATGTGTTCGTGCTGCGTGCACCCTTTGTTGTATACTACATCGCACTTTGAAATTTTTTAGCTGAATATGTGTCTGGGTTTTATGTACTCTCTGGAGGTGTATGAAATTCCAAGCATGATAGTAAATCGAAAATGAATTTCCAGCTCAGCGGGTCTTGTTGAAAGTTTAGTTATGGATAAAACCTTAAATTCCTTTTCTTCTATGTAAATCATGCCCCCCCAAGCTCCATTCGAAGCCAGGTCACGATAACCACCCGATTTACTGCGAGTCTATTTAAGACCTTGTTGAGAATATCCCATCCCCATCAAAGCTTTTCCCCCTTCTTCAACCTTCTATACTTATCCGCCTCTAATGCAAGCGCATTGAAGCTCGCCCGCATTGAAGTTGAGGCCGCCGTTGCAGTTGAATTGGATGAGCTGAGAGCGGAAATTTTCAAGGTGAGTCTCTGTTCAATGGTATTATTTGTTGACGCATTGCTTTTCAGATAAAATCCTCAGTAAAATGGACATCCCAACGTATAAACTCCGTTAAAGAATTAGTAACACACAAACTGAAAGAGTCTGGTTGGTTGAACATCACAAATTGACGGCAGAGGGCTCAAACTGCTGAAACAGAAGAGTTATGACTGAAAATATTCAACGTGAGCCTCCGTCTCCCAGGAAATGAATTGTTCCTGTTGACATATTACTTCCCAGCTCCAATCTTCGCTAAAATGGATTTGGGCGAGGCAGGCCCTCAACGACGTTCGTACCATTGTTCTCCGTAAACTCGGCAAAAAACACTGGTATGAAATCAAGGGACGCGATCGGGTGTCAACCATAACGACAGCAATACAAGAAGCTATTGACGAGAATCCATTCCATGAGGCGATTCCCCTTAAAGCGTCTGAAATTGCAGAATACATCGACAAGCCGGATTCTCCAATTCGGGACCACGGTAACACAGAAGCCCACTCCCTTGAAAAAACTCAGTTTAGGGAGGCAATCACTTTACTGCCCGAAGAAGAGAAAAGAATTTTAATTTCATGCTTCATTTTACTCTACCGAGACGTGGACATCGGTCCATGACCAACCAACTTCCAATCAATCTTTTGTAAGTATATTTATGTAATTGTGAATGTACTATTGAATGTAGCATGCTGACAAGACATCTTTCGCTGATAAAAAAGAACTCATCCTCCGGATAGCCTCTCTTGCCTCCTCACGAGTTAGAGAATGTGCTCTTCAATTTCCGGATTTTCTAGTGAAGTTGTTAGGATCTCCAGCTAAGAGCGCGGGGATGAGTCTAGAATTCAACAGAATCGAAGTGAAGATCCTAACGTCACCATGATTAAGTTCGTTTGCCTCCTTGTCATTTATCATTGTCTTTCTTTGTTACTAAACCCATGTTTTGCGTTTAGATGTATGGACGGTCTTTGGATATGGAATCGCGCCAACACTGATAAATATCTTCTTACAACGTTCTCAGCATTTTCTCAAACTATATGTCGCGATGCATCAATGCTCTCACATGGGGGATTTCAGCTGTAAAGCAATGTGTCAACAAATATAATCAATCTCTTTTGTAAATGAAAACTCACGTTGAAGATTTCATTCGCATATCCTGAATTTCGACGTCATGAGTTTCACATGCTCATCAAACTGGTATTGGCGTGCATCAAGTCTACCAGAAGTGCTTCGAATTCTGCTCTCAAAACGGATTCTCGGAAAACAATTGATATCAGTGAAAATCTATACGGAAACAGGGAAATATTAATGAAGACTCGAGACGAATGAACAATGAGGTGAGGAACAATTACGCTGCGCTATACGGTACGATTCTGAACGTGAGTCTGATCTGTCTCAGAAACTTAAAAATCAGTTACTCCCGCTGACACATTGCTTTTCAGTTGAAAGGCTCCTTACTGTATGTATATGCGGGAAGGCAAACTTCGAAGTCGAAGAAAGGTGCATCCATCGCCTAGGTTTTAATATTTAAGGTTCACGGGAGGATACCACTGAATTTCGAAACTGTGAAGACTCACTTCATTCCGACTTATATTATATTTTATTCCCTCCACTTCTATGATTGGCCATCAACATCACTTGAGTGTTTAGGGTTCCGGTTAGATACACAAGGGGGATAGGAGTCTAATATTTACCTACCGGATGCGATAGCGTTTGTGCTGACCGGACATTAGAGACGGATGAAGAAGGTAGAAGAAGGGGGGAAAGCTTTGAGGAGGATAGGATGTGCTCAACAAGGTCTTAAATAGACTCGCAATAAGTATTAGGGCGGTTATCGTGACCTGGTTTTGAATGGAGCTCGGTGAGGCATTGTTTGAAAGAAAAGGGATTTGAATAAGGAATTATCCAGAATCAACTTTCAACAATTCCCGCTGAGCTGGAAATTCATTTTCGATTTTACTATCAAAGATCTAAGCTTGGACTTCAGAGGAGCTTTCGTGACTAGTGTATTTTCTTCCTTTACAAGTATAGACGAATAAATCAGCCAGATATATGATTCCTTTTACATTATGTACATACACGTCCATAGAGTACATAAAACACAGACACATAGTCGCACAGCAAGAACACAGCTAGAAATTTTAAAAGTGCGATGTAGACAACAAAGGGTACACGAGCGCGTCATATTCACATTCATTCACCCCACGAACTCGAGTTTCCGCGCAACGTTCCTCCCTCCATTCAACCCCTCCATCATGGAAGGCTTCCGTTTTAAACGATTGACATCACCGCCATTTTTCGAGGGTACAGCAGGTTTAGGCGAGAAAGCCGGTGAGTTTGGATCTAGTTCTTCAAGGGGTATAGGTCGATTTGAATGTGCGTTCTTCGCTTTGGGCAGTTTGGAGGGGTGCGTAGGATATGGTGACGCAAAGAAGTACGGATGGTGGAGAGCTTCTTTTGCACTGATACGTTTCCTCGGTTCGTATATTAAAAAACGCGATAATAAGGCGACTGCTTCGTCTGAAGCTGCTGTGAACAAATCTCGTAATTGAGGTTTTGGGAATTGACCGACAGGAACATAATCTGGTAATTTTGTATGTCCCTGAATCAACAACGGGAACGTGATAAGAACAAGTTCTCCGGGAATTGGGGATAATACATACCGGCCATTCTTCTTCTGTTGGAGTTCCCAACGCTCGGAAGGTCGTTTTGAGCTGATCCATGTCGCTTTCGCCTGGTAAATAGGGAACCCGAAGCATCAACTCTGCAAAAATACAACCGACGGACCACATGTCAACAGCTGAATTGTAATACCGACATCCGAACAATAATTCCGGAGGCCGATACCATCTGACTTTGTATTTAATCAAAAAGGAAAACAACGCATTGGCACAACTAAGTAGAGTGAGAGAGAACGAACCTTGTAATAACTTGACATGTCATTTTTTGACCTGGATCCGCGAAATCTCTAGCAAGACCAAAATCTGCTATTTTTAATTGTCCATCCGCCGCCACAAGTAAATTGTTAGGTTTGAGATCCTTTTGGGATAGGAGATTATCAGCTCAACTGAACGCAAAAAAAAGGTCAAAACTCTAATACCCGATGTAGAATAAAATTCCGGTGACAAAATTCGAGTCCCCGCACGGTCATGGCGAGCCAACTCTTGATATCAGCTGGTAAAAACACATGCGAGCGGTCTTTAATAATTAATTCCAAGTCGGATTCCAGAAATTCAAGGACTAAATTAAGATTCTTTTTAGCGGAAAAAACGTCTAGTAGCTGTAAGGAGGATTTCGTCAACGACCGACAACACGATATACCAAGGAGGGTGGCAGGATACCTCAATAACATTCGGATGATGAACCTCCCGGAGATACTTGACTTCACGAATGGCCGACATATCTAGTCCATCTTTAAACAGTCCGACCTTTATTTTTTTAATAGCGACCTGACGGCCAGTCGCGAGCTCCTTCCCTGCAAAACAGGTATCTTGTAAGGTTGCGCTGGCACACACGAGACGAACAAAAGCTACCTCGATAGACAACGGCGTATGTACCCTCTCCTACTTTTGCAAGTTTTTGCCTAGTTCCGACGCGTCAAGACCGTTCTTTAATCGGAAAGATGGAGAGAAATTGCACGGCGTACCATCGACCTTGCACTACGCTATTAGCCCGTTCAACGACGTCCATTAATACTATCCTCGGATGCGTTAATCTATCTCATTCTGAGCATAAATGACTCACTTAAAGCCTTAAGATAGGATGACAAGTTCCGCGAAAACGCGGTATCAAGTGTGGAAGTTATCTGGTGATATCACCAGAAAAGAGTTTCATTAGGCGCTTAAATTATCCGTCGCTTGTCCTGGCGTTTCCGAATTCACACCGTGACATCGCCGTTCTGTCTGGACTCTGGACATGAGCACCGGACCAGAAATTCCGCCTCCTGAAAATTGTGTTCCAGTGGATTACAAGGACGTTCTGAAGGTAAGGCTTTCAGTTTAATCATTCCAAGGATGATTCGTTGTTAACACCGCGTTCAGGATAAAACTGTAACAAAATGGACAGAGTAGGTAAAAAGCCATGGAATTGACGCAAGTCGCTTTAATAACGGATTGTTTTTCTTTTCGAAGCCCCTGCGACCATTCAAATAAGGTATGTCATTTTAAAATTTGCCAGCGAAACTAAAAATAAAACAATAAACAGGCCTCGATGCAATGTCTAAATCGCAACAATTATGACCGCGAAAGATGTCTAGAATACTTCAAAGCGTACCGAGAATGCAAAGCAGCTTGGGTGAGTTTTTCCCATTCCTTTCTTTTATTCGCCCTTTTTGTGTCAGAGCAAACGTAAAATTCAGCTGGAACAACGAAGAGAAGATCGACGAGCGGGAAGAGCGGTTTGATCTTCTGGAAGTGAAAAAATCTCATTGGAAATGGCATGTAATCGTAACAAGAAACAAACACAAAAACATATAATGCCCCCTGGCCGACTTGAACGACCGACCTCGTCATCGCAGAATACCAGTCTATGCCGGCCATACTAGTGACGCGCTACTACCACTGAGCTAAGAGGGCAGTAAGACCTAAATTTCAACTTAAACAGCTAGGACGTTAATTTCCCAGCTATATATAAAAAGAATCAAAAATAATTCAGAACCACAAAAATGTTTGCCCCCTGGCCGATTTGAACGACCGACCTCGTCATTACTAGTGACGCGCTACTACCACTGAGCTAAGAGGGCTATGCGTGACACCCTTTTATTCCAGAGTACAACCTTTGAAACGACTCATGCTCACGATAAAAAAATGTGTTTAGAAAAAGTGTAGATAGATTATTGCAAAAAGGAAACCCAACGAACGAACAAAAACAAAGAAAAACAATCGAGAAATAAACAACAGGATATTTGATACTACATGCACTTACTATAAGATATATCGCCTACTAACTACTACTACTGCTATCATCATTTTTAGGAATGCAATTGATATGTATGTAAAGAAAGAAAAAGCATTTGAGAGACGGAAAAACATATAAAACTTTTGGGGTTTATGGTTTGTCTTCACCACAACAGGCACATTTGGAACTGAACGCAAAAAAAAAACGTCATTAGTTAAATCCGAAGACAAAAGGAAGACAATAATAATATCTTACTCGGTATCTTTATTGGTAACGAAACACACGCTACATGTCCATCCCGCCGAAACAGGAGCTTTCATACCAGCAGCTGCAAAATCAAAACCTTTGATTTCAGCTTTTGGCGGTGGTGCAGCCGAAGATGAAGAAGCGGGAAATGGTGATAACGATGACAACGACGACGATGGCTTGTCAAATTCTGATTTCAATGCAACATTCGCGTCAAACTTGAAAGTGGGCAATGAAAGTTCCGCTACCCCCAATGCCGCTGCACAAGCAGACTGATCGCGATCGCGATCGCTCATTCCACTCCGGAAGACAGTCGTGACATTCATATCAAACATGGGCAACTCCGAATTCTTTATTGAAAGAGTGTCCCGCTTTATAGCCTCGATATCATCGACCTTGGACTGAGTGGCAAAGAGCGCACTCGGAACAGTGGGTGTAGGTTTGGATGAGTCACCAACAGGAGCAACAGGAGCACCAAATGAGAACGATTTGTTTCCAAAAGTAGATGAAGCACCAGAGGTTTGACCGAAAGTAAAACCATTTGTACCGGTTGTCGTCGTCGTAGCTGTATCCTCTACAGGTTTTTCAGGAATTGGAACCGTAAACACAGACGCAGCTGACGTCTTCCCAAAAGAAGATCGTTCGTTAGATACTCCAAAAGGCGATGATATTGAAGATACAGCAGATTCGGAAGGTTTCGGCACTTTCGGGAACAGACTAGTTGGACCATCCACATCTTTATCCGCCGTTGCTACCGCGGTCGTCGTTGTAGTCGTAGAACCAAATCCAGTATTGAAAAAGGACGATACTGGTTTACTTTCAGCCTGAGAAACCTTAGGCATAGCAAAAAAGCTCGTGCTAGTGCTAGTCGTCTCTTCGGATTTGCTAGCAGCAGCAGCAGTAGCGCTTTCCTTTTCTTCTTCCGGCTGGAAACTATTTCGAAGTGGAGAAGGCTCTTTCGGCGCGGTCCCGAATCGACCTGGTCCTTTACCCAGCGAAGTAGGATATAATGTCCGTGATGTTGACGATGTTGTTATAGTCGATTTCGAAGGCGAAGGGGAACGTCGTGACGATGATGACGGTGGTGGCGGCACAGTAGACATAGCACGTTCCGAATCCTGCACTGGTTCGATGACTTCCGAAGGTCGCAAAACCGGAGCCGACGCGACTTCTTCATTCATATCAATATCATCATTATCAACATCTATAACTTCTACCAATGTCGGAGTCTGTACTTGTGCTTGTGCCAACGTCGGTTTCGGTTTCTCAGGTTTAACTTTCTTCGGTGGAGGTTGTACAATGGTATCTTCGTCATTCATTTCATCGTCAATCTCGATAACCTCTCGTTCCTCACGATCGGCTCGTTTACTCGGCTTGTTGTCAAGTGAGATATTTCCATTTCCATTTCCGTTTACACTTGTTTCAGCGTGCATTCGCTTGGTTTGAACAGACGCAGGTGCCGATCTCTCTATTGTCTCCAATGCTGTCAGCTTTTTTGGTGAGGGTGGCTGTGGTGGTGTCGACACTTCAGAAGATACAACTCGGCGCGCAGGACGAGGAGGTGGTGCACGTGCAGGTTTTGCTGGCTATGAAATATTTGTTCAGGGCAGAACGAAAGGTAATTTACAACTGAGTTAACTCACTCTTCGAGCCCGTTTTGTAGGTGGACGGGTATCATACGGGTTAACAAGTTCAGAAGTTGAAATCTACAAAAAAAATACAACTCAACATAAAACAAACCATATGAAGCCATGATAAAAAATAACAGACCTTATCATCATCATTCTCAGGCTGACTAGCACTACTAACAATCTCCGCAAAAATAGCAAAAGCTTTCGCCTGACCAGCTTTGGCGACATGATCACTACCATGGCCAGTTCCATTCGTCTTCCCACCCTCGGGAGTATTACTATTTTGATCTTGAATCGAACCTGGGCTTCCGGGACTTGAACTGTCCGCGCGCATGCTTTGGCGTAATGGACTTGGTCGAGCGGGTGTTGACATGAATCGCACTGATGAAGTGCCAAATCGAAGAGACGTTGTCTGTGACGCAGCAGCAACAGAAGTAGTATTGCTAACCCCGTTGGGTATAGTATCCCCATTCACACCTTCCTGGGTGTGCGAATCCAAATCCATCGCAGAATTTTCGTTGACAACAGACAACGACGATAACGGCGTCGAAGGTGGTGGTCCGGACGGCTGTCCAACAGACAAATACGACTCTTCACCCACTCGTCGCCGTTTTCCATCCCCACCACTCCCGCTCCCGCTCCCACTTTCCGCTGCTCTCGAATCTCCCACAAACGTAATTTTCCTGCGGGAGGACGACGACGTACCGAACGCTGGTGAGCGGTATCGCGGTTTAGCTGAACCGCCACCTTGAAAGAACACGTTCCCGTTGGGATTGCGTGTCAGCATTCGGGCAGTTGTGGTTGTTGTTGTCGTCGTTGAAGTGGATGAAGATGATGCAAATGTAGATGAAGAAGGCTTAGTTGATGTGTTTGATGTATTTGGAAAAGAAGTGGTTGGATTGGAAGAATCAGGTCGGGAGAATATAGCTGCAAAGTCGGTATTTGGGGTGGTAAATGTCGGTTTCAGTGGGACTGGTGAATTAGCCGTTGGAAACACGAATGGACTACGGGTAATAGGTGTCGTTTCTCTGGTAGGTGATGGTGAAGCCTGGCCTGGAAAGAAGTATTAGCAGCTTGAAAAGAAGAAGAAGAATAGCAAGGGATGTAGCGACACACACCTTTAACAGAGCTTTGAATAAGCATGCTAAGCCCTAAAGCTTCAACATTTGTACATTCCCCCCCTCTGGGAAGAACGACATTATCCAGATAATCTGATACAGTCGCCAACGGATCTTTATACTGCTGGCCTACTTGCATTTGCATAAGTGTGCTTGAAGGTGGTAATGGTGCTACGTAAGGAGACGACCGACGGAAAGAGGAGGACAATGGTGTGGCAGGAGGACGTTGAAACTGATTTTGATGATTTTGGTTCTGATTCTGGGGAAGAGATACGTGTGTGCTATGAGGACTATGACTGGGGAGCTGAAAACGGACCTGGCGCGGGATGGGAGAGATAAGTTGTCTAAGAACTTGATCCTCCGAGACTGTGCTAGAATTCATCACTGATAGTGCATCATTGCTCTCGTCAGCAGACCCTCCGTCATCCTGAACCTCCACCGTGCCGTTCGTTCTATTCCGTCTACTATTTCGACTAGACTCGCCGTTTCCGTTTTCCGGGGATTCAATAGAACTCGAATCTTCATCATCGCTTGAAGAAGAAGACGGCGGCGAAGGATCATGTTTCCAGAACATCAAAGTTTTCCAAATAGAAGGTTTCCATCCTCTCGATGCCGCCTGGAAATTCAGAGAAAGAAATAATGATCAGAAAACGCTGAAAACACGCGCGCGAGATCGCGGATGTAGAGAAAAAAAGCCACTGACCAACTTATCTTTTCGTCCTTGCTGATTGTAAGGCGAGTTGACTCTTCTTTGGGTTCTATGTTTTTCAGAAACTTCATTTCGACTCGAAGCGGGCATCTCTATACGGCTCGCGAGTTAACGAGTGGCTACTAGTGGCTCGCACACACGGGGAGTAAGGGAAAGAGATGTAAGCGTGGCGTGCAAGGTGTGAGTGTGTGTGTGGTGAAGGAGCGGAAGCAAAAAGTGCAGCTCAAAGACTTATACTACGTGTTTACGTAATTTAATGGACAAAGGGAGAGGATAACAAATGTCTTTCTGAGTCAAAAGCCAGGAACGTTTTCAGCAGGGAAATCAACAGAAGTTGAGGATATTCGCGTATGTTTTTGACCAAAGGAGAATGTGGCTCCTCAATATATACTAAGGCAGTGTTTTGAGGACAATCAACGGCCCAAAAGACCGAATTCGGAATGTGTCTCATTTGCGAGGATTTTGGTCCTTATTCCGTCCAATTAGGTTATATCACCTTGAGGGACGTCATCTGAGGCTCGGATATACATATCTGAGTGATATTAAATACAGATTTGGACGATATAGGCTTATTCTTTTTGAGGACCTTATGACATTCTATGACTCCGAGTTCTCCGTTGTGCTAGTCGCAACACCATACTTTGCAGGATCTGTTCCATGATGTTTATGGTTTACCAAATTGAACCTAAAAAAAAAGTTATAATTCTTTCCCGGCTCGCAGTTCGCAGTTTGCAACACGTACATCGGCATTGCACCTTAATAATACATCCAATCCGAATTTAGAAAGACGCTAGAGGGGGAATAGGCAGGAACCTACCAAACTTTAGAGCCGAAAATGTAGAATTTCCAGCAGCCATAGTCTGAACCCACTCAGGCTGATCCGATTCACCATATAGCGGTTTGCCTTGACGAGCACGTTCCGAGAGTTCCGCGAGGTCTTTTGCCTCTTCCCGTGCATTCTCTGACCATCCCCAGAACCTGACTATAAATCCGATATTGAATCGTGAGGATTGTTTTTCGTTACGCATGGAATGGAAATGACTTACACGAAGAACGCTGATAAGCTAGCAAAAACCCTCCAAGTAAACCCAATGTAGTACCCAACATAAGCGGTCCTTTCAAGTGTCGTCGTCCTCTAATATGTGTAGGATCCACCCAATCTAATAACGAAAAGAAAAAAATCAGTTTTTCTAATACACTTTAACCTCTTGCTGTTGAAAACGGGACATACCGAGGAAAACGAGAGCACCGGGAAACGCAGCAGTAGCACCGGCCATAACAGCATAATCAGATCTCCGGAAGTACCGCACAACGCGGGTAAAATGAGGATCTTGGTCTATTAAAGGATAAGGTGTTTTGATTTCTTTGGTTAACATCTCGCCCGCGTGGTGGTGACTGCTTCAAGTTAAAGGACGGGTGTTGTGTTGTTTAGGTTAAGGGATTACTAAGCGTATCGTGTTACTTTTCGCTGAACACTACCGCCAGGCTTCAAGGACCAGTTCAAAACATATTGGCTTACACGGACAAAAAAATTATTTCGCTCCGTCGATAGTTGCGATTTATCGGGAGGGACATTCACCAAACAACCACGGAGGAGGTCGGGGGTAGTGGATGTTTTCTTGAGAAATTTTCCATTGACGGTCAAAACGATCATAACGTGTTTATAAATATCCATATTGTCTTGGACTTCTTTGCGTTGATCTAACCAGTTTATAAAAGAAAAACAACAGATGATTAAGCGACATACAACAAGCAAAACTATCTCGATAGCTAATTGATAACCAAAACAAATCACAGTATGCAAATTTCAATTAATTGAATTATAGTCGGTCGTCAACATTGACGTCAAAGAGTTTTGCATAGCAATTGGAAGAGTACTTGGCGATGTTTTTTTTTTGAGTGAAAACATTCACATCACTTCTCGATATCATCTTCCTCCCCAGAGCGGGCTGTAACATTACCCTGTCCGAGTCTTCGGACATACGAACGTTCATGGACAATATATGAAGAGATCTCAACCGGTGCCAATTTAAAACTATGCTTCGCTTGGCTCCGCTCCATTAAAGCCCTCAAGGCTGACGTCGTTTTAATCAGTTTTTGAGCTTGATCGATGTGGAACCAATTTTGAAGGCCCAGTTCATCAGCCACTTTTGCCCGTAGAGTATCTAAAAGATAACGAGACATGAGCCACTTGAAAGGTCTTTGGAACTGTATGGATATGCGTTAATGGAATCAAAATAAAGGAATACAGGATAAAGGCTCACCTTCAATAGTTTGTCTTCGAGCTTATTATTGATGTCAGCCTGTAAAGACAACTTCCCGTTGACTCTACCCAGCTCCCTTTTGACTTTATTGAGCTCCCTGTAGAGCCAATCATTAATAGATGTCTGCTCGGACAATTTCCCGTTGACTTTGCCCAGTTCCATTTTGATTTTACCCAGCCTCTCGTTAAAATCAGCGTTAATGGATGTCTGCTCAGACAACTTTTCGTTGACTCTACTCAGTTCCTTCTCAAACTTCGTGTTGAATTCATTGAATTTTTCCAGCACCCTGTTGGTTTTACCCATTTCGTTTTTTATCTCAGCCATTTGTGCCTGAAGATCAAGGATCAAACTGGATGGTTGATCGTTTGAAGGAGTGGCTGTGAATGAAACTACACCAGAAATAATAATGAGAAAGCAAAAAAACAAAACAAGAAGAAAAAAATTAAAACCAGTTGTCTTACCTTCTGGTCCTGATTTTTCCTGAAGTTCTGTTTCATACACAGCATCGACAGATTCTGACTTTTCGGCTTCGTTCGAACAAAAAACAAACCGAGTCTTTCGGGGTAGCGTACCCCATCGCACTGTTTTAGAAGGGTGGCATATAAGTGAAAGGCTACTCCCGGAAAATTGTGAGCTGTTTACCTGATACAATACCCGTTAACTCATCTGTAAGAACAATGCTGTGACGACGATAGACCGTCGCAAGTGCCCTCACCATTGATTCTTTGGGAAGTCTTTCTACATTTTCTACGGTCGCGTGTGGTGTAGTCTCGAAAGTTGCGCGTTCGCAAAATGAAGTGTCAAATTCAAGCTTACTCGCTGGTGTAGTGACTTGAGTGGTGGGAGGTCCTGAATATTTATTCGTGGATGTGCTGGCCATGACTTCGCGACAAGTTTCTCTGAAGGGGAGGGACTTGCTAGGGTGTAGTACAGGTTGCGGGTATTATACATAAGCGCGCGCAAACGTATGTCCGTGTATGCCGAGGAGAAAGGAGAAGCGTATGCCCATTTTGAGAGGGAAAGAAAAACCTTTTTGTGGACAATGGAAATTAATTCGTACTCAGAATCTTTGCGGCGGGGTTGTATCAAAAATCTAAGTATACCCTGAAAGTCAAAACTCGTCTTCTGACCAAATTGACATCAACATATTTCACCATGAACACCATCAAATTTAGTTCTGTTCAAAGGAAAGTACGATTTGCATCGGTACGTGCTGCAACCCCCGTGCTTCTTCCGTGCGCATTTCTTTTTTTTTCACGTTTAAGCGACATACAAAAGGGACGGACTATTTCGATAGCTAATAAAAAAACCAAACAAATCACAGCATGCGAAAATTCAATTAATTGAGTGAATTAGAAATTGTCGTCAACATTGACATCATAGAGAATTGCATAGCAATGGGAGAGTACTTGGCGATGCTTCTTCTCGAGTGGAAACTTTTGGATCACATCTCGTATTTCATCTTTCTTCCCAGAGTGGACCGCAGCGTTACCCTGTTTTCGGAGAAACGAATTGTTATCGACAAGATATGAAGCGATCTCATTTGCAGGTGCCAGGCATTTTTAAAAGTTTTTTTTCGCTTGGCATCGCCCTATCAAATTCGTCAAAGCTGACGTCATTTTACTGTATCTTTCAGCTTTATTGATACGGAACCAGCTTTGGAGGCCCAGCTCCTCAGCTACCTTTGCTTGCAGAGTGTCCAAAAGATGACGAGACATAAGCCAATTGAAAGGAGTTTCGAGCTGAATGGATATGCGTTAATAGGACCAGAATAATGAAACACAGGATGTAGACTACACTTTCGATACTTTGTCTTGGAGTTTATTGCTGATATTAGTCTGTTCAATCAACCTCCTGTTGACTCTGCCCAGCTCCCCGTTGACTCTGCCCTAACTCCACGTTAACTCTGCCTAACTTCCCGTTGACTTGACGTAGTTCCCCGTCGAGCTCATCATTAATCGATGTTTGCTGAGACAACTTCCCGCTGACTCTGTTCAGCTCCTTAGTGACACTGTTCAGCTCCTTATTGTTGGAATCCCAGGCTCAACGAAGTAGCAGACACGAAGGTGTAGTCTATAAGCGCCGTGACTAATTACTATACACAGGAGTAAAAGCCATATATTAGGTTGACTTTACAAACATGCTCTACGTTCACCGGCGTACATACCAGGAAAGAAACTTATAGGCAACTTTGATCAAATGTATACCAAGGTCCGATTAAGCTCAAATATTTGATAGGTGGAATAGAATTGAAAATGAATTTCCACCTAGCTGCACTCAGTGTTACAATTTGGTTATGGATAACCTTTAAACCCCATCTTGTATGTTGTTTCTTAGAAGTAATACCCCCCAAGCTCCATTTAAAAAAAGGTGACGGTGACCACTTAAATTATGTGAATCTATTTAAGCCCTTGTTGAGCACGCTCTATCCTCCTCAAAGCTTTCCCCTTCTTTTCTACCTTCTCTCAAATATCTTATATAAATATGCAACCCCCCTCTCCTTTGCGTATCTAACTAAAAATCCTAAAGACTCAATTGGTGTTAACTAACAGGTGATAAGGCGGCCAATAACGGACAAAGTAGAGGTAAAAGAGAGTAATGGGTATTATACCAGTCACGAGTGAGTCTTCGGAATTCAGTGATATCTTCCCATGAACCTATCAACCAACTTGAGTTTCATATAGGTTCACCACAAACGAGTTTTATCTGTTCGGAAACGGGCTTGTTTGGGAGCGTAAACCAATCGGACATTGGTCGTACTACGTCAACAATGGAACATTTGCGAAATGCAAAACAGAATCCAGAGCGACCTGGTTGAACCGAAGACGCCACTCCCATTTCTTTCTTTCTATTGGGAAAATTGGGAAAGAATACCCACAAGCAAGTAGTGGTAAGATAATAATTTCTCACTGATGTCTCAATACTAATGTTTTGCCTAGGTCTCGTTTCTATAGAGAATTCCTGACTCTGCAAGCCAGTTCAACCACCAACTTGTTAGAGAAGAACTCAGCTCAAAGAGCATTGGGAGTAACGAGTATGACCGTTTCGAAGCTCGCAGAACCTGAGTTTTAAGATATACATACGTACCAAACTTTTCAACGTGAGTCTCCGTCCCAGGAGATTAATTAAGTACTCCTGTTGATATATTACTTTCCAGACGGAATTGTCTGCCGACATGAAGTGGATTTGGGCAAGATGTGTCCTGGACATCGTCAGGAACATCATGGCTCACCATCTGAAGAAACCAATTTGGTTAGAGATAAGTGTAGTCAAATCCAGAATCCCTCGTTACTCTGTCATGGCAAAACTGAAGCCCGATCCGAGTCAGCTTGAAGCAATTAATAATGAAGCTGAAGGCTCTTGGTATCACAAGATATTTGAATTGAAGACCCGTCCAAAACCGGTGGCCGATGGAGAGGATCTACTTGCCCTCCTGAAACAACTCTGGAACCAGGACGACCCGGTATCTTCCACTCGTATGGTAAGTGGCAACATTCTCCCTTTCATTGGTCATGTCAGATGCTGATGATCTCTTCTTCTTCTTTTTCTCCTCCTCCTTCCTTTACAACAGCGTCGGCAGCTCTCATTTTTCATGTCTGTATATATTCTCAGGTTAGATAGACAACGATGTATGCGGTAGATAATGTCATGTACAAAACTGACTTACATATCTACTTACAAAGGGATCCCGCGACTTATATAGGTCGCGGGAAACACATTCTAAAGTGGCTATGCTACTGAATCTATGAATGTCATACTATACAAATACGGAGAACTCAGAAATCAAGGTGAAAAAGAGAAAAACGAGAAGGAAATGAATAAATAGTACTTTATTTATTATTTCGATATATCACAATATCCGAACTGACTCTATAGCAATGTTTAAGACACCGCAATGTCGTACCAGATCGGAAGCCTTTGCTCATAACGGTAGTCTTAGACTCTTAGTTACCAAGCGACTAGCGGAAGTGGACAAAGCATTGCGCCTATTGACAACTTTGACAACGACAAGTTATGAAGTCACGGTGACGAATCTTTGTACATATGTGGAATCAACGTTTCGTGAAGTAGATTCGAGAGATGGTGGAAGACCACTGGATCGAGTAGTATACACGGGATCAACCTATCAAAATGGTTAAATTTGAGGCGTTCTGCAAGTGGCCTGGTGGTCTAGAGGTATGATTCCTTCTTAGGGCCGGTTGACATCCGTCAGCGCTTATGGAGGAGGTCCCGGGTTCAATTCCCGGCTAGGCCCACTTTTTTCTTCTTGAAAGACTTTTACTTTTTTTACTACATATTCCTACAATCCAAACGGATACGTCTCCTCTTTCCCAGTCTGAACAACATCCCTCTTCTCTTTCACCTCTAAAGGCGTAACAGCACTCGTCCGATCAAACCACACATAAGCATCAAACTGGCGCGGTAAAATAGCCTCGGAATAATGACTCCAAAGCTCCGTCTTAGGACGATATATAACACCTATAAATCTCTCTTTTCGACTATTCAAAAGCAGACGGTTGATTTCTTTGTTCGGATCGCGCAGATCGGCGACGCCGCGGGGGATACCGCACTCGTGGAAGATTCTTTCGTACGAGTCTGCGCGAGATGGAACGACGTTCATGACTTTCATGGGTGTGTCCCATTCGTGTGCTGCTGCTACTGTGCCGGTGTGTGTTCCGAAACCGATGAGGGTTGCCGCGTCTTGGAATTCTTCACGGCAGAGTTGACCTATATTGAGTTCGTCGCGCTGGGTTCCCATGCTCGTGTACCGTGCGTCCTAAAACCAGAAATTAAACTTAAGAAAAACAGAAACAGGGTTATCTTACTCCAATATGAGAATTATGAGCCCAAACGACAGCACGAGACGTAGGTCCTCGACTCCTCAAACAATCCATCAACGTATCAAAAAAATGGGTATCCCTCAAATTCCACGATTCAGCAGCGCCATAATACATCGCACGATAATACTTCTCCGCATCAACGACCAGTTTCGAATTCTGCTCCGCATTGAAAAACTCCTCGCCGTCGTGCATATCAGCGGCGTATCGCAAATGATTGGACAGCAAGTCGAGTTGAACGCGGATAACGTCCTTTTCACATTTGGCGTACCCAGCGCTCAGAGAAGCCATCCCATACAATGACGGGTCGTTCGCCCAGGGTGTAAGACATGCGTATCGTTTTTTAGCGTGTTCTGCGCTTTCGGGGTCAACGCGAGATAGATAGTTGATGACAGCCTGCATGGAAGCGTTCATGTTGTAGAGATCTAATCCGTGAAAGGCGCATCGGGATTCAGGTTCGCGGGTTGAGTTGTGCTGTCTTAGCCATGCGAAAAAATTGGAGACGTCTGTGTTTTGCCACATCCAGGTTGGAAATCGGGTGAACGGTTCCATTTCGTAGGTTTGAGCTGTTACAGGGTTTTTCTTGAGGCGAACCCATCTGTCTATGCATGCTGCATCTGGCCTTTGAAAGAACATTTAGGGTTATTCCAAACGTGATTCATTCCGTTGTACTTACCAATCAGCTTCCACAGCCACGATATTAAACCCAAAATTCTCAACAAGCCGTTTAGTTATAGCCGCTCTAGCACGATAAAACTCTGATGTGCCATGACTCGCTTCTCCAAGCAACACAACCTTTGTATTATCCGAAATAAACCGGTCAAATTGCTGACCGAAGGAATCGTCTTCGGGTTCTGGTAGCGGAATCAACGTCTCGCGAAGTAGATTTGAGAGTTGGGACATGATAGTAGTGGTAACAAGTGAAGAAGTTTGGATTGTCCGAGTCCGAGTTTTTGATAATAATATTAACATAGGCTTGTAAGTGCTCCGGGTCCATGATGACGTCGATATGGATGGAAGAATTGGTTGTTGCGGTGTCGATGATGAAAGGTGATCGCTGTTGAAGGGATTACATAGGATGCACGTGATATGAATCGACTGAGCCCAATCCAGCGGATAGGCATGACCGTATCCTAACAGCAATTGCAACCGAGTACTACTAAGTACCGTACCTTGCAACAACACTTCCAAGGTTTGGTAGGGTTTGGTGCTATTCCCCGAATCGGTCGTTCATGTCCGCATTCCGCCAATGCGTGCTTTATCATGTCAAGTCTTGACGACAGTGCTAGTGTGGCACAATCTGTAGTCGACTAGTCTACGTTTTCAAGGTTAATGCAGTCCCCAGTCTAGCCTTACCCAGCCTATCTGTCTAGGGCGGGACGTCAAAACGAATATCAAAAAAAGAATATCAAAACAATGAACAGGGTGCCACCGTTCGTCAGTGTCAATGAAGATCTTCCATTCTCTCAGTGAGCGCCCGTCTCATCTTGACGAATGGTATTTTAATTGTCGGAATGGAACATTCCGAGCGAGCAGTGACAACAACAAGTTCGAAGTCGAGATTCCAAGATTTGGACGTTGTAATGTGAGTTTATCGAGTTGCATGTCGAGGAACGAGATCTACCCCTGTAGATTTAATCGGGGACTGTATCCACCAACAACTGTTTTGGCCATTCATTGTCACCGTCAGCATGCGCGCAATTGAGTGAAGATCTCACAGTTGACAATATACTATGCGAAATCTGAAATCAAATACTTATAAATACCTATACTCGATATCAATCCATACCAAGCGCTCGCCAAAAGAAAGGGAAGGGAAAAGGCGTTGCCAGTGGTTGGTTGGTTTCGACAACGACGCAACAGCCATCAATTATAACTGTTACTTCTTCTTGTTCCAAGAGAAAAATGATCTGATATATAATAATTCCCGATTCAATAAATATCGAGTACTTTTTCACTTTCTTTTTTTTTTCTTTTCCGCACGTCACAAACGGCCGCCTTTCATAACATCAACCAGTCGTCGCCGTTCTCCCTCAGTTCACTTTTACCTTTAACCTTTATCTTCTTTTTCCTCTTCGCTTCATTTTTCACTTTCACTTCTTTTCACTCTCTTTTTCATACTACTACACTACCACTATACTACTGCAATGTCTTCCTCAACAGCAAAATACCAGCCTTTATCAACTATCCCGGATAACGAGTACACAGACAACGATATAGACCTTGAAAGAGGAGGAGAGGAAGAATTAGAAGGAGAGATCAGTCAGACTGCACCACTCTTACATCCAACCCCCCGTGGAACAACAAACACCGCTACCACTTCAAAAACATTGAATCTCTTTAGCCTGCTCAGCGGTACCAGTACTAGCAACAACAGCGGCGGTCAACGATGGCCACGATCAACACCCTCATCACTCTCACTCACACCCCTACCAATTACACCTGCTAGCAGCGACGGCGTGTTCGCGAATATTCCAGCCAAACCTACGTCCTCTAAAGATGTAGACCAGGACGACGAAGAGATGGGCGCAGATGAGTGGATATTTATGACTCCGGAGCAACGAAGCAAGCTACCACCGCCGGTACGTTTTGCACGTATAGCCGTGCATTTCTCCCACATGATATCATCTATCCATCAGTCAATCATCTCATCTCACATCTCACATGCACACTTTAGAAATACTCTAAAATTAAACGAGACAGGGCACCGAGATATACAGTCGACTACACGCCGCCCGAGTTTCTTCCCAGCACCGGAAACAACAGCCGTCCAAAGCGGTACAGACCACGAATCAACGCTCTCTCAGCAGGATCAAGCACCCTCTTCGTCGCATCCGCCGTAATAGCAACTTTACTCCCCATCGTCGGTTTCGCAGTCCTCTATTTCTCAAACGGCGGAAAATGGAAATCGCACGCTGCACGACTAGGCTCTCGAACAGGTCTAGGACTAAGCCTCTTCCACATTGGCGCAATGGTGTTTTATATCCCCGCGCTCCTCGTATTTCCAAGTCCGTACTACTACATTCCACTCATCGCATGTCTGTTCTGGACAATTTGCATCGGTGTACCATTCGGCTGGCGAATCGCTCGTCGGTCGTCGAAAGAGTACGCGTGGATTAAAGCTCAAGAACGGATTCTCGTCGATCGATTTAGAAAAGCGAATTTGGCGGTTGAAGATGGACGATTTGAAGAAGTGGATGACGATGATAATAATAATGATAATGGGTATACGTACATTGAAGGCACTGATATGCGTGTGAGAGATTTGAAGATTATTTTGAGTCGGGCGAGGGATGCGAGATTAGCGAGGTCTCTTCGGGCTGCTGGGTTCTGATCAATATGTATATAAAAGTTGTTTGTTTGTTTTATTAGGAGAATTGTTGTTGTCGTATTATCAATTAGTATATATATATATATCTATATTTATACATAGTCTTTTCTGTGTAACAAAAGTGATATTTTTTCTGTACTAGAATTTAATCAAATCATTTGCCGTATCCGCCTTGAGTACAACATTTCCATTAGAGAAATCAAGGGCATGTGGTTTAGTGGTATAACATTCGCTTAGCACCTTGTGAGCTGCGAAAGGTCCGGCGTTCAATTCGCCGCTTGTCCAGTATTTTTTTTCTCCTTTCCCAGGTCTACTTTATCGTCATCTTGGATGCCATACTTTTTGAACGGAATTCAATATAAAAACCCTTTTTCACAGATTGGGAAATAAGGAATAAGGTTCTTAATCCTGAAAGAAATCTGAAGGAATTCACTCGTTTCGAGTTTTTTTTTTCCTTGCATGTACCGAGCTCATTTAAAAATGTACCTTTCCGCGGATCGAATATAATTCTTTCATCAATCATTAATCCCCATCACCACCTTTCAATTCAAACAATTCAAAAATTCAAAATTCCGCTCACAACTAAAGATCACATGCTGCTTGCATCTCGACGGCGACGGTGAATCTCGTCCGACGTGAAAACGTAAACAAGCGGCTATAAACGGCTACATTTTACATTTATGTACGGTCTCCAGCTCCTTTGTTGTCGGAAATGTAAAACATTTGAAACAATGAATTTTGAAAACGCTTGATGGGTGCGCAACCGGAGTGGTCAGAGATCGCGGAGGAACCAAATGATAAAGCGTGTCGGAATAAAAGTCGAGCAGAATGAGGATACATAGTAAAAAGTGTTGAATAGAGAGAGGTTTTTATAGGTTTGAGCATGCACAGTAAATTAGAGAAAACTTTGATGATATTTCGTGAGCTAACAACGGGTTTTTATATACATGTTGTTTGTTTCAAAATGCAGTACAAATAGTGGATTCTTGTAAAGTCGGTAGAATAGTTATTGAATAAATTATCGACTTTGCTTGAAATAGAGACTTGCGAATGTTGAGAGACTTAAATATAGTGAGCAGAAGAGAGTTTTAAATCTTCGTTATTCGAAGTCTAAGGAATTGCATACAAAATTTGGGGTTTATATAGATTTTGAATAGATTGAAAAAAGAGTTAAATTGAGTCATATTTGAGTCATAAGAATGAGTCAGAAATAAAAGAAATATTAGTTTCGGAAAGTTGGAATGACTCGTTGAGTCAATGCGGCGGTTTCGGGTAAGTCGACCCTTACAATTCTGAACATGCGGAATAAATGTGAGAAGGTGAAAATAAAACAAGACAGGCGAGAAACAAAGAGAAGAGACTGTAACTGAAGGAAACAAAGCTGAAGCACAAAAGAAAATAAAAAAACGCGTCTGATGAAGACCAACTGCAACCGGTTCGCGATTATGCGAATTTCTTCTGTTTTTTTAAACAAAAGACGACGCGTATACCGTTCACGTCGGGTGAGGCGACTCCTTTGTTTGTAGCACATTAAGCGCTAGTTTCGCCGTAGACACGTTTCGGCTCCCTCCTCTTCTTTTGTTTTTTGTTTTTTTTGAGCTCTCAGCTATTTAAGTAAGGCTGCCTCGCCTGCCCATGAAGCTGACCATCGAATTTGATGGATACTCTATCTCTATCTCCCGCAGACATCATCCTCCTCTCAACTCTCTGGCTACAAGATCTCTCCGAGCTCGCCTCACACCGCAAACACAAAGCACGCGAAGACGCACCCGCAGACGATAATACTTTAGCCTTCGACTATCTAGCTCGTGATCTTCAAAACGCGCAAATCACAATTCAAGATGAACAATTTGCGCGGAGCCTTTCAGCTGCGTTAGAAGCTGACGGAGCTATTTTGGAGGAGGTGATGACAGAGGAGGAGTCTGCGTTGAGGGATAGAGATGTTGCGCGCGAGTTTGAGAGACGGGATCCGGACTGGGAGATCATTGATGTACATGAGCAGATTCCACGTTCGGCATTGGTCGTGTCTGGGTGGGCTTCGAGTGCGACATCTCAGAATAACGATAGAGCTGAAAGTTCCCAACAAGCATTACGACAATCTAGACCCGCCCTACCACCGTAAGCTTTTCCTTTCTTTCAATGAATATTTCTTTAAGCCTTTTTTTCAGTCGGCGTATTGTGCCATGTGTCATTTGCACAGACAACGTGACCGATTTCGTGCGCGTACCGTGCAACGACACCTATTGCATACCCTGCATCCGCGAGCTTTTCGAACACGCGACAAAAGACGAAAGTCTCATGCCCCCACAATGTTGCCGCACCCTAATCCCCTTCTCCTCAATATCCCGCCACCTGTCGGCAAACCTACAAACCAAATTCCTTGTAAAACTCGAGGAACACACTACCTTGAACAGATTATACTGCCCTAGACCTACGTGTTCGGCATTCTTAGGCTCAGCAGACGGAGAACGCAGAATTGTAGCTTGCATTGAACCATACTGTCCCGCAGCCGTATGCACATCCTGCAAAAAAGAAGCTCATTCTCGATTAATCCCCTGCGAAGAGGACGAGGAAATAGAAGAAATGGTTGGGTTTTGTAAAGAACAGGGATGGCAGAGATGTCCCGGCTGTCAAAGAATGGTGGAGCTTTCCCATGGGTGTTTTCATATGACGTGTCTCTGTCGAGCAGAGTTCTGCTACGTCTGTAGTGAGCCTTGGAAAAGCTGCGAGTGTCTGCAGTGGGATGAACAGCTGTTGTTTGCTGCTGCTCGGGAGCGGGTGGAGGAAGGGGCTCCTCAAGCTGTTGTAGAGAATATGGCTGAGCATTTAAGGGAGAACCATGAATGTACGCATCCGAAGTGGACAACAGTGTGGGGACCTCATCAATGTGAAAGTTGTCATAACTTCCTTGATAGGTTTATTCTGGTACGTCTTTTGACCCCTTTCAATATGCATTACATTTCACTAAATAAATGATATTTTTCTCAGAGTTGCCGCGAATGTGAAATGAGAGCTTGTGTAAGGTGTCGAAGAAATCGTTTGTAAAAAGCGGTCTCTGCTTTAAAACCTAAAAGAACGCGTATCCTAAATATCTAAATTGGTTTTTTTTGTTTATGAACTCACATACATGAAAAAACGTCCTCCGTTTAGACTTTAAATAATAATAAATTCTCTCTCTGATTATGCTCTCGGCATGCCGAAAAACGCATTTAACAACGTTAAAAACGAATGGCATTAATTAAAGTATGGCAGAACCATAAATACAACTCCTCCCAGTCTATACAATAATAACAGAGTCAAAACGACTGACTCATTCATTTGCACACTCCATCGTTTATAACAGCATGACCGACAACCCCGTTTTCAAAGGGTAACTGAACAACAACCGATCCAGCAGCCCAATTCGTGTTATGTCCAATTTCCGATACGTCCGCTGTATCATTCGCGATGATGATGGATCCTAGCGGGAGTGGAACTTTTTGACCTGTGGCTGGTAACGTTACGACTCCACTTCCCGCGATTGTTATAACCCATCTACAACAGCAAGAAAAAGTCAATAACCACCCAGAATGTCACTTTCTTTCTGACGACTTACTGAGGAGCAGGTGCAACATGCAATCCTGCATTCGTAGGCGCCGTCGCATTGAAAAACACCACCGTCGCACCTTTGATATTCCCTATCTGCTGGATCTTCGCGCCCACTGTTCCTGCTTGCTGGGATATCCCAAACGGCGGTTCAACCTGCCAACATTGTACCGCCGAAGCGCCATTTTTGCCAATCAGAGTGTTCAGCCGGATGTGTGTGGATGTGAGCTGGATAGGCTGTTGTTTCGGGGTGACTGACGAAGAGGATGCGGACGATAAAGCGGTGAGAGATAGAAGAACGAGTGATACTGCTGTTTTGTGGATGTGGAATAACATGGCGGTTTTCTCAGATCTCAAAGGTCGATGTGTTTCGGTGGTGTTGGTGGGTGGTGGTGCAAGTTGACAACGGCGTGGGGATGAGCGGTGAACCGGTGACCACCCGAATGGACTCCAATACGGTACGGTATAAATACTGGTATTATACAGCATCTTTCCCACGTCTGACTGAATAAATTTGTTTGGAAATAGGGCTTTTTGTTATAAAAAAATTCATCATCGACCATCATGCATCATGGTTGATCAACGGGGTGTGTGTGCGAGAGACAGCCGATAAACAGGTGGACTAACTAGCACTGGGTCGCACTGGTTCGCCGGCCGGGGGAAAATCAAGCAGTGGGCCCTGGGGACGGAGCCAAGTCTGGTCAGTGCCAATGCTGAATGGGTGATGCTGCTAAAATTTCCGTGTGTGGGAAGAGGTCTAAGAGGAAAAACTGCTACATCGGATCGCATAGTAGTTTCTGAATCATGATGATGCCGTGGTCGGGTAACGTATACTTGTGTATCGAAATGAGGGGTGCCTGAAATTTTATAGGTTGGTATTTTGGGTTAGAAAGATGTCCTTGGCCTGGGTTCGAACTTGGCAAGGGGGGAAGATCATGGGGAAGATCATGTTCCGTATTGGTTTTTTCCCCTTTCCTCTGCCGGATCCAATATTCAATTAATAGCTAAGAATTCGAATTCCATTCATGTGGCCACAGTGTGTGTGATGTCAACATTGTCAAGGTACATATTTGCTTGACTATACTAGTTTGGGATATCGTGGATACATAGGGTATCAAGAAAGAGGGGCAAAAATGTCATACTAATTGTAACAACACTCTAGGCGAATAAAAACCAGCTTTTCTGTTCTCGGCCCACGAGAGTACGAACTATTGTTGTATTAATTTCCGTTCGTACGACGACTGCTAGCATAATGACATTAGATGCAAACAAAATCATATAGATGGTATCTCAGTCCCGTCCAAAAACTTGAGTCCTGTTCAGATTTTGAATATGTATTTTTTGACACCGGAGTCAATCACGAGATCATAGGTCTGCACCAATGAATTTTATAGAGAACGTTCTTCGCAAAAGTTTATAGTATGATTGGGTCCGGACACCGTGGAAGACAAAGACAGGCTGAAAAAAAAAAGTTTTGCAATGAAACTATAACGTTGGGCCTCCGGCTTCGTGAAAACCTTTAAATAGTTCTCAGTCGTAAATACATATTACTACTACATTAAATTCCACTCGTACAACAACAAAACCACTGGCATGATCGATGACATTAGACGTAACGGAAAGGTATATATAGATAAATGATGAAGAAAAAAAGAAGCCACATTATAGAAGACAGCCCGCAAAGGACAGTCAGACTCGGACGTGATCTGGACGCGGGGGCGCAACTCTGGCTGTCTGGACTGAATTACTACTATTCAAACACCATTATCCGGCGAATGACGCTCAAACTTGGACATATACACAGCCGCATCCTTTCCATCGGTCTCATCTGGATTTTGCTTGACAGGAAACGCAAGTTGTTCATCAATAATCTCCGTTTTCAAATTCACCTTCGTTTTCATCGTGTCTTGGTCACCCTCCGCTCCGTCCGTACTAATATTGGTTACAGTATCAACGTAGGTCGTCAGAGTGGCCGGAAGCGTGCCTAGAGTGAGAACAGTCCCATCGACGCCGAAACTATCAAATGTTCTTTCCGTTTTGCGGTGGAAAAAGATGTTGGTGGACGCTTTTGTGTTCGCGCCTCGGATTTCTTCGGGAGTTTTTTCGCGTAGGTTGAAGAGGGCTGTTGCTACGACTGGGACGTTGCATACGAAGAGAGACATGCAATCCTATGGGCGGGCAGACATGTGTGGGTACCATGTCGAAGAGAGAATTTTTGGAAGGATATTGCTTACCTCGACAAGAGCGGCGATAAGTACTTTGGGTCCTCCCAGAGTAAGAATATATGTAGCGTGAACGAGAGACACGATCGTGGTGACGATGCACGTTGAGAAAATCATCACTAGCCGAACTCGTAATTTTCTGTCTCCCAGCTCCGAGAATAACTTGACCGGTGCGAGAATCAAAATCAAATCCGCAATAATGTCGGCTTTGAGCGAGGAAATCAAATTATGGCTCAAATCTTTTGAATGAGAGGGCAAATGAAACTTACAGACAAGCTGACAGATAGCGACTTGCTTGTTCAATGTGCATTGCGGATTACGCAGGTCTTTCCAGTGGTTTCCCATATTCTCAGGCTCGCATATCCAAAAGAGTTGACAGAGTAGGATGACGGTGACTGTCATATACCCCGCAGCGATATACAACAGAATTTTCCTCCGGTGCGGACTCGGGTCTAGTCGTATAACGGAGTACAAAATCGATAAACGAGCAGACCTAAATGTATCATAAACAATTATGTTAACAATAAATAGGATAGATTTTGGCCAGCCTCACCAGATGACGGCGTAGAATGAAGTAGCCAAAAGATAGTAAGCCGCCACCCGATTAACCGGGGACAAATCAGCTGAAAAAAATAATATGGACTACGTTAGTGTTTGTGGTATAGTAAGACATCCAGTGGAGGTTTGAAAACGCACCTGGATTGGAGACGTGCATCCATACCGAGGCTATCTGTATAATCAACGCAAGCAGGGAAAAGACTGCCCATCCCTGAAAAAGAAGAAAAGAAGAAGAAAAGAAGAAGAAAAAAATCACATAGAGATTAGAGAAAGACACTAATACATATACAGAGATACGTACATCGTCCCACCATAAACGGTTTCTCCGGAGAATTAGCCTGTAAATCGTCGACAGTATGGCTGCAGCCGAACACACCACATCCGTGACTACGCGGTGGAAGTGAGTAGAATTTTTCGATAAATACTAGGTCTTCGCTTACTTTTCATCTGAACCAGTGGGTCTTTGAGATTCATGATGTCTGCGCGCAGGGGGGAGAGGGCGAGGGCGAGGGCGAAGGACCCGCCTAGCAGCGCTGAGGGTTATAAGGAGTATAAGTTCGTTATGTACGAGCTTGCATCGTTGATGGAAGTCTCGTTTTAATTATAATATGATATTTAGAGGGGATCATCAGCTTCTATGAATTCAAACAATTTGACACATTGTGACTTGATCGCTGTTGAGTGGCTTTTGCGTTCAGTTTTTGAAAAAATCGCCGACTGTTCATACCTGTTATACCCAACCTTCCATTTCCTCTAATTCAGTTTCAGGCGACAAAAGAGTCATCGAGGTATTGAGAGCTGGACGTTAGGTGATTTGGCGAATACTCGGAGGCTAGTGGTTGGCCATTGGCCAGCGGCCACATGGCAGACTAAAAGCAGATCAAATTCCGGTCCCTTAGTATCCCTTTGGCACATCTGGTTCGGCGTCTTCCTTCATAATTATTTTTTGTTCGTCGTCCACAGAACTCAGTTCGAAGATTATACAAAAGTGATATATGTCTCTTTTGACATGACACACGTCTTCTAGTTCAATTTAAATGGATCAAGTTCAGCCAAAATTTAAATTGAACAACAGTAACAACCTTGTGGTAGACTTTCACACACACGGATCCCGGGAAGAAAGCGGATTTGTTCAGACGCTGAATTGCAACTAGGCTATGGTATTTCGGCAAATTAATTTCCGGGGTCTTTGCGCTCGAACAGCACTTAATTTGTTCAAAATTGATGAGGTGCGCGTCAGTGGACATTGCGCATGCTTGACGTATCTGGTTACACTCTGATTTCAACTTGCGATGGTGTCAATGTCTATGATCTATGATTGAAAAATCATTATTTATATGAGATTGGTGCTCGGATCCCATAGCCTGATAGTACCAGCGCCACCCATCGCCACCTGACATGCTGGACAAAAAAGGAAGCCCACACGTAGCAATGCATTTTGATTAACAATTTGACAATCCCTCAATCTATCCTTTTGCGCACTAACAGTACGCCAATCTCCGTTAATCAATCTCTTAAGAAGGCATCCAATACATGATAATAATATTAGTTACAAATGTCCTATACTACCAGTAATCAACTAGTTACTTTACAATAATCCTGTTCACTGATAGAATAGCTCAGACACGACGGAACCGGGAAAAAAAAGAAGAGATGGAACGTACAGCATTTCCAGCGGGGTTGAGAGCCCATCTACTTACGGTTGAGCCAGCATCGTTTGGTTTGTCAAAAAATTACTAGTAGGACTCTCAAAAAGCTTACTTGGTAAATGCAACCAATCACCAGCTCCTACCAATGCAAACTAGATGAATAGATAAATGCTCTTAATTCAAGCCTTGCCTTTGCATACCGAAAATATGAATGCAAAAATCTGAGCCCCTTTATCTATGACAGCACCGAATAGGTACTGAAAAATCAATTGTTGGTCAGTGACACCATCATTTAAATCTTCCATCATAAAACACTCACGTTATACTTTCTGAACCAGCCCGCTTTATACCTCCTCATATAAAAGTGGGAAGTAAGACCAATGAAGTGTTGATATATCCGATATATCATATATCCATTTGTGCCTCCTGCAGGAACTCGAATGTTATTCGGCGTTCATAAAAAAAAAAGGAAACTAAGATTATCAAATGAGAAGGAGAAGAACTGAATAAAGGAGAACTTACACGCCAAACAGCGGTATTAACATAGACAAGCCGACTCCACTGTCCGAACTTTTCAAAAGCCATGGAATCACCTCAAACTCGTATACTCCGAGATAAGATAACCGGAGTTATGAAACAGAGAATAGATTGCGCGAATATCCTAACGGATGAGGTGCTGCAAGCTCGTCTGACATTCAATTCGACCTTTTATTCCAAAGTTGGGTTAGCTATAGTTTGATTCCGCCCTAAAACGAGCGGAGTATCGAACCAATCGCTAAACTTGAATACTGGGAATTTGGCGTGACTGAGCGATCGTGTCTAAACTGTCCAGAACTTCGAAAAAAAAAAAAAATAAACAAACAACAAAACAACAGATGTGAAAGCGTTTCCTCGAAAAGTCACTTCCCACAGGTCAAGCTTTGTCAAAATTCTTCGTGGTGGAGCTGAAAGGTATGTACATTTGAGTACCTGTTGTCTTTGCCTTTGTGTTTCTTAGAAAGAACCAGTATCAGTCTAAAATTCAATTGGTGCTGCGTTTCTTAGGAAGAAACTGGTGTCAGTCTAAAATTCAATTGGTGGAAAACGTCGGGAAGGCAAGAAAAGTTCGTCATCGTCACTCCCGACCACCATGAACAAACAAGACAAGACAAGACAACAAGCTACTCGAACCGGACTCGAGGAAAACGTATAAATGCAGCACTCAAGTCGCCATTTTAGTCCCCATCGACATTCGATCATCTGTTCTCTTCCTTCAAGTAGTCAAACTAACAATGCGTTTCGCCCCCGTCTTCGCTTTGGCCGCTGTATCTGTTTGCGCTGTTCCCATCGCAAACAACGTAGTTGCATCTGCACACACGGACGTGAGTGCTACAGCGCCGGTGATTTTGAGTTCACCAACTCACCTATTTCTAGCTTTTCGCTGATGCTGCACTTGCTGATGTTGCTGTAAAAGGCTCTGCTGGCGGCAACGACGCCACTGTTCTCCGTCGCGCCGATGTAGCGGACACCGGGACTTTGACGGAAGCTCTGGCTAACGGACCGACAGCAGTGAGAAATTAAAACCCCCTTTTTCATGTGAACTGGAAACTTAAAGAGAATGCGGTGCTCTAGGCTGATGTCAATATTAATACTGGCCTCGCCAATATCGACCTCCAGGATCCCGCCATTCTTTCAAAAATTTTGGAAGAAATTGCGAAGAACAACGAAATTATTGTTCTCAAACGTGCCGAGGTTTCTCTTCCTGCCAACATGGACGGGGTTTTAGTGGATGAGTCCGAGTGATCAGATAAAATTTAGCGCGTTTTTCGCCTATCAAGTCTGACCCGAACACCATCGTATCGAATTAATAGAGGAACTTGAGTGAGGAAACTTTGTACTGTCCTTTCAAATAAATAATTTCTTAGTGAATCAATAAATCTTTGAATTAGGTATTGTAAAAAATACAATGAGTGGTTATCCTAGAGTAAAAAAAGGCAAAACAACAAAAACTACAAAACAAAAGCATCAGTCGTGCGATTTGAACCGACGGTGGCACGCTGTACTTTGTAGAACGCTACCGACCACTAGAGCATGACGCCTCATGGTCATGCAAAGAAATAAGATATCACCCACTCCGGCCTGACGGAGAGTCAACGTATAATCCCTAGTTGCTATAACGTGTAGATTAGCTTTTTTATTCAAAAGTGAGATCATTATCCATTTGATTCAATGCTCTTGCTGCCTTGTAGTCATCACCCAGATTACTGATGCACTTGAACAAATTTAATCCAGACTTGCGTCTAATACGTATTATGGATGGTAAGACGAGTGACTGTAACTCAAGAAAAAGCAGACTTAACAATTACAAGGGGCGTGCTTGCGTGTCAGTGGACATTGCTTGACGTTTATTTTGCAAGTCTGGTTACGCTCTGATTTCAACTTGCGATGGTATCAATGTCCATGATTTATGCAATGCACAATCATGATCTATATAAGTTTGGTGCTCGGACCCCATAGTTTGATGGTTCCAGCGCCACCTGATGGACAAAAATTTAAGAGAGTCTACACGTAGCAATGCATTTGATCAACTTGGCAATCCCTCAATCTATCCTTTTGCGCACTAACAGTACGCCAATTCCCGTTAATAAATCTCTAAGAAGGCATCCAATACACGTGTGTCGTTACAAATGTCCTATACTACCAGTAATCAACTAGTTACTTTACAATAATCCTATACAATGAGAGAATAGCTCAGACACGACGGAACCAAAAAAAGAAGAGATGGGACGTACAGCATTTCCAGCGGGGTTGAGAGCCCATCTATTTACGGTTGAGTCAGCATTGTTTAATTGTCAAAAATTTCTAGTAGAACAAAAAACTTACTTGGGGAATGGGATTGATTTGCCGCCAGCTCCTGCCAGTGCAAACTAGATGATACAGTAGATAAATAAATGTAAAATTGCAAGACTTGCTTTTGCATACCGAAAATATGAATACAAAAATTTGAGCTCCTCCATCTATGGCGGCACCGAACAAGTACTGAAAAATTAATGGTTGGTCAGTGATACCACCATGTAATTGTCCCATCATAAAACACTCACGTTATACTTTCTGAACCAGCCCGCTTTGTATCTCCTGATATAAAAGTGGGAAGTAAGACCAATGAGCATCCATGTGTTGATATATCCATTTGTGCCTCCTGCAAGATCTCCGATGTTATCTGACGTTCAAAAAGAGAAAATTAAGATTATTAAATGAAAAAGAGAAGAACTGTATAAAAGAGAATTTACACGCCAAAACAGCGGTATTAACATAGACAAGCCAATTCCATCCGAATTTTTTGTATAAAAGCCATGGAACCAGCGGAAGGGCCAGACCAATTACAATCCCGATGGGCACGATGAAGTATGGTCCATGAGGTCCGTCTCATAACAAGTAAGATCAGAACTCAATACTTAGCTAGAAAAAATGTTTGGGACCTACAGATCTCTTTGCCTAGTGCACCCCACAAGATAGCATTCGCATTGAACGACTGAATTTGTTGACCACTCCAAACTCGGGTTCCTTCGTTGCTGAGCTGTATACGTGTGGTAAGGCATCAGTCTTTATGTAAAACAAGAAGAATGGAGAATGCTTCGTGTTTACCAGAATACTACGTTCATTGTTTACAACGGTTTGCATGATGACATCTGTCAAACATCGGTCAGGATGACGATTTATGCACAGTATGAAGTTACTTTCAAACTTACAATTGAGCAAAGCGCCGACAATCGTTCCGCAAACTTGTACAGTAAAAGTCCACTATGATTTCGCAT
This sequence comes from Phallus indusiatus, assembly GCA_027605045.1. NCBI lineage: Eukaryota > Fungi > Basidiomycota > Agaricomycetes > Phallales > Phallaceae > Phallus > Phallus indusiatus. The sequence continues at coordinate 1,571,428 of JAQFWX010000008.1, forward strand.
TAGTTGTGCAAAAAAAAAGAAACGGAAAGATGACAGTCATACCCGAGGCGGCACTAGGAAAATCGATATTGAGTTTCGTTTATGTAATAATGAAGAACATTTCACGTACGTTTAGTGTATTGACCCAATTTTAAGTCGGACAACATCGCAGTAGCTTGTGTCAACGCCCTCGAGGAATAGAGTTCAAAATACTACAAGAAAGGAAATCAATATTCAGAACGAGTGTTTTGTGGGCTGAAGCTAATTACCATATTAGCTTGAGATGAACCCGGAATCAAAGCGGCACCGAGAATTTGGAACAAATTCTGCATGACAGGTGTCCAACTTAGGTTGATTTCAGTAATGTGGATCAAAATATATATTATCAAAAGCTGAAAACGCACGCTGATATAGCTTTCATAGCACCATAGAAAGGTAGCGTTATGACGGCGATGAGTAGCGCGACGATCAATGCCCACCACGGTAATCTGTGCGACGTTTTGTGAGCACGGAAACTTACAGGCTCGGGCTGTGCGCCACTCACTGTGAGTGTTCGGTGTACGCGCATACCACTGATGTAAAAGCGTAGTTAGTTAATGACTAATTTAGGAATGCTCGAGTGCAAATCGTACTTGCTATAATAAAAGCTTTCACAAGATAGTTAATAAATGATACAGCTATAGAAGAATGCTGACTCTCACCTATGACAGTGATGATGGCATACCACCACATAGGAACTAAAGCTTTATCAGTAGAAGCAAAGAAATTGGATTATTCAGACTTCATTGACCTTCACGATATACCTGCCGAAGATCATAATCATTAGACTTATCATTTTTCATACGTATACTATAATGGACCTACAAGCATCTTTTTGTAATGCGGGTCTTCATTTGGTCTTCCCTTAATACTACACAATCCAGTTAATTTCGAAAGAAAATAAAAAGGAGAGATGGGTATTCACTAGTCGACGAATGCTGCATAAATCTAATGCAATCAATGTCAGCACGAGGAACCTCCAAAGAAATAGATAATAGTACTTCTTTCCCATGCCTGTTTTAAAAGAAATCAACAATTTGATGACAGTTTATCAAGAGGCACAACATACCACAGTCCAATATGCACAAATGTTGCGCCTTACATTCAGATTAATATTAAGACGTCAAATAGAAAGAAATGACGCTCACCGATTGACAAGTTAATTCCCAGACTGTATATAACACTCGATCCACTTTGCCATGGCTGGCCAACCAGGTCAAATGCCGTACGGTTCAGAGAAAAGTCACTAATAAAGCGATTAACTAAAATGTTTTGAAGAAGTTGATGAAGAAAACGTACGAATTAAGGATCAGGTTCTGATCATATACCGTCCCATTTTCAACTGAGGAAGTAACCTTGTCAGTAAAAGAAAGTGATGAAAGTGGCTATGAACGGCCAATTCACTGACAGAACAGATTTTGACTGATGAATGGGAAGTTCTTCGAGTGCCTGCAAGAAAAGAGCGATAGCCCGATGTTAAATAATCTGGTGTATACCATGTCAGTGCGGGAGACGCACCAAACGTTGCGAGCGTATACGAGGGGCAGAATAATGTAATTCATTGCCCATCCCACGTATGCTATTGAGACGTAAATTTACTGGGACGACAGGCTTTGGAGCACGTACTGGAAATTTGAGTAGCCAAAGGTTGATAAAATGGCGCACTTGTAATATCTAAGTAAACACAGTGCGTTAAGAAAAAAAAGTTCCGAGGCTTGGTAATTGGGATTAAACATACTAGCCCAATCAAGACCGAATCCTAACAGACCCATTCCCTCGTTACCTTCCGCACCACCGAATATAAATGAGATCCAGTCTGAATCGCGAACGGCTAAGCAGACGATGTTGAACGAGCCTAAAAGGGGCGCGATGTACTTGAAAAAAAATACAAAGTTCAGTACGTCGAAATGTTTTGACCTGAATGATTTTACCTCTGGGAACCACTACATGATGTGGGCAAACGCAACGTAAAATCAACGTATCTCTGTTTGAGAAGAATCTTATGTACCTCATATACGAAGCTGAAGAAATAAAATGAGTAAAAATGGCACGTTCAATGAAAGACAAGGAAGACTTACACGACTGCAACCACAATCCAGAAGAATCGTAAACTGTGTCAAGAAAGTCAAAACGCATAGTCGAGATTTTTAAAACGGGTTACCGACCGTTTGCCCTGGAGAAGCTCCCCTTTTGAACGATGCAAAACGTCGAACAAATTAACATAAATGAGATTCTGAGGATACAGCATCGTTGTGGGATAAACGAGGAAAGACCCTGTTATAATGCATACGTCGCAAAAATTGAGTATCGACGAAATGAATTAGTGTGATCTAGTATACGCACGGAACAGTCCTGCGAAACCGTAGCCGATGAGCTGTGAAGCAAGAAGGGTGAAGATCGCGTTTCCGGCCTGACAGAAGGTTATGGGTTACGGGTTTGCAATTTTTTTTCGTGTGAAAGTACTAACGTTAACGTTGATGTTATAGAACAGATCATCTGCGGCAAATACGAAGCAAGCAGTAGCTGCGACAGACGCGGTGTTCGCCATAATTTGAGAAGCAACGTGTTCTTTGATATCTAAAAAATCGAATTCGGTTTAGCGTTGTACAAGCATGATACCAAAAAAAGAGGGATTCGCTGACTGAATGGGCCAGGATTCATAAAATTCCAGAATTTATTTCCTTTATGGAGGCGGGAACCAGGTCCTGGAATGGCGACTTCGAAAAATTTGCCAAACATGTACGCCAAAAGCTGAAGGAACAAGGGCGACACATCGATGACTTGAGGTCGGAATTGCTAGGTAAGAGATTAAAAACGCGAGATTTATTTATCGAGCGACCGAGGGTTTACTTACGAAAAGCATGGCGAGGACAGCACCGAAGACGGCGAGTCCGATACCGCTGAACCACATGCGAAAGGTATTCACTGGCAACGAGGGGTCATCTTCGAGACTGACAAGGGCGGTCGCAAAATCTGCGGGTGTCTCTAAGACCTTTTCCTTCCCATTATGATCGTAGAGTCGGTCTTCAACATCTTGTTCCTTGACGTCGATACTAGCCTCGAGCTTGCTATCATCGTAAGAGTAGCGTTTCTCCTCAGTGAGTTGGCCAAGAGCGTCTGAGGCGTCTCTGCTATCGGTGATAATAACTTCTTCGTGGCGTGTCATGCTATGATTCGTGACAAGGAGAGCAGCACCGTTGGGGATATGGTGGCAGAAGACTCAAATATATCCGAATTAGTGTGGGGGTCTTAATATAAATGACGGCACTGGCACCAATTCAATTGGATGCAAGCCATCCAGCGATAGAAGAACTTCATGTGTAAGTTCCGATAAAGGGGCTTGGCGAAAATAAGATGAAACGAAACGAAAACGTGATTATGGGCGAAGATGAGGTGAGGGGATAATAGTTGTTCAGATGCGAGTCGGAAAAATGATTGGTGCAAGGAGGGGTGTTGTTGTTAGTATTGCTTATCGGTTAACGCAAGTCCATGTGGAGCCCGGTCGACCGCTGAAAAAAAAGCCAAGATTGTGATAGTGATACATACCCGCGTTTGCGATAACACCGACGACCAAGGTATATTTCTCATGGATTGAGAACAAAACCATTGTTCAAAATCAAGAATTTAGAAGGCGCAAATAAAAATGCGGAACTGAATTATGATTATATTGGAATTCATTGAATGTCATGGACCCACCAACATATTTATTCAAGTAAAATGACCGGAGTATTTGCCGTTTAATAAAGGACGATACCATATCAGACAATTAAATATTGACGATTGAAGCCACCACAAGGAGCAGCGTCTTGGCGTATCAATTTTGTTGTCTCGTGCTCTTGGAGGTTGCCCCAATCAGCTGCTATCTTCAGGCACATTCAACATCCACGCAAAACAAATGGAGCATATGATTTCTGATATTGGAGATAATACCATTGTCGAAGGTCTAAACAAAGATCAAGTTGACAGCCTGGAAAGATAATTAGAGGTCAGCTGAGGACATCGTTCGAGGTTGAGTGCTATCGCGGTCTCCAGGTAGTTGTACCCTAAGCTGCACATGCTCTTGAAAGTGGAACTAAACGTCATGAAACTTCTATATGTTTAGACCTGGTTGAGACGTCCCTGTTAGGTCGATGGATATTATTTAAGGTTCTGGATACGATGTTCATCTCACCCTGTATGATGATAAGGTCCCATGATAAGCTATCACGGATGCACGGCAAAAATCGAGATAATTAAGGCCAGCCGAAAATATACGTGGCAAGGTGGGCACGATATAGAAGCTTTCTAGGACAGTCTCACGAAAAGATCTGCAAGGGAGGGCAAGCTGCAAGACTAACGAGGACACAATGAGAGGGAGCAAAGAGTTGTAAGAACTGAAACACTAAGCGTTCATAACATTTGATCCATGTTTATCTCGCCGAACTTATCTCTCGTACGCTCGGAGAATTAGTTGAGAATTAGTGTATCAGAGGGAAAAATTCGACAAGCGAAAGACTTGAACCAGATTACGTAACTGGGCTTCTCAGCGAGTCACAGCGACTCGTCATCTTTTCGCAACATGTCGCAAAAATCAGATGATTTAGATTATAGGCAGCAGTTTGGTCAATCTAGCTTAATCAATTAATGAAGCTCCAAGTCATTTGGGAAGTACTGTACCGCATATGATATGGCTGTCAAGGGGTTAGTGTCGTATATATTCCTTTATGACGTTTTTGATATATTGATTAAATGTTCGGAACGGTGGTAATAGAACTTCAGCGAGGTTGGCGAGGGAAATATTGTGGCATGGAAAAACCAAACTCACATAGAATTAACAAACACGAAGAGGAAGTACCGCTACTGAGAAAGGTGCCATGAGTGATGAGCCAGATGGAAGTATTGGAAGTACTGGAGCATTAGATATAATTATGTTGCAGCAAGGACTCTAGCTTGGACGGTAGGAGGAAGGAAAAGCTTTGACGCATAGGCCCGGACCCTTAGGGACTATCCGGACCCACACACACTCTCCGTGTTGCAGCTCAACGAAAGCTCATAGTACAACATTTACAGACCAGGTTTAGTCGTAGTGGCAAAAGGTAATCATTGCCCTTGTAAAAGGTTGTCAGTGACCGCTATTCACCTGTAAGCCAGGCGAGTGCCATTTCCTCACTGAGGCCTGAGGCCTTCCCCACGTTTATTAGTATGGAGGCCGAGGCCAAAGGCATTTTTGGACCTCTGATGCCGAAGGTTTCCAGGCTATCTTGATCAAAAATATGTCGGCAGTGGGGTTTCCCTCCCTCGGACCAGGCGCAGACAGGAACGCTTGTGGTACTCCACCTGCATCAATTCCAGGCTGGGCCGACTGCGAACATGGTCATGCCGGACGAAATTCGGGCTAAAAAGGGGTGCCGTTTTCAGCTCAAATCGATAATTTTCAGCCGCGGCTTCAATGCTAATAAACGGGGGGCCTACCTCACTGTTGTCGTGAGCCGGTAGTCAAACATAGCCGTACTAAATGGCATGCCGTATCGGACTCAAAAATGGTAAAATCAAGCTTACATTCGCAATCCATCGCCGTCTTGTTCAATGCGATTATCTACAGAGTATATATACATATGGAGTTCTACTATATACGCACGGCGTGAGTGCTTTTCTCATATACTGTGGTGGGTAAACAGGTACCTAACAGACGTGGGAACGCAATTACTGAAATAAGATTGAAATTGATGAAGGTGAAGGCGGTACTGTTATATCTGGGGTCTTGGAATTCAAGAGGAAGGGGAGTGGTCCGCCTGGAAACCTCGTAGCCGCATTTCGTGTCACGATGGGAGAGACTGCGGAAATTTTGGTGTGAGGAAAAGTTTATTTGAGGGGAGTCCTACGCTCGTCTATAAGCGCCAATTTTAATCTTTCAATTAAACTACAGTGTTTTTTTTTGAAATTTGAAGCTCAAGGTCGATAATCTGGTCCCTGAGATATGAGGCCTGAGGCCTGAGTTTCTATGGTGCCAGCACTGATAAGATTCGACATGGTCGTCCGTTAAATCAGGTTCAATTATGACTTCTTTGCAAGCTTCGCCCCTGGCTTGAAATACAAGCATTACGAAATTTCGTCTTCGTTTGACACCTCATTTCGTCGTATGACCCTTGTTCAACAACTCCATCGCCTTAAACAATTTCAATCCGGCAAAATCAAGCTTTAGGGACGGTGCTTCTTCAGGTTGGCGTTCATCGATCATCCGTCATCCGTCATTGTTCCCCTATGTCGCAAATGATTGCTATATAAAAATCGCCATCCAATCTGATTCGGTCCACAAAAAATCTCTCTTCAACAATACTTATACTTCGCTTTTTAATCTACTCTCATGTTCCCTCGTGTTTTCTTACTTTTTTCCATCGCTTTGGCGTTCTCCACCATCGTGTTTGCTTTGCCAACCAGCTCGCGGATTGTCATTCCGACCCAGAACAAAACTTTGCCGATCGGCTCTGAGGCAAGAATTGGAATTACGATCTCCAACAACGACAGAGTCGACAACGTTCCGATCCGGGACAGATTACCCCCCGGCTCTCAGCCCAGAATCGGCATTACGATCCCTAACAAAGTCAAAACGACTTTGCCAATCAGCAAATCACGGATTAATCGTTCATAAAAATCAGGTTGACCCAGTACCTACTCTAGGACAAATGCAGACAACGCAGGCACATGCTTGGTAAGTTTGTCCTCCACCTTCTCCTGACCCTATTTTTACGAAATCATTTCTCAGTGTTCATCTGACGAGAAACCTACAGCGAATCTGAAAATACCATTTCTTCAAATATGACGAGTCTTTTTTGTGTTAATTTACAACTGTAATCAGTCTTTGACCTAATAATTATATATGTATATTCATTTAACCAGATACAAATTACGTGATTCAGAGTGTCCAGACGTCCAGACTCCGGGGGCGTTTTGAACGCTAAAAGGAACTGGGATTCAACAAAAGCCTGTCCGAGATAAGTTCGCCGTGAAAGTGTCTACGTGGATTGAATGGTTCTAGTAGTTTCACTTTTTATTCTTTTCTTCGGCCACACTACACCAACCCGCTACTGTTGATTCTGAATTCGAGATAAAGTCTCGGTAATCATTTATATCAAAGGAATTCAGAAGGCAGCATTTTCCTGGTTGTTTCGCGAGCTTGTATTTGCGGGTTCATTATACACTTAGCGAACAAGAATCGTTAAAGGGTATCAAATAATCTCAATCTTGACTCGCCGCCGTCATTACCTGAGGTGGTGGGGTGCGAGATTATGCTAACTTGAATACTACTTAGGCTAAGTGCACGCTGAAATTCAACTATACGCTGAGAAACGTACTGAGAAAAATTACTCTGTAAAGCTAGCAAAAAAGCACGAAAAATCTATAAGGATCATAATAGGAATAGAAGGTGACATGTCCTGAGAAACAAGTACCAGTCAGTTCGTATCAGGCTTTGACAGCTCTAACTGGTAACCATTGAACGTCCGTATATGCGCGTCCGTCTTGTGTATCTCGGGCTAGTTTTACGAAACGACCCACAAGACACGATACTTTTGTTGAAAAAAAAACCCTCAGCCACTTTGACCACTAGTTCTTTCAATTACCGTGGTAGTCACTTCACTCTCTGGACCTCAGAACTCACAATTTAGTTAATCGTGTTTATCGACAAGTTTTTGGCTCTTAATTGAGGATACATATTCCTCAGCAGTGTCAATGAGTATTTAATCTTGGTCTCCCGTCAATGATGCAGGATATTACATAAATGGGTTATGGAAATTGAAACAAAAAGATAGGGTCGTGCGAATATATGTATGTGTACAAGTACATTTTCAAAAATCAAAAAGATCAAACACAAACGCTTTACTCCCGTAGCATATACACCGGGGACTTGAAAGCGAATCTCCCGCCTGGCTTAGAAAACAGGTAACACCCGAGCGTTCTGAGGTACTTTCATGTATTCAAAACTTTTGGTAATCAAATATATAAAGATGATCAATAGTGAATTCTTTTATCTGGGAAAATCAATGTACGAGACAAAAGGTGAAAGAGATGTGTGCGTACCCATTCGCGAACCACCTGCACAATTTCGCGCAGTGGTTTGTCCGAGTACTGAAGTTCTTCTATTACTAGCCTTTGGACCGTTGATTCGGTGTATACTACCTGGTCAGACTCAGAATCCAGTTGCGTTGCGCAGAATATCCATTCGCTCCCGTTAGTTACGCAGTAATAGATGATACCAGGGTTGTATCCTAGTCTAAGCACGAACCATAAAGAAAAAAATATCGCTCAGAAGGAGTATTCTAAATGCTTGGGATAATGGCACCCATCAATTGACAGTCGACTCACTTTTCAACGAAGTTCATCCATGCGATTGATTGACTGACGGCTTGAGGAACATAAGTGGCTAGATCATAGGTGCGTCTGGCTTGAGTCACGAAGAGAGTATTTTTTGAAATTTCGATTATATCCTCCCTTGATACATAAGGATCCAACAAGCGCTCTAAGGGGGAGATGATACTTATAGTTTGTACTATGAGAATTCAAACTCACCTCGGTTGTTACGTTTCACATCCAAAATATGGTCAATAACGACATAATCCACACTACCGCTTAAACACAGCTCGTATCCGGTAACAGGATTGATGATGGAGATTGGGGGGATACTCATTTCAGGAACGATGACAATGTTTTGTCTTTTGGTTTTATCCGACATAATCTCCGCCGCTGCAAACAAAACTGCTTCAATTATCATTCGTGACCCGGTCTCGTTCTGCAAGGAATTTTACAATTTAATGCCGTTTCAAGAGCTATAGAGAAGAAACAAGCCTGCGTATTGATGTGTTCGTAGATTTTTTTGATCTTGGTGTAAAGGTTTGCCAGTATGTGCTCATGATCTGATTTAAGTTGATTGGCCAAGTCTTTCATTACCATGGGGTTGAAAGCGAGACGTTTTCTGATTACACCAAGTTTCTCCAGGTCTTCAGCCGTAACAGCCGCAAAATTCATTTGTCTCTAGAAAAGAACATCAACAGGAGTGCTTTCGCTACATGCTAAATAATAAACCGTACAGCTTTCTTGGTATTCTTGCTTTTCACGAGGCTTGAGTTTGTAGGTGGCTCTTCGCGTGCGCGTTTTGACATTTGACTGTGGGGGCGTTCAAGTGGCAGCAAGATGTGGCAGGGAACAGCGCGAGAAAAAGCCCGTGGAATCTGTTATATATTAGTTGTTTTCATACATGAAACATAAGGAATACTTATGTGCTGCCCGTTGTTCGTAAAGTTGTTTCAAAACAGACCGCTTCGCCATAAAAAAAAACATGAAACGCTGAAAGGTGAAACGTGAAATTTATAATGAAACCTTGAAGTTTGAATTTGAGAGACTACCACGTAATGATCTCGAGATTGTGAATGTGTTCAAGTCAATTCCATTTACAACAAGATTATGTTTTACTTAACGAACCTAAGATCGTCAACCGATGTATGATAGTAAGATGACGCAGTGATACTCACATGAATATGAATCATTTACTTTGAATTAATCATGCATGCAACACATTCGCAATATATAAGTACTTTCGATGTCTTGGGCAGAAAGAAGAAGCAAGGACATTGTAATATGTCTTATCAATCTTGAATCCAAATCTTATTGCATCGTAATGAACTGGATTACAGCCATTTCTGCTTCAGCAAGCGTCGTCCGAACCTCAACAATACATAGAGAGGTACTTTTATTCACGCGAAATCATCCTCGTCATACTCTAATGTATAAAGATTCTGATCCGTAGATTTTCTCATCTGTAAAATAAATATATGAGACAAAAAATGAAAAAGATGCGTGCGAAAAAAAAAAACTTACCCATTCGCGAAGCAATTGCACAATCTTGCGCAGTGGTTTGTCGGAGTATCGAAGTTCTTCTATTGTTAGCCTTTGGACCGTTGACTCGGTGTATACTACCTGATCGGAAATCGATTTCGCTGCGCCAAATATCCATTCCTTCCCATTAGTTACACAGAAATACACGTCCTCAGGGTCGACTCCGAATCTATTCACGAATCACAAAGAAAAAGAAACGGCTCAGAAGGAGTATTCTACCTGAGGCAACGGCACCCATCAATCGACAGTCACTCACCCCTCAACGGAGTTCATCCATGCGATTGACTGACTGACGGCTTCAAAAATATAGGTAGCTAGATGGTGGGTGCGTCTGGCTTGAGTCACAAAGAGAATACTTTTTGAAAGTTCGAATATATCCTCCCCCGATATGTAAGGATCCAACAAGCGCTCTAAAGGAGATGATAGAAAAGCGAAAGTTTCTACGAGAATACAAATTCACCTTGGTTGTCGAGTCCCGTGTTTGAAAGATGTTCAACAGCGACATAATTGACATTGCCGTTTAAACACAGCTCATATCCGGAAAAAGGATTGACGATGGAGACGGGGGCAATGGCCATTTCAGGAATGATGACAGTGTTCCGTCCCGTGGTTTTATTCGACATAGTCTCCGCCGCCGCAAGCAGGATTGCTTCAGTAATCATTCGTGAACCGGTTTCGTTCTGCAAATAATTTTACGGTATTAGTATTGCCGTTCCAATTGGTTATAAGTTGAGCAGAGAAGAAACAAGCCTGTGTATTGATGTGTTCGTAAATTTTTTGGATCCTGGCGTAAAGGTTTGCCAGTATGGGCTCATGATCTGGTTCGAGTTGATCGGCCAAGTCTTTCATTACCGTGGGGTTGAAAGCAAGGCGTTTTCTGACTACACCAAGCTTCCCGAGGTCTTCAGCTGTAACAGCCGAAAAGTTCACTTGCCTCTATAAGAACATCAATAGTAGCGCTTACGCTACATGTCAAGTAATGAACCGTACAGCTTTTTTGGCATTCTTGCTTTCCGCGAGGTTTGAGTTTGTAGGTGGCTCTTCGCGTGCACGTTTTGACATTGCTGGGGTTGTTTCAGTGACAGCAAGATGTGGCAGGAAAAAAAAACGAAAAAGGCGCGTGCAGTTTTTTTGTTATATAAGTTGTTTCATACGTGAAACGCGAAACGTGAAATTTTAAGCTTTTAAGCTTGTGGCGCTACCGCGTAATGATCCCCAGTATAATAGCCGACAATACTTGTAAACATGTTCGTCGATTTCACTAACTGTACTTACAAAAAGTTATACATATTCAAGAATATATCCCTAAGACACGTTTAAAACAGCCAAGCGGCTCTTTGCAATCAGCCCGACGTCCCTAATCGCCCGCTCCAGCTCGGCCATCCACTCCAAGCCCCCCACTTCGACAGGCACGGTGCGACTTATCAAGGAGTCAATATCCACGTCATCCCCATCGACACCAAGTTTAGCCTGCATCTCGTCCTTGATTTCAGCCCGAGAGCGGCCATTGACAAAAGTGATGTAAACAAGCCCAAGGTACTTGTGTTCATAGAGGCTGTTCAGTTTCCCGAGGCGTGCGAGGACCTCTGGTGGGGTTGCCTTGGCAGCCTGTTCCTTATGGCTGAGAGTGGAGAGAGTCTTCTTCACCTCACCTATGCGCGGGTGGCCGGCGATGAATGCGGCCTTGGATGCCGTGTCCCAGGACGAGATGGTCGTGAGTACGACGTCAATGAAGGCGTAGTATGTCGTCACGGTGATCGCGATGGATTGGGATATCTCCAAGAGTTGGGGAACTAGTTTGTTGGAGATGACATCGGAAGGCTCGAAGAGAAGAGAAAGAGCAGCGTTGAGAGAGGTTGTGTCATCCGTAGCATTCCGGAGGGTGTTTGGCAGTGGTGGGAGTGACATGGATATGACGCCGCGGAAGCAAAATTATTTAGACGCCGATTGGCAGTATACCTCGCACTTGCACCTGAGTTGCCTGGCATCGAACGTTTCCAAGTCAATATTATTTCAAAAATACTGCCAGTTGCAACTACCGTAAATTTTCTCAATCTCAACATCCGTGAGGAAATCAAGAACTCACAATCAACTCAGAATATTAAGGGCGAGCGAGCTGTGAGACCAAACACGGTTCCGATGAGAATGATTTATTCACTTGGCAACTGAGAAGCACGAAAGCAGATGTTGCCTGTTTACAGAAAGGATCTGCGATGAAAAACAATTAGCATGAGAATTATAGAGAGTTGCTTTACTATCGAGTTGACACTACTTTTACCACTGCCTAGCAACTGAGAAGCTTATCATGATTAAAGCAGATGATACCGTTTGCAGAAAGGATGTGTGATGAAATATTAAGCCAGATCATAGTGCCTACATGCTACCTCGATGCACCATTTTCTCATGTTGGCATCACACCCAAACCTCATGGTCTAGTTCCTATGACGAGGAAGTGTCTCTCCTTGCGACCCGCCTCAGCGAGTGAGTGAGTGAAAAAACCTTTCAAATTGAACTCATCTTAGATCCTCTCCATATCTTTGCAACCTACCTTCAATAAGAATTTCAAACTAAGCACATCTTGGTTTCTTTGTGTTTAGGTTTAGTCGCCAGAAGCTGAAACTTTACTCTAGTTGTACTTGCAGGAGTTTGTAACTTATCTTATTGAAAAATGGTAATTCTAATCCTACTTCTCTAGCCACTGAATTGGCAATGATAAGTATAACCTCCAAATTTGTCTTTAGGAGTTGACACACCTATGTAAACTCAGCACCTACATACATATGTATACAAATATATACTTCAATGCTTCAATTAATGGTCCGCGTCATGATGTCTTCGTGCTTTGAGAAATTCAATTCGAATATGCTATTTGTGTTGATGGACTTGCATTGCCACTTAGTATGTCAAATGTCACAAAGTTTCTCCGACATTGACATTAACATTGCCAACTGTACTGCGTCTCAAACGAGATAAGGAATTCTTTATTCCTATTATTGTATACAGTTTGCCTCACTTGAACGTTAGCCTTCTTGCTCCGCTCTTGTTTATACATAATAACGTTGACATACATAATATATTCTCGATATGTAGGGTGTTTCCGTAACATGGGCCGAACAATTGAATCGGTAATCGTCGGGGCTAAGTATCAACCGACTCCCAAATTGCAAGGCTGAGAAGACTTCGTCGTTTGTTTCGAGAAACGACAAGCAAGGCAAAGGCATGCGCGGATACCCGACGTCGACGTTTTGCAACCGAAAACAGACTACCATGAACATCCGAACCACGTTGACAGTAGAAGAAGGGGGATGCGCACAAGGGAGAATCCGAAGGAGAGATGAAACATGCCAAATCTGAACACGGTGATCAAAGAGTATGTATATTGTTACTTAACCAAGTTGGAAATGACTTTCTCTTCGTCTCAAGTTATTGCTGTATATGTGAGTGAAATACAAATATCCGCTCGCAATGGGAAAAAAAGAGGTCGAGACACACGATATGTATTACCATTTGGAGAAACAAATTACATACGGCTGCTCAAAAGTCAGTACGTTCGGCAGACGAAGAAAATATATGCGTGGGAGACACTAATCTGGTTTGGGAAAGGATGTGTCGACACGACCCGGAATTTTGGCCATCTTTGATGACATTTATAAGCGTGGATATTTCTTTCGTATTTTGCGCGAGCATGTATGTATGTAGTGCCTTTTCTTCTTCTTCTTTTACTTCTCGTTCCTCGAGATCGAAGCACTGAGAAATTAGAACTTGAGGGAGAACGATACTCGGGAAGTCGCTCTCCCGCCCCAATACAACAAGAACTAGCTTCCTGCACTCTTCGCTCATCGGATTACGCCACCCGAAGCCAGAAGACGTATTCCAGTTTTAGAACTATGGATACTTTTTGAACGTCCTATTATGGGATCTCAATTCGCAATGAATGACGTCTCGAGATTCGAATTGAGTTTTTAAGGTTATACCCATTCGTGATGCGGATATATATCAAAGAAACACACATACATACGTAAGTTAAAGAAAAAAAGATGTATGGTTGTGGAAATCAAATCGACATCTCTTTAACGGAAAAGTCTTCAGTCCGATCGGTGAGTGTCGTAAGGATGTATGTGTGTATGTATGTGTTTTTCTTTTCGCTCAGTGCTTCGTAAGGATGACTGGCTGGCTGACTTGTTGGCGCACTGTCTGGAAGATCCCGCCAGAAGTGAAACCGTTTGTTGTTCTTGTTCGTTGTGCCCGTAGAGAAAATCGGAAGAAAGCGGATGATAACTGTAACCTGCTCGTGTGGTTTCTGATATCGCAAGGAAGAACCAGGAGAGAAATTTGAAAGACAAGTGTATGTAGTGCCAGTGAGGATGTATTTACTCCAAAGTTGCTGATACTGGCCTCCTACTGACCAAAGTTTCCGGTCACCGGTTACCGATCACCAGTCCCCGACCGCTTTGGTATGAGCCAGCTGCACAGGCTGACTGAGGCAGCCCGATACTGCTCCGAAAATTCATCCTTGTCTTTGAAATATACAGTATACAGATCCATATAAGACGACTTGTACCAGTGAACCGACCTTTCGTCGTCATCGTCTTCTCTATTTGCTCTTTCTTCCCGACTGATTATCTAAGCTCGCGCGCAGTCCTTGACATCATAAATGCAGCGCATCCAAACAAAGTTGACAGCTCTTCTCGGTAATTATAATTTCTTCTGCGTCTTTTGCAGTTTTTAGCCTTATCTCTGGAAAGCTAATAAAAAACCTACAAAAACTTTGTGCCGTCATTTAGGTAATAATGTCGTAACGCCCATTGTGGTTCCGCCTATGGCGGGAGCAGCCGGTGGTAATCTAGCTGGGCAAGTTTCGCTTGGGGGTGGTTACGGATTTGTGGGATCAGGTAACATCAAAAAAGTTTTCTTCCATCCGCCTCTTTCTTCGATAATGTGAAACAATGCTATCTTTACGATATAGGTCCTATCGATGTCGCTAGATTCACAGGAGAGCTGGAAGCCTTTCGTAAGGTTCTCGATCTTCCACAAGATGCGCCTCTTCCCGTAGGCTCTGGACATCTCGCTTGGCTGATGGACCAAGGAACTGGTGTAGATTCTTTAGATGTTGCTCTTGAGAAGCGAGTTCAAAGCGTTTGGCTGTCCTTTGGCGATAATCTGGGCAAATGGGTCAATTATGTCCGTCAATTCGATCAGCAACGCCCCGAGTCGACTAAACACACTACTCTGATATGGATCTTGGTCAACTCTCTTGAAGAAGCACAAAAGGCGGTGAAAGATTTGAAGCCGGATGTATTAGTTGTGCAAGGTAAAGGCCTGTCCCACGTTCTGTAATGTGAATGAGAAAGAGGTGACCATTCTTTTATGCAGGTAGTGAGGCTGGAGGACATGGCCATGGTCAAGCGTTGCCCTTGATGAGTCTTCTCCCTCTTATTAAAGATGCTATCCCCGATGTTCCACCGTTGGTAGCAGCTGGAGGTATCGCGAACGGCGCCCAAGTTGCCGGTTTACTCGCCATGGGCGCAGACGGCTGTGTAATGGGAACGAGATTCCTCGCCACTCAAGAAAGCACTTATAGCCCAAACCAGAAGAAGGCTATAGTTGAAGGAACGAAGACAGTCCGCACCACCATTTTTGACGAAGCGCGGGGAACGGTCGGATGGCCTGACGGAGTGGATGGACGGGCTATTCCGAATAAAACTCTGGACGAAGCGAGTGAAGGAGCTGAGATTGGAGATTGGAGAAAGAGGTACGACGAGGGCACGAAGAATGATGATACGTCGCGACGCGTGGTGTGGTCCGGTTCCTCAATTGGACTTGTGAATGAGATTAAAGGCGCAAAAGTGAGAGTTTTCTTTTTTTTCTTCTTCCGCCTTGTACTAGGGACTGAAGGTGATAAATTTCTCAAGATCCTTTTGGAAGAGATCCATGGAGAAACGGTAGCAGCCCTCATAAGAGCTTCTCAATACTTGTGAATACCAAAACTGGACAAAATGAGAATGAGAATGAAGTAAATTGAGAATGTACTTACCATCTGTTATGACTTGCAATGTATCTATCCTTTATGGCCCAGAGCTTGAGAACGCGTTCAACGTTGAAAAAGAAAATGGTGTAAACTTTAATTGCCATATCGGGCAACTGTACATGTCATAGACGCCCATCCCTGACAATTGGGAGAAGTCGAGACAGGACACGATCTTCTGCACAACAGCCATCACCTCCATTCCCAATCTAAAGGTATCCTACACAACGCAACAATGCCTAGAGGCATTCCAAACGCGAAAAAGGATGAAGTGCCTTTGAAATTCACGCTATTCAACATCCCACCCCAGTAAGCGTTTCAGGATTGCTTCCAGTGCTGCGAATACGGAGTTCAATTATGGGTTTCTTTTTTTTTGCGTTGCAACACCAGAATGAATCAGAAACAGGGTGGCTCTAATTATCTCAAAACAGAGGAGCAAACGTTGTGGGGTCGTAATAAAGCCGCGAGGATGAAAGAAAATGCAGCACCTGTTGAGGCAAGTAAACACGACAAGTCTTAAATAAACTACTTCTTATTTTCCCTTTTGCAAATGCCTCAAACAACAACAACAATAATAAATCTAGGGTCGTCGTGGATCCAACGTTATTGTTATTCACCCCGGATCTAGATCTTTGCGTATTGGACGGGCTTCAGATGTATTTCCAATCGCGGTTCCTAACGTTATTGCGCGACGGCAAAAAGTCGCTGTGCCTGAACCCGCTCATGTCTCTGCCATGGCTCGACGAAAGCTCAAAACGAAGGAAACGAACACAGATTCTGAAGTCATGGATGTTGATACCCCTGAACACCAAGGAGAAGCACAAGAAACCTACGACCCCGTATGTATTCTTTCTAGTTCGGATAGATTTGTAAAAAAACGATCTCCTAAAGATAGAATAGGTCGATTCCAAGATATCCCCTATTGCTACCGCGCTGAAAGACCGCATGCTCTTTTATAAATTACATACCGTTTCCAAAGCTATGGAGACATGTGTTTCTTATAATAAACAAGTCCAGCCCGAAGTTATACCAGATCACAACGATCCATACAGGGTAGCATGGATAGATGGAACGCCAGGTTCCGAGCTGTATTACGGGGAGAAGGTAAACCCGTGGTTCCATTACCACTGCTGAATTCAAGCCCTTGAATTTTTTTTTATTTCTATTGCTATGTAGGCGCTTCGTATGGCTGAACCACATACCTTGGGCTATACCGTTCGCTGGCCTTTTCATGGCGGCAGTTTCAATTACAAAGATTACCAGCAGATCGGTCCGCAAGGCCTCCTACGAGATATCGAATTAATGTGGACTCATGTATTAAGAGAAATGTTGAAAATCAAACCGGAAAACTTTAAAGTAAGGTGTTTCCATTCTTTTCTCTCTTTCCTTTCGTGCCTTTTTTTTCAATTTTGACCGGAGTAATAATCTGCCTCTTTATATTTATTATTTTTTTCAAAAGGACTTTTCTGTCGTTCTCCTAGTTCCCGATTTATTCGAGCGCTCATATGTTCGGGAACTAGTTAATTTGCTCTTGGTTCAGATGGGATTCAAACAAGTGTGCGTACAACAAGTGAGTAGAGTTTGTGGCGATCCCAAACAAAAACTGTCCCACATATCAAATGACCCTTCCATCTTTCATGTCCCATCCGGGACATGTTCCTGATATTTCGAGAAGCCAGTCGGTTGGGTTGGTGCTAACGTGAAAGAATGCTATAGGAATCTCTCAGCGCCACATTTGGAGCAGGCATATCAAACGCATGCGTCGTCGACGTGGGAGCTTCCAAAACGAGCATCGCGATTGTGGACGAAGGTCTTGTTCTTCCTGAAACGAGGTATGTAAATGAATTGAGTCCTGTGTTCGATATTTTGCTAATAACGTTTTTTATTTTTCTGCCTGAACTATTACCCTCGGATCCTCCAATATAAAACACCACCTTCCCATTGTTTTGACTTCTAGAATGTGCCTCAATGTCGGAGGTGATGATGTTACGGAGTATCTGTTCGCTTTATTACAGCATATCAGCTTCCCTTATCGCGAGGCTGATTTATCACGTGCTTGGGATTGGAAACTGCTTGAAGATTTGAAATGTAAAATCTGTACACTGAATGAGGTATGTCGTACCATATTTTCGATATATTCAAATAAATCGTTGACGCTGCTAATGTGGCACTTTTCGGTAGAGTGATGTGGCTCTCAACATGTATGATTTTGTAATTCGTCGACCTAGAAAGCCGACGCAGAAGTTTACATTCCGGGGGTACAGTGAGATAATTCTGGCACCCATGGTAAGTTCTGTATACTCTGTTACCATTGCTTCCGGCCGTGGAGGTGGTGCTACCCATCCGTGCCTTAACTGACACATACGCATCTGTCAAACAAAAACAGTGCTTATTTGAGCCACGTGTGATAGAGTTTGACAGCAAATTAATTTACACGCGTTCGCTTTGGGATCGAGACGTAGGAGACGATATTGTCGAGCAAGCAAATGACCAAATCGTGAGCGACAATCTGTTAAACAAATAGTGCTTTATTAAATTCTTTCCTTTCCTTGTGATTTTTTTTGGCTTTTTTCAAAAGACCCAAGCCATGATTATTTCTACTAGCCACTTGATTCCGTCACCTGGCGTGCCACCCACACAGCCCCATGTGCCGATGATAACCCCAACATTCTCCGTCGTAATGGGGTCCAGCCTAGACGGCGACCACGGTCGCCCAGTCTTTTCAGTCACACCTCAATCAACTCAAGCCAATTCAACCACCGAGCCGCCCTCCCAAGTCGGAACATTCTCCGGAAAACCGCAACCAAAATTCATCAGTCTCAATCCCAGTCATTTTGGCTCGTCGGGGAATACTGCTGCTGCTGATAATAATAACTCCGTCGCTGATTCCGCTGCCGTTCCAGATAATGTCACCCCCGAAGGAAATATTGCGCTCCCGTCATCAGCATCAGGAAATAACGAACTTGCAAGCGAGGAACCGAATCCACCTGACCCGTCTGCGTCAGCGTCGAGTTGCGTGATTTTTTTTCCCTCTTCTTTATCCATCCTCTCCCCTGTTGAGCTGAGATGATTACTCAACTCGACTCACCTCATTGATGGCATCGAATATTAAAATTTATTATTATCATATTCATACCCCTTTTTTAGATATAGGAGAAGTTCAAGATTTGGCTACCGTGCCAGCGGCCTACCCATCTGGGTCATATCCAGGGGGATATGGTATTGATATAGCGTTTGAAGCTGGCAAGTTACCTCTGGATGTCGCGATCTTTAACTCAGCAAGGGCGGCCGGAGGTGGTGGAACTGGAGGAGGTGATGAAAAGATACGCAAATATTTGCAGGCTGTATTGGTAGTAGGTGGAACGGCTCTGATCAGCGGAATGGCTCATGCATTGGAAAGTCGGTAAGTCAATGAAATCTGCATTCAAAATGTGGTGGTGTGTTGGTTGCCATTGGGTAATCCGGAAATCTCGGAGTTTACTTGCAACCGGATGTTTTGACAAATAATCATCAAATAGTGAGACCGGATGCTGATTATTTTATTTTGTTTACTATTTCTGTTTGTTTTTTGGGGGTGGGCCTTCTTTTGGTTGACAGTCTTCAAGCCATTGCAAGTCCTTTCGTACAGAACATGGAAAAGGTACAGATTATACCACCCCCTCGAGATGTGGATCCTAGGGTGCTCTGCTGGAAGGGTGGTGCAGTTCTGGGCAAAATGGACGCAGTGACGGATTTATGGGTTTCACGGGTTGAATGGGTAAGTTATCGGAGTCTGAAAGTATCAATTCCAATCCCATCCCATCTGTCTATCTATCTATTATCTATCGAGATCTCTTTCCTTCTCTTTTCCTGGTGTTCATTTTGGAAGAGGAGATTGTGCGCGCGCTGTCGGCATGCAACAACTCCCCAAATTGTGTTATCACTTTGTTGTTTGTTTGGTGCTGCCGGTAGCTTTTTTTCTGACGTGTTGTACCTTGGCAGGATGCCCTTGGAATGCGTGCGCTTAAAGAGCGATCATTTTTCTTGTGATACGCAGCGTACTTACCAGTTCTCGAACAATTTGCCGTTTATCCCGACCCTCGAGCAAATCATTCCCGCGTTTTCAATACATTCGCCATGCCTTCCTTTGCTTCCACTTCTTTTTGTGACGTATGTATTTTGTGTATGTATATGTATTCAAAAAGTTCGGCTCGCCTGCTCGAATGACACGACATAAAGCGGCATACGGCGTACGGGCCGTGGCCAGGGTATTTTGCCACCCTTGCAGTGCTTGTTGTTCATTCGTTCGTCCGGCGGCAAAAAATTTGCCTGACAGAAAAGAAAACCTGATCTTAGATTTTCCAAGTTGCCTATCTGGACCGACCCTTTTCATAATACCCCTACCTTCTTTCACAAAGATTTGTCACACATTATCTGACCAGACGAAAAGAGAGAACGTCTCTTACGAACCCAGAAATGATCCCGTTGTACATTCTCGATCAAATGGCGAATGGCGAATCAATTGGCGAAGGTTTCTTCATACGTATGTATCAAAAGAATATCCTGGCGTCCTTCTTTCATTCATTTGCAACTGTGTACATGCTGTGCTACATGTGTGTGCTGTTGAGTGCATAGTAATATTTAAAGTTCGTTCGTTCATTCTTTTCGAAGATCAAAGCTCCGTCCGTTCATACACGTATATACAACAAAGTTCATACATACATTCGTACCGTGTTGTGCTTCCTTTCTCAACTTTCTCAATTTCACATGACAGGAGTCCCTTTTGTGCCCTTTTCAGGTTTGACGTTCAGGACTGATGATGCGAAACCGCCTCCGTTTCCCCATCCTCCCCCCTCGTTACTATCTGCATACGTGTGTACGTAAAGACAGCGGAGGTATGGACAACTTGGACAACCATGCGGCTGATGTCCTGCTCTAATTTCGGCTCAAGACATGAATCAAGCAATCATCGCCCGATATGTCTAATATTTGTCTTGGAGGTAGGGGGATTACCATTGGATCCCTGATATTTGGAGAGCCCATTCAATGGGCTTGTAATGTATGGTCCATATAACAAGAGCCAATTGAGTATTTCTAGAATAGCCTTTTGGCATTTGAGAAACAGATAATCTATCAGTGATCGAAATGGATGTTTAAAATGTAAAGGCGACAATTCTCTATTCTCTTCTTTGGAAAGAATCGAGGCTTCCTCTTCAAAAAGGCTTTCCTATGTACTCAAACTAGGAATTGCAATGCCCACGCGTGAATTATGTTTATCTCTGCAATTTGAGAAGCCACCGAGTGAAAGGTGAACCATGCAATAACAGGGCTCTCCTGGGCTCCTCCGCCCATGATGCCCAGATCGCCTTCCTATATACAGTTCAGCCCTTTTTCGACGAGATGGTGCTCGGCCAAGATGATAACAATGATAATACATATTACCGAAATCGCGAGTTATTTGAGAGGATCTGCATTATGAGGAGCTTTCAAGCAGCTTTGTCAGTGTTAATTAATACGCAATTTGGAAATTGCTAAGGGTCGGGGACATGATGTACTGTGACGACGACGACGAACGCGCTGGCGATCAACTGATCCATGATTAAGCGAACCATATAGCGGTTTCACATTTCGGAGATTATTGATTTAAGTCTCGGCGCGGCCTGTTCGGAGGAAGCAGAAGAGCATTCGGTGACCCCGCGCGCTCTGCAGAGTTATGAGTTATTATGATTTCATTATTCAGGGTCGATCGAAAAAAAAATATAGTAATTCGGGACGGCTGTCAAGATACAAATTACATTAAACTTGGGGTTCAAAACTTCACAGCCACTGAGGGCTCCGAGATTGATGCTACTAACCTTTACATTAACGGAGAACCTGACGCGCGAAAGATTGAAAGATTCTAGGAACCCATTTAGAATTCAAATCATTTGCCTTGCCTGCGTTTCGACGTGCGCCGCCTGCTTTTAAAGGAGTTATGGAGATATGGATATGTATGTCCATAATGGCGGAAGTTCTGTGCCAACTGAGTGAGTGGCATTTATCAACATCATTCCATGTTTCTCGGAAATAGCTTTCCAGAACTGAGAGAACACAATCATATGTATTGTAATAAAAAAAATTTGTCGATTAAACAGCTTTGCAGTAGGTTCGACTAAAAATAGACAATGAGATTGAATCGACCAAATGTAGGAACATCGTGACATGAGACGTGATATACGTGACACATTTGGAACTCCGAATATAAGTGGTCTCTCGTTTGTTACTGGTTCTACCCCGCACATCACGGACTTACCATCTTCAAGATGTTTTCGGCATGTCGAGAAATGATTTCTGTAGCGAACAGGCAGATTCCGACAGCCTATTAACGTATTCGTATCATCATCTGTTCAGCGCGGGTGGTTTGGCATTCTCTCCAGTGCTGTTTTATTATCGAAGAACGACCTGACATGATCTTTTTGATGGCGGTTTCCCGCACAACCCACAGACCACTCGTCAAATCGAATGATGAGAGCGTCGATGAAATCGACTGTCGGGGTTGCTTGTTAGAATCGAATATACAGTTTGAATGCTAAACGAGAAGATGATATCAATATAATGTTGCAGTAGTTCATTTTTTTCTCTTCCTCCCTTTTTACGTTATTCCGAATCGTTCGCTGACATTAAAAATGAATTACAATATAGGATTTCGGAATTCGTGTAAGTGAAATTGATATTATGAATACGCATGCAATGCAATAAACAAGTTGTTGTCCTTCCTGTCAAACTTATGACAAATTGATCGGATTTGGGAGCTTTTCAGATCGTATTATATCTCGATGTTCACCGGGTATTGTATAGCAAGTTATCATGGCAATATATTACAAATGATGCACAAGAGCGAAACCCAAGGCTGGTATGTATTCGCATCCAGGAAGATGTTTTATTTTCGAAATTTGAAGAATAACCAACAACGCGAGGCTTCCTACGTTCGTGTACGACAGATGTATCTATCGTCGACAGGTTGACGACGACTACGAAATTTTGGGATCATGGAAGCGTTTACTTGTGCAAAAAAGAAAAAAACATGAAATCGTTTTAGGTTAATAAATCTTCCCAAGTATGGATGTCACGCGGGCGTATCGTTGTTGTTGCTGTGGGGCCTTCACCGGTACCTGTCTGTCTCGGTTTAATCCGTCGAATCAAAACTCTTTCCGGCCCGGATACTGTTGCTCAAGAGCTCTCCCCCGGTGAAGGTATCTAGATATCTTATCACTTTTGCGTTCGTCTCTTTTCAACAATTTCTTCCAAGGTCAAATGTGTTTTCCAAATTTCGCTACATGGAATGTCCAAAACCGGTGATTGGCGTAGAGTGGTAATTTTTGTTTACCTATGTCTGGGATTACGTAATCTGAGCTTAAAAGTATTTAGGAATTAAAAAAATTTATATTAGAAAAATATTTTTACGAGTTTTTTTTTGTTTTAGAAAATCCCCGGCAGACTGGCGCCGATCGTTTGGAATTCCCGCTCTTGACGGATAATCGCTGAATTGTTTGCGATTGGCTGTTTGGTTGGCTCTGCAGAAGGAGATCCTCCAAAATGTTTCCTCTGCTCCTTTTATATTCAGGTTCTTCGACACTCATTCCTTCGTCATTACACTTACTACCTGTCCGTGCGTCCCACCTTCTGCCAGTTTACCTCTCCTCGACCCGGGCCAACCTTAAAATACCCCGACTGCCTTAAACAGCGTCCTGGAACAAGACCGCCCCGTCGACGCGAACACACATTCTAATCTCAATTCTGCGACAGGGAGTGCCAGTAGAACAGAACGCGTTCAACATCCTCCTCAGCCGCCATCTGCTCTTCCCCTTGCTCCAGCAGCACATATGTCGTCACATGATTTTGGTCTATTACTGAGTGCTCCTGCAATTCACGACCATACAGCGTTCATGCATGGATATCATCAGTCGAGCTACCATCACGATCGATTCCCGCCCGGACCTGGTTTCGACCGCTTCTTACACAACGATTCCGCACCCCGCGAGCTTTATAGTCTCGAGAGGCGATCTTCGGAACCTCTGCCGACCTTGCGCTCTACTTATGGCCTGCAGCAGCAGCGGCCGGCCGCGGTATCGAGCATCTCATCCCATTTTGATTATTCGCACACCGCGCCGTTATCTCAGTCTGCTGGTTTAAGGAGAGATACTACGGCTGCGATTGACTCCGTTACAAGCTTACGTCCCATTACTGAATTCGACCCGCGGCCACCTCACGGGGGGTGGACACCGAAAGAGGAAGTAGACGAGGAGGTGCATTCCAGAGAGTTGTTGAACAATAGTGGAATGGGCGAAGCTCGTTCTCCTGGTGATTTGGGATATGTGAGTACAAACTTAGCAGAGTCGATGAAATTCTTAAAAGCTTATCATGACATTTTAATTTTGTTCTTAGGGGATTCCGCGAGACGAGTCTCTTTCGCCTGGAAATTCAGCTTCAGGGCAACCGTCATCTCCCAATAGCTCTTCTAAAACGTACTCGTTCGTATCACTTCCCGGAAACGCGATAAGAAAACGTCCTAGAAGGCGGTACGATGAGATTGAGCGCTTGTACGCTTGTTCGTGGCCCGAGTGCACCAAGGCGTACGGCACATTGAATCATCTGAACGCTCATGTTAGTATGCAAAGGCACGGTTCTAAACGAAGTCCAGCTGGTACGTTTTTTTTGGCGACGATAGTCCTTGAATTTTATTCAAATAATTTTTTTTTGGTACAGAATTTAAAGAGTTACGGAAGCAGTGGAGGCAGCAAAAGAAACAGGAATCGCTCGCAGGTCCAATTCGAGGTGTGGACATGGACCCGTATTTGCGACGGCGACGCGCGACAGAACCGAACTTGACGATGAACCGAACCATGCTTCCAGTAGGTTCGAATCAATCCCAAGTTAGTATGCCACATCGGCTGCTCTTAGGCGACCTCCCCTACTCGCGAACAATTGAAGAAGAAAATGTCGCACTTGGTGTCTCCCCAACATCTACTGCCTCCGATAATGTTTCCTTCTGGCAAGACCCATCAGGTTCTTCGCCTGTTATTGACCAGCACCAGCAGAGAACTGGCATGGTGTATTCTATGGGAATGCCTCATTCTGACTCGTCAGCTCCGTCACATCTACCGCAAGATCTAGTGTCGGTATCACCGCCTATGAATCGACTTCCACCTGATAGTACTTTGCTAACGCCTTTACCCGGCTATCGCCCTCCATCCCCCCATAATTTAATGACATTATCGCCGAATATGAATCGTCTTCCTCCGGACAGTACTTTACTGACACCTTTACCCGGCTATCGTCCACCATCTCCTCATCTTCGTATGAGTCCCAACCACGGTGTAATGCAATCGATGACTCAAACGAATATGGCTTCGTTGTCGCCGTCTCAGCAACCTCACGGAAGCTTTGACGAATACCAAGGCACACGTTAGAGTCGAGTATCGAGATGGCCTTCCCTGTTCTTTTTTTCTCGCTTTCCCCCCGCCCTCTGTACTTATTGTGTTTTATTATTCAATTATCGTGCTCTATTATTTCCCTCCCCCCTTTTATCTCGGGGTAATTAATTTCCGTTTTTTTTATTATTTCACTCTTCTATCTCTCTCGTCTCAGGAATCTAATTTTTTCACCTTCAGTGGACATCGTTTTCAACTGTGAAATATTGATTGATTTTTTACATAGGAATTTCGACATCTTCATTGTATTATTTTTTTGTTGTTTTGAAGCTGATACCACCGATTCTCGGTCAACTTTGCAGACCACTCTTGTATACTATATTAACTTTGTGCTCTTTTTGGTAAAACAGTGAAGTATAGGCTATAATGTAAATGCGATTGAAATCACATCTTCAGATTCTATAATGTGCGTGTTTGCGTGAGCTTCGTAAAAAAAGTGACGGATCTTGGCAAATGATAACGTGCGGTAATCAAGAACAAGTGGCTGGGCTGGCGAATGGCTAGACTTTCATTTCCGTCCGAGCTAAACAAATATATATTTCTTCCTCACTCAGCCGCAGGACTATAAAGATATTGCATGTCATACTATGTATGAGCCACATGTCATTATCTATATGCTGGAAGCAATTTACAAAAATGTCCTGTGGATGATCAGTAATGCCGAAGAACAACGAGTAAGCTGAGCAAGTTCTCCTGGAGAGTTGATCTGAGGGAAGCTCCTAGGCTACGTTTCTCTCTCAGCCTCCGGCCAATAAAGATCCACGAAAGGTAAATCCGAACCCCTTCCATGGCTAGCGCATATACACAGCATAAAGTTAATCACGAAAATGCCACAGTCTCATAAGTCCACTCAGACGAAGAAATTCACGTGACTTTCGTGTTATCTAAATAAAGAATGTAGCCCCACGTGAAGTAGGATAATTAGAAGCCTTTCAAGTTGCGATGTTCGCGGGTATATAATCTGTTTTTGGAGCTCATCACAAGGAGGGAAGAAAAAATAAATACATTATGACAGTGCAAATCAAAGCTGAAAATACATACACAGATCCACACACAAAAACGCAGGTGACAAATAAAAATAAACCTGCTACCTGAATATGCAATACGTAAGTTGACATGTTTGATGTGTATTGATATGTATTGGAAATCTATTTCTCAAATTTGTAATATGGCGATTGGGGTCATAGAGCCGTCGAAGTCACGGGTATAGGCTTGCTAGGTAGCCGGTGGACTGATTGAATGATGGCACCAAATAAATGGGAGTCTCACCTTGTCACATGTTTGCACGTGTGGTGGTGAAGGGCGAAAAAGCCTATAGAAAAGAGCAAGGGCGCATATTAATATTTGCGTGATCCCGGGCCAGTTGATCTTCGAATGTGGCATCGACTCCCATCTCGAGTCGGAAGCATATGCATGCATCTTCACCATAGGATCGCCTTTTGAAACGCCGATTCGGTCGCATTTCTCTTCTTTTATTTTTTTTTCTTCGTATAAGGAGCAGCATTGATATCGAGATCATGTTAACGTGAAACGAAGAGGAATCCGATAGAAGGCAGTGTGGCTACTAAAACATATGATCATATGATTGGAGGAACCTTGAACAAGTGCAATCACAGAACGATATCACACAGATGTGTAAAACAGCCGAGAAAAGCCATTCCCCTGATCATGTTACTTGCCATTGTTAACGTTGTATAAATATAGGTGGCAATTGGAAGTCATGCACAGAGGCTGGTACCCGTTTCTAACCTCTGTGTTCCCGCTAGAAACGGGTGGAAAGATGAAATAGAGTTGACTCGCCAAGAGTTTAATAATTGCGAAATCATCAGTTACGAAAGACTTGGTTTCTGAGGAGATCATCTGTCGCCTATACGACGTTTGACACCGTCCTCCCAGGAACGAGTGCTTGTCAAGCTGTCGTCCATTACTTACATTTGACATTTTAATTGTATCGCGTCAAGTGCTCATTTCCGGGAGTCGTATCATCTCTGTAAGAGTCCGAGCAATTAGAGCAAGACAACGTAATAAGCAATTCAAATATAGAGATCAACACTCACTTGTTTATACTATGGTACACCCAACCAGATTAGACTGAGGGACGGCTATAATTAGGGTTTACTTTTTCCCGTTATCGACGTACATATGGTTTCCGAAAGAATGAAAAAAATTGTACTAAGAAAGAGAGATATGTATATTGCTCGGGTGATGCGAATCCAGCTCAATTTCGTCATATGTTTGTCAAGTTTATTGTTGTCAAGGTTTTGTGAGGAACGATCATCAGAAGCAGCAAGAAGGACCGTGCCGGTTGGTCGAAGATGTTACGTGAAGCGAAAAGACGCAGAATTCATCGCGCATCTTGTGAGTAGTTGGTATAGTTTTTCAGGCGACTGATCAGATCCCACCACTTATATTCCTTGGAATTGAGTGTAACGCAGGAGCTCGGATTGACCAGTGAGTCGCCGTGTCGTGAAACCCGGCGGCACTGGGCAAGCTCGATGAGATCAATTTCTTATACTGGAACAAACGATGTCAATAATACTTACATACGTGTAGGCACGCATTGTTGCATCGTTGACGCCACCGACTTTCAATTTGTGTATGCAGCCGGTAGTCAACATAGATGCAGGCGGGCAGTGGGTGTGCCTCTTGAGGGAGATAATTGAGAATGCACCGGACTTGACACTTGCCACCAGATGTATGTACACAGATTGATATCTATCGTCGACAGGTGCCTCTGAGAAGGTTTTAGGGTCCTTAACTTCTTCTTAGGGATCCAGTCCGGTTAAGAGAAATCCGGGGAGATTTCGAAGACTCCAAAATTTGTGTTTGTTAGAAATGTGCCCATATATGGGATAAAATAAGAGAACGGCAGTACGAGGCCGTAAGGTGTAATATAAGTAAATTGGGCCAAGGCAAGACGGTATCAATCTACACGATGTGTAAATAAAACAGAACCGAGATGCTGATCTGTTATTTGATCATTGTAGCCTTATATCATACAAAAGAAGGAAGACATCCTGGATATCCCAAGGAACAAAAATCTTTTTAGCACTTATTTATTTACTGAACGATGCCAAGGACTAACCGAAAAGTATACAAGCTCATTCAAAATTCGGTTTCTTTTGCTTCTTTTCCGACCCTGAACTCATTAATAAAATACACATGTATACAAGTAGATATTCGTCAGCTATTTATTCTTCTTATACAAGCATATTTCTTACGTAGCCATATCATCCACGACATCGACGAATGATTAAACCTTCAGGGTCAAGCGTGAGTCCCGAGTCCCGACAGCCCTGCGGTCAAAGTTTCTACTCCCTTTGATAAAAATTTCCATTGAAATATATCCACGCCACAGATTAATGAATGGATTGGTTTACAAAGGAGATCTGACGTGGAAAGAGACAGAACTCGCAAGATGGTAAAATAATGCACATCTCAAAATGATTACGAAGTAATCAAAGAAGTTATTCAACAAAAAGCGTGACGCATGACGGCAGATGTCACATATACGTATGACTGACGTAATGCGGCGCGGCTGCGATCCTTATCGCTTCGACACATTATGCCATCCTTGAAGGACATTCCCGTCGAAATATTCATCGATAATCTTTTACCCTTATTCCCTTTGAAAGATTTGCTTTCTCTAACTTGTGTTAATAAGGATTTATCGACTCTCTGTTCAGATGATACATTTTGGCGGAGGAAGGTAAACGAAGACTACAATTTCTCAGATTCATCCAGTGCTAGGACGAAAGGCTATAAGTTTCTATACAAAGGCATTCATAGATCTCAAGTATACGTATGGGGGTACGTGGTTTGCATGATTTTGGTGTTCTAATCCGAGACGTCTCATGTTATGGCGAAATTAAATAGAGAGGCAGCAAATGATAGATTGGGTCTACGTCGCCAAAGGAGAGTTTCTCCGATCTTAAGTAATGGTGAACCATATCCGCGGCAGCTGCGAATTCCTGGAGTACGCCTTGTTGACATCGTTGCTGGTGGATGGTAAGCAGAGATTCGCAACTCTCTTGCCAGTAGACAAGCTGAAATTTGTGCTGATTACCATTAAGGTCATTTCATGGTCTTGATTCAAATGGCAATGTTTATGTCTGGGGTGTGTGTTATATCTACTTTTCCATAATGCTTGAACATAAAATCTGACTATATTATGTCAGGAACACTAGACTCCCAGAATTACGCACTCGAAAGCGACCCAATGTCTATTTCAGGGAAACGTGTACCTAGGCCCATAAAATTGCAGCTTCCAGACCGAATTATTAAGATATCGTAAGCACTCTGAGTAGCCCACTTGTCTTTTCCACCAAGTTTACCTGTCCCGAAAGTTGTGGACGCGCCCATTCTATGGCCCTGACTGAGAACCACCGAGTTTTGGTTTTCACAAACTGGGGCACTCCGCACTACCTTGAGAGTAACGTTATATCGAACTATTCTGAATTTACCACTCCAGTACAAGTAGAATGTGGATGGTCGTTTTCGGCAGTGCTTACCAAAGGTGGCGAAGTATATGTCTGGTGGCCGCGGAAAGGCCTTTTCAAAGAACAAATCCTTCAACATGACACGGCGACAGAGCAGTTAGCTCGTCAGGGACAAAGAATCGTCAGTAAAAATGGTGTGGTGGAGTGTGTTCTATGGGAAATTTCCACCGACCCATACCCCTTACGCGATGTTAGGGGCGATCTACCACAATTACACCCCGATGCGCCACCTGATCACACGAAAGTCGTGAAAATTGCTGCTGGCGATGGCTTTATCATCGGGTTAACTAAGGGTGGACATATTCTCAAATGTAATTTCCCTGAGGATGAGAGAATTTTTATGGGTCCATCCTTGATGAGACCCCAGTGGATTTATGTGAGCAATGAAACAAACTCTCCCGCAATACGTTGTAGGATGACAATATTTCAGCTACCGCAATTTAGTGAAGTAAGACTCATTAGCGAACAGCCTGGGTTACAAAACAATATTACATCTGAAAGTTCACTCCATATGACTCATGTAAGCCCGATCTTCCCCCCTATTTTTGTTTCCGGCCCTATGAATGAACTTTTAATCGGGGATGTCAGATTTCTGCACATTTCCATACATTCTTTGCTTATTCGACGGGGAACTCTTCAGTCGTATTACGTGGCTCGGGAAACACAACAGTTACGACGCTACCAGAAATTATGCCCGGACTGCAGAACCGCGATATCATTGCAGTTGTCCTTGGAGATTACCATTTTGCAGCTTTGACAAGCACCGGCAAATTGCTGACTTGGGGACAGTATTCCTCAGGCGCGTTGGGGTTAGGTGATCCGACCGTGTTACCCGTAGGAACACCAGGTGGATATGCCAATGAAATAGATAGATCGCGTGCCCATGTGTCACCTCCTCCCGTTTCTGAGCCGACGGAAGTTAAGTTTGGAATAAAAGACTATGGTCAAGGGCGCAACGTCTTTGTGTTTGGCGTGACAGCTTGTGGTTGGCATACAGGGGCCTTGGTGATCGATCTCGATGTATGTGTTTGGTTTATTGTTAACGAATTCACCCCTTTTTAATTTTTATTGGCATCATGTCTCTGAATAAGGATCCTGAATATGAAGAGTCTGGTGAAGAGGATGACAGTCCCCCTACCCCGCCTCATGCTATCCACGAACCGGGAACGCTATTACCTGGCCCCATCCGTTATGGTCATCCTTTTCGAATTGGCTTGGCTGGTGCTCTGCGTGGTCGTGGTCGTGGTCGCGGGCTTGATGGCTGATTAAAGTTTCAAGTGGACTTGCACAGCAGTTGAATCGCATTTGTTGTTAGGTGTAAGATGAAAGGAGTAATACCGTACCGCGTTCGCTTAGATATTGAGATTGATGTAGAATTAAATTGATTATGTATGCATTAAGTTAAAAAGGGAGTACCGATCATTCAGCACTTCTGATAATTATTCTAGGTCCGGCTCTAGGATATGCAGATTTCTTATTCAAATTCGCAGTTTATTCACCGTACTTTTACTTATTCCCAATCTGCAAGCCGAGATTTGACGTTTCTTTATTGAGAGCCTGTGTTACGAGAGTCAGGAACATCAGTTGCAAGCGGATTTGATGCGACCTTACGTTACAGAACTTTAATCGCCCTTGAATTGTATGTTGCAACGGACTTTGGTTGACCCTGTCTCGTGAAAACCAAATCTAGCAACTGTATTGGTTTCAGGCGTGCTATAACTGAAACCTGCCTAAACGGATGAGACGGCGTCCATCAGGGGACTTGGAGAGGGAGTATTGTTTACCCAGATTCCCGATATTTTGAAAGGGGACGTCCGTAGGTTCGAGATTGCCCGTCGGCAAAGTACGATTTCCGGAATGTTTGTTCGGATTTCGAGCTTTTGACACCTCGACAAACAACCGATCCGGATCCCTGCTTATACTTATGTTCTCTTGAAACATAACAAAATAAATAACGTAGTGCCAGAAAGTTCGTGATGAGATGATGCCACAGCATATCATAACGGAAATTGGCTGTTGTTGAAGAGACGGGCGCAAAATCTTATCGATCGACCACAAGTAATTTGTCACGTAGTAAGTCGTTTATACAACGTGCATATGGCATTTCAGAGTGTGATATCAACACTGGATTCAAGGGGCTACCTGCTTTGGCTTACGAGGAGAGCGGGATGATTTCCGAACGGTATCAAACCTATACAAACTCACTTACACCATATCGAACTTCTGGTAGATCCTTTTTGAGTTCAAAATAATCACGGGCTTGGTGTGCCTCGTGTAAGTGATGGTGTGTAGACCCGATAAAAGACTAAGAATGAATGACAAACACCTTTGGAGCCATCGACAATTGATTCTAACCCTCATCTGACCGTTCCCATAATATGGCTTGCACCATTTGAAGATTTGTGATTTTGATCGTACTCCAAATTCTCAGTTGCGAAGAAATCCACATGTAAGAATGATGATAGGGTTTATAGAAGTTGAGCCATTATTAGGAGGAGGCGTGATGATGATATCACCCGGTGCATCGACGAATGAGCTTCGAGTAGTGTTTCGGTAGCACGATGTTCCCAAACGCAATTCTATTGTAGTTATTTTACCAATTGCCGTTTCTCGAAAAATACTATCAAGTTGGAATTACTCGTACGATTTCCACATTTTCAGTAGTGGCTGTGGCTATGACGCAATGTAAGTTCTCTTCAAAATAATCACCACATATACTTTTGCATTCTACGCTGTAGAATGTTATACTTACTAAGACTGAATGGTATAGACAACGACTGTGAAGTTGACGACAGAAAAAAAGAAGGCTGAATTTGTTGAAATGCCTTACGTAAGGCTCCTGAGACCGTCGTGTTCTTTCTGAATCTCAGGCTGTCGCTGTTCAAAAGCTTCGCGCGGTCTGCGCTCCGATCTTGGATATCCAAAACAACTCCCCTCTATGTAGGAAAATCCATCTTATTTTCCGCAATTATGTCTTCAAACACGTTGAAGAGATCACTTGATGGCTCTCCGGAAGCCTCCGACTCAAACAAGCTCAAACTGGATGCGGAAGACTCACAGACTGTTATACCCGCCGAAGGGACTGAAGAAGGCCAGCAGAAGGGGAGGAAAAGGCGTAAGAATATTGGTCCGAAAGAGGGTCGTCGAGACAGACGTGGAACAAGGGGCACAAGGAAAACGGAGGATGTTGATGAGGCCGCGAGCGATGCATCAGGAGAAAAAGAGAAGAAAATCCGACTTCCCAAACGAAACTGTGCCCTGCTAATCGGGTTTTGCGGAACTGGGTGTAATGGCATGCAAATGTATGTCGACATTTCAACGTCAAGAGCGATTTTTGTTTCCTTTTGTCTTTTTCCTTAAACCTTTACTGGTGTCGTCTTCAAGGCTCATCCCAATCATCGCTTTAACAGACAACCTAACGTCAGGACTATTGAAGGAGTGTTGTTCAATGCCTTGGTCAAAGCTGGAGCCGTATCGGAAGATAACGCAGATGATCCTGTAAAAGTGAAGTGGACAGTGCAATTTTACCCTTGGGAACCATTGATACTCAACGTGTTTCAGGTTGGATTGGCCCGGGCTGCGCGAACGGACGCAGGTGTTCATGCGGCGGGTAATGTCGTATCAATCAAAATGATTACGGTTATTCCAGGCGTGCGTAATTTACTAGAACGTATCAATGAGGAGTTACCCCCCGAGATACGGCTTTGGTCGTTTCAGCGAACGCAAAATTCTTTCAATGCCCACGTGTAAGCGTTATTTTCTATTTCGCTTGAAAAAGCCCGGGTCTTCACGTAATTCCAGAACATGCGATAGTCGAATGTATACCTATTTTCTGCCGACATACATCCTGATCCCTCCCAAACCAGACAGTGGATTCGCTCAATCTCTAAAAACTCAAAATCAAGAGCTAGAATTTGCAAATGATGATGATACGCATTCGTTTTGGAAGGGTGTTGACCTGACTCAACCCCCGCAAGAGGATTTGACGCGAAAGCGACAATGGCGTGTTCAAACCGAAACATTGGAGAGACTGAAGAACATAATTTCGAAGTATCTCGGATCTCATAACTTCCATAATTTCACTATTGGGAAGGAATATTCCGATCGAAGTAATTACCGTAATATGAAAAAAATTGAGGTATGTAGTAACGGAGACTCAATCTCACATTGTTATACATATGGTTTAACTCCACCCAAGGTTCAAGAACCAGCCGTATACAATGATACAGAATGGCTTCCCATCCTTTTCCACGGCCAAAGTTTTATGTTGCATCAAGTATGTAAACATCATTTTTTTGTTCCTTTTTTTTTGGAGATCTCAATACGTTGAGTAGATTGTAAGATTTTCTCCCTACTCTTCCCGATTCGGCGAGTGTCACATTGTTTTTCTTAAAAAAAACTTTAGCGAAAAATGATCTGTGTGGCCGTATTGGCTTGTCGAACAGAAACACCTCCAGCTGTAATAGACGCAATGTACGGCCCTTCAAAAGTTGTCGTCCCAAAAGCGCCAGCGCTAGGGTTATTACTCGAACGTCCCTTGTTTAACACTTACAACAAGAAAGTGAAAGAGGCAAACGAAAAGCTTACCAGCCCGAAAGATCCCGCATATCGCCCAATCATTGACTTCGACATTCACCAAGATGCAATCGAGCAGTTCAAACAAGATCAAATATATAGCCGAATGCGAGCTCAGGAGAGCAAGGAAGCGACGTGGGTTATGTTCATTGTTCCACTCTCTGTGGCTTATTTTCTGATGATCTTTTTCAGTTTCGATAGCTGGATAAGATCTATCGATACCTACTGTGGTCGTGACCTTCTTTATTTCAATAAGAAAGGCGTCATACCATCATCAATCGTTCTTCAAAAGGGAGAGCGTCGGCCGAATCCATTCAGGGAGAAAAAGCGATTTGACGCCACTGGTCCTTTGACATTGGGCAACTTCACGGCAGACGAGGAAGGTGACTCGGAGGAAGAGAACGTAGATACCTCGAAACTTGCT
The DNA here is from genome assembly GCA_027605045.1 of Phallus indusiatus. Taxonomy (NCBI): domain Eukaryota; kingdom Fungi; phylum Basidiomycota; class Agaricomycetes; order Phallales; family Phallaceae; genus Phallus; species Phallus indusiatus. Next base: position 1,606,285 of record JAQFWX010000008.1, read on the forward strand.
GAAATGGAGGGTTAACGGGCCGAGTGAAATTTTGCTTGTTGTCGTAATTCAAATTTTAGACGCTTCCACCAAGCCAGTTGGGTTAGACTTTCTCTCAGCTAATTGATCTGTGCTCGTGCACCTATGTAGCGCTTTCCTTATACTAAGAGATCTGGCTAGTGCCAAATCAGAAAATGGGGTAATTTTTTCGAGCTATGGCTTCATGTCCTCAGGTACGCTTTCTCGAGGGCACCCCCAGTGCCTCGCGATCGACAAAAAAGGTCTTGTTTTTGGCACCTGTGACTTCTTGTTGGTTTTAGCTTAGTTTGTCAAGGTGGAGCGGCTCAGTACGAACAGAGTTATCGTTCTATCAAAAATTTCATTATCAAATAACCTGACGACTACTTCGGACCATAGCTCCGACCTCCAAATCGCCTGAAAAAGACGGTAGCGTCGCATGGATCAATTCTGAAACAACGTCTGAGCTTGCCCTATTGTGTCCGAAGATTTACTGCAGTTTTACAGTTTCATCATAATTGAACGTTATGCTCCTATTCTGTATACCAAATTTCTTGCTAACAGATTCTAAAAAGTTACCACGAAATCATCTATTTACTTTCACACCTCTTTTTACAAGAAACCCTTTCCGGAATCCGTGCTCTTAGTGACAGAATAAATCTGGAACGTCGGCTGCTTGTGAGTTAAAATTTCATCCAAACCGGTAAGCAGCAAGTCCAAAAATTGGCCTGCACCACCTGAGGTCTGCTGGATCGTGTATCCTTCACCATTACCGAGATCTTTGATATCGAAAACCGCGGCTTTGGATATGGACGTTGTCTCGCGGTTGTTGTTGTCAATATATCCACGGTTAGAACTGCCTGCGAATTGGAGGTTGAAGGTTGTAGCTGGAGGAGGGGCCGTCGCGTGAATAATGAATCTCTGTTCGTCGTTGTCGTGTTCGGGTACGGCCTTGCCAATGCTTAGCCCTTTCAGGAGAGAGCTGTATGTTAACGCGAAACCGTTGGTCTCAAGCACCAAGTAACGCCCCTCCGTCAGATCTCCTCGGACAGGCTAGTAAAATGGTCCAGTTGGTTGCATCAGGACGCACTCATCGACCGATAGAAATTAATACTGTGACACCCACCTTGAAGCCAGTTTCAACTTGGAGAGAGTTTTCGCGTGTTTGCTGCCCGTAAGGGATGTTCGGTTGAGGGTTGGGGAATTGTTCCTGACATACAGTCGATCCTAAACAAGAAAAGGGATGAGCTGCAAGGAACTACGAATAGGAATTGTATTGTTCTATACCGATGAAATTTCCATCGGAGTCTTGCAATGGTGGAGTAGGTACAGGGAGTTCGGGAATTGTGAGATCAGGCTAACGGTAGTTTTTGTGTGAAATCAGAATACACGTTCAAGATTAGTATCATTTTTACTTACGTGCGCGAAGTCAAACATTTTAGTCAGATCCGACATGTGGTCTCTACGCCATCCATTGAGTTGGTCTGTGACAACATTCTTGACACCTTTAGCAGTTAGCCATTTTTCCTAAAACAATAAAGTAAGAAAAAAAGTTGTCAATGCCGTTTTTGTTCTCGTTTCCCACCATAAACTGAAGTTGAGAGCTGTGATCAGCGTGCTCGGTGAACACATGGCCACCTCTCGACCAAGGACTGATAGCCGTGAAGGGAAGACGGAAGCCGGGTCCAGCAAAGACGTTCTCGGAAGTATTGAAGGGGTTCTAAAAGCCGTTACCTGTTACTTGACAAGGAACTTTGTGTATAGAAAGGCAACCTACGTTCATCCATTCACCAGGAGTATTCGTAGGAGCGAATATAGGAAGTACGCTATAGCGTAAGATAAGACAGATGTAAGAAAAATCTGTTTGCTAGTGTCACTCACTGATCTCCCCATCCACCCTGTACAAAGTTTCACAAAACGACTAAGATTGCTGGATTGCTGGTTTTATAATGAAAACCGAACAACTCACAGTTTCGTCGTAGGAAATCAGAAGGATCATACTTTTGTAAAGAGGACTCTTTATTACCGCATTGACGATTTGCTGTTGGAACCAACCACCATCGTGAGGCGTCCAGGGAGGGTGTTCAGATAGTTCTTTGGTTCCGATAATGTAAGAAACATTGGGTAGTTTTCCCGCTGCGGCGTCGTCATAGAATTGCTGCATGCCAGGGAACGATACCCCTCTCTTTGCAAGGGAGCTGTTCGCCGGTGCGGTTTGGAATTGTTCGAACCATGCAAAACTATTGAGAAGTGGATTAAGCGAACATAAACTGACACGTAATATCGTTAAGACCGTTATCTTACGGGTTATCGTCAAAGTTATCGATGTCTGTGATTGCATTTTTACGTCAATAGAGATATGCCTGAAAAGTGATTTATAATTACCTTGATACTACATACGAGAAAGACAAGAAATTGTTCATGTTGAATAATCAAGAGATAGGATGACGTACAACTTGCCAAGTTATCCCAGCATCTTCCAAAAACTCAGCGTACGTCTTCCATTGGTATGGGAAACAATTCAAATTGGGCGCTTCACATCCTGGTGTAACGTTGTTGTCTATGACAACACCTCCTTCAGACAGATTCTGCGGTCCCCCGGGTACATTGACAGATCCACTTGCCCAGAAAGCTAGGCACGAAGTTCGATGAGTAAGTACCAATGTTAGTCATCTTCTAGAAACTGCAATTTACCTCTGTTGGGATGCGTACTGGCTACGACACCTTCTGCATACATGTCACTGACAGTCCATCCGTCTGCTAACGCAAAGTGGGTGGGAACGTCCTCTCGTAAATAATGACCCCAAGAGAAAGGTGTGTTTTTGACCACCCATTGGTTGTTATCGCCTTGTGCAAACGCCAAATGGTTTGCCTTGAATCCTGAAATTAAAAATATGTAAGTTGGTGTACTCGGAAGTCATTCAGTTTGAGTTTACCGTTAGAGCCAGCAGTCATGCACTGAGAAGCTTGAGTAATGTTTCCACCAGCGGCATTGATATAGAACGGTAGCAAAAAGTCAGTCTTATTGCTTTGACTCGGAGCAACAGACCTAACAAAGTAATGCGTGGGAAATCGTTGAAGAGAAAGAAGACAGTGAAGAATACTGACTGGAACCAAATGGGAGTCCCATCTTCAGCTATGTGAACGTTTGGGTCGGCAAAACCACGAACACCAGCCATGGAACCAAAGTACTTTGAAAGAAAACGGAGGGGAGAAATGAGTAAACGGGTATTTGGAATTGGTGGAGCTTTAAAAAATCATATCTAACATGATCAAAAGCGCGGTTTTCTTGCATGAACAGGACGACTGCATAACAAAGGTATTTTTCAGTTTGCGATAAGAAATGTATTAGGATCAAACACACCGTGCTCTACGTCTTTGATAGTCCCCGTGGAAGCGAGAACACGAGTTCCGAACATGCATAGGAGCAAAGCCTTGAGATACAACAGCGAGGAGATCATTGTGTGAAAACTTTACAGTCGGAATGACCTAAGTATTCGCTTCTCAAGTTTTCTTCTTGAATTTATATCAAAACTAGCTGAGGTCATGCGGCCAAGAAACCCCTTGAGAACATTGGATTCTTTCATAAGGCCCTGGGCCCTCAAGGACGTGCACATGGTGCATTACATTAGGATGTCGGTTTAGTCACAAGTTAGACTAGCTTTCAGCTATGAGCTTTAAAACTATGAGAAACTTTCTGGAGAGATCCACATTGTTTAGAAATGCACGTGCGTTGCTAATCGAGTCCGGAGGCGGCTCGACAATCCTTAATCAGAATTAGAAGGACCATGTCTAGAAATGAACTGCCAGCAATGTCAAGCGAAAAATCACAATTCAGACATAATCACCTGCCTGCCAAGCAAAGTTAAACCTAGAATAATAACAAGCAGCCTTTCTTCGAAATCGTTTTGAGATTGCCAGTGGTTGTTGTTGTCTTTTGGGTTTTTGTGCGAATACGACGAACGTTTATTGTTAAAGGTTTCTCTCGTCGGAAGAAATTACAAATGAAGGTTATTGCAGTGAGATACCTCCGGGGTTCTATCCCGTTCCAATGCAGGCGATCATCACCGTATACATCAGAATCCCAACTCAAAAATCGCGCCGGCAATGAACCATACAGCTCGCACGTTATGTCCAAACAGGAACGAAAGAACCTTGGAATCAGAGTGAGTTATAGCTTTTCAATAGTATCGATATCTCATCCAATCCAAACCGTTACACCACTTACACGTCGCGTGAGCTCCAACAATAAAGTTGGAAGACTGATTTCGAAGCTTCCATATAACTGGCGTTAACGTAAACACTTCTTAATCGGGTTAAACTTGTCTTGGAAAGTCATTTGTCATTTGTTCTCTTAATTAAATGAGCCGGATAAAGTAGGAAGGAATCAGAAAGCAAAGAACGTGCTTTGCGGAGGCCCTATCATGTCATCCTTTAACTTTGCCGTTTTATTTGACCGTATTTGACCGAAAGCAATATGGCTTCTTTCTTTAACTTATTGTTTCCGAGATACAGAAATTGATGGTGGAGCTTAGACTCCAAGACGGTGGATCGTCTGAGAATATGGAAAAAAAGGAACGAACACCAGGCTAAGATTTTGCTCAGTGCTTCGTGTGAGTTGAGTTGGCTGACTAAGCTTTGGATTCAAATTCGACATCGATTCAACAACAACAATGATTCTACGGATGACAAAAAGAAAAAATTCTAATCCACAAAACAAAACCGCATAATTACAAGAAACCGGTTCCAGAATCTGTGCTCTTAGTTACGGAGAAAATATTGAAAGTCGGGGGTTTGCCATGCGTGACGACAGCATTACTCAAACCAGTTGTCAAAGGAGTCAAAAATTTGTTGGGGCCGTTAGATACTTGTTGGATAGTGTATCCTTGACCACTTCCGAGATCTGTGAAGTTGAATACTGCAGCATTGGACATCGAGGATGTTTCTTTGTTGTTGGAATCGATGAAGCCGCGGTTGGGGCTACCTGCGAACTGAAGATTGAAGGTTGTAGCTGGAGGAGGTTGTGTTGCGTGTAGAATGAATCGTTGCTCGTCGTTGTCGTGGTTGGCTACGGCCTGTCCGACGCCTAGTCCTTTGGCGTTGGAGTCCCATGTCAAGGCGAGTCCGTTTGCTTCAAAAACTAAGTAACGGCCTTCAGTCAATGCTCCTCGAACAAGCTGTTATACGTTATACATGAGAAAAAATATTTGAAAATATTTGTCTTTGTTGACGACGTACCTTGAATCCATCTTCGATTTGAAGTGAAGTTTCACGGGTTTGTTGACCGTATGGAATCTCGGGCTGTGGGTTGGGAAACGTTTCTTCGCACAAAGTCGGACCTAAATACATGAGCATGAATTTTTAACAAACATACAGAGAACTTGGATTTTGAGTTACCTATAAAGTTCCCATTAGAGTCCGTCGGTGCAGGTGTGGGAACAGGGAGGTCGGGAAGCGAGAAATCAGGCTGAATGCAAAATATTAAACTATAACCCTCCAGCACGTATTATTATTCACTCACATGAGCAAAATCAAACATCTGAGTCAAATCCGACATGTGATCTCTACGCCATCCGTTAAGCTGATCAGTAATGACATTCTTAACGCCTTTAGCCGTCAACCATTGTTCCTAAATAAAAGTAAGACAACAAGAAAAAAGTTTTCTTTTTGAAAAAATAAATGCCAACCATGAATTTGATTTGAGAGCTGTGGTCACTGTGGGCAGTAAATACTTGACCGCCTCGAGACCAAGGACTGATAGCGGTGAATGGGAGACGGAAACCAGGTCCAGCAAAGACGGTTTCGGAAGTGTTGAAGGGGTTCTGAAAGTGCGATGTTTCAAATCAGATTCAAGTATGTATATACAATAGACGTACGGTCATCCATTCTCCTGGAGTGTTGGGAGGAGCAAAGATCGGGAGTACGCTATTTGACAGGTAAGAAAACTTGATAAAAACCTCTGCAATACTTTTACTCACTGGTCACCCCAACCACCCTGTAACATCATACATTTAAAAAACTGAATCACAGACAGACATCAACACTACTCACAGTTTCATCGTAGGAAATGAGAAGGACAGAACGATTGTACAGAGGGCTGTTAATCACCGCATTGACAATTTGCTGCTGGAACCAAGCACCGTCGTTAGGAGTATTAGGGGGATGTTCGGATAATTCTCCGGGACCAATAACATAGGAAACGTTGGGCAGGTTTCCGCTTGCAGCGTCGTCGTAGAATTGTTGCAGACCGAGGAACGACAATCCTCTTTGCGCTAGAGAGCTGTTTGCCGGTGCATCTTGGAATTGCTTGAACCATGCGAAGCTATAAGTGAATCATGTCATTGAATGAATGCAGTTTGAACGTAATAGGTTATCTTACGGGTTGTCGTCAAAGTTGTCAGTGCCTGCGATTCGATGATTAAGCTCAATGAGTCAACATGAATATATTTCGAAATACCTTGATACTGGACAAAAAGTGTGAGAACCACACGGTATTAAAGAGTGAAACATTAAAATCAACGCACACTCAACCAAGTTATTCCAGCATCCTCCAAAAATTCAGCATAAGTCTTCCAGTTGTATGGGTAACAGTCCAAATTAGGTCCTTCGACGCATCCAGGTACTTCATTGTTGTCGATGGCAACACCACCCTGTGACAAACTCTGCGGTCCACCTGGGACATTAACTGAACCGCTAGCCCAGAAAGCTAAAGAAAACGTATGAGAGGAGGAAGTCAAAATTAAGACTTCAAAGTCGCATTGCATTGCATACCTCGATTTGGATGTGTAGTTGCGACAACACCTTCCGAATACATATCGGCAACAGTCCATCCGTCAGCTAACGCAAAGTGGGTTGGGAGGTCTTGTCGCAAATAATGACCCCAAGAGTACGGAGTATTCTGAATGATCCATTGGTTGTTGTCACCCTGCGCAAAAGCGGCATGATTCGCCTGGAAGTCTGCGAGAGGAAAATTGAGTTTAATAGCAGAAAAAAAAGAGGGTTCAACTTCTTACCGTTGGATCCTGCGTCCATACATTGAGAAGCTTGGCTGAAGTTTCCTCCAGCCGCGTTAATGTAGAATGGTAAAAGATGGGTAGTGGCATTTGAAAAATCGGAATTGACCGATCTATTCCGTGATTTGTTTAAACTACTTCAAATTATAACACTTGTCAGTGTACTTACTGGAACCATATTGGAGTACCATCTTCGGCAATGTGTATGTTCGGATCAGCGAAACCACGGACACCAGCCATTGACCCGAAATACTGCAGGTAGTGATCAGTGATGCCATCCAAATCAAATTAGAAATTTTTACACACATGATCGAAGGCACGGTTTTCTTGCATGAAAAGAATAACTAGACGAAAAAAACCATATTCAATATATCATTTTAAGATACAAATTCGGAAAGAAAACGGACCATGCTCTACATCCTGAATTGTCCCGGTCAATGCATAGACCTGGCAGGACAATAGACAAAGCAGCAAAGCTTTCATGCGCAGCAACGCAGAGGAGACCATTTTCGTAGTCTTCAATCCTAAAGAAAAAAGAAATTCACTCCTTTTGTTCTTTTATAGTAAAAAAGAACAGATCGTCCAGATCATGTGGCGCATACAGAAAAAATAAATTGAACTAGAGCCACCTGACATCAATTGCGGCTCTGCAAGTTCAGAAATGAATTCCCAGGGAATGTGTGCGTGTAGGGGGCACCGTGTAAGATAACGGACTAGGTTTGAGGGCTAAAAATGAGCTATAGACTTTTGAGAAGCCAGAGACCACATTGTCGAGAATGCACGTGCGATTTTCATTGGTTGTGGAGCGTTCGTTTCAATGGTTTGGATTCCGTAAATCCTTTTCCTCCATCATATCAAGCGCTGCGCCTTTCGCCTTAGAAGGCAGGTGATTTTCAACGGCGTAATAATAATGCATACATACTATTTTCTTAGTTTGGTTCAAGAGCCCTTAATAGAATGTCAGGTTAGGCAATTATGTGGACGCCCTAATCGTTAGCGAATCAATACGTTATAGAAATGTCCTTGGCTCACGTGCCATACATAGACACCCAAAGGCGCGAGAAAGTAACGCGCGTGTTTGTTCATCCTTGAAGTATTCGGGCACTTTTCCCTTTCCCCGCTATCTTTCGGAAGTGGAGAACGAAAGTCGAAATCTTTTCTGTTTCAACCGTGTATGTACGATGCTGTAATCCGTCCCTGGCCTGGTTTTGAAGCGAGGAACAGAGAAGTCGTGAGCACTGTGTGTGTACTGGTTCTTCGAAATGAATAGTTGGTCTCCTGACTCGCAATATATGGTTCCTTGACCGGATATCTCGTGTCGAGAAACCGAGAAAGAAGACTGAAAGATTGACAGGAGAGAATGATATTACCGCATAAAGGGGGAGGTAAGTATATCGCATGTCTTCGCAATATAATTCTTGAAAGATAAGCCGAATCGTCATAGAGCTTTTGCTGAGAAACGGGTATGTTCACCGGAGCTTGTGTCTCGTGTTTCACCAAGGAACATTTCTCACTCGAATATGAGTTTATCTATACCGGACGTTAAAATGTCTTTTAACAGAATATGGACCGGTGGAACCGTAGGTACTCACTCATTCACTCCACTCCAACCATCTTTTAGAGACACGTTCGAGAACGCACGGTCTCTCAACCAAGGATCTAAAGCTTCTAAAATTGCAAATCCTAGTTGAAAAGCAAAACTTCTCGCCTAAGTGCCAGATGCAGAACAGCACTCGGCTTCTTTCGTTTCTTACTAACGCGAATCCTTCGAAGCACCACTTTTCCAAAAAAGCACGTTTAGATGATTCTATGTATAACCAATGTGGAGCTGATCGGGAAACCAAGCAGAGTTTGGAAAGGTTTATGTTTGCTGGCCATGCGACGCAATGCGAATGGTGTAATGGTGTGTGAGGAGTTGATGTTTGAGATGCCACACCACGAAATGGTCCCTGCCCGGCATCGCTATTCCGGCTCAGTTGCGAAAATGTGAATGTTAATGATCCCCAAATTATTTATAGATTGAAAGCAGAGTGCTTGCTCGTAATGTTGTTTGTAGTATTTATCAATGAAGATACAACGTTATATATAACAACAGAAGATTATAGTTGTGCCTGATTAACTTCGGTAGAGTCCGACGCCGGTGTCGTAAGGTATTTTGACCGAGATGCCTCTTCAACCGCCTTTTCTCTCTCTTGTCGTCGCTGTAAAACCCTCTTCAAGATATCCTTCCTCGAATTGTTCAACTTGAATTTGGACTCGTAAGGAACGGCTAACTGATCGAACAGCGATTTTTTGAGAGCGACTTCGCGTGTATAAAGCAAATATTTCGCGTCTATCCATTCTTGTCTAGCTCGTCGTTCAGCGTAAGGCATGTCTTCCATGGCTTCTGGATAGTAGAACGGTTCTACTAGACCGACGATAACCCGTTTATGCCCTCGTCGCCGTATCCTTTTGTTTCGTCTATTGCGTTTCATAACAGTGGGAACGATTTGAGTGCGGATGTAGGTACATTTGACACCGTAGACTGCCCATAGATACGAACGAACGTCCAGTTTGGTTGCAGAGTAAGGTGCGCGGAATGTCGCTTCCCATGGATTGTAAGGTTGACCCGGTAACGTCGTGTTTCTAATCATCTGAAGCTCCCAATTTGGGAAGTATATTCGTTGACCGACGATATCCTCGACTTGAACTGTCTTTTCTCCCGTCTCGGAAGGGACGACAACGTTCCGTGTTCGTACACCACGTATACGAGCCCGTTTTGCGTTTATTTCCGCTAACCATTCTTCCTCTGTCGGCTCCGTAAAATCATCTCTAATAAGTTTTCCAAGCCTTTTCAAACGATCATATCGTTCTTTTTCATTAGGAGTTAAACCAGTGGTAGACTCGAGTTTGAGGTCGGGAAGGGTGGAGGTGATAGGAATCCTTTTGTGATGTTGTAATTGCTGCTTTCGGATTCTTCGTAAGTTTACTTTTTGAGGTGCAGATGCTACTCGAGCTGTGAAGGGTGTCGTTGGTTCGGGTTTGGGTATTGATTTGAAGAATCGTCGAAAGTACAGCGACATCTTTGCGGGAGGAAGGGAAAAAATTGCTTTAAGCGCTCGTAGCAAGAGTGAGGACGCGTTAAGCGCTTGTCAGGTTTTGGTAGATATAGTACACAATGATGATATATAGATGCTTGGATTTACAGTGCAAACGAATATATAAAAATGGAAAACATAAACTCCAACGCCAATTCGAGAAAAGGAGATAAAAATCCATCAGATAACAAATTTGGCATACGTTCATTTGAGCAGCACGTCAACCATGCTGTCAAAGACCCTTTTCCAAAACCCAGTCTCCTCAATCGGTTTACGGTCTTCATTGTTATACCCAATATAAATATGGCCTTGTCGAGAAGCAACGTGTATTGTATCTCCCGTCCAGTCTTCGCCTTGTTTTGGGAGGTGATACATTGCATCTCCGACCATGACTTGCATTTCGCGATCGCGTCGAGAGACAATGTTCATGGTTCCGGACATATGAGGCAAGAAGACTATTTTACCCTCTTTGCTGTATATTTGGATGTACCCTGAGAAGGAACGTGGGATTAGGATTAATATGTTTCCTATATGCATCAATTGGTCTTTAGAATCTAATGATATGAGTGTATCGAGGGACTAACCGCATCGAGTTGCGACTTCGAGGTTAAGACGACGGGAGGCGTTTATCAATGGCTAGAGGTAGTATTGTGAGAATTATGATTTCAAACCGTCGGTATCTCAACTTACGATTTTGATATCAATGTTACCTTTCTTTGAATAGGCTTGTATGAGCGCATTGGATGATGCAGCTAGCGGCTGAGCAACAAGTGCGAGGTTGAGAGAAATATCGCCGCTTTTACTCTGAAAGATAGCATTCGGGACTCGGTTTTTAAGGTTTTTGTTTTTCTTATTGTGATGCCGGTGTTTTTGTTTATGCTCCTTGTTATAAGTCTGTCTATTTATAGATAATTTGCCGTTTTTATCTAATTCGACCATTGGTAAGTCTGGGTCAATGTGGAATGTATCTGTGGGAAACAGTCAGATTATAATGTTCCGAAGAAAAAGAGCACCAGATGGTGGTTTCGGGTGTGTACCTTGGATAAGCTCTTTCCTCGTTTGTAGAAACAAGTAATTGGTAGCGAGAATGTCGCGTTTAATTGGAGTTGGATGCCGTGGGGGTGGTACTATAGGAAGCCGATCATGAAGAGCTGGGGAGCTTGCTGCCCGTCGAGGCACGGGTGGTACAAGTTGTAAGTTCGTTGATTGCTGAGGCAAAGGTTGAGATGATGAAGTCAAGGTCGAGTTTCGAGATAATATCGGAGTTGATGCTAACGTCGAGGTTGGAGATAAAGTCAAGGATGAAGACGATAACGGTTGGTGTGATTGACGAGGATCGTATGGCGGAGGCTCATCAAAACTTATCTGAGATCAAAAGGTGAACATTGTGAAGAGAACAAGAGTTCATTTGGTACGAACCCGACCCATTCTTTGCACTATCACTGGGTCAGCGGGTAGTGTTGGGTTCAAAACCTGAAGCTTGGCATTGGGACCATTTTGCATCTCTTGTGGGGCTATTATAACCATGAGGGTCTTGCTGCTGCGTTTCCGTGGTTTGGTAGTATTCGTTAGGGAAAGGATAAAAAGGAACTAATATGGTTCTCCAGAAAAACTGCGCTGGCAAGGCACAGCCTCAACGACATGCTTCGGCAGAGGCTTTGCTAATTCATTGATTGCTGACAACCGTGACGATTCTCGCAGTGCGTAGTTCGGAACTATAAAATCTATTCAAGCCGGCGACTCCGTTTGGCCGTACCCTGTGCGAGTCCGGAATTTCGTTGGAGGTACATATAATATCCTGAAGAGGAACGTTACTTGAATCTTGACGCAATTTTTCGAACTTGACCTTACGAGGATGGCCGTTGATCCGAGAGCACTCAGAACTCCCATCGCTGCTTTTAGTATGGCCATGGTTGTCATGTTATACGTTCGGTCGTCCATCCAACGTGCGCGTTCTGAATCACATATTCGACGAAGAGAGGAGCTGGCGGTCAAGCGTCCAAAAGAATGGATATGATTGAGCAGGAGAGTAATTGAAATATTGTATTGACGAGAGAGGTGCGCTCATCAAGTTCATCATCAGGTGATCGTTGCCACTAACAGCGGATGTGATAAGGCTCCAGATCGTTATCAGGTTGAGGGTTTGGCTGTGCTGTAACGCCTATGTAATTGCAGAAATATCACATTGGGATGGCTTAGGAGGAGATAGGTCAACTTGCAGTGATGAATATGGTCCGGGGACACCACAGAACGAACTACGGTCAAACTTGGACCGAATTCAACGCCACCCCAAATTTTGTGCCAACTCAGATAAAAGCACTTGTTGTTCCGGATTCATCAAGTCATGCGTCTCTCCAAAAGTAATAATGTATCTCTGTGTATTAATACGAGCTTGCTGTTCTGGATAAAACGATATCTCCAATTTGTGTCAGAAATATTTGTTAGGCGTTACGTAATCCGACCCCCTTCGTCGTCAACTCGTCGCAAGGCAGACACGCTGCCACCAAAACGGACCCACGACGTCTCCTGAGTTATGTCGTCGGGTTCAACAAGTCAAAATGATATACTCAATCAAATCTTCATTCTACTTAAAAATCGCAGTCCGGAAGTACGTTTATCAGGTGCCAGGGATCTGAAACGATATGTGGGTTTGCGTTTCACTTTCGTGTCCTCGCTGCTCTTTCTTAATGTTTTGAATTTTTGGTATGAATAGGTTACAAGTGCTCGAGCTGATATGAATGCGGATGCGTTCAAAAAGTTGTATGACGAACACATCAAGCCCAGATTGCTTCTTCTCTTTCATGGTAGCACCAGTGCCGAGAAACTTGGTGTGATATTGGCTATAGGTGCGGACTCTCGGAAAGATTTTCTTTTCATCCAATAGATAATTGACATCCGCGTAGACTATCTTATGGATGTTGACCAGGAAGAAACTATTGAAAACCGAGGAAACCTTTTCCGGTTCTACAACTACTTGAAGGCCATTCTCCTTCCCAGCCCTGACCTCAACGTAATGATCGCCGCGTCTAAAGCCCTCGGGAAAATCGCAAAGATAGGAGATCAAGTACTCGGCGAAAAGTTTATTGAGCATGAAGTTCCCGATTCCATCGAGTTACTTTCGTCGAGCGAGAAGACGGAACAGAGTCGTTATGCTGGTGTGCTGATTCTGAAAGAACTTGCTCGCAACAGTCCCGGCTACTTTATCCCCCACATCAACCTTATTTTTGAAAAGATATTATTACCGTTACGGGATCAAAGGGTAGGATGTGTCTTTGGAAACGTATTATTGGGAAAACTAAAGGTCGCTTTTTAGGCACATGTCCGTGAAGGTGCCGCAGAGCTTTTAGCGGAATTGCTTGATATTATGGCTGCTAGAGAACGTCAGACTCGTAATCAACCTTATCTTACAAAACTTGTGGAGCACTCTTTCCAAGGTTTGAAAACAAATCAAGTGGAAGTCATCCATGGATCTTTATTAACATATCGGGAACTATTATTACATGCTGGCATGGTAAAGTATCAGTTATATTAAAGCGCGTTTCAGCTTTGATCTCATTGGAGTCTCGCGTCTAGGCTATGAGAGATTCGTTCCAAGAGACTGTCGAAACTATATTCCGATTCAAAAGTCACCGAGATACGTTGATTAGGAGAACTGTTATCGCTCTTATTCCAACGTTTGCTCTTTATGACAACCAAACTTTCTCCGAACACTTCCTGCATAAGGCAATGTCTCATTTACTTTCTCAGTTGGACAAACCAAGTGAACGGACCATCGGTCTGTCTTTTTAAGTTTCATGTTGGGAGCTAGCATCAGAGACTGAATCGGTTTTCTTTGTTTAGCTTACATTGCCATTGGCCATGTAGCTGGTGCGGTGGGAAGCGACATGAAACTATTCCTGGAATCAATAATGACCAACATCAAACAAGCACTGCAAATGCGAGGGTATGTTTTAACCGTTTATTGTTTTCATCGATGTCGCTCAAAAGTGCCTGATAAATGCTGCAGAAAAAAGAATGCTCCCTCAGAAGAACCTTTATTCCAATGCATCGGCATGCTTGCTTCTGCTGTCGGCCCCAATCTAACAAAACTACTACATGACCAACTTGATCTCATGTTTGCTTGTGGATTGAGCGAAGCTTTACGCTCGGCCTTAGTCTCTATTGCCCGTCACATCCCTCCACTATTGAATGCCATTCAAGGTTAAACATGTTCCTAATCTAATCAATCTATCTGGTGTTTGATATTCCTTGCTTTAGACCGCCTACTTCATATGCTGTCCACCGTTCTACTTGGCTTGCCGTATAGGCCTCTTGGGACCCCGCAATCTCAGAAACCGGAGGTCAAAGAAGTATGTATTGTGCTTTCCGTCTCTTAACGATCTTTCTTTATCATGCTACAGCCCGTGGTCATCTCAAAAAATCCTGAACTTACCACTCTTGCATTAACGACGCTGGGAACATTTGACTTTAGCGGTAAGATTTTTCCCGTCCATTCTCGTCTATCCGTCTTTCTCTCTTTCTTTCTTTCTTATCATGCCTCTTCTTGTTTTGTTTTGCTAGGTCACATATTGAACGAGTTTGTGCGCGATGCTGCTCTCCCTTATTTGGAAGATGACCATCCAGAAGTTCGCAAAGCGGCCGCTGCAACATGCTGTAAACTCTTTGTCCGAGATCCTATCTGCTATCAATCAAGCAATCATTCTATCGAAATAATCAGCGAGATTTTGGACAAATTATTAACGGTTGGTGTTGCCGATCCTGGTATAGTCGTAGTTTCGTTTGTACAACCAGAGAACTATTGACTCATGTCTTATATCTAGATCCTATTATTCGAGGAACTGTATTGGCATCTTTGGATGACAGATTTGATAAACATCTCGCTCAAGCGGAGTATGTCCGGTCCCTGTTCATTGCTCTCAATGATGAAGTCTTCTCCA
Source organism: Phallus indusiatus (assembly GCA_027605045.1). Classification (NCBI taxonomy): domain Eukaryota; kingdom Fungi; phylum Basidiomycota; class Agaricomycetes; order Phallales; family Phallaceae; genus Phallus; species Phallus indusiatus. The sequence goes on from JAQFWX010000008.1 coordinate 1,621,309, forward strand.
ACCGGGTGCTTGCTATCGGCTTGATTGGTCGACTTGCTCAGCACAACCCGGCCTACGTTATTCCTTCTCTTCGCAAGGCTCTCATCCAACTACTTACTGAGCTGGAATATTCCACAATAACGTTCGTTAATATGTGTTTTTATCTTCTCCCCACAACCACTAATTGACTTTGTTTTCTAGACGGAGCCGAGAAGAAGCATCGCGACTTTTGACTCTCCTCACAAGTGCAACGCAAAGACTTATCAAGCCATATGCTCTCCCTATGCTACGTGTCTTGTTACCAAAAGCGACGGATTCAAATCCAATCGTCGCCGGACAAGTTTTGCTATGCATTGGAGAGTTATCCTCCGTCGGCGGCGAAGACTTCGCACCTCATATTCCGCAGGTTATGTCGGTTATTCTTGCCACGTTATCGGATCCTGCTGCTATTGCCAAACGAGAAGCATCGCTTATTACACTTGGTCAGCTTTGCACCAACACAAGCTATGTTATATCGCCTATTATGGAGCACCCGCAGTTGATGCCTATGCTTGGACGGATCTTGAAATCCGAGACTTCTGCTAACGTCAGGCGGCAGGTTATTCGGCTGTTAGGTATCCTCGGTGCTATCGATCCTTATAGAAGAAAGGTATATATCTCCTTTACCACCGCCTTTTATTTAGGGTTGATAGTTGAGATATTTAGGGTATTGAAGATATCAATCTTGAAACAGCTCCTAGACCGGTCAATGCGGTCCCTGTTAGTCATGCTACTGCTGCGTCTGGTACAGATGATTACTATCAAACTGTCGCTATCGACGCGTTGTTGGGTATCATGAAGGATCAATCTCTAGCCAATCAACACCATGTCGCAGTTGATTCAATCATGTCTATATTCAAAACGCAAGGTCTCAAGTGCGTTTCATTCTTACCAAGGGTATGCCTCTAGAAACTCTTTCTTTCGTTCTTGTTTATATCTGAGATTTCATTAGATTATCCCGGCTTTCTCAAGCGTCACTCGGTATTCTCATGCACGTTTGCAAGAGCACCACTACTTGGAACAGATCGCTATTCTTATCGGGATCATAAAGCAGCACGTTCGCAGCTTTGTCCCTCAGCTTTTCGACCTTGTGAACGATCTTTGGGACACTGCGTCTTTACAATCGCCTCTAGTCACATTGGTAGAAGCACTCGGAAAAGCCTTGGATGCCGAATTTCGTCCTTTCCTTCCATCGATCCTTCCTCGGCTGCTTAAAGTGTTCGACGGCGACTTGACAGAAAAACGAACGGCAACTCAGATCAAAGTCTTCCATGCGTTTGGTACGTTTGGCGCAAATATCGAAGAGTACATGCACTTGGTTATTCCTGTGATTGTCAAGTCATACGAACGACCAGACGCACCCGTTGCTTTACGAAAGACGGCTGTTAAGACTATTGAAATTCTCTCTCAGCGTGTCAATTTCTCGGATCATGCTTCACGGATAATACACCCTCTCGTCCGTATACTATCTAATCTAAATCCTGATTTACGACTGGCCGTTATGGATACACTTTGTGTTTTGGTTCATCAACTGGGATCGGATTTTGCCATCTTTGTTCCTACTATTAATAAGGTAAAAGCTTTTCGAGATGCATTTGTAAAATGGAGGTTCTAAATCTATCTTTACCTTTTCTTATCTTTAGTGTCTTATTCGCTATCGTATTCGGCACGAGGGTTATGATCATTTAATCAACATTCTGCTTAATGGAGAACGTCTACCGCCTCCAAATTTTCCAGTTGATAAGTATGCAACTTTTGCTACTGTTGATGTATCAGAGCCGTTAATCTCACTTACCTTTCTCTTATCTTGTCGCAGGTCCGATGTAAAGGGTTCCGAGTTTTCGGGCATCCCAGAAGTAGGCAAGATGACTCCAAACCAGCAACATTTAAAGCAAGCCTGGGACGTTTCTCAGGTATCCACGAAGGAGGATTGGCAAGACTGGTTTAAGAGGGTCTCTGCTCAATTTATGAAAGAATCTCCATCTGCTGCCATACGCTCTTGCATGAATGTTCTAGATGCGCATCCTCAAATTGCGAGGGAGCTCTTCAATGCGGCGTTTCTGTCATGTTGGAGTGAACTTTACGAGCAATATCAGGTAATTATAGTACTATCAAAAAACGTCCGTTGGATCTAAACGAGTTCTGATTACATAGGATGATCTTGTTCGATCAATTGAGCAGGCCATTACTCATCATAACATGCCATCAGATTTAGTACATGTCTTGCTAAACCTCGCTGAATTTATGGAACATGAAGATAAACGATTGCCCATAGAGAACCGAACTCTTGGTGAATATGCTCTTCAATTCCACGCGTACGCCAAGGCTCTGCACTACAAGGAACTAGAGTTCTTCCGAGAGTCGACACCTTCTATTGTCGAAGCTTTGATAGGAATCAACACAAAACTCCAGCAACATGACGCAGCTTGGGGAACATTAACAATCGCGCGAGAACAATATGATGTATCCAAACACGAGGAGTGGTTTGAACGTCTAGGAAGGTGGCAAGAGGCATTGGAAGCTTATGACAAAAAGGCCGAGCTGGAACCACATGCTCCGGATGTCGTCCTTGGACGTATGCGCTGTCTTCATGCTCTTGGAGAGTGGGACCGACTTTCTCAACTCGTTATGGATCACTGGATGGATGCTGGCAATGACGGTCGCCGTGAAATTGCGCCACTTGCGGCAGCCGCAGCATGGTCGCTCCGCGAATGGGATTCCATGGATGAATACATCAACGTCATGCCCAATGATTCCATGGATCGTTCATTCTATCGGGCCATCCTGGCGGTACATCGCAATCAGTTTAGCAAAGCAACTAGTCAGATCGTCAAGGCGAGAGATTTATTGGATTCTTCTCTCACAGCCTTGATTGGTGAAAGTCCCGATAGAGCGTACAAGTACGTGACTTTCTTTTGTTATCATCATTGTTCTTGACGATATTATTCCCAGCCTCATGGTTCGAGCTCAGATGCTATCCGAGTTGGAAGAGATCATTGCCTACAAACAACTTGCAGACCAACCTGAACGTCAAGAAGTTTTACGTAAAACGTGGCGGAACAGGTACTTTGAATCTCCAATTACTCAACTAGTCACATTAAATCGCTTTTAATTTTCCAGGTTGCAAGGCTGTCAACCCGATGTTGAAGTTTGGCAGCGAATCTTGCAAGTGCGAGCTCTTGTACTCAAGTCCGAAGAAGAACCCGAGATGTGGATAAAGTTCGCAAATCTATGTCGTAAAAACGATCGTATGTGGCTAGCCGAGAAGACTATCAACAGTCTTACACAGCCTGATCAAGCGGTAAGTCCAGCCATACCATTGTAGTTGATTGGCATTATGCTAATTGGTCACATTTAGCGTAATAAAGCCGGTCCACACGTTGTTTATGCTCAGCTGAAGTTCATGTGGGGACGAGGTGACAGACAAGAAGCTCTCATGGCTTTACGGAGCTTCTGCGAAGCTTTGCAAAGAGATATCCCCATTAAACCCGGAGAATCAAAGGTGTCCCATCAAGAGCGGCTGGCCGACATCTCGAAGGTCCTTGCTCGATGCTACCTCAAGGCCGGTCAGTGGCAGAGCGAGATGAAACCCGAATGGACTCCTGTTAGTCTCTTTTTTTCGTGTCACCCTCCTTTTTTTGTTCTTTTGACTAAAAGAAATCACAGGCCAGCATAAAAACTATCTTACAAGCATATTGGTCTGCCACTCAATTTGATCCCAAGTGGTATAAAGCTTGGCACGTTTGGTCTCTAGCGAACTTCGAAGTGATAGGATATCTGGAAGCACAAAATGCCAATCAGTTAGAAGATGTCCCTTTCCAAAGCTTCGTAGTTCATGTTACGTCTGCTGTCGAAGGTGAGAATTGAGCGATGCAGTGCTCATTGTGATTCGTAATGATCTCAACGCGGAACAGGATTTTTCCGATCAATTGCTTTGCGCAGCAAAAGTGCCCTTCAAGACATCTTACGTCTCCTTACTCTTTGGTTCAAGTATGGAGCTCAGGACGATGTCAGTCATGCGATGAGCAGTGGATTCACGACTTTGGAAGTAGACACCTGGTTAGAGGTCATTCCACAGGTATATAATTCACAGATTCGTAAGAATATTTGAAGTCTGGGCTAATATAGTATGTAGATCATAGCTCGTATCCAGACGCCTTCTATAAATATAAGAAGGACAATCAGTCTTCTGCTTACAGACGTTGGAAAGCATCATCCTCAAGCTTTGATCTATCCTCTTACCGTTGCTTCCAAGTCATCCAGCCTTGCTCGAAAAAATGCCGCAACAGTGGTTATGGATCGTATGCGAGAACATAGTGCAACCATTGTTGAACAGGTAGTCGTCTAATTTCGTTCCTCTGATAATATACTGAGCTTGCTTTTAGGCGTTGGTAGTTAGTCAAGAGTTGATCCGAGTCGCTATCTTATGGCATGAACTATGGCACGAAGGTCTCGAAGAAGCGTCTCGACTATACTTTACAGAGAAAAACCCTGAAGGTATGATCGCGGCTCTTGAACCTCTTCATGAGATGTTAGAAAAGGTCAGTATGTATCTATGGCGTAACGAAGTCTGAGTCTGAAAGGCTGTAGGGTCCGACCACAATTCGAGAGACATCATTTGCACAGGTATTCGGTAGAGATCTACAAGATGCTCGAGAAGCCAGTAAGCGGTTCTTGCGCTACGGCGAGACTAGTGATTTGGACCGTGCCTGGGACATCTATTATGGCGTTTTCCGAAAGATTGAGAAGCAATTGCCTCAGCTCACCACCCTTGACCTGCAATATGTATCTCCTGAGCTACTGAAAGCTCGCAACTTGGAATTAGCTGTTCCAGGTCAGTACGCCAATATTATCGCCTGTTGCTGAGTGTAACTAAAAAGTCATTTCAAGGAACGTATCAGAGTGGAAGACCTATCATACATATAGCCAGTTTTACCACAAAGCTTACTGTCATAGCATCCAAGCAACGACCACGACGGCTGTCCTTGAAAGGTGACGATGGGCGCGATTACCTCTATATCCTTAAAGGTGTGAAGATGGCGTAAAAGTTTGGTTTGCATCCTTATTTACTTTCTTAGGTCATGAGGATTTACGGCAAGACGAGCGAGTGATGCAGTTGTTCGGTCTGGTTAATACTTTGCTATCTGTGGACACCAATAGCTTCAAGCGTCGTTTGCATATCCAGCGTTTTCCCGTCATTCCGTTGGCACCTAACGCCGGTCTGATCGGATGGGTTCACGATAGTGATACGCTGCACGTTTTGGTTAGAGATTATCGTGAAGCTCGCAAGATTCTACTTAATTTAGAGTATCGGTTAATGTTACAAGTGGGTTTGACATTAAATTGCTTTTTGACCACAGTTGTTCTAATCTGTTGTTCTGTCTAGATGGCCCCCGACTACGAAATCTTGACGCTACTTCAGAAGGTGGAGGTTTTTGAATACGCTTTGGACAATACAACCGGACAAGATCTTTATCGTATGTTATGGCTACGGAGCGTAAACTCGGAAGCCTGGTTGGATCGACGAGCAACATACACACGATCTCTGGCTGTGAACAGTATGGTTGGTCATATTCTTGGTCTAGGTGACCGACACCCCTCCAACATCCTGATCGAACGAGCAACTGGAATGGTCGTCCACATCGATTTCGGAGACTGCTTCGAAGTTGCGATGCACCGGGAGAAGTTTCCCGAGACAGTTCCATTCCGGTTGACACGTATGCTAACAAATGCTATGGAAGTGGGTAGTTTCTCGTGTTTTTTGCCGGATTTATTGATTTCTATCCATTCTTATAGGTAAGCGGGATTCAAGGAAGCTTCAAGTACACTTGCGAAATCACAATGCAAGTTCTTCGCGATAACAAGGATTCCTTGATGGCTGTTTTGGAAGCTTTCGTGTACGATCCGCTGATCAGCTGGCGTTTATTGCAAACAGAGGTTGATACCCGACAAGAAGGTGATGTTATGAGATATCCGCTTCAATTGATCATAATAACGTGTTATCATACTTTTTTTCTTTAGACAACATTGCGGTTGATCAATTGGCTCGAGTTGGGTATCCCCAGAATCCAGTACGCAAAATGAAAGCGGATGAGAATGAAATCTTCAACGGTAGGCTCTTTATATTATTATGAATTAGCGCGACATCGTGTTTATGCTGTTTCAGACACGGTTGGTGATACAGGTGTAAAACAAGAAGTGCGGAATGAGAAGGCGTTACACGTCTATAATCGGGTTCAGCATAAATTAACGGGTGCGTTTGTCAAGGAGCAAATGTGATTGTTGATTGATGTTGATTTTTTTTCCAAGGACGAGACTTTGATCCGAACGTTGTTTTATCTGTCGAGGATCAGGTCGATCGATTGATTCAAGAAGCTACTTCATTGGAAAATTTATGTCAATGTTTCTCTGGATGGTACGTTTAGAAAAAAATGACGGAATTTCCTTCTAATCCTTATTTATTTTTTTATAGGTGCGCATTTTGGTAAATAATCTACTAGTACACATGTATTATACTATGGACTATGAAAACATACGCAAATAAATTGTCTTTATCTAAATAAGATGTCCTTTCTGTATGCATCATTGGATATATACCAAATGGGCGTGATTTTTCAAAATTTCATGACGACAAAATAGTTCCCCACTGATCGTCTACGAACCAAGTTCTGCAATGTTTGGAAGGAATAAGGAAACGGGAGGGTAACGTTGTTAATTCACCCGACATTGTAGTTTCATCGCTCGATTCTTTTGCTGATCCAGCAGGAAGCCCCTGCAAGTTCAGGATGAGCCTGCAGATCATCACAGCTGGAAGGACGATTCCAAAGCTGTAGCGTATGGATGAGTATAGTAAGAATAATTGCTGATGTGGAATCCGGGTTAAAAAGCCTACACTGAGCCAGCACCTCTAGACGTGTGAGGATTTACCTGTTATTGGATTAGAACACAATTACTGAAGAAACAAAAAAACTTGTATACGTACGTAGTAATTAATTAAATTGGCTGTATACGCGATGCAGATCACTCCATAATATAGCATTCCGTCCTGTTGTAATGTCCGTAAGAGCCTGAGAGATTGATTAATCCCCGGGTCCGCATTAATCGATTTCACCGTGTAAAAATTACATACGGATTATGCTGAGTCGAAAAACTACGGAGACGATATATGCGATATAGAGTTAACCCAATCAAAATTGTGTCGACCATGAGAGGAGACCACCATAGTACGGCTTGAACAAGGGATAAGAATATCGTCCGAAAAATGTCGAGAGCCTTTAAACATACTGATGTAAGAAGTGTGCTGACTGACAACACAGGCTGCCGGAATGCCAGAAACGGTTAAATAAAGGAATTATTTCATGGGAGATGATTTAGAAGAGATTTACCCGCTTTCATTGGGACCGAGACAAATTTAGTTTCTAGAAAAACATATGGATTGATTAATAATTTTCGTGTTTCGTTTTTGTTATTTCGCTTTTGTTATTTCGCTCACCTGCGGTAAAAAAGGCCAGGCAGACTAGATGTATGCTGAGCAGACCGCCAAGCGTTAGAGCCGCAGTCCGAGTCCAATTATACAAGGCCATGATTCGAATGGCCATAGTTGCTTTATGGGAAGAGGAGTAAACGGAATGATAGCGTAGGAGCTGGCTTGAGGTGCCACACCTGAAATTACTGTCCTTGGTCAGTAAATGTTTTAGAAATCCAGTTAAAAGGAGTGGCATATACAAAAAACCGAAAAGACGTTGAATACGTTAACGGCCCTGAGGAAAACTGCGCAGCTTCCAGCGTCGGCCATTCTTTAGTTGCGAGGTGGAAAGTTCGTAAAACAATTGAGAGACATACTTGATCTATGGTTATGATATACGTTTTAACGTCTGGAAGTATTGATTTGTATACTCACTGAGTTGAAAATTCCGGGAACAAATACAACTACAAATACAGATAAAAACATATTAACCGCTATTTAGAAAAAAGTGGTATAATGCGAAAAACGACACTAACTGAGGGAAAGGATCATTTCCACTATGGTAGAATAACGCAAGACGTAGAAAAAGAGGGCTGGCAGAGTAAATCGACGTTTCCAAATGCATTCAACCTCCAGTGAAAAAGTCAAGACTAGGCGCAATTCATGTATAAGTCGGACGAAAACCGAGCAAAGATGATTGAGTAAGTGTGATAGTATAAACTTACCATGGTCGTATATCAGGAGCATGAAACCAGAGACAAAGGCGACAAAAAGGATATGCCTTCGAAGAAAAAACCATGTTCAAGACTTGATGCGTGATGTTCTCGTTCAAAGGAGTCACATACGAATGTATATAATGTTCGATGAAGACACTTTGGCTAGATAACGTATACTCCATCTCAGAAGACCCAAAATATTTCTTGAGAGATGCGACGGGTTAATCGTTATGATCAATAGATAAAAGGAAAAGAACTCGCATTAGGGCTTCTAATGATCAGGGTTGAACGTGAAAGGTCCGGGTGAGGTATACACCGGTGAGGTTGGGTACACTTTTTATATACATTTGAGTACAGCTTACTTTAGTAATGAAAATATCGGTTGATATAGCGATCATTTCGTGCGCTTGGTTGGTAATGAATTATGAACACTGGCGACTCGGAAATGAGTCGCCACTAGTAAGAATGGAAGTTTTAACTCTTACACGAATTGCGTTGGCCGTTTTCCGAAATTTACGTGCTATTTGGGGTTGATATCAACGACAAGAGCAGCATCACTTAGAGCTTTGAAGAGGCTTAAAGTACTGAGTTTGCGCCTGGTGCTAATCTATCAAAGCAATATCAAAGTGGAGACCAATGTATGATATATCAAAATAAACATCGCTTAAATTTGCGTGCACATACTCTTATGTTTGAATCCATGAAGCTTAAGCCCGTGATTTACATATGTCGTCTGACAGTCTGACAGTATTTCAAGCAAAACTGCACGGCCGTGAGCGGCGGAATTTTGCGAGCGCCGTGCCGGTCGAATTGTATACGTTACACAATATGGAATTCAGTCTACGCGGCTCGACTCTGGGACGGGATTCAAATCATAATTGGCATCTGAACCCAGCAATAAATAAAGGCCAGTGGATAGTATGAGTACTGCACAGGTGAGGGTATACATAAGATCTAGAAGTTCCGACTATTAAACGAGTCCGCTACATCATCCTGAAATTTTAATAGTAAATCACTAGCACTGCGCATCCCCGAGTTGACAGAGGGCCTTGACTGCAAAGAGGCTCGCCGTCTGGATTTCTCGTCGATACATGTCGTTTGATAATCGGTTCTCTTTTTGCTCTGAATATATATCAAGTACTGGCCTGGGATGGTCACCACCAAGGCTTAAACTTGCACCGTTGATGCCAACGCTAGCAGAATTCTTAGCATTCAAAAGGCCTCTTGTTCCGCAACCACCATCTTGTGAATTTTTCACACGGTGCGAAACAAAGAGCTAGGCTATGGTTGCAGCCTCTCTCCTAACTGTTTGACCTGGAGATGCTACAACTGCTTAGATTTTCTGAACGTATTCCAGCCCTAGCTTACTGCACGAACACACCTGCCGTAAGACCTAAGAACTCACTGGAGAGCCAACTTGAAGCACGCTGCCAACAGCGCCGGCCTCCTAGGATAGGCCTAACACGCCATCCTGAAACCCGAAAATCCCAACCAATGCCCAAAAACTATTCACGCGCCATTGCTCGCGTCTCAGATCTCTATGTTTAATTGATATAGTACGCGACCGCTACCCATCCTCTAACAAGAGTCGAACTATACCTCCGACATGCAACAGAGCCACAACTGGCGCCCGTACCTTTGTCCCATCGGAACCAACCACTTCTTTGTACGATGGACACCTTATTAGAAGACTTGAACTCATTTTCTATTCACGAACTCGAAGTATGACCAGAAAGCCGTACCGGAGACCGAGATTGTCGAGACATGGAGTCATGTCTTGACTGCAGACCAGATCCAAGAGCATCTGAGACCGACTGTGCGGCTGGGGTTTTAGTGGGTACACTAGCGGACGATGATTCTGTGACTGTAGGTCGCAACATCACCGACGATAGGAGTCCTACACTATTGGCGTGGAACGCCAATGTGCGGAATGCATTTCCCCGTGGGGCCGTCTCGTCTTTTTCTCCAAGCTAACTCCATATAAATGTAGGTTGAAACTCCTACGAAACCCCTATGACGGGGTAGAACGCACTCCGAGAGAGTCCCAACTCTACCCATACGAACGTCTAAAAAAAGAATTCTTAGCATTCGACACGATACAATTCTGGACGAGTCGTCATACTTGTAGCCATGATAATACACTTCTTTCTCGGCGCACAGCCACTGTTTTGGATGCATATTAAATTTGGGGAGGTTTCCGATTAATCCTTCCTATGAAAATGTCCCGTACTAGTGCGAGAAACACATTTCCTATCATTACTCTACAACACTCAGGAACGGGAACGAGTACATTAAACCTGTTGAATCGATATCGGGCTTGGACTGATTATACCGAGTCAAGGTCGCAATCATATTATCTACATACCTTATCTAGTTGGGGATGTCGACCAGTACGCGTTTGGAATTTGTTTGGTATGCGTCCAATTGTATGTAACCTCAAATAGCGCCGGCGCAGTGTCAATTTTCAGATTACCGCACAGACTCCGATCTCAAGCTCAGCTCAAGCTTTACAGATGCGGCGACTTTAGGAATCCGATCAACTTTACCAGTTGGGGAGCTGCAATGAATCTGGATACAATTATTATACAGTACCCAGCATCTTCGCTCCGTAATTTTTCAAGGAGTCATATAAACTAGGACTTCGTAAGATTGCCCCAAGTCCTTTCTGCCCGTTCTTCCACGTCCCCTTCAAGCTCGAATCTGAACTGGTCAATATATTCTAACCCAGAGCGTCAACTTTCATGTCTTTTTGGAAATATAAACTAGTTCCGATTTTGCCTTATTGCGTAAATTAAAACCAGTAAAGGCCCCCTTTGCCAAAAGTACGTATAAACTCATCTTTCCTTCTCCCATTATGTAATAATCTCGTTAACACTCGAACTTGAGATTTTTTTTTTTTGCGTCCATTGCTCAGGGAAAACAATTGCAAACTCATACCATTGTTTTGTCGTTTCGCACAATATCTCACTAACATCAAAACGAACGGCGGAAAGACAAAATAAAATAACCGCATGCCTGAATTATCGGAACTTCAGATGCAAAACCAAAAGACCATGAAAATATGGTAAACGATGTTGGGATGTGTGCAACACAAACGAAATAAATAAATACACTCCGACTTGGAATGATGAAAAAAACCCTATTGCTCAAATCAGTTATCTCCTGCCTATGTATCCGTGAGCGAACGACAGATTTTCCTCGACTCCCTCGACCTTAAAGGATATGAAATCAGTTTTTGTAAAAGTGAGTGTCAGACCACATAACACACACCCTAAAAGGAATCATACAGCAATTTTAAAACACTACAAACGACGAGACTTTGTCGCTGCTGCTCTATAATATGGGGACGAACTGGATTTGTAGGATGAATCGTTTTCACATGAGTACGAATTGTTGCAACCGGCATCGTATGAGGTTGGGGAGGCGTAGGCAGCATCATATGAGGAAGTTGAGCGGTAACCGCGACTGTATGAGGATGTCGTACTGTAATAAGTATCGCATGGGTACGATTCGTCGCCCTCGCACTCGGCATAGTATGAGGTTGGGGAGGCGTAGGCAGCATCATATGAGGAAGTTGAGTGGTAACCGTGACTGTATGAGGATGTCGTACTGTAATAGGTATCGCATGGGTACGATTCGTCGCCCTCGCACTCGGCATAGTATGAGGTTGGGGAGGCATAGGCAGCATCATATGAGGAAGTTGAGCGGTAGTAACTGTTATCGGATGAGGATGTCGTACTGTAATAAGTATCGCATGGGTACGAATCATCGCCCTCGCACTCGGCATAGTATGAGGTTGGGGAGGCGTAGGCAGTATCATATGAGGAAGTTGTGTGGTAGTAACGGTTATCGGATGAGGATGTCGTACTGTAATAGGTATCACATGGGTACGAATCATCGCCCTCGCACTCGGCATAGTATGAGGTTGGGGAGGCGTAGGCAGCATCATAGGAGGAAGTTGAGCGGTAGTAACTGTTATCGTATGAGGATGTCGTACTGTACACATGGTATGAGGTTGAAGAGGCATAGGCAGCATCAGAAGAGGAAGTTGTGTGGTAGTAACTGTTATCGGATGAGGATGTCGTACTATAATAGGTATCACATGGGTACGAATCGTCGCCCTCGCACTCGGCATAGTATGAGGTTGGGGAGGCGTAGGCAGCATCATATGAGGAAGTTGTGTAGTAACTGTTATCGTATGAGGATGTCGTACTGTAATAGGTATCGCATGGGTACGATTCGTCGCAGGTAGCATCGTATGAGGCCGAGGCGTCGTTGCCGTTACCATAGATGTTCGAATACGTCGAGTCGTCAGAACCAACGCTGGTTTCATCTGAGTTGTCAGAGCCAGTATATGCTGAACCATCGGGGTAACCGTACACATAACTGGCCAAGGCGGGGGTGGGCTTCACATTGGGAGTCGGTAATGCCAACGTGCTAGTAACAGCAACAGCAATGGCAAAGAGCAAAGAGGCACGAGAGAAGAGCATTTTAGAAAATAGAGGTGAAAGAAGAAGTGTTTTTTTTTTAAAAAAAAGATTAAAATAATGATGTAGTTTAGAGGAAAGAATAAAACGGTTTTATGATAGAGAGTGGTTGGGTCGTCTTGACTTGAATTTATACATCAGAGACCCTGAAGAACGGGTCTCGTTGCCCGACGACCTGTTAACGCTCCACCTCATGTGGTCAAAAGGCCAGTATCAAGGGTCATATTATTTATAAATATAAGGCGCTTTGTATTTTTGCGAAAATAATAGCATGTATGCACATTATTGTTCGTATTCAATGAGACTTGAACATCATGCCTTGATACTCTGGAGAATCGATGACTTGTTGAAGTCTTACCTTTGCAGACCAACGACGAGGAAAGATGAGAAGGAGGTATGTGAAATGGGTCGGTGAGTACTATTCATTTTGCGATGGAGTCCGCGGAAATGAATGAGTGGATAGATACAGGTACGGGGCTGTACGGGGATGCCCGGAAACAGCGGAACTTCGAAGGCCTAATGTGAATGATATTTGCCTGAAACTATATATGGTTAGGGATGAGTTTTGAATCTTGAAATCTCTGCGTATCCGTGGAGGTCCGTGGATGTTCTTACGCGTATTGTGTACAAAATCATCCATTGCTTGCGGGCCCGACATTCAGACAATTCAGAAAGAGCTAATGACGCATCATGATTTTGCAGTAAACCATGCATATTTTAGTATGGATAATAAACCCTAGCTTCTTTTCGAATTCAGGCCCATCCTGCCAAAATTCAAGGTCTGGGAGACCGGTCAAAAAATGGGCAACAAATATCACTGGGAAAGAGTGTACCAAAAAAAAAAAAGATTCCGGCCTTATTAGTCGCTGTCCTCTGCAGTGACCCCGCCGCAGTCCACCGTCCCCGCGTCCCCATCGAGGATCGCCTGTACTCACGATTCACCGTGTTCCTATGATATCTGACGTTGTTTCACCTTATGTAGTATCTCAATCCGATCACATAATAGCACTACACGACACTGCTTAGTGGTCAGTATACATCGTATCAAATATCAGTATGAACTATCCACGTCAAACGTCATGCATCATGCATTAAGTGTAATGTCCCAAACCTGAACCTCAGTTCCATTGATAATCAGCATACTCAAGACACCGTCCACAAGCCTGTACCTATCAAACACGGGTTCCCAGCCGTTTCCATCTATCTCAAGGATCCTGTGCCAATCGCTAAAAGAACTTTCAGCGGTGCTTGCTATCAAAGTGAGAGCGGTGGACAAGTTGTCCGGTAGAATCATTATGAGACTTGATTCGTAGGCGAATACTTTCCCCGTTTTCCTAGCGGTATCGGGGTGACCGACAGATTAGTCAAGGCTGTACGCGTCCAGTTGTTGTCCGTGCTTCTCCAATAATGATACCTACATAGTAGAAAAAATTCAAGGGTTCTATAAAGGTTGAGAAATTCTTGGTACATCACCATAGTTCTGTTCCCGTGGTATTTTCACGGTTGAGGACATGAATTCGATTTTCCTCATCGATGGTCTGAGCTTCTTGATTTAAAATTCCTCTTGGGCACAGAACATTTATTATGTATTCGTTTCTCCATAACAAGACACTTACCCATATTTTGGGATGCTGAATATCGTGATTCCTGGAGAGTTTGGCAAAATCGGGTTTTGGGTCGCCAAATTACCGATGAGCTGCCCCCAAGTGTTTCTCCAGGTTACGCCCAAATCCGGACTGTACGCAAAATCCATGTCATGATTCTATTTTTTTTTGGTTTGCATGTCATTAAACGGGATGGTAAAACCGGACGAACAAGGATAGCATACGTTTTCTGGTCCATTTGGTCCAGCTTCGACAGCAACGTCCTGACCTGTGTCATTCACATAATCCCGATACGTCCTTAGCCAAGGTCATTTCCAGTGAAGCAAACACTATATATATAAGAAACTACCAACCATGATACTTGGAAATTCCCATTTGTGTCTGCATCGAACCCATTGATATAGGCGTTATCTTTTTTTTGAATAAGAATCAGGCTCTGCGCAAATATCAGTGATTGAGTATACTAAAGCAACCTTACTTTGAACTCCCTAGGAGGAAAATAAAATCAAGGTTGTAGCTGAAAGCATACGGCATTACTAAAAAGTTACCTCTAAGTAACGACCTATATTTGACCATTTTCCGTCTTTGCCATTGTAAGTATACAGCCAGTCATCGCCTAGACCTGACCTCCCGACCCGCATTTCAAGAACTAGTTCACCGGAAGAAAGAGTTAGAAAGCGGGGATAAGTGATACTCTATTCACATAATACGTAAAATCCAATGCGAGAAAATCAGAATATTGAACTTACTTCAAAATGTTCTGTTCTATTGAGAGACTCTAAACCGGGGAGATAATCCTGAAACCAGCGTAAAAAAACACTCGTGGAATAGGATAGCTATAGTCTGTACTCACTTGTATGTTTTCAAAAGACTCCGTAGACCATTCTGCCCCTTTCGGATTGGAAGCTATACCAGGCTTGGATATCCGATAGTTCAGATTATTGTCGTGTTGGTCGAATGCTAAATGTATCGTCCCATCCACATGACAAATACCGAGAGATATGGTGTCGTGTCCATCGTCATCCGTTTGATTATAATCAGCGAAAGTTATTGTCTCCCATGGACCATCACTGGCACTGGCCAAGCCGCTTAGTGCCAGAGATCGACGGGCAATAGAGACATGGCGAGGAGTGGTTGGCGTCGCAGATGGTGTTGATCCATAAAATACGGCGTATTGGTAACCTATGAGAAGGTTCAGATTTAGATGCTAACAGAAACTATCTTCCCGATTGGGGTTCAGACTTAGTTAAACACATGCCATTGAATGTTGCCAAAGCGTCTTGCTGGAACGATTCCCCGTTGACCCGGTTCACTGTCGGAGGATCCAGTCCAAGAGTTGTGGAACGGATACTTGAAACAGAGACAGGTTTGATTGATGGATTAGTGACCGCTCCTAGTAATCCTCGAGCGGTAGATGATAGGATGAAGAGTGTTACTCCAATATGAAAAAGCATTGACAGATCGCGCCTCATAACATCAACACAGTAGAGCGTAAGTTCCAAAAGTACCTTGCCCCTTGCAGTAAAGTTATATTTTAACCTCGTGAAAAAAGGTCATAGGTCCTGCAGTTTTGTATCATGAGATGTCTGTACACGTCACGGACATATGTGCATCACCTTCGTTATGGAGCGACCGGACCGGCGGTACCATTACCTTAAAGTGACCGCTTGTCAAGTTCTTCTCCCTTCGCACTGGTATATGCGTACTCTCACCTGCCATGTGGATGTACGGTTGTGGACAGAATGGGTTAGGACCATAAAAAAGAAGACAGCTCAAAACATGAAATTGACCGAAAAAATCTCATTTGAATGATGTCACATATAACATCACGAAAATCCCGACTATTAGGGCAAATATGCAAAGAAATGATAGCCCAACGACCTGGATATTAGTAAAGCCTCAGGTAAATGATGTTCACTGCACGGCAAATGAAAACCTTACCTACGCCTAGCACTCTTTGGGAACAGTGAAATCCTAAAAAGATCAAGTTAAATAAATTCACAACGAGAAAGGGGAAGATGTGTTAATAATAACCTCTTTTCGATACCAACCGGGGCGAGAAAGAGCGGTTTGCAGAAGTTTCGCTTTCGCGCCCTAAATCAGAAGTCAAAACTCCATCCGTAAAGAAAAATTAGCGACGAACAAGGCCTCTTTCGGCAAAACCTTTCCAGAGTGCACAGAAATTCTCTCCGCCGGTGAGAATTTTATCAGCTTGGATTATCGCGTCACGACCTTGAACGAAACTGTTGCATCAAAATGTCGTCATTCCAGGTACGGGGAATATGGCATAAGGAGATAAAGTATACCTTGGGTTGCAGGGTTGCAGCTTCATCGCGTTAATAACGAGCCTTAGAAAAGTGTAAGTTAGTATATGATATCACGGAGAGTTGCAAAGAAAGAAAATTAATGATACAAACTGGATCATCAACGTATTCCCGTATCGTGGAACAAGAGGTGTACGTTCATCATGGTGAGCACCGTGTTTGACAGGCCGATAAAAGTCATTCGTGGGCATCGTACCATTGAGGCTGACTCTGGGTGGAAAACTGTCTTCAGCAAATCCATGCTTTTCCACAAGTTTGTGATTAACGACCCAGAGAATTTCTGCCCAGACTACCCCTATATTATGCTGTATAAGCACCGAAATTCAGAATGGTTGAATATGAAAACCGGCAGAAAGACTGACAACTGAATGAAGTTGATCGATTGATTGATATGTCAAAGGATTATCGTTTATATTCTATTCATTTATGAGAAATATAATTTTGTAAAAGAATGGAGAAACAAACCAAGGAGTAAGGAAACTTTCTGATTCCTCTGGGGTTATTTGATGCCCAAGACGACATCACTGCATACGTATCTTGGAGCTTAGGATTACTGGTGATCATGATTGCAAACAAATCTATAAAAGCTACGAATTCAGATGGTTCCATGACCAACAATATTTGGTTGTGACATACCGCCCCATCCTTCACCCATACCGCCAGCTTCCTCCCCACCTAGGCATCCAGAATTAGCAGGACCGCCGGTCAACCGAGTACTAAGACCGTGCGTATATTCATGAATGGGAATTTCAGCGTCAAAATCTCCGTCACGATAGGGATATGATACATCCCAAAGGAACATATGACATTGGCCACCTAGTCCATCAGGTGGCTTGATAGGATGGTAATGAATTGACGATGCAAGAAGGTAGCAGAGATTTTCTTCTTACAGTGACGAAAAACGCCTAAGCAGGATTTCAGGAAAACAACCTAAAATCTAAGCTGTATGCACATACATTATTATATCCACTACCGTCTTGACCATATACAATAACAGCATCACGCTCCTTACCTCCTCGACCGTAGTTATACGTCTGGAAATTTCCGCTAACCTCGTCAAATCCATATCTAAAATTTTATGTCGTTTTTTTTTTCGTTATTTTTAGAGTGATTTCGGAAATGCTTACAGGTACAAAAAGTCATGATATTGATTCAAAGTGTAGAACACCTGAGTTATGGATGCATCCGCAAAACTTCGAGCAAGCTGTAGCGGGTCGGCCCTTCCCCCGTTCAGACTATAGGGATAATCGAAATTAAGAGATGAACCAGCATTTGGACGTGGATTGTTTTGCCACTGGTCGCCCCCCTTCCAGTTTGTCTGGGCCATGATCTAGTCATTGTCCAGAATGAGCCAAAAAAAAATAGTAAAATTGTAGAAAAGCGCATATACATACATTATTTCCTGCTGTCACGGTGAGCTGATACATGTCCGAGGAACCTGGATCACGGAAGCCCGACCCCACCATGCTTGGCGGTACAAGTGATGTCGGTATCTTTTGCCATCCCTGCGGGCTCACTCTAGAATCTGCGCTTTCTTTTTGCATAGATCTTTCGCCCTGAGAAGGGTCTCTGATACCCCATTTATATACGCGATATGTAGCAAGCCGCTGTACCGACTCCGAGGGGGACCAGCCATCAGACGCCCAATCAACCACGGAAATAATATTGGAAGGATCAAGAATATCAATCGCGACCTCATACCAGTTGCTTTTCAGTTGCACCTCGAACTAAGGACAAGTAGATGTATGTAAGTTATTTTCTAAAATGCCGAAGAAACTAAACGCACTTTCCAAACGAGTTTTAAATGGTTGGTAACGCTATCCGGGATTTGAATATAGGCCTTGTAAACGGGCACTACACCGATGACCTCCGGAACGTTTTTCAGCTCAAATCGGTCATATGATAAATTCAAGGAACGCGCCGAGATTCGAGACAAATATTGATCAAATTCTGAGTTTAATATACCCGCGAACGAAATTGAAGGTGCCGCAGCTATCATAAACGTGAGAACAGCTGGACGAGGATCCTCATCTGGTTTGTATCTAGAAGGGATGGTTATATTTCGAAGAAGAAATCCACAATCAGCGTTGTAAGTTTCTTGCAGATCCACATGGACTCGTGATTGATTTGCTAACGTATTGCAGTAATCTTGGTAAATAGAAGGGGTGGTTGTGTCGGCGTTTTCGGGTGGCAAGACCTCACCACCGCGGAAGAACTATTGAGCAAAGTTAGCTGATTTGCTTTTCTTTTGTCTAGCTCGATGGAACACTCTACTGAATCGCCATATGAAATGACCTCTCCCTTGAAAACATTGATGTTGATAAGCCCGTTGCAGACTTCAAAGTCATTCACAATTTGTTTCACATAAACATGCGTTACACCAGTTCGAACGTCCGTATATGAATCATTACGAATCTCGTAACTTGTCGTTTGACTTGCAGTGTCGATATTCAGCAACAAAATCTCTAGAAATTCTCGAGCAACGGCGAAAGGGTCAGAGTCAGAAGAGATGGGCTTGGAGAACGTTGACTGGTTGATGAGATGGGGAAGCAGAGACGTGACAAAGGTCGCGTGGGGTAAGATAGGCTGAAATCTCAGAGATTTTCGATGAGAAAAAGGAATATCGGAATGTGCCAGAGAGATTATAGCAATATTTGCTGATAACATCATGAGGAATGTCATTTTGAAGAGGGATGACATAGCGGTGAGGCAGCTGGAACGACAGAAAAATCTTGACAGTGTGCTTCCGTCAAACAGCCTAGCGGGTTTTATGGCGATATTTATCGCAGGCATTTCTTCTGAACAGAAACTGGCTGTCCTTCTTTAAAAATCGTCCTTGCGGTCCTCCGCAGATACTCTTTTTTTAGTCAACCGATTGTTAATAAATAGTCAGCGAACCTTGATTCGGTACTTGAGGGT
Source organism: Phallus indusiatus (assembly GCA_027605045.1). Lineage (NCBI taxonomy): Eukaryota > Fungi > Basidiomycota > Agaricomycetes > Phallales > Phallaceae > Phallus > Phallus indusiatus. Next base: position 1,640,842 of record JAQFWX010000008.1, read on the forward strand.
AACGACATGCCCTTATGAATTGAATAGTAAGTAGTACCATCAATGGCTCAAACTAGACGCACCCTACGATAGGACAATTCACTTTCCGAAAGTGTACGCGACAAGTAAATGGAAAGAGTAACTTACCAGCTCACATCGTTGACATAAGAAATTTTTGACATAAATAGATTCCATGTGGCTTGGAAAAGTTATTTCTATTTCAAACACTTATAGTAGGTTGAGTTAGCATATTACCGTTCCCAATGCCAGCTCACAAAACAAAAACTAAAAGACGCGTTTTTTTTTTAGACTCGCGCGGCCTCGCTCGCGTATGTGCATGCATCCATTTATTGCCGACAACGTTTGATTGTGACGGTTTGCTCTGAGAAGTTGAAAATTTGCCTATACTTTTCGACGTCTTTCAATGTCTCTGAAGGGCATATCAAAATGCTTTTCGTCCGGAATTTTCAGTTTCCGGACCCAGTTAGTGATAGGCTTGGCAAGGAACTAGTCGAAAAGAGACGAACCCAGTATAATTAAACATTCTATTGCCTTCTATTGCCTTAGCCCGTATTTTCACATTTTTTTTTCGCGCACTTTTCCCCAGTTTGAACCGTAGTAGTGAGTGAATCAAGGCTATTTTCAAAATGAGAATGCAAGAAGACGACAACAAGGAGAAACGATCGGAGTTCCAAATTTGTATTCACAATATACTTGGTACTTTGAGCAAACGAAAAGAAAAGAATTATATTGTTTATATGCACAGAATAATAACCAGACTAAAGCTCTCTATAAACAAAGCAGGTTCGACAGCAAATACATGAGAGGGAGAGAGAGAGAGAGAGAGAGAAAGAAAATCATAGCAATGCGGTAAAGTATGTAAACAATGCGTTACCCCAGACAAAAAGCCAGTAAAAAAAATATGCAGAGTTATGCGGGTAAAGAAAAGCGATAGTATAATTGTTGGTATATCATGAGGAGCGTTTTAAATCAAGGTCGAGAGATGGAATAGAGAGAGTATTATCACCCTCAGGTGATGTCTTTAGGCGAAGCAAATTGACAGGTGCACCATTGACGTATGGGAAAGCGTCCAAACCGATCCAATGAGGCGCGCAACCGTCATCCGAGCTAAACGATGGTGAAAGCCTGTTTTTTTTTCAAAAAATTAGGGACAGAGACAAACAAACAATAATATAAAAAGTCGTACCGGTATGTGTCGTTACTCACGGACCAAACCGCCATCTTTTTAGTCGGTCTTCCTTGAAGCGTCTTAAGCGCGTCAATCCCATCAATTATGTACTTGGAAGCATAAAGGGATCCGTCATCCACTTCAAGCTCAATTGTTGCGCCTCGATCTTCGCTTCCATCGTCGCGGACCCAACGACCAGAAAGATGCTTTTCTACTTCTTCAGCAAGAACGGTATCAAAGGCGGGCATAAGCTCATTGACGGCTAGTTCGGTTATGTCTCCCACCAAAGAGGTCGTGCCGGTTGATAGGACTACTATCGCGACGGAACGGGTTGGGATTAGTGTGAATCCGGCTTGGTGGGACATAATATCTCCAACTGTGGACGATAGTTGAGAAAGAGAGAAGAAAAAGAAAAGCATTTTAAACAAGATACGCACGTTTCTGATATAAACTGATAGTTTTATCTTTGACTTTCAAGTCTTTACCGGAGGAGTATTTATGTCTATATATTTCCCACGGCATTCCGACGGACGTATAGCCATCCCATTCGTTATGGAGAGGTCTAAGCCATTCACGTATCGCAATTGGGGGGAGTATATGACTCTGATCATCCAGTAAAGCAGTGGCAAGACGGATGAAATCCGATAGTGATGAAATTTGGCCGATTGCAGGGTTGGTTATTCCAAAATTCAAGGTCTAGTGCACGAACGTCAATGCTGTTAACCAAAAGTAAAAAATCAAATTTTATTTTACCGTCTCGTCAGGTCGGGATTTGGAAACCGCGGCATTACTTTCGTGTTCTTCAGAGACGAGAAAAACACTTTGATCGAACTTCAAAGGCTTAAAAATATCGCGCTTGAGCAATTGAGCATGCGTGAGTTGCTTTACTTCTTCGCCCCCCAATTTTTCTCTGTGTAGCTTGTCCGCGAGACAGTTTACAAGACCGAGGAGAGCATAACCGGTGTTTGAATAAACGGGGTATGTGTAAGGAGCGGCCACCCACTCCTCATTATATATCGCCTTGAGAAGAGTATCTTGGTCAGGAATAGGCACGCCGTTGTATGGCGGGGAACCTTTACCCTGGAGAGATTTTGGCCAGGTGGTATTGGCATTCCCGTTAGGCCAGTCTCGCCCAATCCCGGACATGTGAGAAAGTAGTTGGCGAATTGTAACGGAATCCATCATTTGTGAATTGGGGGATCCAGGGAATGTTACTGTGTGATTAAGATATTGAGATATGGGGTCATCTCTAAAGATAATAAAAAAATAATAAGTTGGTAAAAAGAGCGTAGAAAAGTGGATAGAACTGCCATACAAGTTCAACGCGCCCTCCCTTCTCAGAATAAAAGTCTCCAGGGCGGTGAATAATTTGGAGACACTTGCGATGCGGAACATGGATTTACTGTCTACTAATCGAGACGAGTCGTTAGCTTTGAGATAGCCATGGAAGTCTTGAAAAAGAGGGCCCCTGGGAGTGACAACTGCAAATGCGACCGAATCCATCTCGCCTGTTTTATTCTTTTCTTGATAATAATCTTGAAGCTTAGACTTGAAAGAATCTATGGCAGCTGCGATCCGAGGCTGATTCCTTGAGGGCGGATGGATTGAAAATAGATTTGGCAGGGGTGCCGGACATACGTCAGACGCGGCAGCCGAAGGGATTGGTCGTGGAGCAGCAACAGGAGAGCTGAAGGCATAAAAGGTGAAGTATACCATGACGGCATTAAAAAATAGACTAAACAGTAGGATAGTGGTGTATGATCGACTTTTTCTAAAGAAAGCAGAAGCAGGTCGAGTGGGATTGGAGTTGTTGGTGCTGTTGGTGTCCCTTCCGAGAGACTTTCCGTTATAGTCATTATCGAGCTTTGAGTACATTGAAGGAATAGTGTTTTGTGGAGAACGCACAGAGTTTGGTAGAGGTAGATATATGTGTTGAGGACGCCACCATTGTCGCAATGATGTAACTAGGGAGCCTGGAGTCATCGTGATGACGGGCTGTTCAGTGGAGCTAACGGACTAGACCCTCAACAAAGACTTGGTTTGTTATATAGTCTAGTTCACCACGTGATCGCAGCGTGCTGTCTGGAGGTGAGGTGGAGTTTGAATATCTGGAGGTGAAGGAGGAAAATAAACAAACGAAACAAACGAATGTTCCCCGGCTGGCTTTTGGCTGGCTAGATGGAAATGGGCGCTGTTTTCTAGAATATTCTTTAGATGATGGGCTTTCACTTACATGCTAGCAAAACTCTATCAAATCAATATGTAAAAGGAGTAAACAATAACAAAAGTAAGGAGTAGACAAGAAGGCGGATTTTCCGTCTGGACACCGCTTCAGCACGTCCAAAACAGACGATGGCCAGGAACCGGAAGCTCCTGGCGCTTATTGTATTAGCGCCCAAGAATAAGGGCTTGTCACACACTAGCATCGAGCTTCGTTCAATAAATCATTTCTTAGTTTTATTTTCAATATCAAGTTCGTTGCATTTCGGTAGCGTTTCAGTCGAGGGTAGCCTATTGTGGGGTGGCAACATGGTATGTATGGGCAAATAACGTTGACTATCATTGGCTTTCATAAACGATTCATTTGCTCCCGGCGGTCACCATACAAGAAGTATCATTCTGTTGTGCCAAACGTGGCAAATCTTATTCACGCAGCACGCTATTTTCAAGTCCCCGAGTATTTCCACAGGGTTATACAATTAAGAAAGCCAATGGTAACTACTCCGCCGTTTTGAACCCCAAACAAACATCTTGCGTCGTATCGTAGTTTGCTATAGGTCCAGGCTTTTATTTACGTCTGTTGTTCCACATATTAACACTCAAACCTGCGATGTTCCTCGTGCTCAAATCCAGCCCCCGAGTGTAATCAAGAAATGTATGACTTAGTTATCATCACCTATGACGAACCTCCTATTGAACCTTTCAGCTCCTTTTCATTTCGACCAAGTATTAGTGGAGCTACATATAAAGGCGCTTCGCTTGCAAAACGAAGCATTGTTTTACTCCTCTCACCTATTAGTCGTCATTGCATCATCCCTACTTGAAATTGAAGAAACGTGTTCGGAAGCTTCAATACATCGCTAAGGGAAGCTAACGAATGTTATGACAGTTGGGGCGTACGCTATCAATCACCTCAGCTGGAGGCGCCGCTTTAGCGATTTGCTATACGAGCTAGTCATCGACAAACTCTCATTGCCATTATAATTCCAGATACCCCCTCGACGTTCACGTCCTTAGTACCGGGCAAAAAAGGCTATTCGTTAGCGCGTTAGTCATAAAATCGTTTAGTTTTCTTGAACACTCAAGGTCCTAAAGGTAGAGGAGGCAACGCAATTTCCCCTGCGCCGTAATGAGCTCCGGAAACTTCCCTGAAAATAGCGTGGTGTCGTCGGTTAGAGAAAGCGGATCGTACGATTCTCCTTACGCCATGAACACTCCCAAACCCACGTGTGGTATTATTCTTCTCAAAATTTTTCCTTGCCTACGTCGGCTCGCGTGCCCGGAAATGTTTGACTCGACAGCTTTTTCTTCTCCATAATTTCATATGCGAACCTAGAAACCCGCCACATTCTGGCTGTCTTGAGTAAGCTTTTGTAGCTTTTATTTGATTCATCGTTCGCGGATTTGAAATTCGTTATTAGTTGACAAAAGAGAACAATTCCGCGATCACTGATGTTTTCAAAATTCTGCCTAATGAGTAAGAAAAACTTATATATATATATCTGAGCCAGAGCTAAAGACAATGCAACTACTTTTTGCAGCCGATCTTTCGTCTATCGATATGGGCCTTACATTCTATATCGAATACACTTCTCTTGTCGACAATACTAAATGTGCATAGCCCCTACGAAGAGTATATAAAGCTCACTTTGAGAATGTATTCCCAAGTTTCTGGTCCTGTGTAAACTATGTTGAGCCCGTCAACATTCAATACCACGAACCCAACATTCCAGCTAGAGTTGAGCGAAAGCAAGTATGGTCTTATCTCTTCTGTATTGCATTCCTTTTTTTTTTATGGCGATTTATTAGTCATTTGCTCTCTTATGCATGCGTTATAGGTTCTGTGCTATACGTTTACGACTATTGTGGGCATCGTTGTTTGAACTTTCACCTTTCAATTCTCAATTAAAGATCTTAGCATTGACATTGGACAGAGAAATCGAATTAATTTGGAAACGAAAGTTCACTTTACCAACGTTGCTCTATATTTTCTTGCGCTATTCGGCATTTTTCGGGATAATATTCTCAATAGGCAAGTAAATTAAAGTATTCACTCTGCGCTTTTACATCTAATTTAATAATTTCGATCAGGAGCGTTTTTTCCTCATGAATATAAGGTACATAGTGCTTTGCCGTTTTTTATTCTGATAAGATAACTCGTTTTTAGCTTTCGTGAGTAGTTCAATCAACCGTCTCTCGATACTACTGTATCAGAAGCCTAGTTAACAAGCCGTTAGATGCTCGGCGGTGATTGTCATTGCGGGAACGATAGCCCTCTGCATTATTTTCAGTGAGCAATGACCGCCTTACTTATAGTACAAAGTAATCTGACTCATTAATTCACTTGAGCTATCGATGGTGCGCCCTTATGAAACTTACGCTCAGTCTGAGGACGGCTGCTAAATATAGCTTTTCAATAGCTATCATATCCCTTCGAATCGTAGCATTATACAACAGCAATAAATGCGTGATAGTTCTCTTGGCATCGCTGAATATATTACAGATGATCCTCCTTATTTATAGTCAAGGTATTTTGGTCTCGGTCATCCTGTGTTTCAGATGACAGTACTAACAAAATAACCCGTTTTCTTTCTACTAGTCATCGGGAGTGATGCTAAATTTCTCATAAAGAGTGAGAAATGTACGTAGTGAATCACGTTCCTGGAATTCAAACTTCTCATCAACGATTCATGTCTATTCATAATCGGTAGCCCGGTGCGAATTGGACAATAATATCGTTTCGGCAGTTTACAGTAAACGTTTTACTATTGAATGCTAAACGTGATTAATTTTCACGCCTTAATAGTAATATTATCATGGATTCCACTCGCTATCGAAACTTCTCTGCTCAGTTTGACTATGTGTCGGATATATTGGTTACGACGGCGGATATCAACCGTGCTACCGCCCTTCCTTCAACTGATCGCACGAGATGGAATCATGTATTATGTCATGATCTGCATGATATATATAATGAACATTTTGAATCACATCGTATGTTTCTCCCTTTTTCTCACTGGTGGAATTTGCTAAAGAAAATTTCACCGATAGTATGACATAGACGCTTTGAAAATATTCGGAGCATAGTACGTTTTTTCATTCACTCAAATATCAATTTTTTAAATCTCATGTGTATTAAGTTTTGGAGTATCACTTCTCGCTTTAACAACATGCCGTCTCACACTGAACCTGCAACATCTCGGCCACTGCAGCAGTTGTGTGACATCTGGGTACTACGACACCGCAGGAGAACGGACGGACCGGGGTCTATTTACGACCCGTCCTTCCCGATTCAGGTTCACACCTGTGGATGTTGCTTCATGGTTGACTGGAGAACGTTGGGGAATGCTTGAAGGTGTTCTTCCGGCGCAGACAATGGGCAACCCAGTGGTAATATATCGCTAAGGGAAGAGCTAGTGCCGGCCGGCTCCAGCGTCCAGCTGAGCAGGTGAGCGCCGTCGCTATCTCACTGTCGTCCTCTCTTCTCTGACCATGATAGCAGGGCACAGACATCTCCAGCGTCCCATTCGATCTTTTGCTATTTTCTTCCCCATCCTCCCGCCCTGATACTTGTCAGGTGTTATCCAGGTTTCCCCCGCTTTTTTTTTTCGTTCCTCTTTCTTTCTTTCTTTCTTCATTCCTTGTAAATTGGTCCCCCCCCCTCGTCCAGAGCCCATTTTATTTCAAAGCATATTATGTTTTATTGAGGTTGCATGTAGATACAGCAGTTGCCACAAATTGAGTAGAGTTTCCCCCCGCAAATGCGTGGAGCATCGGAGAGTCCCAGTCGTGGAGAGGAAGAGCCCGCCCACCTCCACGCACCGAACCCGCGTTGGCTCCCGGCCCGACCCCTCTCACAGGGTCTCTCCCAAGCCTCAAGCAGCGACCAAGTGACTGACGAGGCTAGACTGATCATGAAAGGTTCAATAGGAGGTTCGTCATACATAGGTGATAATAATTAAGTCATACACCTTTCACTACACTCGGAAGCTGAATTTGACCACGAGGAACATCGCAGGTTTGAGTGTTAATAAGTAGAACGACAGACGTAAATAAAAGCCTATAGCAGACTACGATACAACGAATTGCATCTCGGTATCGATCTCACGTTTTGTCCGTCGTCAGCTTTTGGCCATAAGCTCAAGCCTACTACATAAATGCTTGGTGTAATTAGATAATTAGATGTATATTTGAATCTGGTTAGGAACATAGAAAGCTTTAGCGAAAACAATCCTAAGCAGTCACAATAAAGAGAGCTGAATAATTAGCAACGAACAATACAGAGGTATGCCACTAATACGGTGTTTCACTAGTGGCAGGTCCTACCACTGAGTTGCCGATTATCTACGCTGGAAGAACACCTTCAAGCATTCCCCAACGTTCTCCAGTCAACCATGAAGCAACATCCACAGGTGTGAACCTGAATCGGGAAGGACGGGTCGTAAATAGACCGCGGTCCGTCCGTTCTCCTGTGGTGTCGTAGTACCCAGATGTTACAGAACTGGTGCAGTGGCCGAGATATTGCAGATTCAGTGTGAGACGGCATGTTATTAAAGCGGGAAGTGATACTCCAAGACTTAATATACATGAGATTTAAAGAATTGATATTTGAGTGAATGAAAAGACGTACTATATTCCAACTAGTTTCAAAGCGTCTACATTATACTATCAGCGAAATTTTCTTCAGCCAATTCCACCAGTGAGAAAAAGGGAGAAACATACGGTGTGATTCAAAATGTTGATTACATATATCATACAGATCACGACATAATACATGATTCCATCTCGTGCGACCAGTTGAAGGAAGGGCGGTAGCACGGTTGATATCCGCCGTCGTAACCAATATATCCGACACATAGTCAAGCCGAGCAGAGAAGTTTCGATAGCGAGCGCAATCCACGACAATCTTACTATTAGGGCGTGAAAATCAATCAAGTAGCATTCAATAAAACTTTTACCGTAAACTGCCGAAACAATATTATTGTCCAATTCGCACTGGGCTGTCAATTATGAATAGACATGAATCGTTGATGAGAAGTTTGAATTCCAGGAACGTGATTCATTACGTACATTTCTCATTTTTTATGAGTTTAACCTCACCCCCGATGACTAGTAGAAGGAAGACGGGTTATCTTTGTTAGTACTGTCATCTGAAACACAGGATGACCGAGACCAAAATACCTTGATAAGTAAGGAGGATCATCTGTATTGTATTCAGCGATGCCAAGAGAATTATCATGCATTTATTGCGGTTGTATAACGCTACGATTCGAAGGGATATGATAGCTATTGAAAAGCTATGTTTAGCTGTCCTCATGCTGAGAGTAAGTTTCATAAGGGCGCACCACCGATAGCTCAAGTGAATTAATGAGTCAGATTACTTTGTACTATAAGGTGGTCACTGCTCACTGAACAGAATGCAGAGGGCTATCGTTCCCGCAATGACAAACACCGCCGAGCATCTAACGGCTTGTCGACTATGCTTCCAATACAGTAGTATCGAGAGTTGAACTACTCACGAAAGCTACAAACGTGTTATTTTATTATAGTAGAAGATGAAAAAGTACCATGTACCTTATATTCATGATGAAGAAAAGTTCCTGACCGAAATTCCAAATTAAATGTAGAGCGCAGAGTGAATGCTTTACTTACCTATTGAGAATATTATCCCAAAAAATGACAAATAGCGCAAGAAAATATAGAGCAACGTTGGTAAAGTGAACTTCCGTTTCCAAATTAATTCGATTTCTCTGTCCAATGTCAATGCTAAGATCTTTAATTGAGAATTGAAAGGTGAAAGTTCAAACAACGACGCTCACAATAATCGTAAACGTATAGCACAGAACCTATAACGCATGCATAAGAGAGCAAACGACTAATAAATCGCCATCAAAAAAAAGGAATGCAATACAGAAGAGATAAGACCATACTTGCTTTCGCTCAACTCTAGCTGGAATGTTGGGTTCGTGGTATTGAATGTTGACGGGCTCAACATAGTTCACACAAAACCAGAAACTTGGGAATACATTCTCAAAGTGAGGTTTATATACCTTTCGCAGGGGCTATGCACATTTAGTAAGGTCGACAAGAGAAGTGTATTCGATATAGAATCTAAGGCCCATATTGATAGACGAAAGATCGGCTGCAAAAAAATAGTTGCATTGTCTTTAGCTCTGGCTCAGATATATATAAGTGTTTCTTACTTATTAGGTAAAATTTTGAAAAAAAATCAGTGATCATGGAATTGTTCTCTTTTGTCAACTAATAACGAATTTCAAATCCGCGAACGATGAATCAAATAAAAGCTACAAAAGCTTACTCAAGACAGCCAGAATGTGGCGGGTTTCTATGTTTGCATATGAAATTATGGGGAAGAAAGGTGTCAAGTCAACACCTCCGGGCATGCGAGCCGAAGTAGGCAAGGAAGAGAGAGTTGAAATTTTGAGGAGAAAAATAATACTACATGTGGATTTGGGAGTGTTTATGGCGTAAGGAGAATCGTACGATCCACTTTCTCTAACCGACGACACCTCCTTCACCACACTTTTTTCCAGGGAAGTTTCCGAAGCTCGTTATGATCCAGGGGAAATTGCGTTGCCTCCTCTTCTATTAGGAGCTTGCGTGTTCAAGAAAACTGAATTTTCATGGCTAACGTGCTAACGAATAGCCTTTTTGCCCCGTACTAAGGACGCGAACGTTGAGGGGGTATCTGGAATTATAATGGCAAAGAATGATGTGTAATGAGAGTTTGTCGATGACTAGCTCGTATAGAAAATGGCTAAAGCGGTGCCTTCAGCTGGGGTAGTCGATAGCGTACGCCCCAACTGTCATAGCATTTGTTAGCTAGGGGAAAGAGATGGAAGCAGTTCCCTTAGCGATGTATTAAAGCTTCAGAACATGTTTCTATCACGCCTGGATGAGAAAAGTGAGAATTCGAGGAGATTTACTCACCTCAAAAATTCTGAACGTTTTCTGCAGAAATTTTGAAGAATTCTCCGCTTAGCGGAATTTCAAATTTCTCCTAATTCAAATTTCCTTATAAACCGTCAAAGGTTTGATAGGCGGACTAATTACCTCAAAATTTCTGCAGAAAATGCTCAAAATTCTTGAGGTGATTAAATCTTCTCGAATTCTCAATTTTCTTGTCCAGACGTGTAATAGAAGATGAGGCAACGCAATTTTCCCTGCGCCGTAACGAGCTCCGGAAGCTTCCCTGAAAAAAGTGTGGTGAAGGAGGCCTACGTGTCGTCGGATAGAGAAAGTGGATCGTACGATTCTCCTTACGCCATAAACACTCCCGAATCCACATGTAGTATTATTTTTCTCCTTAAACTTTTAACACTCTCTTCCTTACTTACTTCGGCTCGCATGCCCGGAAATGTTTGACTTGACACCTTTTTCTTCCGCATAATTTCATATGCGAACATTGAAACTCGCCACATTCCGGCTGCCTTGAGTAAGCTTTTTAACTATATTTAATTCATCTTAAGCGGATTTGAAATTCTTTATTAGTTGACAAAAGAGGAGTTAAAGATAATGTACTGTTAATACTTTTTGCAACCGCTTTTTCATCTATCGATACGGGCCTTAAATTCTATATTGAATATTATAATACACTTCTCTTGACGACCATACTAAATATGCATAGCCCCTACAACAGGTATATAAACCTCACTTTGGGAATATATTCCCAAGCTTCTGGTCTTGTGTAATCTATGTTGAGCACGTCAACATTCAATACCACGAACCTGTCAGGGTACGCTACCGCCGTCTCTCATTTTCTTATTTATTATCATCGGCATCACTTCCTTTCTATTTTATTTATCATTTCCATATTTTACTTTCACTCTCCGTTTCCTTGTTCTGTCTCTATTTCACTTTCTCTACTCGCGCGCGTTGCGCGCTCGTACCCGGCGTGATGCCCGTGACATCACGTCGCTTAGGTTCGGTTTAGGCGCCTGGCACTTAGCTGTGTCAGGGCCGCACGCCGCGTCGTCGTTTTATGTATATAGTAGCTGTACCTAGAGTGAGGGTCCCTAAGCTTGTTCTCTTAGGATCCCCTCCCTCTAGGTGAGTAGTTAGTTTCCCTTCCAATATATTATCTTAGGATCCCCTCCCTCTAGTGTGAGCTGAGTAGCCCTAACAGAACCCAACATTCCAGCTAGAGTTGAGCAAAAACAAGTATGGTCGTTTCTCTTTTCTTTTGTATTGCATTCTCTTCTTGATGGTAATTTATTAGTCGTTTGTTCTCTTATGCATGTGTTATGGGTTCTGTGCTATACGTTTATGATTATTGTGGGCGTGGCTGCTTAAACTTGACCGGGACATTTGATTGAAGTTTGAAATATCCTAGCATTGACGTTGGACAGAGAAATCGAATTAATTTGGAAAAGAAAGTTCACTTTACCAACGTTGCTCTATATTTTCTTGCGCTATTCCACATTTATCGAGATAATATTCTCAATAGGTAAGTAAAGCATTCACTCTGCGCTTTACATCTAACTTCAAATTTTCGATCAGGAACATTTCTTCCTCATGAATATAAGGTACATAGTACTTTGCCGTCTTTTGCTCTGATTAAATAACTCGTTTGTAGCTTTCGTGAGTAGTTCAACTCTCGATACCACTGTAGGATGCCTAGTCAACAAGCCGTTAGATGCTTAGCATTGATTGACATTGGGGGAATAATAGCCTTCTGTATTATGTTCAGTGAGCAGTGACCACCTTACGTATAGTACAAAGTATCTGACTCATTAATTCACTTGAGCCATCGGTGGTGCGTCCCTACAAGACTTACGCTTAGCCTGAGGACAGCTGCTAAAGATAGCTTTTCCACAGCTATTATCTCCCTTCGAATCGTGGCGTTATACAACCGCAATAAATGCGTGATAGCTCTTTTGGTATCGCTGAATATATTACAGATGATACTCCTTATTTATACTCAAGGTATGTTGGTCTTGGCCATTCTGCGTTTTAGATGATACTGCATAACGGAAATAACCCGTCGTCTTCTTTCTACTAGTCACCGGGAGTAAAATTAAATTCAAGAATGAAAAATGTACGTGGTGAATCAGATTTCTGGAATTTAACCTTCTCATTAACGATCCGTGTCTATCCATAATTGGTACTAGCTCAGTGCGAATTGGACGAAAATGTTGTTTCTTCAATTTACAGTAAATAAAGATTTCGCGCGTTTTACTAATACTGGGTGATCGATTTTCACGCCTTAATAGCAAAACTATCGTGGATTCCACTCGCTATCGAAACTTCTCTGCTCAGTTTGACTATGTATCGAGTGTGTTGGTTACGACGGCGCATATCAACCGTACCACCCTTCCTTCAACTAGTCGCACGAGATGGAATCATGTATTATGTCGTGATTTGTATGATATATTGTAACGGTTCCGCTATGAGCAGCGGACTACTATTAACCATAGTACATATTCGTATATACATACAATTGTATGCAGACGATCGTCATCTGCACAAGTACCTAGTATTATGTAATGTACATAGGCGCCGTCACACCAGTAAATACCGCGTAACGGTAAAGGCGCCGGCAGCCTTTCTTACCTGCACTTGCAAATATACAGCTTTACACTGTTTGTTGTGAGTTCGTAAGAACCGGGCTAATCGTAAACTGTAACGAAACGTTACATCTTTTTTAACACCTAAACGGCGTTACAATTTCCAAAATACGCCAATCGTATTTGCTAGTTTATAGTGAGAGAGGATATGCCTCCTAAAAGCAACAAGAAGTCAAAAAGAACGTAGGCGAACCACCACCTACCGAAGGCGGTCCATCCACATCTGCACGAGCAGGTGATACTGTTGTGATAGACGCAGCATTGTTTGAAACACTAGTCGCGGACCACGCGAATCGATCTAGACAAGGATCGAGACAGGGATCGAGACAAGCTTCACCAGCGGAGCGAATCAGGTGAATCAGTGAAATCAACCAGATCTCATAAGTCCAACCTCGGAAAAGACGAGGTAGTCCTACCACGTAAGATGATTGAGGACGCAAAAGGATGATCCATGACCTCGTAAGAGGTGATACACCGGGACAAGACGTCGGTGATATGTTAGTACGACTAGATGCAGCCGTAATACCCGATGAAGAAGAACCGTGGACAACGGTGAAAGGGAAAGGTCGTGCACGAGACGACAATAGAACCAGCACGACAATACTGGCTCCAGTAATGGACAACGCGCAGGCGACGGTCAAGACAATGGCAAACACGCCAGCATTGCCAGCGACGCCCAGAGCTCCATCGGCACCACCGACCCCGGTATAACACGTCAACCCACACAACAGTACGCGGTACACGCGGAAACACTACATTCAGTGTTACAGGACCTACCTTCTGCACAACCAGCAGCGACCAGCACGCCCATCAGACCCACGCGAGCAGCAGATGACGCAGCCGCAGAGATAGAGAGAGGACGAGCTGAGCTGGACAGATCACGTCGAAACAGCCGACGTACCCCACCAGAGTTCGTGGCAACTCGTGACTACCTGGAAGATCAATCTACCAGACGAGTCAACGCGGGTCAAGGACCGCGTGATAAGAGTAATCCTTCAGCTGCAGAGCTGGAAGAGTCAGCGAAAGACCTGGAAAGGATGGCCGCTGAGGCAGCACAACTGGCACGGGAAAAACGTTCCGAAGCATTAGACAAACGCACAACTGCGTTACAAGGGAAGGTTAGTAGGCAAGAACCGTATGTCGACATGCAGGAAGACCTGCAGGAAGTGCGAGCAGCACGCACTGAACTGGCTAAAAGCAACCGAGAAATGGAAGCTGGCCAACGACCTGGCATCATCTTTGAGCAAGACCTCCCTAATCGCTCGGCGCCCGCTCAGACTGCAGCGCAACCAGGACCGTCAACAGTACATCCTGGTCCACCAACAAACGCCGGTCAAGCACACGCTCCTGCAACGTCCCCGACAACCAGAGCACCGGTTGTACCCAGAAGAAGAGCAACATCTGCCAGGGATCAGTACGAGCAAATGAGAGAAGACCTCCGAGATATACCGGAGAGTAACGCTGGGCCCTTCATGCCCAAATACTATGATGACGAGGACTCGTCAGACGACGAAGAAGAAGCGTACGATCGCGGATACTTCGAACGTGAAATGAGGGAAACCCCATTTGACGACCGAGAAGATAGACATAAACCCACGAAGAGGTTTAGAAGAGTTCGGGAAGACGAGGGGATAATTGTCATGGTACAAGAAGCACTAGAGGAGTGCAAGGATGTAGTAGTATCAGCGTCCCCACTTGCGAAAGCGGGTGCAAAGATGCCATTATCCGTTATGTATAGCGGATCATCAAAGCCTGAAGACTTTGAGAAGTTCGTGACCTCTATCCTCAGATGGTTGAGGCTAAATAACCTACTCGGCGCAGCGTACGTCGAAGCACATATAGCCGTAGTCGGTATGCGACTAGATGGAGAGGCACACGAATGGTTCGTGGAGCACGTAGAACGAGGAGGTCGTTCAACCAAGGGTTGGGACTTGGTAAGACTGTTCGAAGGATGCACAATATGTTCTTGTCACCTACAAGCAAGAACCAGTCTGCACATAACTTCGATCACGCGAAGCAAGGTGCAAGGAGTGTACACCGGTACATGAGTGAACTGTTGAAATTCGCAGCACGTCTAGTCCATCCACCGGACAGATACACCTTCAAACGAAAGTTCTTAGAAGGACTTGATGAGAGAATTCGCAGTGAAGTCACCAAGAGGGGATTCCTGGCCGAAAACTCATCAATTCGACGGCTGTACATAGCCGCGAACGACATAGAGCAAGCATGGGACTATAATAAGTCAATACTAGCTCAACGTCAGACACCCGTAAAATCAACGGGTACCCACTCAAGCTTGGCCAGACAAGCTCAAGAGAACAACTACCGCGCTAAAATCAAACCAAGCGGTATACCCACGAGGACTATTCCCCGTACGACCACAACTAGCAACGCGCTAGCTGTAAGACCAGCGACGAGCAGTGCGATTAAGCCGGCGAGAGTGTCGACTACCACGACAACTCGACCAGTCAGCTCAGGAACGCAAGCCCGAAGCAGTAGCACTGTACTGAAGTGCTATGAATGTGGACAGACTGGCCACCTAAGACCACAATGCCCTAGAAAGGGACAGGTACGTGCCAACGTAATGCACGTTGAGGAGGAAGATGAAGACGATGCGGACGAGCTGCTCGACGCAATTATAGAGGAAGAAACGGGAGTTAACATACTAGAGGTGGAGGAATCCCCACAGTATGATGACGCTGAACAAGGTCAAGACACCGCGGAAGCAGCGGACTACGGGGGAGGGGACCACTATGAGTGGGACGAGAATGAAGACGCAGTAGGCGCATACATGATGGTGATAACCGAAGATCACGGTTATGATGAAAGAAGACTACTTGTTATCAAACAAGGCTCGTCCACCATTGGGACGATTAAGTCACAGGAAGAACCCCTGTATGACCACACGATGAGACCTAAGTCAAGGGCTCCAAAGCGTGATAAAGAATCAATAAGACCTCTAGAGGGTTACTGGCTCGTAAACGGCCAATTAGCGCATTGTTTGATTGACAGTGGATGTCAAGGCATGATAATGTCACCATCATTCTCGCTCACGACTGGAGCGAAGACATTCAAACTGGATAAGCCAGTATCACTGCAGCTCGCAGTGAAAGGAAGTAAGTCCGTAATACAGTACGGAACGTATACCCGAATAGAATTTGGGGATATTAGTGTGTTAGAATACTTTGATATAGTCAATATTGACTACTACGACGTCATAATTGGCGTACCATTCCTGAAAAGGTATGACATCTGCCTGGACTTTGGCAACGGGATAATCACCCGGGATGGAGGAGTAATCACTCCAGTGGAACGGTTCACTGAAATACCTAACACCACGGACGAGCCCACCGAGTTAAGTGGAAGCTTAGCCATAGCATCAGCACGCCCCATAACTACTACGTCTAACGCAGTAGCAGTGAGACGGAAGATCCGAGTACCGGAACTTAAGGATGAGAACCTACCCGCTACGCGAGTACTGGAAGGAGGAGTACAGCGACTTATTCGGGCCAGTGCCGAATAGACTCCCTCCATTTAGGGATGTAAATCATCATATCCCATTAATAGAACCTAACAAGGTTATCCGGTACAGACTACCGAAGTGCCCAGACGCCCTCAAGCCACTGCTGGCTGAAAAAATAGAGCGCTACACGCAAGCAGGTTGGTGGGAACCGACTGTCGCACAGCAAGCCATCCCTATGCTATGCCTGTTTAAAAAGGCATTATCAGGACTACGCACGGTATTTGACCTGCGTCAACAGAATGATAATACGTTGAAAGACGTGACCCCGTTTCCAGACCAGGAGACCATTCGCCAAGACGTGGCGAGACACAAGTATAGGTCGAAAATTGACCTAACGGAAGCTTACGAGCAAGTCAGAATTGCTCCGGAAGACGTGGATAAGACCACGTTCTCGACGATATATGGCACGTTTAAAAGCCATGTTATGCAACAAGGTGATTGCAACGCGCCTTCGACATTCCAGAGATTGATGACCCATATATTCCGGGACCACATCGGAAGAAATATACACTCGTACATCGACGACGTGTTCGTCTACTCAATGACGATCCAACAACACCAGGAACATCTGGAGATTGCCTTCTCGAGATTGAGGAAGGAACAACTCTACCTAAGTCAGAAGAAAGTTGACTTATACTCCAAACGATTGGAGTGCCTAGGACACATCATCGATGACGATGGTATCCACCCAGATATGGATAAGATGGATAAAATTCGCGATTGGAGAACCCCACGTACGTTCAACGACGTTCAGAAGTTCTTAGGGCTGGTGCAATATGTTGCCGCCTACCTTCCGGGAGTCGCTACTTACACTTCCCCATTGTCGGGATGTACCCACAACAACAGGCAATTCGAGTGGACACCGGCACTAGAACGCTGTTTCAACGCAATCAAAGCGTTGACGAAGAACGCCCCAGTTCTTAAACCTATCAATCCTGATAGCGACGAGCCAATTTGGCTTGTAACCGATGGATCCAAGTGTGGCGTCGGTGCGTACTATGGTCAAGGCGCAAGTTGGCAAACCTGCAGACCCGCAGGGTTTATGTCTAAGAAATTCACTCCGGCACAGTACAACTACCGGACTCATGAGCACGAGCTCATTGCAGTACTTGAAGCACTGAATAAGTGGGAAGACAAACTACTAGGTCGTAAATTCACCCTAGTAACGGACAACGAGGCCTTGAAACACTTCAAGACACAGCCCCGTATGTCGCCTAGACAGGCGAGATGGTACGAGTATCTCTCTCGTTTCGACTACGAAACGATTCACATTAAAGGTGAGACCAACACGGTCGCAGATGGACTCTCGAGATATTTCGAGGATGACCTACCTAACGAGATACACCCACCTGAGAACTACGTCAACATCGACGTAAAACTAGATCCAACAGGGGATCAGCTACCTCCTGAAAGGAAAAGTGAACTCAGAATCAGTGCGGCGAGACGCATTAAAACTCGGGCGAAAGCTAGAGTCCAACAACAGACGGCTGAACAAGCATCCATTGAACAACGACCAGCGTCCATTGAAGAAGTGGATACAGACGACGAAGACGTACTGGCAGTCACAGCGCAGCATAGCGGTAAAACGCTTAAAGCCAAGATTGAAGGCTTTGAAGGATTAGCTGATCTGATAAAGAGCGGCTATAAGGACGACACAACACTGAAGAAAGTGTTAGAAAACCCTGATGCATACAAAGGGTTTGGGATGAAAAACCAGCTACTGTACACGAAGAATCAGTTCTCCCGTGACGTGGTCTGCATACCCCATCACATATTTTACCAGGGGAGGAAGCTGGTAGAGATCATCATTAGTGAAGCACACGAAATTGTGGGACACTTCGGACGCTATAAAACGTCGCAATACATTAGACAAGTGTATTGGTGGAGAACGATGGCAGAGGACATCGATGAATACTGCAAATCGTGCGGTAAATGTCAAACGAATAAGGATGACAATAGACATCCTAGCGGTCTGCTGAAGACGCTACCCATTCCCAATAAACCATGGGAATCAGTCGGAATGGACTTTATAGGCCCGTTACCAGTATCGAAAGGACATGACTTCTTACTAGTCATAATTGACAGATTGACGTCAATGGTGAGACTCATGCCCACCACCACGAAGCTAACTGCGAAAAGCGCAGCACACCTGTACTTCGAAGGTGTAGTTAGGCATCATGGCGTGCCAGCTTCTATCGTCAGTGATAGAGATACCAGATTCACCGCGAAGTTCTGGAAAGAACTACAGCGGCTAATAGGGACAAAACTCCTCATGTCCACTTCATTCCATCCACAGACGGATGGAGCAACAGAGCGGGCGAACCGCTCCATAGGACAAGTATTACGTTCTATAATAGATAACGACCAAAAGGATTGGGCTGAACGTATCCCGATGGCGGAATTCGCACTGAACAGTAGCACGAGTGAAACGACTAAGTTCACGCCATTCGAACTTAACTACGGATACACCCCTGCACTAGGGCGACAGCTCAACACAGACACCAAGTTCAATGGTGTGAAGCAATTCGCATTACAAGCGAAATGGAATCTTATGGCCGCACACGATGCCATAATCGCGAGTCGCGTGAAACAAACCATGCACGCGAACACCCACAGACGAGATGCGCCTGTTTACAAAGAGGGTGACCTCGTGTACCTTTCTACGAAGAACATATCTCTACCAAAGGGTAGATCCAGTAAGTTGGTACCGCGTTACGTCGGTCCTTACAAAGTATTGTCAGTCAAAGACAATATTAACGTCAAACTCGACTTGCCTGACGAGTTGAAGAAGCGTAGGATAAATCCAATATTCCACGTGGACTTAGTGAAACCACATATCGCCAATGATGACGATAGATTTCCACGTCGTGAGTCATTAACGGCGTACGACTTTGGACAACCGGACAATGCCGAATGGCATGTAGATGAACTACTAGCCCATCGCTGGACTGGGTCTAAAGACACGGACATCGAGTTCCTAGTGCAATGGACGCTAGGCGATACGACCTGGGAGCCGTACGAACACTGCAAAGACTTGCAGGCATTGGATGAGTATCTCCAATTACGCGGGGTTACCCAATTAGGGAAATTGCCGCGTCTCCGCACGACGCGTAAATGAGGATCTGCAAGCAGATCTGCCCCGTGCCCCCGGCGGCACAACAGCCACGAGAAAATCCTACTCGGGCGCTACTCTGATACAAGAGTAAATAAATACTCTTTCTTACGACCCCGTCTCAGCCACCTGAGCACCGTCAACGATGTCTGCAGAACCTTCACGACCTACCTCTTCATCTACGAAGCCCTCGACCCGCAAGGGACGATTTGACGATATCAAGCAAGCGTTGCTTGAAGCACAAAAAGAATGGAGTATGGATTCCATGCCTGGCTGCGTAGCCATCACCCACGAAAGTGGGAAATGTACCCACTGCGATGAGTATATCTCGCACATTAGTACCGCCGCAAGCAAGCGTACCATTGTTCTTGACGAGAAAGACGTCAAAGAGTGCCTACTCGAGGCATTCCCGTTCCTGCAAAAAGAGTGGGATGATTTACGAAAGCGCCTTGAAGACGCTAACGACTACGCCGACCAGACCGTCCAAGAACTCAAGGACGTTGAGAGACGAGAGGACGACCTTCGAGATCGTATACGGGAACTCGAGGACAAGTTGAAGCAAGCCCCACAGGCAGCATCGCCTGTGTCATCTAGGAAACGACCTCGGTCAGAGGCCAAGGGCCCCACGAATCATGGGCCCGTAGGATTCGACGCGTACGACGACGACGACGACGATGATCTAGACGACCACGATTGGGCGGACTCCTACAATGACGAGTCGGTACTCGACTCCAACGGTCAACCCGTTCCTCCCCACTCTGGGGATGATTTCGGCCTGATGGACAGGCTGGACCCTGAAGAGGAGTCATTATTGTCTCGGCGACAACTCGCTGAGAAAGTCCTCGCTGAGTTCCCAGGAACTCCCCGTATCTCCAACCAGGCCAAGTACCGCGATACGTGGCCCGCTTTATGCAAGGCCACGACCCCACAGCGTCTCGAGCAGGGAAAACCCCTGTACCTGGGCCAGTTCCCGACCCACTCGCGTGGTACATGATGTGTCCACTGGATGACCCTCGTTCGTACTCCAGGGGAAGCAGATCTGGAAGAAACCACCCATATTGGACACACCTCAAAAGGTTGCAATGCACGCGCGCATTAGACTTGCCTGGGACGTAGGCATGATGTTCATCAATAGAAAGAAGAAAGAGCGAGACTACGCTCGCCTCACTATCGGGGAGCGCCCTGAAGCTTTTCCATACCCAACAGAAGGGCAAATGGACCTGGAAACGGGTCGCCTCTATGAGACGTGGTATAAGGACCCCGCCTCCGTACCCTTTTATATAAGGGTTGAACCATCAGGATCGCTGAATATCAGCGATGTTGAAGTCGTAGCGTGGCTTCGAAAAATATTCCCGAATCGGGAAACAAGGAAGACTGTATTCCCCATTGTAGCGGAGATATGTACCGAGCCTGGACTATCCACCTGGCTCAACGCCGCTGGCATCAACGCCGACAAGACGGTGAATAACTCCCCATCCATAATCGAAGGATGGCGTCGAGCATATACCCTGCCCCAGGGTAACATTCCCACCAAGGAAGAAGTTGTCGGGATGCTGCGATATAACTGTGTGAATACCCGACTAATCGAAACTCGATTAGGACCACTATTTGAGCGGTGGCGATCACACACTAACAGCAACACCATCGCCGTGAAGTGGCGAGAATCTCAACCCACCGTCTCGTCGCTGCTACCAGGGCGTCAGTATCGAAGACGACGTCGCAACAATCGTCGTGACGCCGCCCCTGCAGCTCCTATTGCTGGACCTTCGAAGGAGACTCCTTATGTGGAGTCCACCGCTAACTCGCCTCCCTCGGCGAAAGCACCACTCCCAGCAGAAATCGCTGAGAAAGAACTCGTGATCGACCCCGATCAATACGAGGTCCTGGATAGACCAGGAGCAGGCCCTCAAGGTGATATTGAGATGGCCATGGATTATACCGCGGACGACTGAGACTCACTCGTCGTATCATGTATTGACTTGACGCTCAAGTCAGCGGGGGAGGATGTAACGGTTCCGCTATGAGCAGCGGACTACTATTAACCATAGTACATATTCGTATATACATACAATTGTATGCAGACGATCGTCGTCTGCACAAGTACCTAGTATTATGTAATGTACATAGGCGCCGTCACACCAGTAAATACCGCGTAACGGTAAAGGCGCCGGCAGCCTTTCTTACCTGCACTTGCAAATATACAGCTTTACACTGTTTGTTGTGAGTTCGTAAGAACCGGGCTAATCGTAAACTGTAACGAAACGTTACATATATATTATCAACATTTTGAACCACTCGGTATGTTTCTCCTCCCTTTTCCTCAGTGGAAAAACACTTGCTAAAGAGAATTTCACTGATAGTATAATATAGACGCTTTGAAAATAGTCGGAATATAGTACGTCTTTTTCATCCACTGAAATATTAATTCTTTATCTGTTCAAACTCTCATGTATATAAAGTCTTGGTGTATCACTTCCCTCCTTAACAACATGTCGTCTCACACTGAATCTGCAATATCTTGGCCACTGCACCAGTTCTGTGACATCTGGGTACTGCGACACCGCAGGAGAATGCACGGACCGCAATCTATTTACGACCCGTCCTCCCCGATTCAGGTTCACGTCTGTAGACGTCGGTTCATGGTTGACCGGAGAACGTTGGGGGATGCTTGAAGGTGTTACCCTGGCGTCAACAATGGGCAACTCAGTGATAGGACATGCTACTAGTGAAACACCTCATTAGTGGCATATCTCTGCATTGTTCGTTGCTAATTCAGTTCTCTTTATTGTGACTGCTTAGAATTGTTTTCGCCAAAGCTTTCAATGTTCCTAATCAGATTCAAACATACATCTAATTATACCAAGCATCTGGGCCCGGGCTTATGGCCAAGAGCTGACGACGGACAAAATGTGAGATCGATAGAGATGCAATTCGTCATCGTATTCTGCTATAGGCTTTTTATGTACGTCTGTTGCTCTACATATTAACACTCAAACCTGCGATGTTCCTCGTGGTCAAATGTAGCCTCCGAGTGTAGTCAAAGATGTATGACGAACCTCCCATTGAACCTTTCAGCTCCTTTTCATTTCACCCAAGTATTAGCGGAGCTATAAAGGTGCTTCGCTTGCAAAATGACTCCTTGTTTTACTCCTCTCACCTAAATATTAGTCGTCATTGCATCATCCCTAGTAGGCTTGAAACTAAAGAAACGCGTTCTGAGGCTTTAATATATCGCTAAGGGAACTGCTTCTATCTCATTCCCCTTATGACAGTTGGGGCGTACGCTATGAATCACCCCAGCTGCAAGCACCACTTTATCCATCTACTAGTATACGAGTCATCGACAAACTCTCATTATACATCATTCTTTGCCATGATACCGCCTCGACGTTCGCATCCTAGTACGGGGCAGAAAAGGGTATTCGTTAGCACGTTAGCCATGGAAATCGGTTTTCAGTTTTCTTGAACACGCAAAATCCTAATAGAAGAGGAGGCAAGACAATTTCCCCTGTATCGTAACGAGCTCCGGAAACTTCCCCGAACAAAGGATGGTGAAGGAGGTGTCGTCGGTTAGAGAAAGCGGATCGTACGATTCTCCTTACGTCATAAACACTCAATCCACATGTAGTATTTTTCTCAAAATTTCAACGTTTCAACTCTCTTCCTTGCCTACTACTTCGGTAACCTTTTTCTTCCCCATAATTTCATATACGAACATAGGAGCCCGCCACATTTCTGGCTGTCTTGAGTAAGCTTTTGTAGCCTTTCTTTGATTCATCGTTCGCGGATTTAAAATTTGTTATTAGTTGACAAAAGAGAACAATTCTGCGATCACTGATGTTTTCAAAATTTTGCTTAATAAGTAAGAAAAACTTATATATCTGAGCCAGAGCTAAAGATAGTGCAACTACTTTTTGCAGCCGATCTTTCGTCTATTGATATGGGCCTTAGATTTATATCAAATACACTCGTCGACCATACTAAATGTGTATAGCCCCTACGAAAGGTATATAAACCCTCAATTTGGAAATGTATTCTCAAGTTTCTAGTCCTGTGTAAACTATGTTGACCCTGTCAACATCCAATACCACGAATCCAGCATTCCAGCTAGAGTTGAGCGAAAACAAGTATGATCTTCTTCCTTCTGTACTGCATTCTTTTCTTTTTTTGTTGATGGTGATTCATCAGTCGTTTGCTCTCTTATGCATGCGTTATAGGTTCCGTGCTATACGTTTACGACTATTGTGAGCTTCGCTGTTTGAATTTCGACCTTTAATTGAGGATTGAACTTCGAGATCTTAGCATTGACGTTGGACAGAGAAATCGAATTAATTTGGAAAAGAAAGTTCACTTTACCAACATTGCTCTATATCTTCTTGCGCTATTCCACATTTTTCGTGATAATATTCTCAATAGGTAAGTAAATCATTCACTCTGCGCTTTACATTTAATTTGAGAATTTCGGTCAGGAACTTTTCTTCCTCATGAATATAAGGTACATGGTACTTTTTTGTCTTCTACTATAATAAAATAACTTGTTTGTAGCTTTCGTAAGTAGTTCAACTCTCGATACTACTGTATCGGAAGCCTAGTTAACAAGCCGTTAGATGCTCAGCGTTGATTGTCATTGCGGGAACGATAGCCCTCTGCATTCTGTTCAGTAAGCAATGACCGCCTTACTTATAGTACAAAGTAATCTGACTCATTAATTCACTTGAGCTATTGGTGGTGCGCCCTTATGAAGCTTACGTGCAGCCTGAGGACAGCTGCTAAATATAGCTTTTCTATAGCTATCATATCCCTTCGAATCATAGCGTTATACAACCGCAATAAATGCATGATAGTTCTCTTGGCATCGCTGAATATATTGCAGATGATCCTCGTTATTTATAGTCAAGGTATTTTGGTTTCGGTCATCCTGTGTTTCAGATGATAGTACTAACAAAGATAACCCGTCTTCCTTCTACTAGTCATCGGGGGTGACGTTAAGCTCATAAAAAATGAGAAATGTACGTAATGAATCACGTTCCTTGAATTCAAACTTTTCATCAGCGATCCATGTCTATTCATAATTGATAGTCCAGTGCGAATTGGACAATAATATTATTTCGGCAGTTTACGGTAAAAGTTTTACTATTGAATGCTACTTGATTGATTTTCACCCCTTAATAGCAAAATTATTCTGGATTGCACTCGCTACCGAAACTTCTCTGCTCAGTTTGACTATGGGTCGGATATATTGGTTACGACGGCGCATATCAACCGTACTACCACCTTTCCTTCAACTGATCGCACGAGATGGAATGATGTATTATGTTGTGACCTGTATTATATATATAATCAACATTTTGAATCACACCGTATGTTTCTCTCTTTTCCTCACTGGTGGAATTTGCTTTAGAAAATTTCACCGATAGTATAACGTAGACGCTTTGAAACTATTCGGAGTATAGTACGTTTTTTCATTCACTCAAGTATCAATTCTTTAAATCTCATGTATATTAAGTCTTGGAGTATCACTTCTCGCTTTAACAACATGCCGTCTCACACTGAACCTCCAATATCTTGGCCACTGCAGCGGATGTATGACATCTGGGTACTGCGACACCGCAGGACAACGGACAGACCGCGGTCTATTTACGACCCGTCCTTCCCGATTCAGGTTCACACCTGTGGATGTTGCTTCATGGTTGACTGGAGAACGTTGGGGGATGCTTGAAGGTGTTGTCCCGGCGCAGACAATGGGCAATTCAGTGGTAGGACCTGTTACTAGTGAAACACCACATTAGTGGCATATCTCTGTATTTTTCGTTGCTAATTATTCAGTTCTTTTTATTGTGACTGTTTAGAATTGTTTTCGTCGAAGCTTTCTATGGTCCTAATCAGATTCAAATATACATCTAATTATACCAAGCATTTAGTAGGCTCGAGCTTATCGCCAAAAGCTGACGACGGACAAAACGTGAGATAGATATCGAGATCATAGATGAGGTCACACGATATTAGAATTCGGAGGCCGGTGTCAAAATCGAGTCAGGACTCAGTACCAATAAAAATTGCTGAATTGGTTAGTAAGTCCTCTCCGATCGGGTCAACTCCCGGAGTAAATTTGGAGGAACCATTTATCAAGAAAAGAATAAGACATTTTCAACATATGTAAACGGCTCTTGGAGACTATCTATTCAGACAGATCATTCGGAAGTCATTTGTTACCACCTGACAACCTAAGCAAATGCTAAACACATCTGGCATTGATCATTTCTTAAATGTACCGTCATAGACAAACAGGTTATACCATTAATCCAGAATTATCTACTATAGTAGTATAAATTCACTATTGAGCTATAGCTAGGTACGCGTTGCATGTTCTTGCTCCTTGACAAAACTTCATATTACCGCAAAATAAATGTCGTAGAAACGATTTATCCGCAATGATTCTCCGATTCAAGCTACCATGTAATATGTTGCACCGGTCTAGTTAGCTTAAGAAAGAAAGGAGAGCAGAAAAACTTTCTGAATTTGAATGCAATTTCGTGGAATTCAAAGTCAAACTTGAACTACTACTCAAAATTGTAGTATACTGAGTACTCAAGCAGATAATTCACACTAGCTTTTAGTAAGGAGCTACTCTCGAGTCTCGTTGGACTCTGGGTCTTAACTTCTCAGTCTCCGAATCGGAAAATGCTGAGCGAAATGTTCTTATATGCGTCTAGACTGGTCATTGGACCAATTGTTAGTTGTTTCTAGGCGCTTGGCGGGGTTGCTGTCGCTCCGCTCCAAAATGACGATGTCCTCCGCTTGCCGTCCTCTCCGTGTCATTCATTACCTTCTGTTCTCCAACTTCGATTGGAAATCAGAAGAACATCAGTTGAAATGATGCTTTTATCGCCTTGCCAGTTTACCATGTGAACATGTATCGACTTCCGTCACGAAGGTAGAGCTCTCTCCGATGTGCAATCCCGATTCCCATTATCCCCGGAGCCCCCTCGTGCATTTTCCGATGTGTTGTTAAACACAGTAGATCATCGAAAAAAAGGAACGGAATGCAGCCAGAGCATTTATGGTTTTCCCGACTAACTCATAAGATAATTAGCCTAACGGGTTTCTCTAAATTGTTTTTTTCTCGACGGACACACCTTGTACTAAGAGTAGTAGCGATGTCTGCCTTGACGCACGGAATCAAATAAGCATCATTATGCAACGCTTATTTATTCATATACTTTATGCGTTGAGTTTGCAATACCGTTTTTTTTTTCAAAACGGCTACGTCTGTTGAATTGGGTATAATCTTACGCGTAATTCTCATTGATTCAGAGCTTTGACCATCAGATTTAGATTTAACGAAGATGAAGATATCGCTAGATCCGCATTTTGATTAGCCTTCAATAGGTAAAAGGAACAAGAAGTGCCAACATTTGGTCCTGATTTCTTACCCTCGAGGACTGTTCATAAGTTTTTTTTTTTTTCAAGACTTACAAACTTCAAGTTCAACCGGAAAAGATGACCAAGCATTCGATCATAATTTCAAATTGGCCAGGAATAACTCACATTTCTGGCTCTTGTGCATGATTGCTGTCAACCAATAATCGATAGGTCCTTGGCGTTCACATTGTAATAACATCAACAGCCGAACCTAATTCGGCCCGTGGCTAACGATTGCACAGCCCAGTGCCAGTTGAATGCTCTCAAACGAGATTACCCAGAGTTGATTACCATCTGTTTCCATTTTTTTGGTACTACACGCGAACTCGCCGAGTTTTTCCGCTTGTCAAAGTGGTCCTTGATTCGACAACTCTATTGGATTTACGTTTCGCTTCAGCCATTAGCCAGTCTTATGGGCAGAATATAACCCGTGCCTTTGCAAGATATTTAAAGGGCTAGTTGACTTCAGATGGCTTTACGTTCTCTTTTTTCTTACAGTGTAAATTTTCTTCCGTCACCAAGTCTCTTCCTCCTTGCGTGAAGCATGGTCAGGATCTTAAGTATTCTCCATTTAACCGCTCAGTCAGAAGCAGCGTATTTGTATGTCCTTTTCTTTTCTTCTCTTTCATTTTTCAATTTTCACCCATTAAAACAGTCGCTTGCTCTCTTATGCATGCACCATGTCTGCGGTGTTATATATTTATGATTATTGTACGCGCGCAAACATTCTCGAAATCCGACAGTTGTAAAAAGAGACTCACGGATGAAACATTAGTATTGACCTTCAAGAGAGAGGTTGAATTAATTTGGAAGCGACGATTGACGCTTCCGACGTTGCTTTATATATTTCTGCGTTATTTGTCATTTTTCAATATGATTTTCTGGCCAGGCGAGTCTGATTCATAACGTTTTCATTTTACATTTACGTAACACTAACTTTCGGATATCCAGGTCCTTTCTTTCCTCCTACACCTGTGGTAAGCTTTTTTTCGCTATTATATATGTATCTTCATGTGCGTTTTTACAGGTGTCGTATGTTCTTTCCTTATTGATTGTGGTAACGTTCTGGATAAACGTTGAGTTTCAGTTGCCGGGCGTTAACTCTAATCGTAGGAATCACAAACTTTTGCATCATCTTTTGTGCGTTTAACCACAAAATATATCATATGAAACCAGCTTCTCATCACCTATAATATTTAGCCATCAGTGGTATGCGTCGTCAAAACTTATGTTTCTAGTTGAACCAATTCATCAAATTTGCTAGCTATAATGTCTCTCCGAGTTTTGGCGCTATACGATCGAACCAAATTCATGGCAATCGCTCTGGGTTGTCTCAATCTCGCTCAGATAACTGTGGCTGTTGCATTTTATGTTTTGCGCAAGAGGAATCAGGTTTTCTTAGCGGGAATAGAAGTTAGTACTGTCAACGTGATCGATACTGAGAGGTGTGAGTATCAACTTTTTTCCTTCGCTGTCGATTTTACGCTGAAATGTATTCCATCAGTTTGCCATTTCTATAACAACTCAAACTTTGCCTCTTCGTCGGTGTTTTTATGTAAGTATATTTTTTTGTTTCATAGTATATAACTTTATAACGATTACTGATATAAATATTGAATCACCAGCATGCGTGTGGTGGATTCCTCTTACAGTTGATACCATTCTCTTCTTTTGCACACTTGTTCAACTATATCGCCTCCGGAAGCGGATCAGCTCGCCTTCGCCTCTCCTTCAATTGATTAGGCGGGACGGGATCTTCTATTATATCGTGATCTGCGTCGTATACGTGCTCAACATTCTCAACCATTGTGTACGTTTCTCCTCCCGGTTCTTTCGTTGGTTCTACCCTCCAATAAGCGATATCTACTCATTGGCAGGTTAACGTCGATGTACTAAAATTAGCAGGACCAAAGTACGCTGAATATGCCTCAAATAAAGTCTTGAAATACTGAGCTCGATTCATTTATAACATAGTTTGGGAGTGGTACTTCCGGCCTCGACTGCTTGTAGGCTCACGTTGAACTTGCAAGATCTCTCGTCAGACTCAGACTCTCAAGCTGATTATGATCACTCGAGATATTACAGAGGGGAAACGGAAATGGGTATGTTCACTACCCTCTCCGGAAGGTTTACACCCGTGAATCCGGACGCTTGGTTGACTGGGGAGCGATGGGGTGAACCTAACTGCAAAGAGTCGAATTGAAATGAAGTTGTACCGGGATACCGGAAAAGCGCACAGTGTAGGTAGTATTATTCGTGGAGTATCTGATTAGTACATAAATGGATGCTGAGTAATTTATTTTTCATTTACTAACAACCAGTTTATAACGTTAGACAGTTAGACCAGATGAAATGCTATGAAATGGTGATAAGGAGCTTCCGAAGTATGGAAAATAACACTTGGAAACCATCGGAGTCTTTATCTGGTGTCAGATAGTCGCCACATTCTAGCCGCGGCGCCGCCTCTACCTTCGTTTCCATTGATGGTTGGAGCCCACAGCGCCACATTTGGAACAGATACTACGGTAGGGTTTATCCCCTTTTACTAAGTGGTCAACAAAGACCGATTGTGGTTGTGGAGAAGGTTCTAAGCGTGCATGCCCCGCTATGACCTCTGAATTAGTTTATTTATTTAAGGCATGAATGTGTACAGTCAAACGACCCCGCTTGATATTATTTCTCACTTTTGTTTAGAAGCGCAGGAGAACAATATTTCGCCAGAAAGCGACTTCTATCAGAATATCTAGTTGCACATTCTGCAGTCTGTGATTCGGAAAGATACGTTTGTCGGACGGTCGATCAGATCGTACTTAAACAGCGGGACCAATAATACGGGTATAATTGACCAGCCTACTAGTTATTACTGTCATCACTGACCGGGAAGTCACTAGAATCACTACGAGTGAACTTGAACGGTTCAACGAGACCGTATAATTAGGATCGACCTAAACCAAGGATAGAAAGAACGAAGATATAACATAAATGAAAGTAGCACGGCTGGGAGTGTTAAGACCAAACTCAGGGGTATTCGGTTTTTCATGAAGTTGCGGTCTTTAAAGAAATGAATTATCCACGGCTTCTAGTACAACAACGAAGCAGGACCAAGGAGGGCGTGGTAATACTTATTGAACTCAATTATCTCTCGAATGTTGGACCCCCCATCTCCTTCGGAATAGGTTATACGAACCTATCACGAATCATCGGTACATGTCATCGGTACATGTCATCGGTACATGTCATCGGTACATGTGAGATCACCAAAGGCACCCCGCCACGGTCTCATCAAGCCGCCCACTTTCTCCCCGCCGAATGGAACAATCGACTGTTAGAAGTCGAACAGATAACGATTGTTCATAGCAGCTCATAGCCCACAAACCATAAGCAGCGACGACTCTTATTAAAGTTCCCTGACTCAACTTGTAAAGGATTTTAACGGAACTATGACTTACCAGTGATTAGTGGCAGAGCGTGAAACACGGCGCAATTTCCCGTTTTGGTAACTCCCGGCTGTGAAAAGCCTAGGACTTTGTAGTGGGCGGCCAATGTTCATCCAAGAGGTTAAATGAGGCCTGAGACCGGTACTTAGACGTCTCATGTTTCTTCTCTCCAAATACCTCGAACTTAGACAATGTCCTTCAGTTCTGATTATGCCGCTTTCATCTTAGAGGAGGAGAATGAGTAAAATCTTTTGTTTTGTTTTCGAATGATAGACTTCTGACCTTGTTTGTTAGCTTGGCAATCCGTTTCCTCCTCTATAGTGCTATTGGTAAATAAAACATTACTCCTTATGTTCGAAAAGGGATACTGATTGAGATATACGTACCAAGTTTTGCTGTTCTGGGATTCACTATGCACGTTCGATGTAGAGGTTAAGATTATCTGGAGAACAAAATTCACCTTGGGGGCTTGGTTTTACCTCATCACCCGTTACGGGACTTTACTCTCTTTGGTCATCGACTTCTTCAGTTTTTATTTACCATCCAGGGTGCGTGTAGAGGGTTGTGACGTCTAATTCAAATACATGCTCAGGCTTATCCTATATGTTTTCAACCATACAGTATTTTGCAAGCTCACGTTCTCTAGTCCTATGGTCCTTCGTCTTATACAAAAATTTCATGTGGTTTACAGGAATTGCATCGTTTTGGACACTGTCGCGTCATGGACAACAATCATCCTCACCCTTGGTTTTCACGGTATGCGCGTATTTCAGATCTCCGCTCTCGCCTGTCGGGCTCATGGAGGAAAAGGATTGTTAACTTTACGCACCTACGCGATATCTGGTCGAAAACTCTACGTTCTTGTACCGCTGCTGGCTATCTACATTGGCCGCTTCGTGGAACAAGTGATTTCATTCGCTGTGAGGATACACATGTTCTTTCGACTTTGCGCCGGTCTGTAAATGTCTAACCTCAATACCTTTCAGACTGTCATATCCTTTTGTAAATCGCCTTCCCAAAAGCTGATTGACGACAATATCAGGTACGAAACGTTTCAAAATTTCACTCCTTGTTGTTTATCTGACTTTCAAATGACAGAGGTAGATAAAAAACCAGTCCATTTTTGACTTGCCTGATTGTCACTCAAATACTACAGAAAATATAGCTAACACAGTTTTCAATCTCACGGCCGAAAGTATTGCTTTCGTCGTAACGACCCATGCGACTTATGGCAATTGGTCCTTTTTTCGAAAACAAGGATCTGGAAGTGCGGACAAAAACCTGAGCACAATGATTTTTGAGCAGGGTGCTATAACTTACGGGTACGTCCTCAGAGGAGAGAACCTATTCTGATGCTAACCCGAAGCTGTAGAATAATTGTAATGATCCCTGTCGTAACGAAAATTTTAACGAAGGCAAGAACTGAATTACTCCTTTTTTCAAATTCCTTCTAACATACGATATTTAGATATTTCCAGAAAGAGTATACATCTTTATATGTAGTTTGTCTTGTGCTCGTATTTACTAACTCTATTTCTGAGGCTGACGTTATAACATCTGCGCTACCCTTTTCATCAATGTAAGTCCATGATTCATCTTTCCCTCTCATAATGATATGTATGAACATATACGAGCAGATTACCAACTATAGTGACCTGTCGCTTTTTTCTATCTCTTCGGCGACGAAACTTGCATCGTATATCGCTCAGTAGGCCATATAGCCTCAGAATGACCGAGCTGCAGTTCGGGCGATTCTCCACATCTCAGCCTCGATCTCAGTCTCGGTCTCGGTCTAATCAGAGTTGGAGATCTCGATCTCGGGCTGCGACTATATCATCTATTCAGCAACAGATTATAAACGAGTTTGGCGATCCCGAGCTTACTGCACCAGAAACAGACCCGGTCTATGCATCCCTATTAGCGATGTCACCAGTGCAAGAGGAAGCGGACGCCTAGGATTAAACGAGAAAAGCGACTGGACAGGGATTTCGCCCTAATAATTTATTTGTCGTAATATTTATTAGTTTTCTTTGAGCTGGCTCAAATCGTATGAGTGCAGCATAACGATGACGCGGACGTTTAGTACTTTATACCTGACAACATTCATGACTTGTCAGAGTTCTCATTCATTAATCTCCATACATCAATTCATTCATTACACTAAAATATATTCTAAAAATACATGTCGCGTCATAACAAGAAAATCAGACGGAAATAAAAAAAATACAACGTATGTCTATCGGCCTTTAGTTGCACGTACAACCATCTCATCAAGGGAAATTGCGCGAACATCATCACCATCAACGGCCCAAACAGCATCATCTAAGATATACACCAATAACCCGCCTTTCCCATCTATGTTCCTCGAAACACGGTATAAAGGCAAACGCGACTGCTCGTGTATCCGACCATTCGGCATAAAAAACAAGTCGTGTGATGCCGCGAATTCTTCTACGATACTTTTGAATGTTATTTCTGTTATTCGAGAAGGAGCAGGTCGTGACCTGGGTGTAATCTTTGACGCTGGCGCCGTATTGGATGTTAGTGGACTCGTATGTTCCGGTTTTGGAAGCTTCGACGGCGCATCAGGACCCAACTCCCTAGCCTGATCCATTAATTTCAGTCCCTTCATAAAACCCTCAGAAACACCCTTCATAGCACGAATGTCCGCAGGAAACGCGTCCCTCCAAAAAGTATACCAGTCCGCTACTTCGCCCAGATTCACTTTCGGCTGAATTAACCATATGTACAGCACGTCGAGCCACTTTGGAAAGAATTCCGTCTCTAGAAGCTGAGACATGATGGACGGGCTTAGCACAGTTGCCCAATTGAAAACAATTTGCAACGGTGTCATGTCTTGTTTTCTCGGATTGACCTTGAAATCTTCGCGCAAAGTCATACCCAATTTCGGCACAATGTACTTGAGAATCATGGGCATCCAATGCTCCGACCCAAATATGTCCTTCCAACTCAACAGGTCTTTCGGCATTTCGTCTGTTACTTTCCAGTTTCGTAGCATGAGCTTGATTTTTCTCTTCGCTTCATTGATTAGCTCCTCAACGCGTAAACCAAGATGTGGAAGCCATGGAAAGAGTATTGATTGCAGTGAAGGGCCATCTGACCGCGAAGTCCAATCAGAGATTCCTTTTTGAAGCTTCGGAAGAAGAAGCTGGTCAAAGAAATTGTCGCGGATAAAGGGAGGTAAAAGCGTCGACCATGCTTCATAAAGACGAATCAATGGATCTGGATCAGTAGGCGACCATTCATTGCTAGTGAAGGGATAGCGTTGAGTCAGCATAAAGAATTGATACTTGTTGGATCAACTTACTTGATGCTTGTCCGTATGCGTGGGAGCCAGACATTCCACATTAGGCTTTCATAGGGAGTCATCACAAGCTCTCTAGAAGGCAGAACGTTATATTAGCTTTATGCTATTGTGATTCGTTCAAGAGAACGTACTTGACAGGCTGCCTCCTCGACGAGAAACTGTATGGGTCATCCTCAACACCTTCCTTCTCCTCGGGATTAAACTTTAAACCAGGTCTCCAACGACTGAAGATATCAACCAGCAACGAAGGATCTTTCAATGGCTGCCATGAAGCCAGCTGCTGTCTCACAACAGGTGCGATCGCAGCAATAACGACCTCGTCCAGCCGATACGTATCGTACTCTTTTGTGAAATCGCCGGTCAGTTTCTCAATGTGCGGTGTTAAAGCCTCCAGAGAAACTTCATAATCCCCACTAGACTGAGACACCGACTTGATCTCGTCGACTATGAGATGTATGTTCTGAAGTCTTGATATCACTAGATAACACTCATAAGCATCGCGAAAGGTAAGGTTACATTGTAAGAAAATATTTAACGCACAATCTGCTTCTTCTTTAATAACACGACGAAGCCTTATATCTTCTTTTTCAATCCATTGTTTACGATCTTGGATTGCTTTTGCTTCACGAGCCAGACCGTCTAATTCGCCTTTGGCAACATCGACAATCAACCGAAGATTATGACGGACTTCAGGTATTCGCATGGTATCGGTGGAAGGCGTCCACGAAGCTATATCAGCCAACGAAGAAACTTCACGCATCTATAAGTCCGCAAAAGTAAGATATAAGATGAACAACTGTTAACAGCATTGAAATCGCAAAACATCGTACCTCTCCACTCGTAGCATCGTAAATTTTTTCTGCGGTAGCTGCTTGAGCCTCCACCCCTGCATTTTGAAGTATTTGTTCATATGTTTGATGTTCGACTTTGACTTTTGTCTTCTTTGGTTTCTTCCACACGTCAGACTTTGGCTTCTTCTCTTTTTCTTTTTGCGCGCAGTTTCTTCCTCGTCGTCACTAACTTTTTCACCTCGTCTACAGGGAAAGAATTAGGAGGAATTCAAAGAAGAGATTAAGGAGAAAATACCTTCTTGCTTCTGCTTTTGATTGCTCGGTTTTCTCGCTGAATCCTTTGAATGCCAAACCCATAGAGGCTTTCGGCCGCAACTTTGTTTCGACAGGAGTGACAATCCCTTCGCCTGAGACACCAAGACCGGATCCCTACAAGAAAATAATAATCATTATGACAATTAACCCGCCAAAAAGTTCCTAGACGTACTGCTTGCCACCCCATCTTTGCGAGCATCTTCGCACCGAACGTACCAGATATCTTGCTAAAATGCAATCGCTCTTGCGCCGAGAGCTGCGGTGTTGTCGCTCTGGTAGAATTGACTGATTCGCTGCCCCGCAAGAAACTACGTTGTTTTTGAGTATCAACCAGCTCGGTCGGCTCGGCTCTGTTTAAGGATGGTCGACTGCTCCCTATTCCGCCTTTGTTAACAGATGTGCTAAGAGGCTCCTCAAGAGACTTGCTTGGTTCTTTCGTTAACGTTTCATCCATAGAAGATGCTTTGAAACCAAGCCCTGTCCCAGTTTTACTGCCAAAACCTCCACCTTTCGGTCTTGATCCAATGCCTCCTTTGAAGCTTGATTCGCTCATAGAGGACAAGTCTCCGGCAGCAAACATTTTGGCAGCAGCACTTAAGCCCCCAAATCCACGAGGCTTTTCTTCATCTTCTTCAATGTTTCTATGGAGAGGCTTTGGTGGCTCGGGAGGTGTTTCGGCAGCTGGATATTCTTCAGGTTCTTCAAGGGTTTCCTCGTCTTCTTCTTCTTCTTCTTCTTCATCACCGTCATCGTCGTCGTCGTTCTCTTCACTGATTTCCTCTTCATCTTCATCTTTCTCGGTGGCCTTAGTGTCTGTATCCTTGTCATCCCGAGTCACGAAAGAAGGTGCCCTGTGCCATGAAGTGAATCAGTAATTGAATATAGGGAGTTAGCTCCTAAGCTCACTGAGTAAAATGATAGCGTTTGGATGGCTTACTATCACGAGCCCCTTCGTCGTTATCTTCCCCAAAGATACCATATATCTCATCTTCTTTCGAGCGTTTGCGTTTCTGACGCTTGTACGGATTTTGGAATAGCTCTCGCTCTTCGCGCGTATCCGAATGTTCATTGAACCCTCCTTCATTTAACTCTTCATCGTCCGAATTATTTGAAGAATCAGAATCATCGTCCAGGAAGGCTCGTTTTCGTCTCGCCATTAGAAGAGCCAATGTGTGAGGATGATTTGTAAGCAGACGCTCAGAATTGTGCTCATCCCTGTGGCGCTACACAAATTTCCCTTGGTACAGATTTCCTGTGTTCAGAGATCTTAACTTGACGACACACTTGCTTTCTTTGCTGCGTCGTTCTAGGACGAGAGCGACGATTGCGCTTCTTTCACAAGTCTGAGTACATTTTGGTCTCCTTGGAGTTATGGCCTTCTCAGACTTTGGCTCGACGTCGTCGGCAAGGCCCGACAAACCGTTAGTCGTGAAATGCACATTCGATCAGCGGATGAAGCGGATAACATTTGCGACATCTCGGAATTGTTCGTATGATTTATTGCGTGCCAAGGTGGGTTTCAGAATTTTGACTTGGTTACGAAAGATTGACTCATCCATATGAATTGCACCGCTTATTCTCAAGGTCGAACAATGTTTTGCATTGTCCGCGACGCCGTTCATAATTCGTTATAAGGACGACGATGGCGAGGTAACCGATATTACCTCTGAAGGAGACCTCACCGAAGCTATTCACTACTTCCACACAGGAGATGATTTGCCTGTACCCTCTAACTTATCCATATTATCCGGACGTAGCGGCTCCAGTCGCAAAGTAACTCTCCGGCTCACTATCATTGTCGAGAATGAGCTTAGCCTGTCAGATACCGCTTCAATGATCAGCGCAGACGAATACCCCCAAGACACCAACGATCCTCCCAGTTTAACTAATCGTCATCTTCTTGAGCTGGAGGATGACGCAGTAACTGTTAGCTCGCGCGATACAGGCTCTCATCAATTTTTGCATTCAGCCCCTATACCTAACTTACGCTCTCTCTCGCCTGTTCCTTCTGATGATTCGCGTTCACCTCCCTCTTTTGGACAGGCCTCTTCGATTAGGTCCAGTTCTCAAATAAGGAGTACGAATGGGAACCTCAGTGAACACGTATCGCGCAATCATTCTTCATCAGGGGAAGGTTCTAAAACCTTGCATGCTTCTGAAGGCGATGCGTCCCCTGCCAACGTCTTTGATAGACTGAAGCAGCTAGAGCTGAATGATAATGAGCATGGAGAGGCAAAAAGGCTTTCCCAGACGTCACTTGGCGCACAATGGTTGCGTGATCAGAACGTACGGACTATTGTGTTTGGAGGTATTACGGAGCCATCTGTCTCGGACGAGTCGGAATACATCTCGGGAGATAATCCTGGCGACCTCAATGGAGACCTTGCTTTGCAGCAAGACGAGCATGGAAAGTACTACTACGAATACACATCCTCCGGTGCTTCGCATTTCTCCCCCGAAGATGGAGAGATTGTAAGCATTGCAGAATCGTCATTAGGCGACGTGGTAAGCCATCAGGGCGAACCATCGCCGCATAGCCTTACCTGGATAGCCAATCAACGAGCAAACACGAAGGTGAAGAGCAAAGTCACTTTCTCAGCAATTAACCCAATTGTCACAACTACACCTGCTGTTCCCAATCCATTCTTAGACAGTGATGCACCTCAGCACTTTGTCATCGACCCCGATATCCCACCCGAAGTTCTGGAGTTTGTTCCAGAACATAGACTTCCCTTGTTACCACCTGAACAAGTTACCAATTGCTCTGCATGCGGCGTTATGTTGGATTCATTCCGGTATGTCTGTACCACATGCGGAGAACTGGAACCTCATCCTAGAAACGAGCCGTATTCCCCACCTGGTAGCGAGAAAGGGAAAGGGCGAGACGCGCCTTATATTCATGTACAGCATATCCCTAACCAAGGCTTGACTTATCCCCCTTTGAGGCCTAATGCTTCATCTCCTGCTTCTTCTACGTGGACATTACTCGACTCGTCTCTTCCTCCGCGCCGAAAATCATTCACGGAAAGACCGCTACCCGCACTCCCATCACGTCTGAATACCAACGGGTCTTCTAATCCTCGTTCGCTTTCCCACTCCCATTCTCAAGATAGACTGTCCATTCCTTCATCTGACAGCACTCGTAAAAAGCCTTGTGGTTTCGAGCTATGTTCGTCCTGCATTGAAATTGTCGGCGTGTTACATTCTATTGAAGGGAGCACTGGTAACTCGCCAATGAATAGTAGTCCGTTATCATCTTCTCAAGAGAGTTTGCAAACACTTTCGGAGCTACGACGTACCGCGCCTCGTTCAAAAGGGCACTTGCGACATGCCTATAGAGAGAAAGTGTGGGGTAGGAATGGATGGAAAGACGTGGGTGCGTGAAAACTTTATTCATACTGTTCTATTTTAGCATCCTGCTGATAATCCGTGAGTAGAACATGATCATAATTGGAAATGTTCGATATGTTCTACTTCCACAAACAAGCGCTACAAGTGTGCAGTCTGTGACAAGTTTGATCTATGTAGAGCTTGTTACGGGTGAGTTTACAGGTGTTACTACTTCTCTTTTTCTTCACTCTCATGGCACTCATTAGCCAAGTACACGAAATCCATCCTTCGCACCCTTTCTTATCAGTTCCTGACCAACTTTCGTCCGTTCAAGGAGAAGCCGACAACGAGAACCCCCGACGCTCATTGGATATGTCTGGGGAACCATGTAGGCTACGACTTGTCTTCGTAGTGGTATATATATTGATTCATTACCCGTAGCCATGCTTCATCAGGGTGTAAAATGCCACCAGTAAGTTCATACGTCTTTCTTCAGGGTTATTTGTTTTACGCAGACGCGCAGTTGTCTGCTTGATATCGTTGGAGCCCGCTTCCACTGCGCAATCTGTGATACTGTGGATATATGTTCCAACTGCGAATCCGCAGGTTTACCAGGAAACCTTACGTCTCCTGACGGCGGGCATGACTCGTCCCATATCATGATAAAGGTTAGTCAATTCTGTTTCTCGCAGTTTCTTGATACCAAGTTCTTCCGATATTGTCACCTTTTTAGATTCCATATCCACTTGCATCGACTGAGGTCGAAAACGCCAGTCGACGTGCCATTTCACTGTGGGACCGTCGGGACCGTCCTGGGCTGCGCAACCGCGCCCGTTCAGCGTCTCCTGACGCTCGCACAGTTATCGGGAACAATATGATGAATGGCTCCTCACGTACGATGCAGCAGGATAATTACGATCATTCTCTGCCCTGTTCCGATTGCGGCCGAGTAAAGTGGTTCAAAATCCATTGTTTGCTTGCTATTGATTTCTTCCTCTTTCTTTACAGAATATAGTTGGCGTGCGATACCAATGCGCATCCTGCCCTTCGCATCCGCTACCCTATAGTCTCGTACGTTTTGCTATGCGCCTTGCATATTCATACTTTAACTTTCTACGAACTATGATTATAATAGTGCGGCAATTGCGAGCCTCGCTCTTACTTGGTTCACGACCCTAAGCATATCTTTTTGAAACTGCCGAAGCCCGTAGATAACCCCATTCAATCACAGTACCCATTAATCCCTTCCAATTTGTACTCCTTCTCACACATTCATACTGCGATCTTTTTACTTACCTACTAATTAGGTATAGCGTGCCTGCAGGATTTACTCAAGGAAGGGGAGTAGATCCTCATATGCCCCCATCAGGTACGCTGCTGTCTTTGGCTTCAGATAATTTGATTAACATCCATACGGTAGCGTATTTGCAATCGCTTTATCATCCACATGCCGTCTGCGATCGCTGCGTAGAACGCATACATGGCACATGGTTCCACTGCGCGTACTGCGGCGGAGATTTATGTGAAGAATGCGAAGGACAGGGTCCTGGTGCTCATGATCCGAAGCATGTTTTTCTCGTTTTCAAATCTAACGTAAGCCCTTCGTTAAAACCTGTCTGGTTGGTTTGATTCATGAGCTTTTTTTCAACCAGGTTGATATGGTTCAACTAAGGTTTAGGATAAATTTTCTGATTGTTTATTAGCCAACTGACTATCATTACAACAGAGAGATTCGAGACGTCGAGAATCCATCGCAAACACCTTTAATTTTGCATCCCGTGTATAACTGAGCTGTCTCTAACGCATTATTAATGACAAATGAACCTTTGAAGTCCTTTATCCTGCTGTTTATGTTTATGGCTTAAATGTATCATGATTACCCGTTGTATTGCAATAATATCATCCATAGTTATTTCATAACCATGAGTGTGTTAGATGAATTAGGATGGCTAGCTAGCCTTTTTTGAAGCCTATGAAAATTTGGGAGTTAGTGTGTTTCTAAACCCTGCCGTATAATAAAATATACCTTGACGACGTCTTTCATAGAACAAGTCAGTTCTGCTAGCACCAAGATTCACGATCTTTGGACATCCATCTCGGTCCTTTTCCAGGCGGGTGCATTCTGCGCAATAGTACGCGTCGGAGATACCTACATCAAAGATCAAATAAATCATTGCTAATCCCAAAGAGAAAGAAAGTTCTAACGAACCAGGACCGCCACAGATGGTACATTTTCCTCCATAGGAGCCGAAGTTGCATTCATCACATATTCGAACCAATGTCTCTGGCCTGACATATGAATCGCACACAGGACTTGATTTGATATGAGTAACAGGACTAAAAGAAAGGTTTATCAAATTTCACTTACCATTTGCCATCGCATTTTTCGCATAACCTCGCAATAGCTGCAAAAAAATGGAAGCTTAGTCCGGTGGCACGACGGAAAGCGTAAAGGACCCACCGATGCCAGGTTGGCGACGACACATGATGAGATCTATTGAAACGTACGGTGGTTAGTTCATCTTTCTTATAACATGCAGATGCTCGAAAATTACCAGGATGATGCTTTGACATGATAGTTTAACGGGAAGCAGCAGTCGGCGTCACGAACGCTGAAAGGCTGAAATTGCTTGGTAATGAGATTGGGCAATTAGTCATCAGCACGTGACCAACACGTACGTCGCGTTGCCGTTCGCCGCTTCTGTGATGTGAGTGGAGTGAGTAGCTGTTTGGCCCCTGGCGAGGATAGTCGATTGGTACATAAATACGAGTTTTTTTCCAAAAAATGAGCCTCATACGAGTGGCATACATGTTCTCACCTGGGTACATAAACAAAACACTCTTTATATAGCGTGACGATTAAATCGGGTGAAAACATACAATTACAAAGTCCTTAGGTACAATGAAAACACGCTAATCTCCCTGGATGCAACGTGTTGTTACATGGGTCAAGCTAGATGACACGATCTAAATACGAGCAAACTTTACTTTTACACTTCCTCCTGAATTACTTCTCTTGTAATAATTGGTATTGAGGAGTCCCTTTGTCTCGTTTCAGCGGTGGGAGAAAGCTCCGCCTCACCAAACTCGGTTTCAATTAGTGCCTGAATATGCAGGGGCGGGAATGATATAGTCCTTCGAGACTGGGATGTTGATTCTGGCGAGAGTGAAGTAATTGTGCCGAATTGCATTCTGCTTACTGTTCTAGATATCCGTGTGCTATAGCGCGACATACGAGGCAAGTTCCGCCGTCGGAGAGATAGGAAGAAACGACAGGAAATTAAAATGGGAAACCTTGAAGTTTTGATTCATATGATGATAAGAGGTACTGGAATTTGAAGATAAACGAAGAACTTACGTTAATGAAAGAGGCTGTGCAGCGTTTATAATCGCAGCCTTTGAATGAAATTAGGTCCGAGCCGAAATGGAAGTAAAACTTTTAAATACCCTCTCTGGAAACATCTAAATGTTCATGAATTGTCAGAAAAAAAACGTTTATTACAAATAACATAGTTTTCTTCATACCTTCACTAGAACGCGAGAGATAACGGGGATTGCTATGATCAAACTACGTACATAGCAAGGGAAAGTGGTTAGTTTACAAGAATCATGTCCTTGCAAGACATACCCGAATGCTATGGCACCTTGCTCAAAAATTATCACACTCAAGTTTTTATCAGTGACTTTCCCCCCAGCTTTGCGTTTGCGGAAAAAGCGCCAATTTTCATATGTAACATATACTGCAACCAGAAAAGCAATGACTTCGGCTGTTAAATCGAGAACGTCATTTGCAATTAGTTCTGGATATTTTTATCAATTTATTTTGGCAAATCCGAGTAAAACATTTTTCTGGACCTCTATATTGAGTATTTGAGTAGGCGGCATAAGGATGAACGAAAGGGTTTAATTCCGTACTTAGCATTGTCAGAGAGTAGTTGTAGTGTAAAATCCTCGCAGAATGATATAACAGTCTTAATAAAATCAAGTGTTAGCCATTCATGCTATCATGAAAGAAATAGACCATTATCTCACGGCGAACGAGATCACCTGTTCTATAAAACGACCCACGTAGATACCCAACAAAGGTACAAGAATGTAGAGTTTTCGACCAGATATCGCATATGTGCGTAAAGTCAACAATCCTTTTTATCAAGATGAAGATCTCTCGAATTACATGATGTTGAGGATGTACATACCGTGATATCCAAGGGTGATGAGGATTGTTGTCCACGACGTGACAGTTTGCACGACGAAACAGGTTCTGTCGCAGACAAAAGATAACTATAAGATTAAACATCAAAGTAAAGACTATTTCAACTTTTATACTGAACAGGGTGAACATATATTTCAAGGAGGGCATCAAGAAATATGAACACACCCTAGTGTGCTCAATAGGTGGAGGCATAAATTGAATAAATAAGCAAAGCAAAGTTCCATAACGAGTGAAAAGATAAAGCCAGGCTCCTAAGCTGAGTTTTGTTTTCCAAACAATATCGACTTCTTGTTCGAATGTGCAGATTGAATCCCATAAGAGCAAGACTGGAATATATACATTACAGCTCTCATCTCCTAGAACCAAAATAAATCCTTACCCAGAGCACTATAAAAAATAAAACGCCCAGCTAACCTGTAGAGAACTTGTCTGACAGATTCAATAATTGACGAAGAGCATTCCTTACTCGTTCTCAGCCTGGAGAATGAAGGCGGAGAAATCAGAGCTGGGTGACATTAAAACTGTGAAGTAAGATATGGAGAGAAAAGGAGTTAGGGTGCGCCTCTAGTTTCATGCATTATGGTTATTATGGTTGACGACTCTGCTCCTCGGGGATCAACGACCGGTGTAGACCGGTTGCCGTGCATCCACCAGCGTGCTGGACGAATGGAGCTTGCGCTTTCCTTTCATCGCCAAACCCAGCTAAACCCGCGGATCAAACACCTTTGAACACCATTCCCACAACATGATCGACCAATTTCCGATAATGAATCACGTTTTTTTGGCTCTCTATTTTCTGTAGGTCTGGTGAACAGATTTTGGTGTAGCATAGGTTTGATGATGACCAGCAGCACTGTTAGTCTGGAAAGGAGTCATGATACTATTGCCTTCAAACCTATGGTGGAGCTTATCGTAGGAAACATGTCGAGCGTCAAAGGATCGGGTGGATTACTGGTCTACTATCGATCACGTTTCTGCAACTCGGGAAATCTTGTCGTCGTCACTGAAAATCAATTCATCGGAAATAAAATACATAGCCCTAAAACTCTCCGTGGTGTTCTGGCAAGGCTGTAAGTATCTCAGTCCAACTATGCGTACAATATCCTGTAATTGTTGCCAGCACGAAGGTTGTTCAGTAACACGAAACAAAAAGGCTCTCATGTTGAGTGAAGGTTCTGAGAACAGACGTGGTTGCAGCAATTAACTAAGCTGGCGCCTGTTTCAATCCGCCTTGAACGGACTGCTCATATGTACTCCTAGTAGTCTCGGCATAAGCCTCCAAAGCTGCGCTTTACCCTTTGCTCATACATGGTTTATTCGTGTCATTTACATTATTGAATTGTTCGGTGATGGCTTTGAAGCACAGCAATCACGGCTTCATGGAGCTTTGAGCCTTCGTCTCAGGTTCTACCTCTCTGCTCCATGCTTTTTACTTTTTACCCCGCACGGGTAAGGTGCCAGGGATGGATGGTGTCCCAGGCGGTGGATTTTGTGGATTTGGAACAATGAACGGCATTCGTGGGATTGAAAGAGGCTGCGGCCCCGAGACCGTTGACCATGATCGCATTCTACTATTATACAATTGTGATAATACTTAACCTCTTGTGCCGAGCTGTCATATTGAACGTACCTCGTAAGTAATCTACAAATTTACAGATAACGATATAACTATAGGTGCTTACACTTGGAACGCGTCTTCCACTTGGGCTTCGGTATTGCTCAAGATGGAATCAGTGTTATTGTCGCTTTGTATAGCCCGAAGAACTTCTTCACTGAATTCTCCTAGAAAATGTTAGTCTCCATGTCGAATTCTCATCGTGTATCTGCATACCGATGTAAGCATTGACAAGTCTCGTATCAAAGGTGTGAAGAACATTGTGAGAATCTTGTCCATATCTACCATTGAAAACTCCGATGTGTGCTTGCATGTCGACGTGGTCTTTCAATCGTATGATGTATTGTTCCCTTTTGGGGTTCGATGGTGATGTGCTCATGATGGTGCCAATCTACGAGGCGGTGGAAAGTTGGAATATGGA
Organism: Phallus indusiatus; assembly: GCA_027605045.1. Taxonomy (NCBI): domain Eukaryota; kingdom Fungi; phylum Basidiomycota; class Agaricomycetes; order Phallales; family Phallaceae; genus Phallus; species Phallus indusiatus. The sequence goes on from JAQFWX010000008.1 coordinate 1,685,324, forward strand.
AGTTCAACAGAAATGCAACCCTCGCTCAACGACGCTAATAAATAGCACCTACGGCTTCGTAGTGAAGGCACGTCCATAATCATCAGGCTGTGGGGCCATCAGCAGTGTTAATGATGTTTGCCGTTTGCAAAGACGTCTCGCAGTCTGATACCAAGTTAGCAGCTGAAGATGAACCTTAAAAATTGTAAGAATTTGCCGATCAGATTTGCACCGGTATTCCCTGTAAACGAAATGGCGCAATACCTGTGAGGTGATCATCATTGTACTGTCAGAAGACATTATGCACCAATAGGGCTTGGCATGGGCGTTATCGGTTCTTATTATGCAATTATTATGACACTGCATTGGAGTGCCTGTGATATGAGTGTGTCGCTCTGGCGTCGATGTCAATACTAACACAGAAACGGGTTTTTGAGAGACTAGACTTGTTACCCGAAGCAGATACCCATATTACAAAGTATCGTTTCTTATCAGCGGCCTCCGAAGATTGACCTCAGATGTAATAAAGAGCCAATCATCGTTAAAAATGCGCTACAGTGATTTACGACTCGCAATGAGGCTAAGTCTAATATTTCAATTGCCAAAGGTTCCTTGATTTACATGAATGATCTCCAGTCTTTCAATGGTTTTAATATAGGAATACTACGATCGGTGTGTATTTCAAATGCAAGAATTCTAGTTCTAAACCCTTCCAGTCCACGTTACTTTTTTCGAGTTAGTAACAACTCGAGAGCCGGAACTAACGGGAAAGAATGACGGAATTGATGGAGGCCCGCGACTCTGATCACAGTCACATTTGACTATAATACAATTGTGGTAGATCGAAACATTGGCCGCCGAGCTATCGTTAAAACGTGACGTTAGTGACTTATGGCGGAAAGGATTGTTAGGTGGTTGTCCGTACATTTCCTCAACGTGATCCATGTGGGTCTCAGTATTAGATATAATAGAATGCACGTTGCCATTACTGTTTATTGACATGAGAACATCTTCAGTAAATTCACCTGAAAAGGCGTAAGGAGAACATTGATGTCAGAAATGGGTTATTAAGCCATGAATCGTTGACCTTACCAACATAGGCATTCACAAGTTTTGGGTTAAACTTATGAACGACTTTGTGACAATCTTTACCGAATTTATCATTGAGGATTTGGATATGTGCGTCCATATCTACATGGCCTTTTAATCGTATAATGTATCGTTGCGTTTGGGTTGATGTACTCATGGATGTACAGATATAACAGTATACCTCTGAACTAAAGAATGTACAATGGTTGGCATCAGCCATTTATAAACCGACATCAATGGAGGTGGCGATACGTACTGTAGAAGTTTAGACCTGTGCTACACTGCCACACTGCAGCATCGCTCATCCTTTTACATCACAACTTTTCAATGATTGGCCTCTTATCACAAACATAAAAAATGTTGTCCCTGAGATCAGTATACGTATGATTGGAGGATATAACGTTGATATAAGGTTGAGAAAGGAAGAGCTGGCGCCTGTAACAGTGTGACGTCGTGACGGTTCATCCGGTCTTCCGTTTTATGTACCACTTGTATGACGCATTCCTAGGCGCAACAAGTCACTGTCGACAATGAGATTCAAGTTATTGTCTTGCTATTGTTTTACGTTGACTGATATTTTTGCTTCTCATGTTTTCGCTGAACCATTTTGGACATCGCTTATCTTTTGACCCACCTCTGAAGATGCCACCGTTGGTTATGTTGAACGTTGAAGATTCGTGCTAGTTCAGCTGAGGGAAAACAATTTATATGCATTGAAAAGGCCTCTCAACCGGAAAACTGGTGTCCCGATGTTCCTGTGAAATGGCAACAGTCTTGCCATGGCACTACGAGAAAAAAAAACTCTTACTACCGTACCGTGTGCATATGCACACCCAGAACTGGTTAATACATATTCCGCTGCCCATCATTCAATCGGGAGGCTGTTCCTCACTCAATCAAAGTTGTTTTATGCCAAAAGCTCTCTGGCAGTGATTTGCCAACATCGGCGAAAGGACTTATTTCCTCCCGTACTCTTGTAACCGATTTGATACATCTTCTGCTCGCACATCGCTCCATCTGACAAATGGTCTCTTACTGTGTGGAGTATAGTCTCCATCTCTGTCGAAACCAAGACTCTTTGGCAATGGATTTGCCAAGGCTGGCAAAAGGACTTGACTTCTTGTTGTACCCTTATCCTCGCTAAACCGTGGTCGGAGCGCCCGTTCAACGTGCTTCAGGTTCTCACATAACTTACCTGACGTGAAAGCCCAACAGATCCTATGCGATATTCTCTGTCAAAGTGACAGACCTAGTTTGTAACAATGCACACGCTGCTTTCGGTAACTGTACAGGAGACAATTAACAATTCGTGTTGAATTTGAGGATCTATTATCGCTACAAAATTCTCGGAGCGCCCGTTCATCATTTTCTCCAGTGCGCGTGTATTCAGATTGCGTAACGGATTGATGCCAGTTCCCGATCCACCTTCTTATAGTTTAAGTGCATTTCGGAGCGCGCGTTCATTGTCATCCGTGTCTACTTCGAACTTCTTTGGAATTCGGTAAAATGATCACACCTGTGTTTTTAACTCGACCCAAACTCCTGACTGCTTCTGTTCACCTCCAGATCACTTCCAGGACTACCTCCAGCTAAGGCACCCCAGCACTCCCCCATTTGACAACAGCAATTGCGTAACAGGTATAAATCATTCATTCATTAGAAGCGAGGGATTCTTATTCTTATCAACATCTTTTGACACAAGCATCTTGACGAATGAGTGCCGTGGGGTATTATGTGCGACCATCTAAAGCTAGATTTGCCTCAACTGCGCAGCCTTGTATGAAATTGATTCATACCTTAAAACATCTTCCTTCTCTCGTGTTCCCCTTATTACATAAAACCTTACGGAATGACAATAACTCGAAAGTTTGTGAATCTACATCACAAGAAGAACACCAGCTTATTACCCAGATATGTCTTTGTGGCAACGACTCTATGTTCTAGTTATGTACGAAGCCCAATATTAATTGATGAGCAGCAAAAAAGGGGACAAGGGAATCACGCCAAATACCTTTGGAAGCAAATACAAAATACATCTCTGAGCATACATCTCGTTTTTGATATTGGCTCTTAACACGGAGTCACGGACCAATCATTCCTGCATACATAGCCTTGTTCTCACCCCACATTGGCAGTGAGATTAATGTGCCTTGGCCCCCACGTTCCACCAATACACAAGCATTTATTAAAAAATCTTATGGTAGACACGTTGTTACAAAGTTGAAATATAAATTATTGTATTAAGCGAAACATTTCGATTTCTTTACGATATATTCTTGTTCTTCGAAGTCGAGTGAATCTCACATGCGAAGGAGTATTAGCATTACTAGGGAGAGAACCGACTTGTGAAAGCCCTTAAATTCCGATTAATTGAGTTTAATAGAATTTTGCATTCAAAGCATAACTAATTTATGGGGAGAATGGTAATACACCAATACGCCACTGGATAAGTTGAAAACCTGTGTCTATTCAAAGTTGCCAAAGAAGCGGATTTCTCGTTAAGCCCGTATTTCAAAAATTTTAGCCTCAAGGAACTTTCCGACTTATTTTTTTTTCGTCACAGGAACTTGCACACGTCCTGCTTGAGAATGGTATAGCATAGAAGAATATATCTGGCCATCTGGAGGTGGTGCATCGGAAGCCAGTCTGAAAGCATTTAGGGAGACGTTGAAAGGATTGATGCGATCCGGCATAGCGGCAATGACTGGTATCTCTGTGATCGATTAGATCGATGGTTAGAACCTTTTGAGGCACATTTTGGAGAAGATCCGAAGTATACACGCCGCCGCCAGCACGAACGGAAGTCGAATTTTCCCGCTGGAATTCGAACCACCTCCTACAGCTTGCAAAAGCAATATGGGGAAGGTGTATATTATACTTGCCAATTCAATCTTCCCTGGCCCTGCCAGTACTCCATTTCCGGATATGGGATGACATCGGCTGATGGAGATGAAATTCAATGACAGGGTAACTAGGAGAGCATTTTTTACATATTTCTTTTAAAGAAACGAAAGGCGTCTTGGGAACAAAGGGTCATCCACGGAGAAAGGCTCATACCGTCGTTCGAGTTTTGCAGCTATTGTCTCGGTTAATATGTCTATTGAATGACTTTGATTATCGTGAATGTAATCGATTATCTATCATTGATTTGTGAGAATCAGATTACTTCACGACAAAATAAAGAAACTGTAACATACGTGTAGCAAAATGAAAGACCTTTGGCTTGCCTATTTCATTTCTATCTCGTTAAATCTATTTTAGTGTACAGTTCGCGTTGATGCTGCTTTTCAGAAGTGCCTTTTTTTCATGAACAGAGAAGTCAATTTCGGACCGGCGTTCAAAGTTTCCTCAGGCCAGCTCTGGGGTTGAATTGAGCTAGTAGGTACTGGGTATCTTCAGAAGCTGAGCACGTCATGATCTGGAGGTCTCGGGACATTTAATTGACACCTTTAGGATTCTCGACCTGGTGGCTTGTGATACTGGAAGTACGAATACCTCCAGCTAAGCCGTTCGATGGACATAATGGGTGAACATGCCGAACGTGTGTGAGAAAATCCCGTGCGAGGGCAGTCCACATCAAAATGAATAACAAGTTCCACCCGATGTAAATGCTGGTCGCTTTTTACCTGTTTAGGGAAATTTCTCGGGTGACAGAGGTCCCTGTTGTGATAACCTAAATGTAGTTGCAACTCACAGATCGCCATCGGCCTTTCGTTGCCAAAAAATACCGGTTCTTTTTTTCGGTTGCGCTAAAAGATGGGCAATGAAATTAGAAAGAAGAAAAGGAGTTACAGCTTACTCTCTGCTTGCTTAAAATACCACTGTGGATACTTGCGTTTTGCCAATTTCACCCAAATATCACCCCCAAGCATGGTTCTATCTTCAGGATTCTACCGCACTCAATTCCAAGGCAAAACGCTCCACCTCGTTCAAAGCCTGAATGAGCCCCACAATGTTCAGATTACTGAGAACATTAATGAGGAGCACGTCAAATTCCGCAAAGATAAAAATGGTTGGCTCAGCATCGACGATGGTTTGTCTCCAAAAATGATATCCTAAATAACCGTACCGAAATGTATGTTTTGGCTAGGTCTCCTTGGTAGATACGGAAACCCAGAGCACCTCCTGGCGCGCGTCAATGGTACTGTATATCGTGTCTGGGTTGAACAACGTGGCAGAGATCAGGTCAGCTCTGAAGCTTCGTGGGGAAGAATTAAAACTAACTTTCATTAAAGTTCGGCTTAATACCAACGGACGAGTCGGGACAATATTCCAACAAGTTTCTCGGTATTTCAAAAGATGGCGACTTGAAAATAGAAGACGAGTGGAACACTGAGAATGGGACAGTATGGGTCGTTTCAAGCAAATTAGGAGGACCAGCTGGCTTGTAAAACCTATGATGTAGTTACCAATATAACGCCACTTCTGACTTTATAAAGATATTTGATCGATAACGACTTGAGAGATTGTCGTCTTCATGAGACCTTTAACTTTCAGCGTCACGTGTCGCAGTGCCTAAAGAGAATTTCGTTACACCGACAGCAGTAAACCCATGCGCCATCTTCGAGGACGCAGCTTGAGCTGTCCTAGATGTCCAGTAAAGCTCAGTCGTACAATTGTGGTTGACAGGTTGTATGTGTGAGAATCAATAATCCGGTATGGGAAACAGCCAGGGACTTTCTATTGCAGTTGTTAATGGTACGCAATTGAAGGCTAGCAGATGCACGTTATTATTGCCTTGACCAAAGTGAAACGAAAGTACCATTATAGCATCAGATTCGCTGCAATTGCTCGGTCCGATGGTTCGGTATGATTGAGTACCCTTTTGTCAGCCAGGAGAAAACTCTTAGCGATGTCGCCATCCTGAGCAAAAGCAAGAAAAAACGCTGTTCCAATTACAATTATTATTGTAAATAGATTATTTAGTTTCTCGATTGGGAGGTTGTTTACGGGGGCTCGTGAGATACAAACCTATCAAAGACAAGCGAATTCGATGGCTTACGTAATTTAGAGGAAAACTTTCCATTAACAGCTCCAAAAAGCAAAATAATTGCACGACACCTCCACACTTAACAGGTCGGATTCTTTATTTCAGCGAAATCAAAGGAAATTCTGGAAGTGAAAATATGTATTGTGGCCACATGGATCTGTCGGAGACAGCAAATTACCAATATGCGATTACTGGAATCGGAAATGGGGTGAAAAAAACACGACATACTGGGCGATTCGGTTGAAACGGCATTAACTCTGTGGCACATCTCCTTTCTCAAAAGATATTCGATACGTTAGACTCATGAATTCTCAAGCCTGATCTGTACCATTTATCGTTATCGTTCGCGTACGAGCGCAGTATTTATACAGGGCTAAACACCACTTCCGTGGATCTACAACTCGATTCCTCCGAGCCAAACTTATCATTCTTGCCCACATAAACCATCTCCGAAATGCAGCCCGCAGACGATGACAATGATAATCACAAAAATTCTAACCCAAACTCTGAATCAAATGGCCAACTCCACCATGATACTTCCAAGGCCAACCCATCCAACTTTGGCATTGATCACTGGCAAAAACGCTTTGCTACAGCATCTCCTACTATCTACCCTTTACATTCTTCATCTAAGCCTGTCGTTGACGCTTCAGTCATTCGTCGCTTTCTTGTACCCAGTCAAGGTGTAATCCTGGACAATGGAATTAAACTCTCGACTGTCGTCGCATTGGCTTATAGCCTTGTTCTGAGAGCTCATGCAGATGCTCCTAACAAGGTTGTTTTTGGTTACGTTCGTCACTCAGATAGGTAGTGTAACTTAACTTGGATATCGTATACCATTGGTTAACGTTCTGTGATTAGGACCGACGTCTCCATGACAGATGATTGTCCTATTGGTTTCGTCCAGGATATTTCCTTTGATTGGAACCAAACTACTCTTCTTTCCCTTCTCAACTTACAGAATGACATTTTTCAATCCGAGAATCAACTGCTATTCGGCGCTGGGAAGCTAACTATTCCGGCAGAGATAGCTTCCTTGTTCCGAACGATTATCTTCTTCCATACCAATTCGACTGTTGGAGCCAACATAAAGCCAGAAGGCGTTGATTATGACCTGGGATTCAATGTCAAATTTATTAACTTGGATGAAATTGAGGTCGAGGCCCAATTCGTTTCGACAAGCGTAACGGAGCCGGAAATCGCAATATTCTTGGACCACTTCAAAGTGGCATTCGAAAACATATTCTCTAATCTCACGAGTCCTCTCTCCGATGTTGGTCTCGTTTCAACCCAGGAACGGCAACGTCTCATCGTTGATATCAATCCACCATATCCTTACACGTCCTTAAGCCATGCGGAAAACGTGTCCCAACTCATCGAGGAACAGGCTCTCAAGACACCTCAGAAGATTGCTGTTAGTTATCATATATGTTTATAACTTATATCGTACTTAAGATTCCTTCGTACAGCTTCAACAAGATCAGGATCAGTTTGTTACCTACAGAGAGTTGGATTCCTTTGCCAACAGCGTCGGTCACACTCTCATTTCCAATGGCATAAAACATGGCGATCTAGTTGGAATATACATGGACAAATCCTCAGAAATGTTCATAAGTATTCTCGGCATACACAAAGCCGGATGTGGTTACGTTCCTTTGGATCCAGCACATCCTTTTGAACGTATTCAAACGATCCTTCGAATCGCGAACATCAGTATCGTGCTTACTAGCGAGGCGCTTAGGGCACATCTCGAGTCTCAAAATCACGGCATTACGCTTTTGCCAGTTGACATTCATGGTCTTTCTCCTGCTATAAAACCAGATGTACATGTCAAACGGGACGACGTTTCTCATGTACTATTCACTAGTGGTTCAACAGGGGTTCCTAAAGGTGCGGATGGCTGTTCTACTTTCTAGCTCATGTTGTTCACAACTGACACGATTTCGTCTTCGCCAAGGTGTCATTTTAACACATGGATCCATAATTGAAAGCGTTTTAGGCTCTCGGGACGTTTTTGGTCCTTTAGATGGCCGAGTATTGCAATTCGCAAACTACACTTTTGATGTCAGCGTTTGGGTAAGTAAGATATTTGAAGTTAGTAGAATGATCTCACTGATATTTCTTTAGGATTGGTGTGGTACTTTCTCTGCAGGAGGTACCTTGTGCGTTGTTCCACGACAAAAACTGATGGACAACCTTGGGGGCATTGCTAGTAGCTTGGATGTAACTTTCTTGGAGACAACGCCAACGGGTGGGGACGATCATGCATTTGATCATGGCAAAACATATTGATTATCTTTTGAAGTTATGGCCCTCATATCGCCCGAAGAAGTTCCAACGATTCAAATGTTGGCACCAGGTGGAGAACCTTTAACGTCAGAGGTTCGCAATAAGTGGGCGAATGTGATAAACGTCGCCAACGTGTAAGTTATCAAACGCTTCATATTTTGAACATTGGATTCGAGTCGTCATCTCTAGATATGGTCCGACAGAAGCAAGCACGAACGTGACGGCACTGAAATGGGTTACCTTATCCACCGAACTTCCGAATATAGGAAGACCATTTGGTTTGAATGTCATTTATGTTTTGGATGAAAAATTGCAGCCTGTACCGCTTGGATGTGTTGGTGAACTATACATTGGCGGTCCTCAAGTAGCTCGAGGATACTTGGGTGCTCCTGAGCAAACTGCAAAGGCATTCGTCAGCGACCCCTTCCGTCCAGGCTCTATCATGTATGCTTCCGGGGATCTCGTCCGCATGAACCCTGTCGATTACTCAATTACCTATCTCGGTCGTCGTGATACTCAAATCAAAATCCGTGGCCTAAGAATAGAGATCGGAGAAATCGAGGCCGTACTTAAAGAAGCAAGCACGAGCATCGCCAACGCGGCAGTCATCAAAGTGGACGCTGGAAATGAAAGTCTGGTTGCATTCTTAGAATGCTCTCTTAATATGGGAACCGATGACGTATCTATTGTTCACGAAGATCAACAGATGGTTGGTGCTCTCGTCGCGTCGCTGAAACAGGCTGCCCGGCAGAGACTCGCGCCGTACATGGTTCCAACGGTATACGTTCCTCTCAATCGTTTTCCGCTTGCAAGCTCCGGGAAGCTGGATCGGAAGGCTTTGACTGCGTTCTTTTATGCCCACCAGGACGAAATCAGAGACCTTCGGCTCGACCTTGAAGAGCTTCCATCTGTAGAGGCACCACGGGACGAGCTACAGGCAACCTTAAGAACCCTATGGGCTTCAATATTGGATATCGGAGAGGAGCTGTTGAGCATTGATATCGATTTCTTCGCCGTCGGAGGAGACTCGATTTCTGCCATTCGGCTCGCAAGTGCTGCCCGTGACGCAGGCATCCACCTTCAAACGACAGATATCATTCAGAATCCGACAATCATCGGAATGGCGCAGATTGCTCGAACAGCCGTCGTGGACTACAACTTTGATGACGACGAGACACCATCTGTGGCTCTAGATCAAATGCAACCCGAGGACCTCACATTGCTGGAAGTCGACAAAACTCGACTTGACTTCTTCCGAAAGCAATTGTTATCGAAACATGGATTATTACCTAGGTATGTCTGCATTCCATTCCAGTACGTTGTTGAGTTGATGAACGCTCTTCTGTAGCGATGTGTTGGACATTTATCCATGCACGGCATTACAAACCAGCTTCCTTGTAGCTGGGTTATTCGTTAACGACGCTTATATCATAAGACAAATTTATGATATTCCCCCGGGATTAAGCAGCATCCGCATTAAAAAGGCTTTCGACGACTTTATTAATCACCCTAATGGAACAATATTTAGGACTGTTTTTGTTCTTGACGACACTACCGGTCGCTACCTTCAGGTTGTGACCCGTCCTTCGTGGAAATCGATCGAATGGAACACGATTGCAGTCACTAACGAGGCCGCGCTCGAAACAGCCATACGCAAGTATCAATTCGGCCACGGATGTCAGAAATTTGGACAAGGAGAACTGATGACGAGGGCCTGTATATTTGAGATGAACGGCGTTCCTTGTGCACTCGTTTGGAGTCTGCATCACGCAGTGGCGGACCATTGGAGTATAAACAACGCAGAATGCGATATTGCAGACACATTCTTTGAACGGGCTCTGCCACGCCGACGGTCTTTCAAGCCAATGATCAAGTATCTCGAAAGTCTGGATCGTACCAATGGTTTACAGTTTTGGCAAAACCATCTTCTGGATGCAAATCCAACGCCATTCCCCCAAAGTGTTCCCGATGGTTCTCGTGCCATCGCAAACACGGTGGCTTCTCGTGAAATACATAAAGATCACACGTCATTTACTCGTCGGTTTGGTGTTACGGCTGCATCTTTGGCTACTGCTGCGTGGTCTGTTGTCTTAGCTGCGCACACTAGCAGTCCAGACGTTGTATTTGGGCAAGTTGTTGCTGGACGAAGTATGTATCTCCTTTTCGTGCAAGAGAGGAAGATAGTTTACGCTGCATTCAGATGCTCCGATCAAGGATATTGACTTCATGGCGGGAAATACTATCAACACCGTGGCTCATCGCGTTATCTTGAAGCCCGACGCTTCTATTCTCGACACCCTACTTGCAATCCAGCGGGATCAGACTGAAATAAGTAAACATGAACATATTGATCTTGCGGAACTTCGATCACAAGGCACACCTGCTGCTAGCCTTTTCAAAACTTTACTCAACTTTACAAACCTTCCTGGCGATCAAAGAAATGTACTCGACTTCACAGCCGATTGCTGCTTGTGGGCACGAAGGCAGGGAAGTTATGATGGGTAAGGCTACCTTGAATAAACCCAAACATGGTTACTTATCCGCTCTTTCAGACAAGACGTTCCACTCGTAAGTACAGGATATCAATACATCATAAACGCACTATAACCCTCGTAGACACTTACGGTAATACCGGTCACAACGAATGATTTCTACATTGAGGCGAATTATAACGATAATGTGCTCTCCAAGACCGAGGTTTCTGTCATCATGGACCATTTCGAATCAGCTCTGTGTTTCATGATGGATCATACGGAGAGTCCTGTGGCTGACGTTGAACTTATCAATGCCGAAGAGAGGCAATTACTTGTTCCTCCAGAGAAGTCGTCGGCTTTGGAACCTAACGGACATGCCACTAATTCGTACGAAGATGATCTTTCGTCGGTCCAGAGCGTGTCTCGGTTGATAGAGCTTCAAGCTGAAAGGACGCCCGAACGGATCGCAGTAAGTTAATCTGTTCAGCGTCGTGTTATCATTTATATTCACATGTCATAGCTTCAATTTGGTCAAGATGTGTTCATGACATATCGCCACATGAATGCCTTATCGAATAACCTTGCTTGCATGCTTGTCAAGAGTGGGATCGAGCAAGGGAATCTTGTCGCGCTTTACATGGACAAGTCAATTGAGATGTTCTTGTCAATTCTTGCGGTGCATAAGGCTGGTGGTGCATATGTTCCCTTGGATCCAGAACACCCTGCCGATCGCATTAACACCATCCTTCGCTTATCGGGGGCCGTAACAGTTCTTACAACTAAAGAACTTCAGGAACAACTGGCTTCCAAGCTGGTCGATGCTGAAGCTAGTTCAGTCGTAGTTGATTTCAATGAGCTCTCTACTGACGAGAAGCCCGACATACATATAACTCGCGACGCTATATCCCACGTCCTTTTCACAAGTGGTTCAACCGGCATTCCCAAAGGTAAAAGTATTCCGACAACTTGAACCACCTGCTAGCTAACACGATTCTTGAAGGTGTCGTCCTCACGCATGGGTCTATCCTTGAGAGCACCCTTGGATCGCTTGACGTTGTCGGCCGCCTCGACGGACGGATACTGCAATTTTCGAACTACACTTTCGACCTTTCTGTCTGGGTATGCCCTGCTTGACATGCCAGTAAAGCTGCTAATAATTATTTCACGCTCAGGACTGGGCCTGTACATTAAGTAATGGGGGTACATTGTGCATTGTACCAAAGCAAAGGTTGATAGATGACCTGGGCGGAGTGGCAAGCGACTTGGACGTCACTTTTTTGCAGACTACACCGACAGGTACAAATATCACATTAATAGGAACATCATTGTACAACACTGACTTGTAACAAATGCAGTTGCAATGTTGATGTCACCCGAAGAGGCACCGTCCCTTCAGCTCCTGCTGTTAGGCGGTGAAGTATTAACACCTGAGGTTCGCAATGCGTGGGCCGATTCGGTGACTCTTATGAACGGGTACGTATCGAGACACCATTTTCTTGACTGAAACAAAGATTTATATATGATAGATATGGACCTACCGAGGCTAGTACGTACGTGGCCGCGATGACACGGGTCACCTCATCTACTGGTCTTTCCAACATTGGGAGATCATTTGGTCTCAATGTAACGTATATCCTCGATGAACGCCTTCGACCCGTACCTCTCGGCTGTGTTGGAGAGCTGTTTATTGGTGGACCCCAGGTAGCTCGTGGATATCTGGGCGCTCCCGAACAAACGGCCAAAGTTTTCGTCGATGATCCTTTCCGACCTGGTGCTATTATGTATGCTTCTGGGGACCTTGTTCGCATGAGTCCTGTCGATCGGACCATCACATATCTCGGCCGTCGCGACACGCAAATCAAAATGCGTGGACTAAGAATAGAAATCGGAGAGATCGAGGCTGTATTGAAAGAAGCCAGCACACTCATCGCAAATGCCGTGGTAATTAAGGTAGATATTGGGAAGGAAAGTTTGGTTGCTTTTGTGGAAGTCTCGACCAGTATGGAAACCGACACAATTGTTATCGTGCACGAGGGCTTGGATAACTCTCTAATATCGTCATTAAGACATGCTGCTCGACAGAGACTTCCGCCGTATATGGTTCCCAGTATATATGTGCCGCTCAATTGCTTCCCCTCTCAAGCTCGGGAAAACTAGATCGGAAGGCACTCAACACATTCTTCTATGCCCATCAAGAGGAAATTCGAGACCTGCCGCTCGATTCAGAACAACTATCATCATTGGAGGTACCGCATGACGAACTTCAATCGACGTTGAGAGCTCTATGGGCCTCTACTCTGAATCTCAGAGAAGACCTACTAGGTATTGATGACGACTTTTTCGTAGTCGGGGAGACTCGATTTCTGCTATACGACTAGCAAGTGCCGCTCGTGACGCAGGACTTTCTCTTCCTGTAACGGACATCATTCGTAACCCGACAATTCGCAAAATGGCACAGATTGTTAGGGCTGTTGTTTCCAGCGACGATTATGACGATGACGAGGCGCCCACAGTCACTCTTGATAGGATGGGTCCTAAAGACCTCACATTACTCAGCCTCAACGAGGATGAACTCGATTCCTTACGCAATGACCTTCTTCCAAAATATGGTCTCTCTGCAAGGTGAATCATCGCTTTTACATCGCTTTTATCCATGATCGTTGCTCAAAACATTAATCTTCTAGTGATGTCCTTGATATATATCCCTCAACCGATCTGCAGACAAGCTTTTTGCTAACAAGTATGATCGTTCATGAGGCATATATTGTCACAATATCTTGGGACCTACCTCCAAATACCGGCGTTGTTCAGCTCCAGAAGGCGTTCGATAATTTCATCAATCACAGCAATGGGATGATGCTTCGCACAGTGTTCTTGTTCCATCCCGTTTCAAACAAATGGCTCCAAGTAGTCGTCAAACCTGAAATGAAACGAATGGAATGGGACGTAATCACCGTTGCGAATGAGGCCGAGCTCTCCTCGCGCGTATCTGAATACGAACATAATCGAGGCAGCCGGCGATTCGAGGATGGGGAGCTTCTTACTCGCGCCTGCGTCTTCCAAATGGATGGTCATGCTCGGGTCCTTGTTTGGACTATACACCATGCTCTGGTGGACCACTGGACACTGGAACATATGGTGTCTGACATAGACAGCGTATATGCGAATTATCCTCTTCCAACTCGGCGCTCTTTCAAGCCCATGATTAAATATCTGCAACGCATTGATCATACTAGCGGTGTGGAGTTCTGGCGGAAACATCTCCACGACGCTTCGCCGACCGTTTTCCTTCAAAATCGTTCCAATGCTCGCCGTATCACTGCTAGTACAATAGTATACCGTGAGATCCAAACGATAGACACCAGTCTCATCAACCGCTTCGGTATCATGCCATCGACATTGATAACTTGCGCCTGGTCGATAGTGTTGTCGGCCCATAGCAACACCAACGATGTTGTTTTTGGACAAGTTCTTTCGGGTCGCAGTATGTATTTCTAACGCGGTGCTAGATTCAGCTTAACGTCGTTTTAGCTGCGCCTATCAAGAATATCGGAATCATGACCGGAGTCATGATCAATACTGTTGCCCGTCGAGTTTTGTTAAACCCGACAATTACAGTCCTCGAATTATTGCAGCAAATACAGTCCGAACAAATCGAGATTAGCAAGCACGAGAGCATTGCTTTAGGGGAGCTACAAGCCGAGGGCATTCCTGTCTCTTCCTTATTTAACACGATTCTTAACTTCAGGAACAAGGGATTTAATGAGGTGATTGAACGTGATGGACGTCTGTCGGAAGACAGCCTGTTTGCCAAACCCCGGTCAGACGGTCGTGATAGGTATATTATCTCAACTTCTTAATGCAACTGAAATCTAATTGCATCGTCTAAATTAGGGTCGACTACCCCTTCGTAAGTGATAAAACCGTCACCCGTTGTCCTTTCTTATTTTGTGCAAGGCCTTGGACATCGACCTCGGATCGACCGACGGTATTTCCATACGCGTACAGTATTCTCCTGAGATCATGTTTGAAGCAGAAGTCAACACATTCTTGGATCATTTTGAAACTGCACTACACTTCATCATGAATCACCCACAAAGCTTGGTTGCGGATGTCGAACTCATCAATGATCAAGAGCGACAATTGCTCGTGCCTCCAGAAAAGTCGCTAGAACTTGACGTTCACGACCAGAAGCCGTGCTGTTCAAATGATCATTCAATTCAGAGCGTCGTTGGATTAATTGAGCTCCAAGTTCAGAGAACGCCGCAGCGGATTGCCGTAAGTGGATATAATTTTGTTCTAGTTTCAGTCTTACAACATGTTCGCCAGCTTCAATTTGGTCAAGACGTATTTATGACGTATCAACAAATGGATTCTCTTGCAAACAATTTGGCTCGGAAGCTTATCAGTAATAATATTGAACGAGGAAACCTTGTCGCGCTTTATATGGACAAGTCTATTGAAATGTTCCTGTCTATTGTCGCAATACACAAGGCTGGCGGAGGTTATGTCCCGTTGGATCCAGAACATCCTGCCGACCGAATTAATACTATCCTCGGTCTTTCAAATGCCCCAGTCGTCCTTACATCAAAGGATCTTCAACGACAGCTGGTCTCGATACTTGGCGAAGCTGGTGTTGGTGTAATGGTGGTCGATTTCAGGGAACTATCACCTGAAACCAAGCCTAATGTTGAAGTTACACGCGATGACATATGTCATGTTCTGTTCACTAGCGGTTCAACCGGTATTCCTAAAGGTTTTGATTCCACTGTTCTGTTGTTTTCTGTCGTTAACCTTGTCTTCGTCTAGGTGTTGTTCTTACACACGGCTCCATCATGGAAAGTGCGCTTGGGTCCAGAGAGCTCCTGGGTTCTTTTGACGGCCGAGTATTGCAATGTGTAAATTACACATTTGACGTCAGCGTCTGGGTATGCATGATCGATGATTTCCCTCTTAATCTCTCCTAAACAGACCATAGGACTGGAGTGTTACATTGACTGGTGGAGGCACGATTTGCATTGTGCCAAAACAGAAGTTGATGGACGATTTGGCCGGTGTAGCAAATAGCTTCGACATAACTTTACTAGAAGTAACGCCGACTGGTAAGTTAGTTTCATCATCAAGTCTTGCTTTTTTTCATAAATGTTTGCAGTTGCCGGGCTCTTATCTCCTGAGGAGGTTCCAACCCTTGCCACGATGATATTGGGTGGTGAAATGCTGAGTCCTGAGATTCGTAATAAGTGGGGGAGTGCGTTAACACTTATGAACGCGTGCGTAATGTTCTATATCGTATAGAGAGAGTTCATTACTGACTTGTATATTGCAGTTATGGAGCTACCGAGACTGGTACGAATGTGACTATCATGAGACAAGTTACACCTTCTACCGAAGTCTCTAACATTGGGAGACCGTTTGGTCTTAACCTCATCTATGTCTTGGACGAAAAGTTCAGACCTGTACCTCTCGGCTGCGTTGGTGAACTTTTCGTTGGGGGACCACAAGTAGCTCGAGGATACCTCAGTGCTCCGGAACAAACTGCGAAAGTTTTCGTCAAGGATCCGTTCCGTCCTGGCTCGATAATGTACGCTTCAGGAGATCTCGTCCGGATGAGTCCTGTTGATCGTTCAATTACATATCTTGGCCGTCGGGATACGCAAGTCAAGATTCGTGGATTGAGAATTGAAATCGGAGAAATCGAGGCAGTCCTTAAGGATGCTAACCCGGATGTAGCCAACGCGGCAGTCGTCAAAGTTGACACTGGCAGTGAAAGTCTAGTGGCCTTCTTGGAATACCCTTCTACTCCGGGAACGGACGATGTCGTTATTGTGAACGATGACCAGCAATTCATTGGCACGCTCATAACGTCCCTACGACGTGCTGTCCTGCAAAAACTGCCACCATACATGGTACCGAGTATTTATGTTCCGCTCAATCATTTCCCTCTTTCGAGCTCTGGAAAACTGGATCGGAAGGCTCTAACCGCATTTTACTACGCCAATCATGAAGAGATCAGGGACCTTCAGCTTGACTCAGAACAGCTGTCATCACTCGAGCTACCTCATAATGAGCTTCAAGCGACGTTGAGGTCCCTATGGGCAACCATATTGAATCTCGATGAAAGTTTACTTGGGATTGACGACGACTTCTTCATAGTCGGTGGAGATTCGATCTCTGCTATACGGCTCGCAGGTGCAGCACGTGATGCCGGTCTTTCTCTTCCTGTAACGGACATTATTCGTGGTCGTACAATTCGGAAAATGGCAGAGGTCGTGCAGTCAGCTACCCCAAGTGATGACTATGACGACGATGAGACACCGGCCGTCACCCTTGACAAAATGACACCCGAAGACCTCACGCTTCTCAGCGTCGATACTGCGGCACTTGACTCTCTTCGAAGTGATTTGCTTCCGAAGTACAATCTTTCTGCCAGGTGAACTCAACTCTTCCTGCGTCATGTGCTACCATCATCTCATTCGATGTTTTTTCAGTGACATTCTTGATGTGTACCCTTCCACACCTATCCAGAATAGCTTCCTGTTGACAGGAATGATTATTCATGATGCGTATATCGTGACGATGTCATGGGATCTTCCTTCTACAACGGACCCAATGAGGCTGAGAGAAGCGTTGAAGGACTTTGTCAATCAACCCAACGGAATGATGCTCAGGACGGTGTTTTTATTCGAGCCCGCATCCAACAGCTGGCTTCAGGCTTTAGTGAGACCGGGAAGGAAAGAAATGGAATGTCAAATTGTCACTGTGGCGGATGAAAAAGAACTTGAAGTGCGCATCTCTGAATACGAAAATGGTCGAGGCAGTCAGCGGTTCAACGATGGAGAGTTTCTCACTCGTGCATGCATCTTCGAATTAAATGGATGTGCACGAGTCCTTGTGTGGACTATGCATCACGCCTTGTCGGATCGTTGGTCAACGGAGAACATGACGACCGACATAGAACGCATATATGCGGCGCATCCACTTCCGCTTCGTCGTTCCTTCAAACCAATGATCAAGTATCTTCAGCATATTGATCGCACCAGTGGTATAGAATTTTGGAGAAAGCATCTGCATAATGCGTCTCCAACACCTTTCCTTCAGGGTCGTTCCAACGCTCGCCGTGTTACTGCCAATACAATTACCCTCCGTGACCTTCATGGAGTTGACGTCAGCTCTCTTACCCGTCGATATGGTATCATGCCATCAACGCTGATAACTTGTGCTTGGGCGATGGTACTGTCAGCACACAGCAACTCTACAGATATTGTTTTCGGGCAGGTTCTCTCTGGAAGAAGTTCGTAAATCTCTATTCAGATCGCACAACCTTCCTTATAAAGTTATTTTATAGATGCTCCTATCAAAAATATCGGATCGATGACCGGAATCATGATCAATACTATAGCAAGACGTGTCATCTTTAATCCTAAACTTACGGTGCTTGAGATGCTGCAGCAATTACAATCGGAGCAGTTCGAGATTGGCAAGCACGAAAGTATCTCCTTAGCTGAGCTACAAGCCGAAGGCATTCCCGTCACCAGCATGTTCAACACTATTCTTAACCTCTGGAGTAGAGGACTGGATATTTCTCTAGAAAATGACCTACCCATAGAAGACCGTCTCTTCGGAAAAGCTAGAAAAGATGCTCGAGGACGGTGCGTTTTTCCAGCCCGCTAAAAGACTTATGACTGATATTGATGTTTCAGGCTCGATTATCCTCTAGTAAGTAAACATGATTATTCTGGTGATGCTTTTTTTGACTATTTGAAAGGTCGTCGATGTGGAATTGGGTTCTACAGATTTTATCTCGATTAGCTCAGTCCACGCCTCCGAAGCTATATCTGACGCGGAAACGCATGTCATTCTCGATCATTTCGAGTCTGCTATACGTTCCATGATAGATCATCCAGAGAAGTTGGTCATTGATGTCGAACTTATTAATGATCGTGAAATGCGGATCCTCGTACCCTCCGATACGATCCCGGAGCCGAACGCGTATAGCCATGCTTTATCGTATCCATACGATAAACGCCTCCTCTCAGCCCAAAGTATGTCCCAGTTGATAGAGCTGCAAGTCGAAAAGACCCCCCAACGGATAGCCGTAAGTGAACTCGTTCTGTTTTCTCTCGGTGTGTATATTGATTGGATCATAGCTTCAATTTGGCCAAGACGTATTTATGACATATAGACAAATGGACTCACTTGCAAACAACATTGCTCGAGAACTCATTCGGAACGGTGTCAAACGAGGGAATCTGGTCGCTATTTACATGGACAAGTCTATTGAGATGTTCCTATCAATTGTCGCAATACACAAGGCTGGCGGAGGTTATGTCCCGTTGGATCCAGAACATCCGGCTGACCGAATTAACACTATCATTGGTCTTGCAAAAGCCCCAGTCGTCCTTACATCAAAGGATCTTCAACGACAGCTGGTCTCGATACTTGGCGAAGCTGGTGTTGGTGTAATGGTGGTCGATTTCAGGGAACTATCACCTGAAACCAAGCCTAATGTTGAAGTTACGCGCGATGATATATGTCACGTTCTTTTCACTAGCGGTTCAACCGGTATTCCTAAAGGTTTTGATTCCACTGTTCTGTTGTTTTCTGTCGTTAACCTTGTCTTCGTCTAGGTGTTGTTCTTACACACGGCTCCATCATGGAAAGTGCGCTTGGGTCCAGAGAGCTCCTGGGTTCTTTTGACGGCCGAGTATTGCAATGTGTAAATTACACATTTGACGTCAGCGTCTGGGTATGCATGATCGATGATTTCCCTCTTAATCTCTCCTAAACAGACCATAGGACTGGAGTGTTACATTGACTGGTGGAGGCACGATTTGTATTGTGCCAAAACAGAAATTAATGGACGATTTGGCCGGTGTAGCAAATAGCTTCGACATAACTTTACTAGAAGTAACGCCGACTGGTAAGTAGTTTCACCATTAAGTTTTGCTTTCTCTTATGATTGCTTGCAGTTGCCGGGCTCTTATCTCCTGAAGAAGTTCCAACCCTTGCCACGATGATATTGGGTGGTGAAATGCTGAGTCCTGAGGTTCGTAATAAGTGGGGGGATACAATAACACTTATGAACGCGTGCGTAATGTTCTATATCATATAGAATGAGAGTTCATTACTGACTTGTATATTGCAGTTATGGAGCTACCGAGACTGGTACGAATGTGACTATCATGAGACAAGTTACACCTTCTACCGAAGTCTCTAACATTGGGAGACCGTTTGGTCTTAACCTCATCTATATCTTGGACGAAAAGTTCAGACCTGTACCTCTCGGTTGTATTGGTGAACTTTTCATTGGGGGACCACAAGTAGCTCGCGAATACCTCAGTGCTCCGGAACAAACTGCGAAAGTTTTCGTCAAGGATCCGTTCCGTCCTGGCTCGATAATGTACGCTTCAGGAGATCTCGCCCGGATGAGCCCGATTGACTATTCAATTACCTATCTTGGCCGTCGGGATACTCAAATCAAGATTCGTGGACTTCGAGTAGAAATTGGCGAGATCGAAGCTGTTCTCAAAGCGGCAAGCACGGATATCTTGAACGCTGCTGTCATCAAAGTGGACACGGGAAGCGAAAGTCTTGTTGCCTTTTTGGAGTATTCTCCCAGTCCGGACACGACGGATAGTATCGCTATTGTACAAGAGAACGAGCAGTTCATTGGAACGCTTGTAGCATCGCTGAGACGTGCTGCTCAGCAAAGACTTGCGTCATACATGGTTCCCACTGTATATGTTCCGCTTAATCGGTTCCCGCTTTCAAGTTCTGGCAAACTGGATCGCAAAACCCTTACTGCGTTTTTCTATGATCACTTGGAGGAAATCAGAGATTTCCGGCTTGATTCCGAACTCTTTGCGACATTATCGTCTTTCGAAATGCCACAGGATGAACTGCAAGCTACGCTTAGGACGCTGTGGGCTTCGATATTAAATCTCAAGGAGAATCTCCTGAGTATCGACGATGAATTCTTTTTGGTTGGAGGAGACTCTATTTCTGCGATTCGACTTGCAAGTGCTGCTCGCGATGCAGGACTTTCATTGCCTGTGACCGACATCATTCGTAATCCGACGATCCGTAGAATGGCTCAGATTGTGCAATCGGTCGTTCCCAATAACGACTATGACGACGATGAGACGCCAACGGTCACTCTTGACAAGATGTCTCCTCAAGATCTTACCCTCCTAAAACTCAGCAAAGACGAACTCGAATTCCTGCGAAATGACCTACTTGCTAAATCTGGTATCCTTGCTAGGTAACAGTGCTTTCTCTTTAGGGATGGCTGTAAGCTTTCGAGACTGACAATGCCTTTTTCCTTTCTAGTGATGTCCTGGATGTATATCCAGCGTCAGCTACTCAGGCCAGTCACTTGTTAGTCGGTATGACGGTTCGCGACGCGTACATCGTTCCACTATCATGGGATCTTCCTCCAAAGACGGAGATCGCAAAACTGCAAGAGGCAATTGACACCATTATCAATCAACCTAACGGGATGATGCTCCGGACAGTGTTTTTGTTCCACCCTGTATCGAAGAAGTGGTTGCAGGTGTTGATTCGACCTGAAGGAAAGCGGATGGAGTGGCAGATCATTACGGTTAACAGTGAAGCGGAACTTGATTCACGCGTATCCGAGTATGAGCTCGGTCGAGGAAGCGAGAGATTTGAAGATGGAGAGCTTTTGAGCAGGGGTTGCATCTTCCAGCTGGATGGATATGCGCGCGTTCTTGTCTGGACCGTGCATCACGCTTTGATGGATCGATGGTCAATGGAGAATATCACATCTGATGTTGAGCGCGTTTTCGCCAGCTATCCAGTTTCACCACGGAGGTCTTTCAAGCCTATGATCAAATACCTACATCGGGACGACCGTACGTTGGACATCGACTTTTGGAAGAAACATCTGCACAATGCGTCGCCAACACCGTACTTGCAAGGCCGTGAAAGCTCGACGGATAGCATCATGTTCCGCGATATTCATATCGACCACATTTCCCTTGTTCGTCGGTTTGGTGTTATGCCATCAACATTGATTACATGTGCCTGGGCGGTTGTGCTGTCAGCACAGTGCAAGTCCACTGATGTTGTATTTGGACATGTCCTATCTGGTCGAAGTACGTAGAAAGATCTTCCATGCATTTTATTTTGAACTTGTTACTCAATCGTGTTCTTTTTCAAGATGCACCTATTAAGGATATTGGAACAATGAGCGGAATCATGATTAACACGGTCGCTCGTCGAGTATCGCTCAATCCGAAATACTCAGTCCTGGAGACGTTGCAACAAATACAATCGGACCAACTCGAGATTACTAAACATGAGAATCTTTCTTTGGCCGAGTTGGAGGATGAAGGCGTCCCGGTTTCTACCTTGTTCCACAGCATCCTCAACTTCCGTAACAAGGGATTCAATCAGGTCATAGAACACGATGGAAATTTGATCGAGGACCGTCTTTTCGCTAATCCTCGAAAAGCATCTCACGGAAGGTACGTTAATTTTTTTTTACAATGAGCTGTGTTAGAATTGTTGGTCTGATTGATTGAAATCCTAGAATCGAGTATCCCTTGTGCTTGGACGTAGACCTCCGTCCGACGGGCGTGATCTCCATCAGCTCATTCCATTCTTCTAAAATTATCCCTGAAGCGGAGATGCAAACATTTTTGGACCACTTTGAGTCTGTTTTGCAGTTCATGATTAGTTATCCAGAGAAGTCGACTTTCGAGCTTATCAGTGATTGGACGGAGCGTCGTCGGCTTGACACTGATAGTACTGACCAAAGCGTCTCCCAATAAATCGGGCTCAAAGAAAACAGGGATGGGTCGGGTAGGGTAAATATCTGTGGCTCAAGAAAGAAAAATTTATGATTCGGAATTTTTTTTTCACTTTTCTTTGTCGAACTTAAACAAACATATTTATTCTTGCGTTTCTTTTTTTTTCTCCTGGTGTATACTTATATATATGTACAGTTGCATGATATTGTCTCGGATTTTTTCTTTGGTTATCTGTCATAAATTATTTGTAAATGTCAATTTGATTCTTCTCTAAATGTTTGCCAGTCATCAGTGTGAACGGTTTCAATTTAAAGGCGTTCGGTTATCCGTCTGAGAGCGAGCTCCCATATCAATGATCCCACGTTGCAAGCGCGCTCACGTCAAAAGCTGATTGGACGATCTAATCGTTATATATGTATATCTAAATTAAATGTATCTGCCATTCCTCAAGTTCTTCCCGTACTTTTAATCTCATGGCTGTCACCGAAACAACAACACACGCTGTACCCATCCCAGTTTGTCCTTTTGAGATCTTCATGAATCCACCCGGAGTATATTGCATATCTCTAGAGATATTAAAACGAACCGAGGATATTCCCCTGCCTGAATGGGGTGAGTGTTTATTCCAAAGGTTTTATGCCGGGTGGCGGAGATGCATACATTTGGTTTTGTTTCTCGTTTCAACAGTGAGAGCGTATCGCAGAATCATTACCTGTTTGAACAACCACGGATTTCATAAAAAAAGAGGGACAAACATTTATTCAAGCTTTCCGAACATTACTTCTGCATTCTTTGCTTGGAACACCATCATGTCGATGGCGTTCTGTGTTGGGTCGGTCAACCCGGAATTGGTTCCGAAAATGATCGACCAGCTTTGTACCCGTCGTGATTTCGAAGTGATCATCTTAGATGAGGTGAGTGTAGATTGCCCTTCTCAAAGCTCACCTGCATTTACTGAACCTTTATCATACTGGCAGCTTGAGAACCAGAATCATTATAACATCGCCGGAAATACCGACCGCCGTCCAAATTCTTTCTAATTCGTATCCATTGGTTGATTGCCTTTTATATGAGAACATCAGGTTCAGCATGAGTTTTGCTTTTTTTTAACATTTTAACAAAAAAAAGTGTAATGTTTTGAAACAATGTACGTGCTGACTGTATAAACTGATTGTAGCTATTTTACTCGGATAGACACACTTATTGTCCCGCATACAACATTTATCTATAGCATCGGTGAAAAGAAGGGGGCTGCACTTTCCTCTTCGCCGTCCGGGCGGTGGCCGAAATTTGAATTGTCAAGCAAAAAAGAGGGGAACATCGACATGCAGCATTGAAATCTGCTACTGATAATGCTTCTAGTTAGTAGACGAGAGCTCACCATCCTTGTTGTTACGTTCAAAAATCAAAAGGTGATCATGAACATATGAAAGGTTCTTCGTCTACAGTCCTTCCTGACACGGCAGGTTTCAAATGTTCTTTCAGGCCAATTGGTTAAGCAAACTTTGAACGGACGAGGAAGGTTGAAACAAAGATAGTAAATTTATAAGGCATGCGTATACAATAAATATCAGACTGATTTTTGAAACACGTGAACAAGAATGATCAATAAGATAAGGAGGTTCACAGGGGAAATAATGCTGTTCGGACCTATTTTCAAATCTGGTCTACTTCTCCCCCTTGGCTGAGACACTGATAATATATTTTTGTGAGACGTGTCGTAGATATGAGATCTGAAGAAGACAGTGAGGAAAAACTTACTGTTAGGCAATCGAAAGTATCGCTCCTGATGCTGCATTGTACACACGCAGGTATATCAGTAGTGCTGGATACAAATTTGGGCTGGGACTGCTGGGACTTAACCGGCGCCGCTGGCAGGGCAAAAGCAACGGAGAAGGATAAAGCAATGGAAAGGAGCAAAGAGGCACGCATGATGATAGATTAAAAAGCGAAGTGTAATGTAAGTATTGGACTGAAGAATTTTTTGGCTGAAAAACGATCTGGTAAGGTGTTTTTATATCAAAACTACATTCAAACAGGGGGGTTGTTTCCGGCGGTGATCAGTAGTAATTCAGGCTCAAGGTTTTCCCTTGTTTTCCAAGGAGCGGTGTACTATCGGATACGCGGTGATTTGATGCCGGCATTGCATTTAGGCAACGACAACATCGTACTACATTGGTACCACATAGTATGCACTACATAACTAACGTAACTAGGAGCTTTTGGGTCGTTTAACTTTAAAAAAAATGTTATTTGTGAACGCAGTCGCCCATCGTCGAAGAGAACAACAGACCCTGCGGAGAGAAAAGGGCTGAAGTTCAGGCATGTAGTACCATGGCGTCTTGGCTCAGGTTAATCACGACGGAAATAGGCCACCGCAATGACCGTATCAGACCGCACTCAGACCACACATATGGATTTAAGCGCAGGCACAGAAACGCATCTTTGTAGCCATGTACATGGCAACCAGAGTACTCAGGAGTACTCTTACCAGGACACGTCAGGACACGTACTGTAACCTCTCCTACCCAGCCGCGAAAACATGGCAGGCTCGCTTTTCGTCAGTCGTCTTTTTGAGATATGAACGAATTTGGAAACGACTAGGGCTTGCCGCAGTATTCGTATTGGTACGGGATACGGCGGCCGGACCCTCACCGACTCTTATGATGCTATGTGTTGGATTGTATTATTTGTCCAGTCTGCGGAGAAAAGAGCCCGTCATTGGGCATCCCAAACGTACCACCCTCAGCCCTTACGCTATCCACGAAAGAGTACTCGTCCCCGCCACAGGTCGAGGTCCTGGCTGCGCCGCCGTGTCATCTCCTGTCATCTAGCATTGTGGAGGTTACGGGTCCGTGGCCATGATGCTGCGATGAACTTTGTCTCACATTAGGGCTTATAGTAGGCGTCGGGAGAGTGTGACAACGTGATCACTCAGATCCTTCAGATCCACCATCGGTTGTATTTTGTCTATAAACACGTAGTTGCCCGTGTACAGACCGTAACGTGCCGCAAAAGACTCGAACATTCCGTTACGGTCTTATGGTACGGTCTGGCACGGTGCTCAAACTTACGACGGACCTTGAATATCACCCTGAACACCCACAATCACTCACATCAGTAATCTGGCTTCGCTCTTCATGACACCACTGGAGATTCCCGGAGCTCTGGAGCCCAGGAACAGAGTGGAGCACGTCACCCTCACCTGAAGGTTTCACCGTTGGTTTCAGAAACCTCCGAACACCCAGAACACATTGAATTGGCGGAGACTTTCCAGCATTCAGATTTCCAGACTCTTTAGATGTTCCCAATCTCCGGACACTCCCTATCTCCTTGACATTTGGGTGGTCCGCCGTCTTCTGAAAACACTGGAGATCCAAGAAACTCGATTGTGTCCCGATGGTCCTGGTGTCCAGACACTCTGTATTATCCCAGACGCTTCCTTTTGTTACATGTCTAATAGTAATTCTTTTTGTGAACATATGTATTGATGGTAAAAGCAACTAGAGACAACAGAGCTTGGTTTAAACTTCAATTGAGTACATAACGCGATTTCAAGATTCAGCAGCTTCCATATCTTCAGCGTCTTCATCATCGGCGGGAAAATCCGGCTCCAAATTTTGATCATCTTCATCTTGCATGACACCCTCCTCCTCGGACTCTGTATCATCGAATACAAAATCTGCCTTCAGCTTATCCGTCGCGGCACCATGGTGTGGGTTGTCAATGAACGCTCTAAACCAGTTCTTTAACGAAGATACATAATAGGCTATAAGTTACTTACATCCCCTCCCGGTATATATCCTTGCACAACTCCTCACATTGAGCGGGTTTCTCGTTGCTGAATGCTACAACATGCTTCATCACAGTTTTGTAGGGGTCGGTATATGTCTTTGCATCCATATCAACACTGACTTTGATGCCAGTTTTTGTGAATTCGTCCAAAGCATTCCTGAGCTAATAATCACCGTCAGCTCATTATAAACCCACATCCTATATGGCTTACTACAATTGCCGCAAAGGCAAGCATAGGTAAGGGTATCGGTTTGACTTTGTCAGGACGCAGGCGGGCAACACCGTGCCTGCTTTCAAAAACACAGGCAACAATCACTTGTCTGATTGCCGGGTGTGCGTATGGACATGCTCGCTTCGGCTGAAAAGACACTATGTAAGTAATGGTTAAGAACTCGATGCAGAGTCATTTACCTTCTGTCCTTTAGCAGCTGGCCTGAGGATACCACATACCCAACGGTACTCCTCCAAAAGCCACGTCGCATGTTTTTTGTTGGTTTCTGGATCGTTTGAGGCCTTAAGACCATATGCGTCCCGGAGGATAGCTTGAGCTTGAACCTTCCACGTGTTACGAGCTCTCGAAACATGATCGCGTAGCTGAGGGAGATGGTGAATAAAGAGTGAGATTTGAGAGTACAAGCTTACAATTTTGTTGATAGGCTCAGTCATGATGACATCCGGCTTTTGGGGAAAATCCCTATTGGCATATTCCAGTGAGGATTTGATGTATCCCTCACGTGTCATATGATCTGGGAATGCATTGTCAATTACAAGCCAGAGGTGAAGGTAATACTTGGCCTGGTTCAGGATATTTTGGTGATCAGTGTCGTATGAAGAGATTGCGGTCGGTTTGGTGACATTAATAAGACCTGGGGCTGTGGGTGGAACTGCGACCGCGGGGGTAACAGTACCAGGGACAGGTGGTGGCGTTCCAGATGTGCTGGGGGGAAAAGAGATGGTGAAGGCTGGGGAACCAGGAAATGGGGTATGGGGGCTCCATGGAGAAGCTAAGGATTCTGCACTGCCTGATCTGCTTGATCTTGATGCGGTCGGCTGTACGGAAAGAGCTGGTGAATGGGATGTGCGAGAGTACCGGGAAGCTGCATTGCTGGGGACAAAGTTGGCAGAGCTGACAATTCTATGAGAGACTGTGCTTACCGGGCCAATTTGGTACGCAAGCTCACAGGGTCAGGCAAACCTTTGTCGGTACGTGCGTGTTTAGCCCGGTGGCTGACCAGAAGGTCTGTTGCTTCTGCTGGAGCGGCACGCTAGAAAATGTCGGACAGGTTTCTGGGAGTCATTTCACATTTACCTTGAGACTGCCACTCTCAAAGATTTTGAGACGTTCCCGTAGTTCATTGATTATGGCGTCCTTGTCCGATGTGTTGCCATCTGTCTCCCGCATGGGATTGGCGGGTAAAGAAAGGTGAGTTCCAGCTTCCAATTCCCCAGATGGTGCATCCTCTGGCTCATCATCTCGAAGTCGATTAGGATCCTTTAAAGAACTCCCAGTTAATCAAGTAAGAAAGGTTGACAGTTACTTACAGATCGAGTAGCAATTGATGGCTGCACAGAAGGTGCCGCTGTACTCTTTCCAGTTGATTTGGTTGCTTTTCCGCTGTAACGATCCGATGAATATAGCTTAGTGTATGCCGGCTATAAGTGATCGGAATAACTACGAGATATTTGATTATAGAGGTCGTTAGTCTACCGTGGAGCGGGTCCTGGTGCTGATTTCGGGTAATGAGAGAACGAGTAGATGGGGAATGGGGATGTAGGGATGTATGCGCTGATATCGAAACCAACACAGACAAAACACCAACAACAACTGCAACGACTAGGAGAGATCGTATGCAAATGTGCAAGTGATATAATGAACAGGCGTCAGCAAAAGACTTGAGTTGCGACTTAGTACGGAGGATCTACAATCAATGATGACAGTTATCCTTCTGCGAGTTAGTGAAGCGACAATAAAATTGAAATGAAAATCGCTAGTTTATACTCCGAGACCTCACTCAGAGTTAATCCAAAGATAAAGATGTGAGCGTAGAATTAGACTAGAGACGAAACTTGACTTGAACTTGAACTGAGCTTGACTTAAACTGAACTGGACTTAAACTGTGAGACAACTCGTCCGGTAGAATTGCTGCTGATACAAGTATTTACATGCAGTATTTATACCTTTCAGAGTACATAGCATCGGTGAGACGATCACTCATCGTTCACCGGGATAACAAACAGGAAGAAACAAAAGAACAAAAAGAAATATGGAAGATAGGGGAATCACGAGAGAATGATGGGGATACAATTACAACAAAAAGGAGTCATAAACCTAGATAGGAGAAAATGATGAAGCCAAAACAAAAGAACAAAAGAAAACAAAAGAGATCAAATAGGAAGAACAAAACCGGCTTGAGACACAGCCCTTGCCTGACTCAACACCTGGCACTTCCCGCGCTGCCTCTATCCTGTACCATACCATACCATCTTATTCTTCTTACTGATCTGGCTCTGGCTGCTGAGATCGGCTTCTTCGTGGCAGTGGAAGAATGATGTGAGGGGTAGGTAACGATGGTCGCCTCAGATCTTCGAACAGATCATTTTCCACTTCTTGATATGAGGGAGGAGGGTGAGTAAGATCATCTGAAAAGTCTGGGGGAGGTGGCATGACGGATAGGGGGGCATCGACAAATAGAAACTGTACGTATCCATAAAACCAATTGCGGAAAACTAATCTCCATATAAGTACTCCATCCCTTTGAGCTCTCAGGAACCCGACAAACTCATACGATTCGTGCATGACATTGATGTCCGTTCGTTCGTATAGAGTTAGTGCTCGCGGGTATTCTAGTTCTAAATCATCGTAAGGAAGGGTTATTTCCAAAGATGGGGGAGGTGTAGCGGGGAGTACTGTATTAGCGTCGATATTGATTTCAGAGGTGAAGGTGTTGTAGACACGGATTATGGTAAGGAAGTCGGGATTAGGGCCGGTTCTGAGAGAAGAACGGAACGAAAAAGGGAAAAATGGGAGTTGTAAATAGGGGATAGAGTTTTGTGAGTTTTCATGGTTGTACGACATAGTGGGATAACAGGATGAAAAGAAGCGCTAAGGGAACTGTTCAAGAAAGAAGAAGGAAAATAAGTGGATCTGATTGTTTTTGCCTCGTATGTTATCTTTATTGTTCTAGGTTCGTCCAAAAATGTTGGAACAAGCTCGTCGGATCTTTCGGAAGGATCGTTTGGTGGGAGAAGAGGGACTGGGAAGGTTATGGGAGGACTGCGTTGGAGAAGTGTCGAATGATAAAGGGGAGAATCGTGATGGTGGGGTGTCTTCTGGGATAGGATTCGTGGGTCTGGAAGGGCTAAGTTTTTGTGTACTCATGCCCTTCATGATTACCCATCGACTTGGCATGTCCAGTACTAAAAACGTGAACTTGAATCCTTCTTGAGTTGCTAACCATATTCGATACAAGTCTCGTTTTGCTGATTCTGGTGTCAAATATATGTTAACAACTGTAAACCAGTTTAATTGCTCCTCGATATAAACTTTCTCTCCAAACATGATCCCGGGGTGAACCAGATCCGAACTTCTGCACTGACGGATAACGATAGGTGAAGGTTCCTTCGGTAAGTGCGTGTCCCGATCGAGGTCGAGGCTTGCATATTTGGAACTATAGATATACAAAGTCGTAAAAAGATCCAAATCGTATGTCCTGGGACTGGAAGGCGAATAGCGAAAAGGAGACATAGATTCATTATCAGAAAGAATTGGTGATTCGGTGGAGGAATTTGGAATTGGTAAAGAGACTGAGGATGAGTAATGGAACGAAAACGTAGTCATTTTATTGTTTTGAATTTTTGAGGCTGTGATGTTGGCGATAGGGGATTTCTGGATGATTAGAACTCCGCTTTGAACAAAAAAAGAACCTTCCCCAATTAGGAAGATTTTGGTGCGCGACACCGCCACCTCTGCTACTACTGCCTTTGCTGCTACCTTTGCCTCTGCTGCCACTTGGACCACTCCCGCCACCCCTGCTACTTCCGCCTCTGCCACTTGTTCCCGTTGTTTGGTCTTCAATTGTCTGTTGACATGTCGTTCCCGTTGTTTGGCCTTCATTTGCCTGTTGACGTGTTGTTTGACGTGTCCGTGGGGCTTCTGGGGGCTGGGGCCTCAGCTGCCACAAGTTAGTCTTTATATAAAACAAAACTATGGTACTTACATCGACATTTTTTGAAGATGTAACCGGTCTGGCTCTGGGTGCCATAGACTTTGGGTGAAAAAACTAGTTAACAAGTTGACGGCGGAGCTGCAACAGCTGAGTTCTAACTACGATTTTTGACCACCGATTTAATGCCTGTGACTAAATAGAGTTATTCCGCATCCATGTCAGAAGAGGAAGAAAAACTTACATTTCACTAAGTGCAGGGAATACCATCAATTAAACGTTCTCCACCATGTTCCAGCGTATACATCATGAAGTTGGTAAAGGGTGCACTGGACGGATGCGGTCAAGACCAAGATTGTCACATGCATGTGTGACGTCAAGTATTTGCGTGAGTGTGACATACTAGTACTATCATATATCACATTCATGCGTTTCACTCATGTTGCACTCATGCTTATTTAAATTACAATGCCTCTGCAAACTCATCGCAGAGTCAATGTTTACCTGTCCCAATCCATATTGCAAGAAGGGATTTACTGACACCAGAGGTGTTTCCAGTCATCTCTCCAAAAGCTCT
Organism: Phallus indusiatus; assembly: GCA_027605045.1. NCBI lineage: Eukaryota > Fungi > Basidiomycota > Agaricomycetes > Phallales > Phallaceae > Phallus > Phallus indusiatus. Next base: position 1,716,454 of record JAQFWX010000008.1, read on the forward strand.
GATTGTGCCGCTTGGGTCGTATCCCACATACCTATTTTTTCTCTCAATGATCCAAACCCCATTCCTACTACTTCCGAACCTGAACTCGGGCTGTCATCGTTTCATGGGGATGAGAACCATTCCCAAATGGAAAATGACAATGAAATGGACTGCGAACCATATGATAACGAAACGCACGACATAGGTGGCAGTGACAACGATGGAACACTTGAAATAGATGCTGGTGATGGCGATGGCGATGGTGATGATGAAACGCTTGAGATAAATGATGATGGTGGCAATGAAACTTACGAAATAGATGGTGACAGCAACAACGACATCCCCAACTACCAACTTCAAACCGATCTTAATGCGACTCTTCATGTCATACCTGATGACAGGTATGATAATGATGTTCCACAGGACGATAGCTATATTCTGCAGGATGAGGATTTGCAGTCTGATGGCTCGCAACCTAACAAGAGTCATCACTACTACATTCGCCCATTTCGTACGGGAGGCCGCACCTTCGGAACTGGGGAGACGCCCTATCAGTTCGTCAAGCGCAACGAGGTGGATCCGGTGTCGCGCACCAAAATCTTCCTAATTGGGGAAGGTTCTTTTTTTGTTCAAAGCGGAGTTCTAATCATCCAGAAATCCCATATCGCCAACATCACAGCCTCAAAAATTCAAAACAATAAAATGACTACGTTTTCGTTCCATTACTCATCCTCAGTCTCTTTACCAATTCCAAATTCCTCCACCGAATCACCAATTCTTTCTGATAATGAATCTATGTCTCCTTTTCGCTATTCGCCTACCAGTCCCAGGACATACGATTTGGATCTTTTTACGACTTTGTATATCTATAGTTCCAAATATGCAAGCCTCGACCTCGATCGGGACACGCACTTACCGAAGGAACCTTCACCTATCGTTATCCGTCAGTGCAGAAGTTCGGATCTGGTTCACCCCGGGATCATGTTTGGAGAGAAAGTTTATATCGAGGAACAATTAAACTGGTTTACAGTTGTTAACATATATTTGACACCAGAATCAGCAAAACGAGACTTGTATCGAATATGGTTAGCAACTCAAGAAGGATTCAAGTTCACGTTTTTAGTACTGGACGTGCCAAGTCGATGGGTAATCATGAAGGGCATGAGTACACAAAAACTTAGCCCTTCCAGACCCACGAATCCTATTCCAGAAGACACCCCACCATCACGATTCTCCCCTTTATCATTCGACACTTCTCCAACGCAGTCCTCCCCTAACCTTCCCAGTCCCGCTTCTCCCACCAAACGATCCTTCCGAAAGATCCGACGAGCTTGTTCCAACATTTTTGGACGAACCTAGAACAATAAAGATAGCGTACGAGGCAAAAACAATCAGATCCACTTATTTTTTTTTCTTCTCCTACTTTGAGCAATTCTTTAGCGCTTCTCTCATCTTATCCCCTCCCACTATGTCAAACAATAGCGAAACTTCCCAAAATTCTGTCCCCTATTTACAACTCCCATTTTTCCCTTTTTCGTTCCGTTCTTCTCTCAGAACCGGCCCTAATCCCGACTTCCTTACCATAATCCGTGTCTACAACACCTTCACCTCCGAAATCCATATCGACGCTAATACAGTACTCCCCGCTACACCTCCCCCATCTTTGGAAATAACCCTTCCTTACGATGATTTAGAACTAGAATACCCGCGAGCACTAACTCTATACGAACGAACGGACATCAATGTCATGCACGAATCGTATGAGTTTGTCGGGTTCCTGAGAGCTCAAAGGGATGGAGTACTTATATGGAGATTAGTTTTCCGCAATTGGTTTTATGGATACGTACAGTTTCTATTTGTCGATGCCCCCCTATCCGTCATGCCACCTCCCCCAGACTTTTCAGATGATCTTACTCACCCTCCTCCCTCATATCAAGAAGTGGAAAATGATCTGTTCGAAGATCTGAGGCGACCATCGTTACCTACCCCTCACATCATTCTTCCACTGCCACGAAGAAGCCGATCTCAGCAGCCAGAGCCAGATCAGTAAGAAGAATAAGATGGTATGGTATGGTACAGGATAGAGGCAGCGCGGGAAGTGCCAGGTGTTGAGTCAGGCAAGGGCTGTGTCTCAAGCCGGTTTTGTTCTTCCTATTTGATCTCTTTTTGTTTTCTTTTGTTCTTTTGTTTTGGCTTCATCATTTTCTCCTATCTAGGTTTATGACTCCTTTTTGTTGTAATTGTATCCCCATCATTCTCTCGTGATTCCCCTATCTTCCATATTTCTTTTTGTTCTTTTGTTTCTTCCTGTTTGTTATCCCGGTGAACGATGAGTGATCGTCTCACCGATGCTATGTACTCTGAAAGGTATAAATACTGCATGTAAATACTTGTATCAGCAGCAATTCTACCGGACGAGTTGTCTCACAGTTTAAGTCCAGTTCAGTTTAAGTCAAGCTCAGTTCAAGTTCAAGTCAAGTTTCGTCTCTAGTCTAATTCTACGCTCACATCTTTATCTTTGGATTAACTCTGAGTGAGGTCTCGGAGTATAAACTAGCGATTTTCATTTCAATTTTATTGTCGCTTCACTAACTCGCAGAAGGATAACTGTCATCATTGATTGTAGATCCTCCGTACTAAGTCGCAACTCAAGTCTTTTGCTGACGCCTGTTCATTATATCACTTGCACATTTGCATACGATCTCTCCTAGTCGTTGCAGTTGTTGTTGGTGTTTTGTCTGTGTTGGTTTCGATATCAGCGCATACATCCCTACATCCCCATTCCCCATCTACTCGTTCTCTCATTACCCGAAATCAGCACCAGGACCCGCTCCACGGTAGACTAACGACCTCTATAATCAAATATCTCGTAGTTATTCCGATCACTTATAGCCGGCATACACTAAGCTATATTCATCGGATCGTTACACCGGAAAACATTACTTACCCATTTTCTGGAGTAGAGGAGTGGAACTTGGCTTCTTGGTTGGCAGAAGTGGGACTTTCACAAGAAAAAATCAACCAGTTCTTGCGTCTTGATTGGGTATGTACATTTTGATTCTAATCTTTCAAAAGTCGATCTCATTATTATGTGTTAGGTGAATGGTCTTCAAGATCAAGCTCCTTCATTCAAGACAGCCAAGGATCTTCTCAGACGTATTGAGAGCTTACCCGGAGCGCCGCGATGGTATTTTCGCCAGGTCAGCCTACCCGAGGCCCCAGACGACCCACAGCTACTTCTATATCGCGATCCTGTCGAGTGCCTTGCTTGGTTGGAAGCAAATCCTGAATATACTGAAGAAAAAGACTACACCCCATACGAAGAATACCTTGACGCGGCCCATCAGGATCGGGTTTACTGCGAAATCGCGTCTGGCCAAGCATGGAATGATTGGCAGGCTGAATTTCCAGAGAGGATTACCATTATGCCCTACATCTTAGCAGCAGACTCGACCCATCTCACCAATTTCTCTGGAGATAAGAAGATTAAGCCGGTTATTATCGGAAACGGGCATATTCGTCAGCACGTTCGCGCTGCCCCGAGCCGGGGGGCTTTCCTTTGCATTGCTTACTTTCCTGATGCCAAATTCACAAATATTCAATTTAAAAGTTCTGGTCAACATCAACGCTATCCTGGATACCTCCGGAACCGGCTTCACCACATCTGTATGAAGATCGTCGCGACTAATCTCAAATCTCATACACATGTCCCTAGAGCAATGGTAGACAGTGAAGGACTGATACGCAAGGAGATACTGCGTCTAGTTGCGTGTATTGGGGACCTTCCGGAGCAATGCCTTAACGCATGTTTAACCTCAAGCAGATGCGTGCCATGCAAGGCTAAAACTGCAGACTTCGGTAGCCCGGACCCATGTGAAGCACGCACAGGAGAGTCTATTCTTCAGACTATTCGTACTGTTCGTGCATCCATTGGTCTCAGGCAACAGAATATGTCTATCCAGGATGACACCTGGTTGTTTGCGGAAGCTTGTCGTAAAGTCGGCTTGAACGGAGTTGAAGAACCATGGTGGGAGGACTTCGCAGGTTTAGATATCTGTCAGGTCATTGGGCCTGATGTTCTCCATGGGCTTCATAAGGCCTTCAAGGATCATCACCTTACATGGATCACCCACTTGATTGGTCAAGAGGACCTCGACAACGCATTTATCTTGCAGCCCAAGGTTTCAGGATTCCGTCATTTTAGCATCGGCTTATCAAGACTCTCTCAGTTTACAGGTCGAGAACACCGTGACATGCAGAGATACATACTTGCTGCAATTGCCGACCACTCGAACCTTCACGGAACAGTTCTGCGAGCCACACGTGCTGAGCTTGACTTTATCTATACCGCGCAATACAATGCACACACTGACACTACTCTATTGAAACTCGAACAGTACAACAAGGCTTTTCACAATATCAAGGACATTTTCATTCGCACCGAGGCCAGGCGTGGCAAGACTGGCCCCATCAAACACTTCAACATTCCGAAATTACATACACGCCATCACTACGTGGAATACATAAAGCGAATTGGAAGTATAGCGAACTTTTCCACCGAGACGCTTGAACAATCACACCGCAAATTCGCTAAAGTCCCTTTCAAGGCGACTAGTGCACACGAATACCCAAAGCAGATGGCCCGGTTCCTCGATAGGGACGAAAAAATGAAATTCTTCCATAGATACGTCACATGGTCTCTTAATCAACAAGCCATGTTGGACAAATCAGAACATGAAGCCTATGATACTGACGATACAGATGATGCAGATGACGCAGACGACGACACGCACATCAGCTATGACAAAGTCTATATGGCAACGGCTATCTACGAACCTCGTTTGTCACAGAAGCCCCAGCACCCGAACTGCGAAATAATGAATCTCCTGGAATGCTACAACATCTCATACACATCTTTTCATGCTGCCGCCCAACGTTTTGAAGCTAGCATCGATCTAGCTTCCCGGCAACAGCGCAGTAGGGGTAGAGGGTGGGTACTTGAAGCCAGTGATGAGGCCTTGCCTATGCATTACAGTTACGTTGATGTGTGGATGCGGTTTCGGATCAATCTGCCCATCCTCGACGACGTTCATGATCACTTAGAGACACAGCTCATCTACGCACAACCCGCAAAGCGTGACAAGCCGAGTAGATTTGATATCGTTTTCATTGACAAGAATCCTGACGGGGCGAACACTCAGGTGGGCATGCATGGTAGGTATAACTTGAATGATAGTATCTATTCTTCATTCTAATAACTACATTGTAAGGCTTTCTAGTCGGACAAATCTGCTTGATATTTCGTCCCCGCGCTTCGCGAGTGGAACTGTCCCGGGAATCATCGAATCCATACCTCGCATTTGTTGAGTTGTTTGACCGCGGCGAATTACACCCAGAAACTCGAATGTACCCGGTTAAAAAAGCATACGAGAAAGACGGTACTAGGAAGTGTGACATAATCAGGTTGGATCAGGTAGTACAGCTGTGCTATCTGGCACCACGGTACAAGCGCACACCAACAACGCTGAAGAGGTCAAAAATAACATCCAATAATTGCATTGATTCCCTGGAGGAATTTTGGATAAATTGTTTTTTTTCTAAAAGTACCTACCAGACAGTTTACTAACTGATCTACTAGTATAGCAGAACATGCCAGCCTGAGTGTATATAAATAGTATATTTGAATCCATTTGATGTCTAAGTTTTGTGAGAAACGGTTTAGAATACATTGTACAGAATTTGGAAAGAACAGGAGCTTCGGAGTGCACAGAACAAAAGGATGCCGAATTAGAATGACACGGAGACGGCTGAATGGAATGGAATGCCTGGATGACCAGACTTATCCCCAGAGCCGAATTCAGATCAAATTCAGATCATTGATGCACGGTATATTTTCATGGAGTTTATGTATATTTTAACAACGTACTCGGATTGTGAGCCATGGTAAGAGTCTCGATAGTAACTATACGGCCTGTTGCTTCTAAATGATGTTGTTGTAACAATCAACACACATAAAAGAGTATCCCAAAAAAGACTGAATGAGCCCCAATCTCCCTTCGTATCCCACACTGGTAGCATGTAATGCGACCACTGTTGACAGACCTATCCCAGATATATCCAAATGTCCCGGTAATCATGTCTTTTACAAGCTCTTTCCCATGAACGTTGGTGCCTTCTTTTGCAATATCAAGAACCCCATATTGACGACCACAATTAAGGCAGTTCGTTCGATCCTTCGGAAGTTTGACGAAAGAATCCCCAAGAGTCTGTTCGGGGATTTCGAACAGCGTCTCGATCAGTTCCATATCCGTCTCGGGAGTTGGGAGGATTATCATTCCCTCTGTTTCCTGTAAGAGCTCTGCCACCCGTGCTTCTTGTACCTCTTTGGCGACAACTAAAAATTATAAGCATTCCCAGAGGACGACACCCCGAGTCTCCCACCAAAATTCACGTATCATTCTTCTTAATGAGCTCAATAATGTCCTAGAGTAATAAGGACATCAACTCAATGTTGATAATACCTTTTGAACCGACTTACGGTCATATTAGGAGTGATAACGAAGTTTGCCCCGAAGCAGAATGACTCAAGTTCAATGGATCAAGTCAGTACGACTTTACACAGGCGATTTATATACAAAAGCACAATTCCATAATTTAAAGTATTTGGCCTGTAATTTATTTTACCAGTCTTCTACCATTCAAATGACCGATCTTAAAACAAATGTACATGTATGGACTGAAAGTGAAACAGCACATTAATTAGTCTACATGACACTCAGGCACAATTTCGTTAGCGTTATCTACAATCTATTATAAAATGGAGCCGAATTTGAGTTCTAACAATTGGAACCTCTGATAATTCACCCGAATGAATGCATTGTGAGATGCGCACATAATACATATGGAGCAATGTGCTGTTTCTCATCGATACTCAGCCAATAATTCTATGTAAGAAACTTGACATGCGCCGCGTTCCGTTCGACTTTCATACCTCTCATCGATCCCGCGTGTACTATTACGTCGTTATCTCGTATATAATTGATCTAAATGAATGAAGTACATGCATTGCATTGATAAAACATGATTGAAGAACAAAAACATAGATATATAGGGACACAATGATGAGGGAAAAAAAGAGAGGAATAAAAGAGAGAAAGGAAAGAGAGAAAGGAAATAGTAGAGAAAGGAAAGAGAGAGAGAGAAAGAAAGATGATTACACAGCTTCCACCACTAGGGTTAATTTCCACAACCGCTTGTCATTATTACAATCAGCCCAAAACAGAAATATTATAAATGAAAGAAAAAAAAATGTGAAGCGAAAAAAAATGATGTTTCAACAGGTACGAATGAGTTTTTAAATTTTCCCCGCACATGGACGTAAATTAACAACGCAATCATCCGAAACCATGATAATCTCGTCTCGATTAGCATTTTGACCTTTTACAAGTTGCTGAGGCTGGTTGACTGCCACGGGCGAGTACTGTAAAGTTCCGAATTGACTATACACGGAATCGCGATTGCCGTATGACTGAGGACGTTGTTGAGAAGGAACAGTAAATGAAGAATAATTATTGTAATTCAGTTGTGCGGGGGGAGGAGGGGGCTGAGTGGCTGTCGTCGTCGCTGCAAATAATGCACGCAAGTTGTGGCTTTGAATGACTTGGGTTAAACGACCCGTTTCAACGTGTCTGATCTCAACGAAATTAGGCTCAAAGGCAAGAATAAATGGATAATGTAGTGCTATGATAAATAGAAAAAGGTTTTAATTAGTCAGTCTAATGGATTTTCAATCCAAATTCCTCACCGAAAGAAGTTGGAGTGCCCTCCCAATAAATGATAAATTGCGGACGTGCTCGCCATCCGTTTCGATTGATATAAACAGCGAATTCTGCATAAAAAATTAATATAGTCAACTTCTGATGTGCAAACGACATGGAAGGAGGATAGTACCATCGTAGCACAAAAGGAAATCATGATCAATCCGGTAAATAGCCATGGGCCGAACAAACTCTCGTTTTTGTATGAAATCGAGAGATTTGTCTTCCGGATCAAGCAATGTTTGTGTGTCCAGAGTCTCCAAATCAATGATCTCGAAGCCTTTTATGCACCCAACACAAAGCCTGCTCTTGAGAATATGAATCGAGTTGGATTCGACTGGTATATAGAATTCCTAACGAAATAAAAAAATTATCAGAACATGACAATAGATCAATTGAAGTTTTTTTACGAACTCTGAATAATCGTAATGTATCATTACCTCCCTGTAATAGTTTACGGAAAGTAGGTTTACTCTTCCCGCGAGCGGTGTAGTCGATGGGCTCCAACACTTTAATTGTGCTAGACAACTGACTTGACTTGACCACGCACACCAGTGTTCGGTTCAAGCAGTATCCAGCTTTGAAAAACGACGTATGAGCTGATATACGTTTGGCGCGCTTTAATCCAGCGGAGGGATCACGTGGGTCCAGTGCGTCCAACGGGAAAGTAATAACAGCGCCTTCTACAATGTCCCAAAAAGAGATATTTTTAAAAAGATATGTATGAAATAATAACAAATAGACGCACCAGATAATACAATTAGAAGTTGATATTCATCCAGAATATCCAATTGAACCACATCGGATAGAGCGATAACCTTGACAGGATCTCGTTTCGGATCTCGAAGATCAGAAAAGTATACACCGTCAGCTGTACCATAAGCAACCCTCCGACCCGATTCTGTGAAAAGTAGAAGATTTCAGCACAAATAATAATATTTCAAGGTTGAGACATACGAAACGGAGCGGCACAATTGACTTTATTAACTCCACTGAAAAACCCATCATTGAGAACTTCTGTCTCAAAGAATGTGTCATTCTCCCGTAATTTGTCTTGCTGTTTCTGGATCTGTTCAATCCACTTCTTCCGCGCCACCCAAGTGCTCGCCCACAAAGTCAATTGATATCCATGACGACCGAGATAAATAAAAGTGATTGGATATCCATTTTTGTTGTCTCCTTTCAGATTAGACACAGCGCTAGCACTGGACGCTTTGGTAAGTGTGTTTTTATTACGAGAATTCTGCTTCGGTTGGTCCGTGTCATCATGTCCCATAATGACGAGCATTTCTAGCGGAATTGGCTAAAAAGGTCATCACTATTAATTGACACTCGACAATCAACATTTTTTTTTGAAAACATACTCTGCGGTAAACCTTGAATTGTTCGTGTTTTGTCTTTTGCTTGACCATCAAAAGCGCGTTGTCGAACAAGAATATCTGAAGTTCGCCACTATCGCCTTGACCACCACGTTTGTTCAGTGTACCTTTATACACCAACTCTCTGTCATCGTCTCTCAACCCCAAATCCTTAAAAAGTATTTGTCAAAAACTCTAATCCAATCTGAGAACTGGTCGAAAAAAAAAACATACAACAGTTTCCCCAGGCCGGAAAACTAATTGCTGATCCAGTTGAAGGAGGTTAAACCGATTCTCTGTCTTTCCCGATTCCAAATTAACCTTGGCCAAAAACTCCCGAACAATTTTCACGACTTGAGGAATGGTCGTCTTGTCGGAATTATCCTCCGGGGTATACTTTAAGATAACTTCTAACAGCAAAGGGTATCTTGCAAGTCGTGTTGTCGGTTTGGTCAAGTATCCATTCAGTTCGAGTTTACGAGATTCCGGTTTACGCTCCGTTTCCTTCAAAAAGAAAAAAAATGGATCCAGAAGGGATCATACTACAAAAAGGAGAACTAATACATACCTCGACAAATTGCGCAAAAGCAGGATTTGAACTTTTCTCCCTTTCAAATTCGAATTTTCCATACAACTGATGCGCTCCATAGCTGACGAATGGCCCGAAATGCGGAGCGGCGTCCATTAAAATATCACCCACTTTTTCCACGATCGTAAATGACTTTTGTCGTTTATTCAGCGCATCACGAAGTCGAGTGTTAACGTTGATGATATCGTTGATATTCCAGAAGACTTGCGTGATAAACTCCTGACGACGCTCCTGCGGAATAATATCAGACGTTTGTAAAGGTTTGATCCAAGAGTCTCGGAGATATTCCATATCCCGAACGAAATCACGTTCCGTGTAGATAACTTCATTGATGGCTTCTTGGCGCTTCTTCTCCGTCTCTGATACGCTATCCACGACCTCTTGGGGAACCGAATGGACCCAGAGCGTCCCTGGCTCAACAAGATCGCCCAAACTCTCACGACTGATCGTCCGCTTCAAACCAGGCTCTGGTTTGAGATTTAAACGCGATTGCTGCTGAAGTCGTCTCGGACACGCGATACTGTAACATAGACGATCTGAGCTGCACGTCGGAGAATAGCAGCCGGTCAATAAAGTGAAAACACCAGTCGGTAGCGTATCTTCGTCCGCATTCTCCGTTTCGCCCTTCCGCGGGGTTGATTTCTCAAGTGACTTGTTTACCCCGTCTAAAGTGCTCGAATCGGTACCCGAATCTTGGTGGGTCATAGTCATGGATGGCCGAGGTGCCCCGTTAGGAACAGCAGGACTTTTACCGGCGAGCTCTTCACCACTGACAAACGGGCTAGCAAGCCGTTTTCGAAATTGATAAATTTCATTCGAGCTATCGCGCAGACGATGATCATACGTGACGTCGTGGAAAAACTTTTGAGCATCGAGCGCACGACCGAGTAGGAGTGCAAGACATCGATCAGACGTCTTGATGATATACGCCAACTTATCGACAGCCTCGCGTCCGTCAAACGCGTCCTGGTATAACAAACCGTCTTTGGCTCGTTCGGAGAGGACGATACGTGTACGGAATGCTTCAGCGACACGACTAAGCAAAGCCGGATAAACCACGGGCGTTGTCCGTCGACGAGGTGCTACAGCTGATGAGGTTGACGGTATCGCACCGCTGACAGAATTGAAACCACTTATGATCGCGGTCGGATGCGAATTACGGATTCCGCTCATAACAGGTCTGTTTTGCGGGGAAGCGATGGCGGACATTGATTGTGCACGATCTTGGCCCCGTTGTCTCATACCAGTAAGTGGAGGTGTAGGATTAGACTCGGATGACCTTCGAGAAGAAAAAGGACCATCAGGATTGTTGGAAGAATCGGGAGAGGATGCTGAGTTGTTGGAATGAGTAGGGAAGGCTGTTGCAAGGTGTAAACCAGCCGGTTTGGTAACAGGGTCGGATGCATAGGGTAATGATGATTCTGTGAATAGGTTTGTAAGTGAATATGTATGCTGGGCAGACAGAGCTAGGTTAGAGGGAAACAAAACGTACCTTCCTGACTACTGTCGTTTGTTTCATCAGCATCCAAAGCAATAGAATGAGATACAGAGGTAGTTTCGGAATCGAAATGAGGGGATAATTGAGGCTGCGTTGGAGGTTGAAGTGCAGAGGAATTGATGGAGATACTGGGTGGCTGCAGAGATGAAACGGGTCGATATGGAGCCCAGTTTTGTAGGGGGGCTTGTACATGACCTGATTGATGAATCTGTGATTGATAAGGCTGATAATGGGAGGAAACTTGAGATGATTCCGAAGGAGGAAGTGAAGGAAGGGGAGTCACAATGCCAGGCGAGGTACGAAGCGAAGGAGGAATCGGTGCCTGATATTCACTGGTTGACTCTAAGGAAGGTCTATAACCCGTAGGAGGAGGAGGTGGTGGTGGTAACTGTGGCTGAGAAGAAGCCGAGAAGTTTTGCGAAGACGAGTAGTGATGTGAATATGAGCTGTGGTGGGAAGAGACGGAAGATGTGTGAGATCTCGATGGAGGTTGTTGTTGCTGGGATGGGTAATACTGTTGAGGATATTGCGGCTGCGAGTATTGTTGATAGTGCTGGCCATTTGGGGGACCACGATATGGTTGTTGGTAGAACTGCTGCTGTGGAAGCTGCTGGTACGACACAGGCACCGTCGTAGACGGACGATGGTGCTGCGCAGAAGGTCTACCAAATATGTTTTCGTAAGCCGCTGTCCGTTTATTCTCAGTCATTGGGGATGGCGACCTGGCAGGTAGAGCTGTCGACGACCAAAACGACGACCAGCGACGACGACGAAACTGTGTTGCACGGCGGGGTCGACGAAGCCACGAATATATTCAGAGAAGTTTGCACCTTTTGGTCCACTTTGAAGCGCCGATTCAAATATCGCGCGGAAAAGATTATGGCATCATGCCGCGTCATGCCGTTATTAGACCCCACGCACTCAACACGGAATTTTTTTTTAAATTTAGAGGGATCCCTGCAGTCAAGTTGTCAATCGTTCCATTATCGTTCGTTCTTTTTTCCTTGTATTTTTCCTAGACACACTACGCTGAGAATGTTCTGCAAAAAATCCGAAGTTTAAAATACTCTCGCTTCGGACCGCGTCGTCCAACTCATTCATACTCGGAAAGTGATTATGAATTTCATAGGTCGGCGTTACCTCACTCCCGTGTTTTCAGTTTTGATTTAGTGGCAGTCCAAAACGCATGAGGTAAGATGAGAAAACCAGGCTGTAGTCGCACAGAAGTCAACCTAACATGGCATCGAATCCCAGCTCTCAAATCTAATTATCTTAATAACGAAAATATTAGTGCATACCGAACGCACACATCTGTGGCACAGTGCCACTCTCACATAAGGCATGTTTTCGCCATTCTTCATTTCGACTGCGGCGAATACCCTTGACATACTTGAGTGACTCAAGGTAAACGGGCCTGAAAATCCTATACAAGGGCACATTGCCCAGCACATATAAGTCCTCACATGTGCGACCGGACATTTACCGTGGTAAGTTCCGTGGCTATGCATGAAATTAACACTACAACTGACGCCATCACGAACCAACCAATCAAATTAAAGTACATCTTCCGAGAGAACATAACCGGCTCTCTTCCACTGATCTACTTGCATTTTGGGCTTTCGACAGCTCGGGAGATCGATGAAACACCATTAATTAAAACTGACTATCGAACACATATTCGTACATGTCATATTGACCCTTCACATCAAAAAAAAAACCGAAAATGTCGGTTATCCTTATCTCCGTTGACGATATGTTCATCCCGAGGCCAAATATGATATCGCCTTGAATACACAGCCTGAGGCTATAGCATTTGACTTGGCCTTCGGCGACGAACTATCATTTTGTCCATCCAGACATTCATACGCGCCCATTATTTCATTTTTAAACGATAAGTACCCTGCCAAGCTACACAAGTGGTTCAAATCCATATGCCAACGCATTTTAAACATGCATTACAAACGAGTTCAGACGGAGGTTCAGACGAAGACGCGCACACGTACGGGTAGTGCCAAGCGTCAAGATTAGATCCTCGCCGGGTTATCAACCCCATCTCATCCTAATATTTGATTCAGGCCCGTTTCCCTGAATTTAATTAGCCGAGAACATGAGCGAATGACATACGTCAGGACAGGCGTACAGCACCAGTCTACATACGTATCTGCGGGCACCTTTTTTTTCTCCCTGGAATGCTGAATCCCGAGGAGACTCGGATTGTGACTTTCACATCGTCAATGTGACTGAATTTTCAAATCGCATTGAAGTGTATTGAATTCCTATGGTTTTTTATGTATGATTATCGATTGCATCTATCATATCATCAGTAAAATATGGGATTTTTAATCATACAACTCGGTCCGATCACAACAAGCGACTGATTGACGCCAGAATTTTCCCGAGACGGTTTACCTTGACGCACTGCCTTTTTGCAGGATAGCATTGAATTCTCCCAATAAATTTAAGACTACAAGTTTAATCACAACATTTCTAAAAATTGAAACTTCTAGAGTCGAGACTTTCCCGACTCAGCACTAGGACCCTCGAACAACGCTCGTATATCTTCGGCAGCCTTCGCAATCTCCTGCACAAACTTAGCATTGGGCATTTCTTTACGCGATGTAACCGTAAATTGTAGGCGGTCTGTAACGCGGAATATTACAATTCGGTCGGATTGTTATGAAACAAAAAAATCTCACCATCATATCCAGTCATATAAGCAACGCCGAACCCATCAGGAACAACCTATCAAAAATTCATCAGATATTGACTAATTTTCCAATATTCAAGGAATCCAAGTTTACCTCTCCCCATCCGTACACTGGAAAATGTCTCGACCATATAGCAGACGTACTCAAAGTCCATCGGCTACCTCGCATGTACACAGGATCAGAGTAAATCTCAGGCATAGTCTCATTTTCTTGTACAAGCTTCCTCAAACCTGAAAAAAAAACATCACAGAAGCTCAGCACAGCATGAAAAGAAAAGGATATATCACTTGCCTAATAAATGTCTATCAATTCCCTGCGCCTTCCCAGCATCCCTAGCATCCCGAATATGCACTTCACAAGCCTGTTTCAACAACTGCTTCTTCGCTTCCGTCCCTACATTCGAATCATCCATAGCCCTTACCCAGGCTTCACTTTCATTCGTAACCGTTCGAATCGTCTCGGTCCTGCCTTTCAAAAACCGCCTCGTCGTCGCAGCTTCATACGTGCCACCCGGCCTTTCAGGTCCTAAAAGCCGATAATACGCGAGCTGAATGATCATTTGCGCGCACGAGTCCGGGGATACCCCGTACGTTTTTATGGCGGATTTTCCATATTGCGTGAGATGGTAGCCCAATAAGTGAGCTGAGATGAGGTCTTTGCCTGATGTCCGGGCGGTGAGAATGGCTTGTTCAGTTTTGGGCGTTACGTTCCAGTCAAGTGGCCGAGGTGGTTCGGGAATAGAGGAGACGGAAGCGGTGCCATGGTCAAAATTGTCGGATAACAAACCATCTAAAACTTCATCGCAGAACCTAACCATAGGTGTACCATCCATTACAGAATGTTCTCCCACGACACCAGCTTTATTATTGTCAAATACGACGAGATTAATTGGTTTATCAAACCTAAAAATCAAAAAAAAATGATGGTAATTGAAATAAAAGGCGGATAGAATTAAGTTTGGTTGTACCATCTATTTCCTAGCATATCGCCTTTCACACCAGCGTGCCATAGAGCGCGTGAAAAGTCGACTGGGGTTTCGGGTTTTTCGGTATCGAGACTGATTACGAACGCTGCTGAGTGGATGTCGCGTATTATAGCTGCATTTTGCGGATCCTGTGCCAGGTCAGCATAATCCTTTGCCCATGTATCTCTATCTGCAGAGGTTAATGCCCCAACGCCAGGGTATTCTTTATCCGTATTACGATATATATGTTCAAATTGTCTATACACCTGATATAAGTAAAAGGCTACATTTTTTCGATAAATGAATAAAATTACCGTTCTAGTTCTTCAGTGCTCAATATGGACCCTTTGGGAGCAATATCGATTTTCCAAGGCCGACCTCGTCTGAATACAACGATATGCCCGTCAGCTCCTGTATCTCCTTCCTTAGCATAGGTAATACTCCAGTCTAGTCCAGGTGCAGGTACACGACAGCAATCAAACATCCAACGCCAGGTATCCATGCACAGCACGCCTTCCCGTACAGCATCAGGTTTTACAGCGCCCTGCCTGAACTGCTTTCTAAAGAGCAATGCTGCTCTTGTTAGCGCCGCAGCGCGATGCACAGGATTTTGGGGATATTTCGGGGGATGATCATCGAAGCCATCTAGTTTTTTTGCACAGCCGAGGCACTGCGTTTTAGCGAATTCGAAAGAGGGACTGTTTTATGAAACTTACAGTAATACGAAACGTAGATCATAACGGAATCTCTGTATCCATTATAAGAGCCAGCATCCCACCACTCCTCAAGCCAATGTTCTCGTCCAGGTTCGTCGCGCCGCCTTTCTAGTCTACGCTGCAACTCCGGCCCAAACCCACTCGCGAACTGGTCGATCTTGCGCTCGGTGATCTTATATTCATCTTCACTCCACGCAATAGCCTTCAAAGAACGCTTCAACTTTGTCAAGGTCGATTCTAGTTGCGGAACAGGAAGACGTTCAAGCGTGGATTGGCCTTCAAAAGTGATCGTACCCTTCGGAGGAGCTGGTGCAAGGGTTTTCCAGTCCTTTGGGGGAATAATTGGGGCTGCAGCGGTGGTAGACATTGTCGAGATAGCTATGTACCTTGAGAAACGTTGAACGGATCTTAGAGGATGCTTTGAAAGATTCATTGGCGCACCCATTCAAACTGGTTGTGAACAAAGCAACCTTTGCCGAAAACTTTTTAAATCACATGTTGATGACAAATGCCGGCGTTTCGGTTTAATTGCCGTAGTACTTCGTGAGATAGTCTAGCCTGAGCTAGCTAACGTCTCAACTGACAAATCAATGGATCCCTTTCATCGCATGTGAGGATGTATATTATTTTCAAGAAGTATTGTCCTTAGCTTGTTTTTTTTTACAAAACTATAATGGCGGGATACTGATTAACCCAGATTATAGCATAAACAGATGGGAAATCCGACGGATCCAAGTACTTTCGCAAATTTCTACGCTACTTTAGACTTTTTCTTCGTTCACGAAGCCACCGCCACGTTGAGAGTTTTACAGACAATAGTTCAGGAACGACCAGAAGGCAGGCCCGAAAAAGAAAAAAAACTTCCAATTCCCCACGCTCCACGCTCCTTCAGCACTGCCTATCGTGGGCGCTACTATATATCCTGCGCTATCCTTTCTCTCTCGTCTTTTTTAAAATTTCATGATTTCCACGATGTCAGAAGTCATGGCACAGCAACAAGGAATGCGTCCACGCGGCGTGACGTGCTAGATTAGCGGAGTGCTGAGTGAAGAAAAAACATCGCTTAAAAGCGACAGGTCTTCGAAAACAGCTTTTCACCTGCCTGTACACCACCCAGTTCGCATCCGACTATAAAATTAAGGGCACCCGTCAGCGGTCCACCCCCAAATCTCCAGTTCTTTCACCCCGACGACGACGACGACTCTACCATGTTTCTCCAAAACTTCCATATCGATCTCGCCATTGTCCTTGCATTCTTGAAATTTGACTGGAGCGAGCAACTCGTTCTGGGAGGCAGAGGCATAGCAGGTCTATCATGGGCAATGATCAGCATCTCCGGCTCATTTTGGGCAATCCGTGCTTGTTTGGCGGCTGCGGCTCCAAGCTGGTTTCGCGAGCTCGCAGGAATCCGAAGTCTTGCTACCGATTCCGCTGTAGGCATGGAGTTGGATTTCGACCTCAAAGTGTGTAGAAAACTCCGAGTCAAAATGGGTGAAGCACTGGGTATCAGTGCTTGTACTAGTCGGAGTTCTGGGGTAAATTCCTTCAAACTCACACCGACCCGAGCTCATCTTCTAAATCTAATTATAAAAAGGGGCATCAACCGATTTGGAAAGACATTTATGCCTTCGACAGTTTCACTGCCAGTTTCGTACGCTCTGTGTCAGAGAAGGAGGAGAAAGGGGCCGTTGTCCGAGTTTGTTCTGGTACAAAAGTATCGAAGCCCAAGGCAAAATTGAGCGACTTCCAGAAGAACATGCTCTTCGCGTCGGGCTTCGTCAAGGTGGGAGAAGGTCTTCTGCTGTTTTTCCTGGGTGGCGATTTTGCCAGTCAAAGCATCCTTTTTCCAATGACGGCCTTCTATGTTGGTATGACAGTATATGTTGTAAACCAGTATAACCCTAATCGTGACACTCACGATATTATTGCTGGTCGACCCCCTACATCCATATCTCCAGGCGGACCCTTTAAGATTGTCTTGGATATCAAAAAGCCAACGAAGCAGTCACTATCTTGGCGTATATTCTGGATAGTCGGCTCCGTTATCTCGCTAGGATTCTATGCACTGACCCTATACATTCTGTCTTCCCGACCAGCATGGACTACCCTGGGTTGGCTCGCATACTCACTAGTAGTCTACTATTACGGTTGCAACCTCATTTATACGAAAGGAGAAAGCGAATCAGCTGATTTAGATGATTTCACTCCGGATTTCACAAGTTACACATTACAAACCCTCCCTCATCAGTTCAAATCCAGGATTTTCAATCTTGTTCTCGCCACGTCGAAATACGAATCGCTTGTACATGTCCGACGCACCGAATCGTATGCCGATGACTCTTTCTCAGAGGACCAAATTCGCTCAATGATTCAACTTCCTGAACTACTTCAATTTTACCCTGCAAAGGACTTGGTCACCAAACAGGTCGATCAAAATTTCGTTCAGGTCGATATCGTAGGCATACTAGGCGACACATTACTAACGAGCACGGCGTGGATAACAGGATCGGAATATACACCAACAGATCTTTATGACTGCTGCATCGTGCTTTTCAGGACTCCTGGATCAATCAGCAGCTCGATAAGCAAAATCCCATGCGTCCGCGTTCTCTCTTCGCCTATTGAATCAAAGGAAGGTCACATTCCACAGATCGTACCCAAAGGCGTGCCAAATCTTGGCTATGGCATCGAATGGGTATACTTTATCCCTTTCGACGAAAAATCCTATTTGGTTCTTCGGAGACCTGCACAGTTTAGCTGCAAAGGGCTGCACTACGCTCAGATTATGTCTAACGAGGAGATTACGAATATGCTTGTGGGGGGGACGTTGAATATTAGTCTGACCCATGTGGATCAGGTTAGGCAGACGGTTGAGTTGTCTCATTTGATGTATAAGAAGGTGGTGGAGTTGGCGTGACAGTAATTTGGTTGTTTTTTTGTTTCTTTTTTTCCCCATGATCTAGTCATCTGTAGCGAAATTTTTATTGTCGACATCGTCTACTACTCTCAGAGTTGGCAGAACTTCGGCGTCAATTGTTACATAACAAACTAACGTAATCCACGTGACTAATAAAACGCTTCGATATCCTCATCTCGGTCTTCTCCGAGCAACACCAGAACTGCTAGGTTTTGCGACTACCCACTCATGTTTCGCCCCTTGAGTTATTCATCTGATGTTTTCTCGAAAGACCATGCAACGAGGTTTGTGTCCCGTGAAATCCCGGATGATATGACATCTGTTTTCGGAGGTGCTGGTGGTGTTCGCCCTCCAACTGCAGTCGGAGACAAAGAAGACGGTCTATGACATGGCAAGATAGAGATGACTTTGGAGAAGTGCCTTTAGTGGTGGTGAGTTTGGTGGTACTGGCGCTTTTGGGGGTGAAAAGTGCAGGTGTAGCCTTAGGTGATGCAGGTGGAACTAATGGTGGATCGCGGAGACAGCCTCCGAGTCAGGCTGGTACAGGTCCTCAGGGAAGATTTACCCAAAAAACATCAATAAAATGGGTAGATGACGGAGGAAGTGAGAGTGGTTCAAATATAACGATGGTCCATTTTAGGATGCAGAAAGTTCGAGTTAATTCTAACTTCAGAATAACGGTCCGGTCGGGATGTTGAATCCGTAGCCTTTCACTGTGCATTCCACATGCGTTTTTGACAAGTTCTTTGCAGGCTTCGTCAACACTGGCACTCGCAGGATCATGCTGCAAAAAGCATTTGTTCTGGGCAGATTTTGTTCCTGGACGCGCGCAATATCTGTGAAATTTTATTTTATCAAAGGGCAATTAGGGAAAGCGATGGTATACGGTTCCAGTCCCTGTGGATTTAGTGGATTTGACTCTTTCGGAGACTTCGGCGGTTCAGGTGACGGCGTCAGTGATGATTATTTCCACGAAGGTATCCACGAAAAAAGTGATCATTGCTGTGCAAATTTGTATGTCGATCCCGTGTACAGATCAACTCAGAAGCCGCTTACTAACTCTACAGCGCTGCAGTCGGCATCTCCAAAGTATAGGCTTGATGGGTACTTCGAACTCGAAATGCTGTAAGTGCATTCAAGCATCAGACCAATAATGTCTGGTTTTGTTGATTCAATTCAGAATGAAGATTCTCTAGCTGCGCATCGGTCTTTTGCAAAACTGCTAAACATTAAAAATCTCGATATCCCGAGTTCCCTTTTGGAAGGTGTTTCATTTCGCGAAAAGCAAAGCCGTAGCATGAGACGCCTGCAGCCCAAAGAATTCTTGGTATGCGGAGAAAGACCAAATGCGAATTAATGACGTTGTGTTGTTTTACTTGTGTAGGAACAGCTTGGTCAGTGACGTAGTGACTGTATTGTATTAATATTGACATCACCGCTCGCCTCGCTTCTCCCCTTTCACATAAGTACCTTTGGAGAATATTTCATTAGATTGGAATCAGTACACTTGAGGAATTTCGACCTATTGGTTTCTGAAGCTGGGACGACCAGATGTTCCAACACTAACGCCTGTAATCATGATGTGAACACTGTTGAAGACGCTCAAGAAGAAACGTGCATTATCCCGGAAATGACTGGTCACGGTGCTTAAGAAGACGAAGATTCCTTTGCGCCACTTCTGATCAACACGTAGCATATCTCCTTTGGTCCAAGTGTAATCAAACTTTTTTTTTGCAAACAAAGGTCAATTCAATTTTTTTGAGTCAAGTGATATTTGGGCTGCACTCATCATCTCCGTGTCTGATAATATGAATGGCTTTTCTGCCGGTTCGAGCAACACACCTCTTTTGTTGATGAAATGAAGTCTTGCTTCTCACATTAATTGTGCATTCTCCCCGTTACTCCAAATAGGTTAAAAAGAACTTCGAGATTGATTTTAATGCAAGTCGGAAAGCTATTCACGAGTCATTGGTTTACGACCCGGGGAAGCCACTTAGAGTGTCGGTAATAGCCAGTTGTCGACAAGTTCACACTGGCCCCATTTTACGGCACAAATTCAATATAATTTGTCTCTAAATAAACAAACATTCACAACCAATCATCAGGGGAACGTTCAGTTTGAAACAGCGTGAGTGGCTAAGGTGTTTAATCTTTCGGGGATCTGGAACTGATGAAACAATAGCTGTAGTATGCAGCTCAAACCCCGCGAGGTTTTGTATCCAAAAAAAAAAGAAAATAATCAGCCAATTTTTTGTCTATAAAAGGAGGTAAATTTTCAAACCTTTTCCCCAGTTCAAACCACTCAGTCGAACTTCCTCTAGAGCTCTTTCATCTTCACCTTTCAAAATGTTCTCCAAACTTTTTGTCCCAGTCCTCCTTGCTCTCTCTGTTGCAGCAGCCCCCCAGACAACCATCGTTGATCAATGCAACACTGGTGAGCCTGGATAGTGAGCTCGATTGATTTGTTTCATCTCATTTTCTCTTAGGCAGCGTTATGTGCTGCAACACCGTGCAGGATGCCAGCAACCCAGTCATTGGCAATCTTTTGGACCTGTTGGGTATCAACGCAGGAAATCTTTCCTCCAGCACCGGTCAAGTCGGTCTTGGCTGCACTGCAGTAGGCGTTGAGTAAGTGTGGCCTGCTGCCTGTATGTGAATTTGCTAGGAATCTAACATATCTGGCCAGTGGTTCTGCTGAAGGCGCGAGCTGTACCCAGGCCCCCGTTTGCTGTGATGGAGACAATTTCAATGGTTTTGTTAGTACATTCTTCTTATTCTCATTTTCATGCTAAATTCAACCACAGATCAACTTGGGCTGCAACTCTATTAATGTTTGAGTCTTACAATTGAGACGAAAAGTCTCTGGAAACCGGGGCTTTGTCCATAAGGATAAGATGGTCAGGATCGAGTACTAGGTTTTATAACTACCGTTTTTGTCGTCAAATGATTTATTGAAAATAAAAACCCAATTTGTGTGTATGCGTGCGTGAATCAATTTATTGTCAATCGGATTTCCCCAGGAGACCTAGGATCGCTGTCTGTCCTTGCACCAGACTGGTCCTCGGGCTTATAAAAAAGACCGTGATCATCCCCATTCTTCTTCGTACGTCCATAAGCACCCATCATCATCCGCGACAGACATAATGGAGGCTAATCTTGCTGCACTAGCCATATACCAGATCTCAAACTTTTTTAAGAAGAACGCTCCTGTGACGCAAGAGCAATGCGACCTCGAGGCCAAAAGAATTACAGGCCAGTCTGTTTACACGACAAAGCTCCAGGGTGGAGCCAGCTACACTGTCGTCTCTAGCGATGAGACTTGTATCGTCCAATTTCGCGCCAGTCACTCTGCTCTCGACATGAATGTTATCGGATATATTGAGACAGCTTACGATGGATTTACACCACGTCACCAGATTGTCGGCAAAATGGGCGAGCTCTATGTTTACACTATGAACAACGTGGGAGGGGTTTCAATGTATCTTGCTCGAGACGACTTTGATCTCCTGAAGAACACAGTGCAGGACTTTGCTAGGTATGTACGTCGATACCGACGTCCCCTACACTCCCCATATGGAAGAAAATGTGCAGCTGACTTGACGCTGGCCGATCATACAGGTTTTTCGCTTCGGCATGGCACAAAACGCCGAAAGAGATGCCACGTCCGAGTTCCGAATCGCTATTCAGCGAGTACTCATCGGAACTCTCCCTACTCCAGGCAGGGCTGCCCCAGCGCTTTCGCCCGACATTAGACTATCTCATCTCCATGCTCCCGCGTCTTTTGGCTCCCGATTGGCCGCTGGTGCCCAACCATACCGATCTGCTTGAGAATAACATTCACGTGGACAAGGAGACGGGTCGCATCACGGGCATTTGCGATTGGAAGGACACTGTTATCGGCCCCTTTGGGATGTATCTCGGGGGACTCGAGGTCGCGCTTGGGAAGCGGACCGTGAGTTATGGTTGGCGTTATCATTCGAACCAGCAGGAATTGCGGGACCTGTTCTGGGAGACCTTGTACCAGGCCATGGGAGACGTCTCCGAGGAGCAGAAGAAGCTTATCGACGTCTCGAGACTGATTGGCTTGTTCCTGGAGAATGGTTTTGAGTGGAAAGATGGGGCCAAGGTCCCCGCCAGTGAGGGAAATTACGATCTGGGTTATCTCGAGGCGGTCACTCTAACACTTTGGGCACAAACGGGTAAGCAATGATGTGGAGTTATCTGAACCGTTGCATGGAAACTGGAAGGTGCTGTGTCACATGTGCATAGTTAGACAACTTGAATATCGATCATCAATGGTTTCATTTTGTAGTAACACCAGATATTGTATCCTCTAAGTTGTTATCGGCACCCGGCGATCCGTTGTGTGCTCTGTCGATGGGGCGGGTAAAGGAAGCATGAGATTCACTCATTCTAGACTTCAAGATCCCGATCGCGTTTCTGAGTTGTTGAGTTGGTGGTTTTCGCTTTCTTGAGGCATCGTGCGTTGCCGTCGGCGTCGGTAGGAGACTTGAATTGGCTCATTTGATATATAAGAAGCTGGTAGAGTCGGCGTGTGAAAATACTTTTGCAGAGTTGTAGTTTTCTTGTTGACTATCGTTGACTACAAAATTGTCGACAATGCACAAGCACTCACTTTTGAAAGGAGTTGAACCCAAAGTTGAACTCGGAACGCCGACTGTACGATTGGCGTCAATAATTATGACGTCATTGTTACACAATCTGCTGACGTAAGCCAGTGACTAAAGCGCTCACTCTATTTTGAATCTCCGCATTTCGGTTTCCTCCGAGCAACAGTGAACACCGTGACCAGAACCACTTCTGGATGATGATATTTGCGTTTAGTCATTACCAGGATCTGCAAACGAGCTAGAATAATTGATAAAAGGCACGTTTTTATTGGTCATATTTATACGCGTCGTCTTATATCAACCTTGAGTGATAGCGTACATGTGTTTACCATCCGAGTCTCGCAGTTGGCTTCGTATCAAGCTAATCCCAGCCTCGATACAACAATGTCAAAAAAGTACAAGTCCGAACATCAATCGCATTTATAACACGAGGGATGCTATTGGTGGCTTTTCAAATTGAGCTTCATCCCATATGTGGTATGCCCTACCATGACCGCCCTGTATGGTTCCTATTTCATCTGACCGAACGCCAATCATGCTGCTGTACTCGTCAGTCAAATATTGCAGGAACCGCCGCGCTAGTTTGATTGAACTAGCTTTCGACTCTTACATTTGATTGCAAAAATATATCGAGAACCGCACCCTCGAGATGAATATGTATGTGATTGTACTGAGTAGTTTATGTGGAACCCACCGGTTCCGAGAAGCGTCAACAGTAAAAAAAATGTCATAATTTAGACCTTTAGAGTTTAGTGCTAAACTATTTGTTGACAGATGGACGATTCGAAATTAGGGTCTCGGAGCCGTAGTGTTTTGGAGGTGTATCCGCCCAATTGATATTGCTCGATTTCCGTTATCGCAAATTCTTTTTCATACTAAGGCAAGGCCCGAAGGAACATCCGGCAATCCGTTTTGAATTACAATCTAGTCTAAGTATTGTCGCCGGATTTTGATTTGTACTCCAAAAATGATCTTCTTTGGCAGCAAGTTAGTTGGGTTTCAATTTGCATGTTGTCAGCCGAACCCCGAAATGAACAACTGAAGTGTAGGTATCCGTTTTGTTACCCCTTCGCCTCAAAATTGATTTGATGTACATACTAATCAAGGTTTCATATAAATACTGCCCCTACAAGTCAACATGATTCCGCTCGCTACTTCCAGAAGACAGTATAACCAAACGAAATCGGAATTCTGACATACTCAACTGGATGTTCTCCATAAAACATCTGTTGTTCTTCGTCGCCGCATGCACATGGGCACCTGCAAGCGCGCAATCTCAGACTCAGGCCGCAGACTCATCTCGCAGCACATGCCCTACGGTCTCCGTTCCTAACCCTCTCCCGCCAATCCCTCTAAACACCAACAACTTTGTCCTGAATGGTCTCGTCGGACAACCCCCTCAAACCCGTGTTTTCAACTGGACCGTTTCCCTCGGCCAAGGTGCCCCTGATGGTGTTGAGCGCGAGATAGTCGTTGTCAATGGTAAGCCGTTCAAAAAACGTACGTGTCGCTGTATACTGATTTTACGGATGCAGGCCAGTACCCAGGGCCTATCTTAGAAGCCAACCAATATGATCATGTTATCGTACATGTGCTCAATCTACTCCCGAATGCGACAACCATTCATTGGCATGGGCTGGTACGCTATAGTCAATTTGATTGAACAACTGGCTTGAAGTAATGCTTTTCTCCTTCGAAGCCTCAAAACGGCACCAATTTCTTCGATGGAAACGCTGCTATAACTGAATGTGGTATTCCTCCGGGGCAGTCGCAGACTTATAGGTAATAAGTGTGGTATCTGTATAATGAAGTATTGGTTTAATATCTCTGAAGTTTTGGGTTTGGGTCGTTTTCGGGAACGACTTGGTGGCAGTAAGTTAGCTATTTTTGCGTAAAACAGAGTTGGTAAATAACTTGTTTTTTTTTAGCTCTCGTGAGGTCCATTTGAATGTAAAACAGTTTCAGAAGGCTAAATGTTTCTTGCAGATTGTATCGACATCATTTCTGTCTTGGTTTTATCCTCTTATCTAACACGTACCAGTCAGAATGCAGTATAGTGACGGTGTCGTAGGTGGCATTGTAGTTCACCCAACAGCACCTTCTCCATGGGGGCTTCCATCATGGGATGGAGATCTCTTGGTCGTGGTTCAAGATTGGTATCATGTGTACACCGAAGCTCTCTTAAACGAGTACTTCTCTGTGCGTTTGAAAGCTATTCCATACGCCCTCACTTGTGACGTAATTCATAGACTACCGGTCCTTTGGGAACTGGTGCCGGAAATGAGCCTGTACCGGATTCTGCAGTAAGATTTTAATTCTTGCGAGTCTTGCCCTCGACAACCTTTCCTTCGTAGACTTTGAATGGACATGGACAATATTTTACTGGTGGCAATTTAGGCTCCTATTTCACGGTATGTATAATGGATCACCTACTACTATAAACTTCGTATATTTTAAAAACTAACATATCCAAGTTTAATTTCGTCAGAGGCAAAACGTAAATCTAAATATTTGCACTTTCATCCGCGTTTTTTTCCGAGTTCTGATAATCGTTTCAGATACCGCATACGTATAGTGCACACCGGATCTCTCGCTAATTTCCGCTTTTCAATCGACGATCACCCTCTAACTGTTATCGAAGCGGATGGAACGCTTCTAGAGCCGACGCCGGTAGCAGGTGTGGAACTAGCTGTCGCGCAAAGATACTCTGTTATCGTTCATGCCAATGCAACTGCCAATGCGAATGGCTTATATTGGATGCGGTCGACGATGTTGACTGATATGTTTACATATGATGAACCCGGTCAGAATACGGATATTCGAGGGGTCATTCGGTAGGTTTTTCTTTCTTCTTCCAGAAGAACACGTTTGATTTAATGTTTTATGTTTAGATACACGGATTCAAAAACGAGACCAGGAACACTACCTAATGGTATCCACTCACCAGATCCAGGTCCAGGAGAACCTCTCGCAGACTTGAATGTAACTTCGACACTTGTTCCTATTATTCCGCTAGCTGCACCAGACTTTAACCACCAAGTCAATCTTACGTTTATATTCAATACTCTCCCAGATGGAATCAATAAAGCGTTTATTAACAATATCGTATGCTTATTTTGCTCGCTCTTATGCTATAATTGAAGGTATAATATTTTTCCAGAGCTGGGTACCTCTTCAGGGTACGACGACTCTTCAGCAAGTGATGAGGAATCCTTTGGGGTATGCTCCAGAAGGTTTAAGCCTTGCCGCTGGTGGGCAACTAATCTGGACAGAGCACAACATTCAAGTTGTTCAAATTGTCTTGGTATGTCATTATCTCTTTTCACTATGAACTGATGAAACTATGTGGTACATAGAATAACCTTGATTCCGGGGGACATCCCTTCCATTTGCATGGACATACTTTCTGGGTGTACGTCCTCTAATCAAATATTCAATCCGGAGTCAATTATCTAACTTCTTTTGGTTACAGACTAGGGACTGGTCCTGGAACTTACGATGGTCAAGTATTTGATACAACCAACCCCTTACGTCGGGATACCATTTTTGTTCCAGCACAGTCATTTTTAGTTCTTCGTTTCATTACAGACAATCGTAAGTGTTTATCTCGACATTATAATGCGTGCAACTTAACCATATTCATGTAGCTGGAGTCTGGGCTTTCCATTGCCACATTGCATGGCATCTTACTGCAGGATTATTAATGCAATTTAATAGTTTACCAACTGTTGCAGCTCAGTTTAACATTCCACCTGCGATAAACGCCTTTTGTAGAGATAATTGTACGGAGTGAACTAGTACAAAGCACTTCAGTATCCTTGCTGTTATTATCATGATAATTTTAATACACTCCCCCTTTCCCAATTATTTGTTTCAGTCTCTCGGCTCGAGAGACTAGTAAGTCTGTTAGGTGGCGGCAAAACATTAAAGTCCAGAACTGGGTCAGAAACCGTCAGACGAAAGTTCACACCGACGATCCTCTGAAGCGGAAACATTGAAAACGCGTACTAATATATAAAATAAAAAACAACCCAGATCAATTGTCGAAATGTGATTTACAGACGAGGTTGCCAAAGACAGTTTGAATCCGGATGTCACGCACTGCATCAGCCCTGTGCGCAACTGTCACTCAATCCTAAGTCGCACGAATAGAAATTATGGCTTCGCAGATAACAGGTTTGCCACGACACATAATGAGCGCATGAACCGGACGCAATCCTCACTTGATCCTTGCACCCAACCCAGCGGTCCAATCATATTCTGTCAATGTTGATGTCGTCGCTTAACTTTGGAAGCACGCCTCTTTCATTTCAGTCCACGATGGACTCCGACGACCTCGAGGAATCCTACACGGTATTTTTCTTCTTTCACCTGTTCGGTTTACCGACCCACTCTTTAAATTTGAAACGATAGGCAGAGGAGATCGTTCCGCTCGTGGTAGCTGAGGCCGAAACTGAAGCTGACATACTATCTGAAATGCAACGGAGAAGAAGTCACGGAAGCGGGGGTGTCG
This sequence comes from Phallus indusiatus, assembly GCA_027605045.1. Taxonomy (NCBI): domain Eukaryota; kingdom Fungi; phylum Basidiomycota; class Agaricomycetes; order Phallales; family Phallaceae; genus Phallus; species Phallus indusiatus. The sequence goes on from JAQFWX010000008.1 coordinate 1,744,144, forward strand.
GTACTGTCAGGACTTTGAACGTATATGAGCGGTTTACGGAGACGCAGAAAAAGATGATATTTGCGATCATCATGTGGACATCCATTCTTCCTGGTACGCTGTTTTGTCAAAGCTTTGGAAATGGTGGTGCTGAGATAGCAATCAACGAAAAGCGTTCGTCGCAGGAGCATTCGCAGCTGGATTTCTAAACATTGGCAAGGATTTACAACTTGATGGGGTCGTCCTAAAGTGAGATAGATATACACCAAGGAGATTTTTTGCCGGTTGCTCAAATAGTGTCCGTAATATGTAAAGCTACGTCCTTGGCTCGTATGTCTTTGTCAGGGCGGTAGGAAGTTTGTTTTGGGGAGTTTTCGCAACGTTCTGCAAGTTTTCCTATTCCCTTTCAAGCTCACGAATTTTTTTTCCTAACTAATTTTCATCAGACGGCCGCCGGTTCGCTTTCATAATGTCTCTACCTCTCCTCTGTGTAGGTTGCTTGGGCGTCGCGATGTCACAGACCCTTCAAGAACTCTTCATTTCCCGAATCTTACAAGCCATCGGTGTTGCAAGCATAACAAGCGTCAGTATAGCTATCATTTCTGATATATACCCACCAGAAGTCAGAGGAACAGCCGTTGGCATTTGGACTGGAGTATGTCCACATCTTTTGTTTTCTCCTAGTTAGCAATCGGCATTTATTTATTACTCTAGAATCCTATTCCGGTCATCGCTCCGTTCCTTAGTGGAATTATCACTTCATATTTTTCATGGCGCGCAATGCATATCATATTGCTATTAGTTTCTTCTTTGAGTCTTATCCTGTCAATAATCTTTCTTCCGGAAACGAGTCACCCCGGGACAAGAGGGGTAGAAAAACTATATCCCAAAGAATTTTCAACAGATACCAGTAGAATTAGATTATCTCAATTAGTTTGGTTGAACCCATTCAAATCTTTGGGTTTGTTACGCATACCTGTTATCTCTATTTGGGTGAGTCTACCCAATAAATAGACGAGATCCTTGGTTGCTAACTGATTATTAGGCACTAGCCCTTACCTTTGCATGGGTTACAGGAACGAGTGGGTGTATTCAACCTTTGATAATATAATTGTGAAATCAAATTCCTTCAGCAATCTGGGACGCCTTGCCCGTCAATTTTGTGCGTCACCGTATTATATTATTTGGAAAAACCAATACTTAAGTTTCTTTGTAGAATGTCCGGTACGGGATTGAATCCCCCATAGCCATTGGTCTATGTTATTTACCTGGCGATATCGCCTATGTTTGTAAGGCTAATTAAAATATCGTTGGTTGATAATTAACATACTCATTTTTCTTATTTAGTTGGTTCAACGATTGCTGGATACCTATCCGACAAATCATTAGCGAAAGAACGACGACGGCGTAGTGTACCAGAAGATCGACTTAACGTGGCATTTTACGGGCTTCTTTTTATAGTACCATTGTCTATATTGCTGTCGGGTTTGGCATTAGAATACCTCGAGGGAACATTTGGCCTTGTATTGAATTTCATTTTCATGTTCGCCAACGGATTTGGTGTAAGTTAAAAAAAATCGTCATACTACTTTTTGTGTTTTTATTTAGCACTAATTCGTCTGCAGATAGGACTAGTTCAATCACCGGGATACGCTTACATCATGGACGTCCAAAGGGATCGGAGCGCGGAGACGAAGGCGATTAGCAGGTATGTATACTAGATTTTATGCAAGGGTATATTGATGAACCATTGTTGCACGACTTCGTGAACAGTGCATTTGAAAATGTTTTCTCAAGCTTTTTCTCTGCGGCTGTCCTTCCGTCTATCAACGCCTTTGGTGTTGGATGGACATTCGCAGGAGTAGCTGTGGTTGGATGGATTGGAGCATTGTAAGTATACATGTGTATATCTGTATTACTATTATTCATCTGATGGATGTTTCAGCTTGCTTCATGTTATCATTCGTTACGGAACTTTACTACGAGACGGATTATAATTTAGAGACGTCAGACTGAAGGGGACGGTGTACATATATCCATACATGCATGTTTTATATCCTCTTTTACCCGTAAGCGCTTGCTTTCCTCATTATTTACCTGGATACCTGTAGAATCGACATTAATTAATATTTATGTTCGAAGTAGTTGTAAATTTACGATCTTGGGTTCGTATGTGCATTCAATATTATATATTATATCACAGAACATGGATGTTGATTTTTGGAGACTGTCTATATATGTAGGACAGTCATTTCAACGATGGATGGTGAAAATTTAATGGTATATTCAATCCCTGCGTTGTTCAAAGGCCACGAATGCGGTGGACGAGGAAACAAGAATCATTGACATAAATGATGTTCAAAATGGAATTCCATTGGATGTAACGGTTGAAGCTCTATTTTCCGATGCATTAGTAGCTATCCTTCCCGTGGGTTCATTTGCTTTCATTTTGATTAACACAATGTCAATGGGTCACTCATCATCCGTCCTTCATGCGCTCATGCTATTCCACAGACCCCAAACTTTGCTCTGGCTACGAACGAAGTGTTGCCACCGATACCGTTAAACCTCACTCCCAATCAATCTTATTATAAGCCGAATTACCCGGCCATTCTCACGAAGGAGAAAGAGAGATTTGCCGTAAACGAAAGAGCCAGCTCTTCGCAGTCGAAAAAGTAGAACGTGAAGGGAGGGCTTGAAGCTAGCTTGAACATTGAAATCCAAGAATCCGGCGGGTTCCCGAATATTATTCAGTTCCGAGTCTTCCGTTAGACTAATCCTCCATTTTTCAGATTGTTAAGTTCGATGTATAGGTAACAGTGCATGTCTCATTGCCGATAGAAACCGTAATCTCATGAAATTATAGACGTAATGACTCTTCGAACATTGATGACATTATGTTTAATAGCCAGTGTATTTTCTCTCTGTTTATTCCATTGCTTATGCAGTTACTCGGATTACTCACCCCGTATTTTTGTGAAAGGTTTGAATTATATATTGTTTCTCAACTTTGATCCACATTATAAACTTCCTTTCTCTCTCTTTTCATTTTTCACTGTACGACACTGGCAGTTTTAAAACATAGTCATTGACAGGTGAGTCATGATTTTCTAAGAATCTGATATTTATCCATATCTCCTTCCACAATATTATGAACAGATCCGCAGCATTGTACGTCATATTTTCTGACGGAGGCTCCTTGACAAGAAAGTTCTGATTCATTTGAAAATTTCACCAAGGCGCCTCCGATTTCTGCGACTAGCAGAAGACAAATGAATGATATTCAGAACATCTACCTCGGACTTCGAAGAGATCTCAATACTCGAGGTTCATGTTCAAGAATACTAAGCCTATCAGCGATCCGGGTTTTATTTCTGAAGCACATAGTCTCTAGCGGTTCTAAATTACAGCTGAGAACTTCCAGACCGCGGGCTCTGCTTCACAATTAAACCCAAATCACTGATTCGGAGGTACGCTCGTATTATATACTTTTCACTCGCTAATTGGATAATCGAAAATATAAATCTTAGTATATTCAGGTGCTTGTCGTTCGAAGGCGACGAATGCGGCGGCTAGCACTAACCGCTGAGGAGGGAACTTGCTGGAACTTGTCAACCTGATAGAATTTGTAAGCATAAGCTGAAAGCAAAACAATTGCCTTTTTCTTTTGAGAATTTTCTACGCATGCTTCTTCCAACAAAATGTACAGTTTCTTGTCTGAGTCCGAATTTCTAGGTGTCCTTTTTTCCGACTGAGATGTAAGTACTTCATCGAAAATATTATTTTTTGAGATATTGGGATTTCAGCTTGCTTATATGGCTATAAATCAGTTGTTCTCCTACTTTCACATACCCATCTCCCTCCTCGTTTATGGCGTCCTACGTTGTTTATTGCCCACAGATCCTCCCGCCCAACCAGCCTCTCCTGACAATTCCAATAGTTGAGGCCGCGATGTTCTCCACAAAGCCACTCAAGTGGATTATGTTCGCTGTCTTCACGGTTCTCGGATCCGAAGGCCAACTGGCGGAATACGACCTAGGATCCTATAAAGCAAGCGATGTCCCACTCGATTTAGAGCAATTAGCACCACTAGAACGAAATTTACTCTTCATTCCCACGCAGAAAATTCGATTCGTAGATATCGACGGCCTGAACGATAAGGTTTCGTCGAATACCTTCCCAGAAAGCCGCCTAGGCTTCAATAATCGTGTAACGACTAGAGACCAGGGAAGAAGCGTAGTCACCGAGTTTCCTGCCCCAAGATACACTCAAGTAGCCCATTTGATTCCCCATTCAAAGGGGTCGAAGGTATGCCCATTGATTAAAGATCATTCCATGATACCTCCAACCGATTAAAAAATTTTCAGTACTTACAAACCGTTTGTCGCCAAAGGAATCCGGACGCTGAAATTACGAACACCCTATGTATCGACGATCTCATCAATGGCATTGTCGTCGACGTAGCGGTCCACACTTTAATGACTAACCAAAGCTTCGCAGTAATAGTTGTGAGTTACTATCATTTTGCGAAAGTGTTCATCATTAATACCTTGCAGACGCCGAATTTCGCTCTCGGAGTCGATGAGGTACTCCCTCCACACGGACAAGCACCCGCTCCCCCACGTCGATTCACAGCCCACCCATTTTTAGACGACCTACGTGACGACCTCAAACAGGTTTTTTGGCGGACCTATGCACAAGATCTTCGTCACCCCCAACAAATAATAAAAAATTGGCCCGTAGACTGGCCTCCCTCATATCTATGGGATTTTATTTACGGCGTTACGGTTGCAAATAAGTACGGAGATGCAGTAGCCATGGATCATTTAAGTCGTCAAGTGAAAAGTACTTATTATTCAAAAGGGATAACAACTGCAAGCGATAGAGCGGAGGAACAAAGATTGCGCGATAGAATAGAAAAAGCGGATCAAAAAGAAGTACAACGGAAAGCCAGAGAGGAAAGGGCGAGAAAGCGTGGTAAAGTAAAAGCCGTACCTGAATTGTCCTGACACTGACCGACTCCGCGCAGCGCCGTAACAGAGGGGTCGCTATTGTCAGAGTATGCGCAATTTGGTCCTCGTTTTTCATTTGCCTTTCCTTCTTTCATTTGTTTCCGGTTCATTTGCTTCAGTACTTATTCTCCAGTTTATTTGATCACGAGAGGGTTGCGAGACTTGTAACGATCCCAACTTGACCGATAATTAACTAAATCAGCGTCAAATCGCCTTAAGTTTGCGTTAAATGTGTCAATGCTAGCTCTTTGTCCTGTTCATATTCTCACACGTCTCTAAGTGTCACCCATTCGGACTCCGGAGGCCAAATTCTGTGATGTATCGACCTTGTATGCGTAGGAAACTTGTCGTAGATAGTTTTAATAAATTTGAATTCACCGTAAACTGGTCTGAAGATCGAATTAAGTAACTCGCTTGAATATAATTCGAAGTCTTGTCGCTTAAGCTCGAACACTTGAGAGCAATAGACGGTTGCTATGAAGAATTGTTGTTCGTTAAACAACGTCGAATCGAGTGGTTTTAGAGCGAAGCAATAGATTGAGATAATAGACTAATATTAAGAGAGATACTAACTAAGTACACTTACGCCGGTGAATTATATACACCGGGAGATCTATTACTAGGGGAAGAAGGATGATGTCAACTATGACAATAAAAAGAAATATGGACTTAGACGATTTCGAATAGCGCGAGAAACAAACGAAAAGCGAAAAAGAAATAGTAATACAAGAGAAATAACCAAACGCGGTACGAATTTACCGGTTTACCTCACAAATTCAGGTGTTAAAGAGTACGGTACCGGTGGCTTCCAGACTTTCCAGTGAACGTCCCATTGTCCATTGCGCATGCATTAGTATCCATTAATGGGCGCTAGAGGGACTTCAAGTTGGTGGAACCAGTTCGCCGTCAGTAGCACGGTCTCGAGTGGCAAGTTAAATCCAATGGAATTAAAGAGCTAGGTACATTGTCAATAAAGAAATAATGAGAAACTAGACTATAACGAACGTACCTCACTACGTGTAATGACACGAGTGAGGAAATTAGACGCGTGCGCGTAAGTTCCCTTGCATCCAGCAAGGGCTCACACTGTCCGTAGAATTTGCTTCCACCTCACGCTTATTTGTGTTTGATGTTGTGTGTGTATAGTTAACGCGACTCTAATTTTAGATCTATTCGTATTGTTCACTAGCTCGTGTAACGTCTCACATGTCACCGGTCACATCCATGTCGTTTAGATTTCCTATCCCAATGCATGTTGGCACGGAGGAAGTGTTCGTCCTCGCTCGACGTTCCAGTATCATGCCTGTTGACAGGACGAAACCGACCCTTTTGGACCCTGACTTTCTGTTATCCCAAGTCATTACTTTTGCTGGTCTCACAAGAAAGTCGTTTGAGCGTACCTTCAAAGACTTGTCTACTTTCTTCATCCATCGTAGCTAGCCGGGCGTCGAATGATCTCAAGCCGTCGTCTTTGTCAGATCGTGGTTTGAAGATCTTCATATCGCATGCTCTCAGCAACCTTGTATCTTCGCGACTTTTAGATCTTGAAAGTGCTACGTAGGCGTTGAATGGTGTGAGTCTACCGGTCGGTGGCTTTGCTATGTCGATAATCACGGGACTGATTGTTTGGCCTTGACTTTTATAGTCCGTAAAAGCGTATGCTGCCATAACCGCGAACTGTTCTCGATGAATGACTATTTTGTGTCCGTTTCGCAGTTCCACACGGTGCGTTAGTTTGGAAGCCTCTACAGGGATAACTCCGTTCGGTAAGTGATTGAAGTCTTTACCGTGATAATGATCGGGGCGGAATAACAGTAAGACAGGTTTGAATGTTAAGTGGTGATAGTGTGTATCGTCGGCCACCGGGTTTTCACGAGGGTCTAAGTATATCTTTTCCAGTGTGCCGATGATTCCGTTAGCGAGTTGGGATTCGACTGCTATATTGAATGTTATTATTACGCGCATTCCTTCAAAAAGCTCCAGTGACGACGGTAATTTCCATTCGCTTTCATGTCTTTTGTTCGCCTCAACTTCCTCTTGGTTTAAAGCAATTTTCCTTTTTCCTATGTAATCGTTACTTGGACACACCAAGACCGTTTTACTTTCCTTGCCCGAAATTTTTTTAATCATGGCCTTGTTCCAAGCATCGCGTACGGCTCTGCGTGACGTTATGAGGACTGCGCGGTTCCAAGGCTCTTCGTCAAAATCTGTCTTGGGACATTCTGGGTTTGTCAATGTAAGACGATCAACCATGTTCCCGTCATCGTCTGTAGTGTTACAGTATCTGACCCTTTCCAGAAGATCGGACCATTCAGGATCTATCGATCGCATCTGTTTCTTCAACACTACCGCCGTTCTGAAGTTCGAGAAGATGGATTTTCCGATTTCAGCCCATGTATCATCCGATGCCTCTGCCCGATACAGTGCTAGTTTCGCCACTATAGGTGGAAACTGATGAAAATCTCCGACCAAAATAACGTTCAATTTACCCCCAAAGGGCATATCGCGATTTTCTCCCATCGGATCGTGTATGTCGGCTACAATCTTGGACAAAATTCCGAGGTTTTGCGATGTCAACATTGACACTTCATCAATAATCAAATAGCGGGTGTCTTCGATATTCTTTTTCCTTCTCTTTATGATAGCCACGCTGCTTGGGCGCAAAGCACCGTTGCGAGGTGGTTTACCGATTGAAAGTCCGGCCCAGAAATGGAGTGTGACACCTTGTATATGCGATGCCGCTACACCGCTGGTTCCTGTCTTCGCGAGCAAACGGGCTTGTCCTTTGTTGTGAAACATGTCTTCTATTGCCTTGATAACAACCGATTTACCTACACCGCCGGCACCCATTAACAACATCAGCAGCTGCTTCCTGTCCCCACGAAGATACCCCTCCAAATGCCTAGCCACTAATGAGTAAGCCCTCATTTGATCCTCTGTTAAATGTTCCGTCATCGTTTCTAATTCAGATGTCCGCCTAACGCTGTGCTCATCGATGCAAATTTCTGGAGATATGTCCATCGGTTCGGCAATATCATCCACTATGTCGATGTCGACGTCACTTTCCCCGTCCTCGTTTCCGACATCGCTTGAACCCATGGCTGATTTCACGGCTATTCTCCACTGAGGGACCATCTCGAGCATATTTGTTGTGATTTTACTGGAAGGGCACCGGAACTCTCGAGACATGATTTCCTCGTTGTGAAAGACTCCCTTTGCCATAGCTATTCGTACCGCATTCTCCCCGAATTGCACCTCCTTGGCCTTCGACGGGTCTTCCCAACGGTCAATCCATCCACGAGCCGCATCTGGAGATAAATGTTCTTGTCTCTCGAGTGACTCGGATTCGACTGCGTCCGTTCCTAAATCACCACTGTCGTCCTGACCATTACTATCTCTGTTCGTCGCTGCGGTATCCTGACTGTCGTAGTAGAACTGAATGTTATTTAAAATATTCCTACATCGTTGACTGCAACTTGACGTGAAAACCGTGAATGCCTCGTCCCATGTCTCGAAGCCTTCTTTAAGGTCACCCCAAGATCTCCAAGGCTTCAATAAGGCGAGCATTGTACAACAATACATTTCACGGCATTCTGGCATATTGTTTCTCGGTGGCCATGACCCCAAAAAGTCCGGCATAATCTCCGCGTTTATGTTTCGCAGAATCCGTACGCGTCCTCTATACAGTTCCAGATTATCCAAGTACGGTATTCGAGCATGACGGATTTGCTCTTCCTTGACCGTATGCTTTCTTCCTTCATATGTTTCTAGCATAAACAATAAGAAACTGAACGATTCGAGCAGGTGACCTCGGTTCATATAGTCCAGAAGCTCTGTCTTCATTTCGGATTCCGCTGTCGAAGAATCAGGTCTTAATGTCAACATGTCTTCATCGTCGTTCGCCTGAAACGGTGCATTGATATTGGTTTTCGTTTGGACAAAGGAACTATGTTTGAACGTACCTCGTACACTGTAAACGATCTCCCGCCTTGACCTGATTCGTAAACAGTAGAACTAAAAATGTTTAAAGGTAAAAGTACCGTATTGTCAATACATTATTATGCACATACTCTTTGAGTTCGGGGAATTGCTCTTTACACGACCACATCAACGACCGCAGATGGATTGGAACGAACGTATGGGATTCAAATCTATCTCCGAACCCCATTAAATGTGCTGCTATTTGATGCGAGGACAATTCCTGATATCGTCCTAGCGTATTGAGACACTGGGATAGCATTTTGATGTTCGCGTCACGAAGGCTTGGCGTATTCTTCATGTTCTCTTGATTTATGGCATAACTCGTTGCTAGCAGAGCAATTATATTATGACATAATTCGCTTGGTTTCAAGGCGTATTTTGTCATATACCATGCCATATCCTTTGTCCCGCCTGCATTCGTCAATATCTTTATGTCATGATTAGAGCGCAGGGTTTGCATCATTGTCATGTTCCATGTGTTGAGCCATTTTAAGGTGCGTTTAGACTCCCATTCACCGTCTTCGTGTACCCGCGTATCCGCCGATAGTTTCCAAGGTGCTCTGCGTTTGCACAACATCTTTCCTTTCTTTTTCATTACTAAACATGTTCCCGGTGTACATTTGTGGACATGATGAACTCTGGCAGACGCAAATTCAAACTCCTTTTGCAATTCCTTGAAATCGGGGACACGAGGATCCAATGGGCGTGAGAACGGTGTTGCAATTTTCTTCATAACCTTCAGTTGCTTAGATGATTCTGTTTTCAGGTATAACTCGTCCAACCCGTCAACATGAGACCGTATATTTTTAGCGATAAAATTCTCCATTCTACGTCGAAAATCTTCATCTTTAAGCAACGTTTGCATTTCTTCGGCAGTGGTCGATCCGTGCAGCCATATCAAAAGATGAACGTGAAGTGTACCCCTTCCTTGGGCTTCGATAGAACCGATATAACTTTCTGTTATTCCGAATATACCCATTTCGCGTTTCAGCTGTCCGAATGTGTTCACTTTGATGCCCAGAAGAACCTCGAAGAAAAGCTTCATCATGAAAAAGAAAGCTTTCGTCGCCACTGGATTCTCCGTCGCATTTTTCGTCATCTCTGCCGCGCTCAAATCAGACGATCTGCTTAAATCATCCATGTCAACATCAGCTCCTGCAAACACCTGAACCAAAGGATCCTTTGTATCTGAAAAGTTCACAGTTATCCATAAAGAAGGTGGCCCTTTCATCGCCGTCATGCCGAAAATACGTGACCTCAGGCGCTGCTTATTCTCGTCCGTGCCCATGACATGCCTTCGACTTGCAGTAATAAGTTGCTTCAGTTTCTTGATCTTTGGATCTGTTACCGGTAGTCCTTTCCGACCGCTTTCTGCTGCGTGCTGTAAATCTTTCACAGTGATCTGCTTAAACAAACTCTCGTATTTTCGGAATGTACGCCGTGACACCTATGAAACATCACATTCGTACATCTGGTTATAGTTACGAATCCAACCTACCTGCAATTGTGCCGATCGACAAACTTCCCGCTTTTGTAACACGTTAAAAACTTGGCTCATGAAAGTCATGTTTTTCGAGAATCGACCGTCGTGGTACCGCAGAGCCCATGCTGCGTGTTCGGCGTATGAAACATGCGTCGGTCTATTAGTTTCGAACCCACCAGCTCCATATGGGAACAGATACGGAAATGATCCTAGGAGATGGTTTGGATTGTCCTCGTTGCCAGCGAAGAAGTCACCGTTCTCATTTCGACGAGGATATTCGTTAACGTATGATGTACCTCTTTGATAATGATAACTCGGCTCTGCTTCTGAACTTCGATGATCGCCACTGGCATTCTTAACGCCATTATAGAACAATTCTTCGGGATCGATATCCGCCCCATTCACGTCAACAATAAAGGTTTCTCGAATAGGTATGATGTCAGGTTTCACTATGATGACGTTAGTATTGGTAGTCGCCAACGCTTGACTGTCGATTTAACATACCTTCTTCGTGTACACATTCTTCTGCAGCATTGACCGATAATAGCTGGTCATCGTCCGGTAGGCTTTCGATGACTGATTCTTGTACATCGCTACCGCAGTCTGATACAGCATCTAGATCCGGCACGTACGACTCTTGTTCTTTCTCGGCTTGTAGAGTATCATCCGTGAAGCGCACGTTTGCCGTGATAGACTCTGGTAATCCATCCTCTGGAATATCGTTTAAAGTACTCTCGTCTATGGACACGTTTCGATAAAATGGGTTGTTCGCCTTTAACCAAATGATGGCTTCGGCAATTCGAGAACGTCGAATCTGGAAGAGTCCTTTAAGAGTTTGCTCGGGGTAACGTCTACGTCCTACCAACGTGATGGATATAAGAGAGGCCAACACGGCTGGTTTCCGAGGAATTAACAGGCCACTAGCAAGGTCTGCCATGCGTTGGGGTGATAGGCGATATGTTGACACATTGCCCTTTAGTTTTTCATTCAGGAATGTCGTTTGGCCGCTTCGAAAAGATTTCGGAAAAAGCTTATACACGTATACAGCAGGGTAATAAATGGATATCAACAACCGTTCGGGTACAGTGAGGACCGCGAGAACCGTAGGTATGTCCCCAATCCACATATTATTGGCGAGACTGAATTTTGGTATATGATTGCCTTTAAGATCCCTCAAGCAAGTACGACAAAGATAAGCTCTCCGCTCGCCACCGAAAAAGAATATTCCTCGATTTTCTAACAGCATCCCCCCGACTAACGTTTGCGTGGGAACAGTTTCTTGGGGATGAAGCAATCTGCCGTTAGGAATGTTTTCCAATAACATGTTCTCCAAATCGTTTTCTTCGAATTTCCCGGCACACGAACAACAAACTGCTTGGCGAACTTTTTTCGATGATGTGGCTTCAATGAATTCTGTAACGATTTTGTCCCGCCGCTCGTCACCGATGTCGACAGCGTAATTGTCCACCGAAGGTATATAATTGAATTTCTCGTGACGTAACAATATACTGTCCCGCATCTTTTCAAGCCTGTTCTGTAATTTCTGCGTACGCCTCTCGTCCTTTGTGGATTCTCTAGCCTGCTTCTTCTGTATAACGAATTGAACTGCTCGGTGGTCCAAGTCTGTGCTCAATCGTTCGTCCATTTGCGACAACAATTTGAAGAACTGGCTCTTCGTCCGTAGCGAACGTGCAGGCCAATGAATGTCTTTGTTCAAATTGGCAATCTCTTTGAGGCTGAGGTGTTTCCAAGGCTCTGTGTGTTCCATATTGTATGAATAAGAAGGAGTTGCTAATGTGATGTTTACTAATCTGCACACAGAGCTACTATGGTGATTAAAATAATCGATCAGGCACGCGACTCCCACTAGGTTTTGGTACAAAAGACGTTGACTACTCTTCCCTCGTACACTTTCGAGGCCTTGTATTCATCATCCTTCCGCTCGCGCTTTTTTCTGTCATGGATTCAGATTACACTGATATCGTTTTAGGTGATCGCGGGTTAACTTACGGATATTCGATTGAAGATTTCGATGTGGCAAACAATTGGAAAAGGTCTCAAATTTAAACTTCATAAAAAATATATACTCATAGAAAATGCAGCACTCGATGGTTGATCCGCAAAGATGTTATAGACCTAGTACACGTCCTTGACAGTAAAACGAAGACTCTGTTCAACGTCAACGGCATTGTTGACGACATCAACTTTTTCAACGTACCTGTCGAAGGTCCTTACTACAAAGTCACTGGCGGTGCTCGACTTTCGACTGTTCAAGATTTACACGTGTTTCGTGCTAATTTTGACAGGTTGGCGAGTGGTTTGGAAATGTTAACGGGAAAATCTGTACAGCACGATATCTTTTCGGGAAACGAGGTTTCGGTGTCTTACCCGGTGTACAAACGAATTCCAATATATCCTCCGGATACGTTTATCTCCCGTAATATTTTAAGCAATCCATACAACATTTGTATACTGACTGCTATTTCAGATCATCTTGGTTCGTGCCAACATGATGACTCAACAAATGGCACGACACATGCCACTAGGACAGGTATATCCGATATACTATTAATTGAAAGCATATTTAAGATGTTATCAGAACCCATTATAACCTGTTGGAACTCGAAAGAATACCCTATCTCAGTTTTTGACAGTAATGGACGTGAATACCAACCGAATCCGGCCTATGTCTGGTTGGCTGAAGACAGCCTCGTTCACACATGCCAAATTGAAAAAATGCTTATCGGCCAAACGGCGTCCTGTTCTTTCACTGTTCATGGGAAAATCTTAGGAGACTCTATAGAATTAAAAGCGTACAGTAAATTTTGGAGAATTTGGTAGATCTGTAAACCTCCAAAACCAAATTGTATTTGTTAGAAATTTTCACACGGTTTCCTTCATATAAGAACAGTTTTGGTATAATGCATTGGATAAACTTTGTTTGTTCCGATCATTGGTAGATCCGGGGTTGAGGTCCGTAAGCACGTGTACCCCGCACCATTATCTATGTCCAACGGCGCTCCGAACTTTCCGACAAACAATATCATTGTTTAGTAACCTCGTATTAAATGTTTTTTTTTCTTATTATCCGCAACCTCCGTGATGTGGGAAAGCGAGGTTGTACCCTAATCTTGAAGACATTATACAAAAATCTAAGTTATCGATATAAACGTCACCCCTTGTACTGAAGGCGAAACGTGTGCGATATGAACGTCTTGTCGACCCTCGCTGAGCTATCTCTGCCCCCCACGCTAAACGATCGTTTATTCCCCTTGCTAACGACGGTGGAAAACGTTGCCCTCTATCGATATTCGGCATGGAGTCGTGATCAGGCTGGGATTGTTTTGAAACAGCGCCTGTCTCTACAAAGAATTCTGGCAGAGTTTTTTGACACAGACACACAAATGACTACATTTAACCGCTTGCAAAGAAAAATAGATTTTTACATCAGTGGCTCACAAGCTTTGCAGTTTTTCTTAGGCGTGGAATGGGCTGACTCAGACCTGGATCTCTTTCTATGGCCCGGCACTGTGGACTTCGCCATGCAGATTCTAACTGAAATAGGTTACACAACTACTCCCGATGCCGAACGTGACACTGGACCTTACATTGAAGAATGCAGGCAGATTCAAGATATCATCGGCCTTGAACGTGTTGTGGATCAGCGTCGTCGTTGCATCCAATTGATCGTATGCAAATTTTGCCCTCTTGATACGATTTTGCAATTTCATTCCAGTGAGTATCTCTTTCCTTCCTTTCGCAGACGACGTGCTCAAGTTCTATTACATGCAATAGCCGCTGTGATGAATTTCATCACATGGGAGTATGCCATATCTTTGTTCCCGACAAGCACGTTGCAAATGAGGAAAATCTATATTTGCTATGGAGATCTGCCTGCACTGAGGAAGTACATCGCCAGAGGTTTCACCCAATGTGATTTTCTTCACCCGGCTTTGGACGACAAGGAACTACTACCCAGTGACCGTAGGGTAGGAGACTCCAAGTGCCTTGTAATCAGGATCAGGTGTACGGATCCTATAACAAATAACGTGGTGGCGGATTTGCGGAAATACCGCCCAGACTTCTCACTCACCGAAACCGATGCTGTATCTCAAAGTTCGTTACCCATTGACATTCGTTTCTGGGCTCCAGCCATACCTTACGACATCTTTCTGAATTCGTGGACGATACGGGCGTTTTTTGAAAGACGGACGGGAATCTTCTCAAATCTGAGGATGGAAAATGCTCTCATTGTGGATGATGGAAATGAGGTACAAGCGACCGCGAGTGACTCTGTTAACGACGCAATACAAACTTTGCGAGTCATAGATGGTCGCGTAAGGTCAGAATTATCTTATCTTACTAGTCGAGCATTGTTTAAATCATTCCTTACTAGCCCTCGAGTAATGGGGAATATCATCAAGAATTTAACGGGTAATTAAGACTAGATATGGATACGATTTCTGTCTTTGACTGTGATTTGACTTGTTTGTGATATGTCTACAATTAAATAAAGGAAAATAAATGGATGAAAGGTCACATGAAACGAGGACTTGTGCTCCTCTATAGTCGGAAATCCGATAATTACTTCGGTTTGTCCCGATCAACATACCTATTTTTAAACAAATTCCTGAACACGGAATAAGTAACTTTCATGTGACACTGCTTACGATATTTAAATGAGTATGTAAAGACTTAGATTGAAGCAAACTACCATGAACGTCAATGATACGACCGATGGGACTGCAACCCAACGTGGTGAGTACCTTTGTTGAAAGGAATTGTCAATGACGGTTTATATAATGCTTTTGCAGATAATACATCTAATCAAAATCGGGTTCCTGCGCGTACGTCTGTATAACCTCACTACGGACGATGACTATATTATTTTTCCTTTCAGGCCCACTTGATGTTAACGCTAGTGTTGCACAAAATCTGTCGGCTAACCAAATAGTCACAATCCTTGACGATAAAGATTGTGAACGTAACGTGCTTTGGTACTGCGTGCATTATGCTTCGATGTCTCAAACAAATCCTCATGTAATCCGTCCATGGCTTCGTACGGTTCATACTCCCACGCAACCTCCCACACGTCCTCTCGCGAATGCTATAATAGAAAATGTAGATTGAATTGTGTGTATCGTATTATCATTTACAATGGAATAAAGACATTATGGAAAAACAGTTATGATACACTAGGTACTCCAATCTATCCGACTGCCATTGGAATTGCCCTCGGTCTCCGTTATCTCCGTGAAATTCATTCACATAATTGTCCATCTGACTAACCATTCCGAGACATCCGAAATGGCACTTTTTGCGCTACGACTAAAATGGAATAGCCGAGCGGAACTTTGGTTGCGTCCTGTGACCACATCGACGGGTATGGGCCGCCGTTTACCAAGTGCTCGAAATAAAAAAACAAAAAGGAAAAAGAAGACAGTGAAAATATGGTCAATCTTCGGAAATCCTCTCGTCTTGCAGACAACTCTATGACTGAAAACAATACAGGAAAGGACGCGAGTAAGGATACGGGTAAGTCCATCTTTTAACGCATACATCTCAAAATCCATGAGATTTATACTGTGTGTAGATACCGGTGCCATAATTCATAAAGATTCATCTAATGTACAACAACGGGCTTTGGCAAGCGATTCTCCCGCAGAGACTCTGGACGAAAGCGAAGTTGATTTGCTTTTCGAACACATGAAGACATTACATGGTTTCGTCGGCAACACTTTGTTGAAATCAGATAACTTCAAGTGGCAAGCTTCGCCTGATGGAAGCGGGGAAACTGTATACAACACCGAAAAGAACAAGCCAGTTAATTTTTATGGCTGCTTCCGCGTGATGCCACAGAGGTACGTTAACTTCACTCATGTGAGCGACAGAGTTGTATTACATTTGTGTAGATGTTATCTGGACACATTTGGTAATTACAACAAAAACTATTCTTTAACATCCGCGAAATACAGCTTTATCGGCGGGCCTCCTTCTACGGATCCGTATCTTCAAGTTTACAAGCAATGTATCCAGTTGATGAAGCACTTCGAGAAAAAGGCCGGAGATATGCCGTCATCTCATTTGTTTGATGTGGAGAGAGGAAGAAACATAACAGGTTTGAGGTTCACATTTCCTGTATTTGAAAAAAGGGTAATGTATTCAGACAATGATCGTTGAATGTGATAATGAGGTTCTTTTAGGATGCTCCCGTGTCAGATCCGGATACTGGTTACATAGACGAGCCCGTTCATGCTATTGAAGATCCGGACTGCGATGTGGCTCCCTCCGCGTTCGGAATGACGGATGATCAACGACGGGATTACAAAGATATTGTCAAAGAGTAAGACCCTTGACAGAACGTGGGGTTTATTGACGGCTTACTTCATTTCAGCTACGCAATGCAACCGTTCCCTTTATACAAAGGAAAGGTACTTTACGAACCTAAGGTCGTTGCCTCTCTGATGAAGAATGCGCTCGTCCAAGTCCGCTTCCGTCTGGTATCCCACTACTTCGATAAAGACAAAGTGCTTTCGATTAATGCCAAGGTTTTGAATGTGGCTGTACTGCGTCCAGCTCCAGTTAGTCCTACGAAGAGGAGGAACTTTCTAGACGGACCTCTACTTTCGGATGAGGATGAGGATGAGTCGGCTACAGGTTCTCCCAGTAAAAAACAACGTGTATGAAACTAATGTAGTTAATTACGAGCTACGTGTAAAGCAATTGTAATGTATGGGTAATGTGCTAGCTTCTGAACGATTTCGATAGGGGCTCGTACGTTTGGGCGCGCTTAAAAGTTAATCCCCTGCCTGAACGGATGCAAGGGATTTTGCGGCTCCGCCCCGGTGCGCATCTAGTATCATTTACAGTAGCTATAGTCACGGTGTGACCGTAACTCAACAGGAATCCATTGTGGGTCATAGGCATCAGTACCGAGTCTGTGACTATTCGCAAACGTAGAGACATGGTGAAGAAGGAGAAGAAAAAGCTATGGATTTGTAACTCCTGGAATGTAAATTAGCCTTTAGGTAGATAGCTGCAAAAAAAAAATCTTATGTGTGCTGAATATAAATATGTAGCAGACACGCGAATGCGTGCCACTGCCAGCCTCATCGGAGGGGGCAACCGTACCGTACGCTGTTCACTCGAGGCCCTTTACGGTACTGTAGGTACTGTACGGTCAGTATACGGCCGTATACGGACAATTACGTGTACGAAAATTTTAATGGTCAAAAAATCAATGTTCTAGACATTGTCCGAGTCCAATAATGTTTATGGTTAATCCTAATTTCATATTTTATATTCATTAAAGCGCAAATTGTGTCTGCCTTGAGGCTAAACGACGAGAAGGGTTGATATTTCTAACTCCGGAAAGACCCGTTGCATGAGGTTTGTGGAGATATCTAATCCTACGAGAAATTGACAAGAAATTATGTATATATGTTCAACTCGCACACGAGGACTGTTGAACAATTGTTCAATAAACCGTGTCATATGTGACGAAGCGCGACCGGCTACAAAGCTCGCCCAAGCAGCTTGGTCAGCAGCGTCCACAGACGCCCTGACGCGGCTGCATTTGCCGTGCGGCAGCCTCGGCATCTGCTGATCGGCTCAGGAAGCTGCGGCAGCTTCCGTAATTAAACTAATAATGTATTACTTTTAATCAAAGGATATAATGAAATGATTAAAGATTTTCGTAAATGGTATTAAATGTTATTCGCTGTGGGCTATGACACTGTGCCTCAGACCAACATTTAAATGAAAGGTTTTGATGGGAACCAGCATGACATAGTGCCTGAAAGCCTGAACACTAAGCGTTAGTTTGTCACGCTAGATTAGCTAAACCGAGTGATTTGACGAGAAGGTGAAGTGGTAAAACCAAGCATTTGTGTATTATTAGAAGAGATGGAATGAAATTATACTATTGTAGGTAAAGCAGTGATTAGAAGAAATGCTAAAGCAAGGTAGAAAGATATGTTGAAACAGCAAATAGAAGGTGGTCTTATGCATTTCTGAACGCGTCCCGAAGAATATCTACCATCTGCAGACCAATATTTTCTTGAGCTTCACGACCTTTGCGTATTTCATCTAGAAGTTGCTTTGTGGTATCAACTTGTTGCTGACGGGAAAAGCGGGCCTCTTCAAGTGCTAGGTTGGCTTGTTCGCGCATCAGACGTGCTTCCTCGAGTGTTACTTGATGCTGTTTGTCCTGGTGTTCAATTGCAAGTTCCATTGTGGCAGTAAGCTCCTTAAGGTGTTCCCCTTGCCGTCGTTTTTTAAACGCACATCTGGAGGGCTCAGTGTTCCCTGTAGAGGATGAGTTGGTAGTGACGAAATCAGGATAGTCATTCTCCTTGTCTGAGTCATCGACTGGAGTATTATCTCGATGACGCTTTGATGAAGACCGAAGGGTTAAGCCAGTGAGCATGGCTGACCGCATGAGTTCACCTTCGACTTTCTTTTCATCCTGAGCCTATTATTGTTAACTATAATTATTACTCAGATCCTAGATAATCATCTCACCTGCTTGCCGGCTTCTCTGTTAGCCTCGTCCGTCATCTTGAAATGCCTCATTGCGTCATCAATCTTGTCAATCTTGCCAGAAAGACGAATGAAAAGTCCATCCTTTTCAAGTTGTTTTCGAAGACGACTATTACCATTCTAGCATATGGTTATTAACCACAGAAAAGGTTTCAGAGAAAATATAGCACGAACCTTTGCCGCTTTAACAATCATTGCCATTTTCTTCCTCAGGGCTGCAGCATCACGGTTTTGACAGCCACCGAGACGCTTGGCAACATCTAGTACTTCTACCCAAGCTTCCTTGGATTTAGCACCAATTTTGTAGGAATATGGCTCGACGGCATGCACAGCATTGACTAGTTTCTCAATGTCCTTCGAGGTCCACTCTTGGCGGGTGTTTTTGTGCTGAGGATTAACCACGCTTGTGTTGTCATCATCATCATCTGATCCCTCATTGTCAGGTGAAGGAGGACGATCAATGACATTCGAGGTATTTGAGTAAGGTGGTGGCGAAATGTTTGGGGTGTGATTGGGATTTGAAAGCGGTGGCAGCGCGTTTGCAGTGCAGTTCGTATATGAAGAAGCAGGTGACTGGGCAAATGTAGAGAACTCTGGATGAGCTTTCGAGGGATGTTGATGAAGCAAATCCCTTGGAGATGGTAAGCTCAGGTTATGCGGTCTGTAAGTGAGGTCCGAGTGTACGGGTGCAGTATCCAAGGGAGGAAGAAAAAACCTGGGTTGACAGTTCTGTCAACAGTGGAGCCTTGTAGTCCATAGGCTGGGTCATGGTATGGTATCATTTGCACGCCAGCTAATGATGAAGACAACACAAGGGCATAAGTTGAAGTGACCGCTAAATGTTCGACACCTGTCAAATGCTTTGAGCGGAGTCTCAAATTCAGATACATATAGTGATTGGTATCATTCTCCATCCAACTCCATCGCAGCAGACATCCTCTCAGATCGCACATGGTAAGATTGTTTGCAATGGAACCGGATCTAAGCTTACTTGAGTTTCAGTCCTCTCCGGCATATGGTTCTGACAAGAGTGACGAACCCAATAAGAAAACTCGGTCCGGCAAAAAACAGCAGCTCGAGAAGCGGTCTGAAAAGAATGACCTTGCATTTCTGAAAACTAAAAAGGGTTTCGGAATTGTTTATGACGAAATCCTTTTGCATGAATTCAAACAGGTCCCATTGACATCTCGTGACGAAAGTGAATGGTATGGGCCTTGGGACTCCCTTCTCTATCGGCTCTTCCCACCTCAGGAGGGTTTCCAGATCGCACCTCAGCACCAGCGTCCTCGAATTTTAGGAGGCCCGGAGTGGACTATTTTTTTCATTGTCAGGCATCAAGTGTAACGTTTCGTTACTTTTTATAGTGTACCGCGTACGGTACACAAGTTTTATCACGCTGTAGTTTCACACCAAGAATAACAGACCAAGGGTGCTGTATTTTTTATGGTGTAAAACAAAATGCGCGTGCTGAATCAGCACACGCGTAGCTACTACTAATGTATAGTTATTACATAATGGCTCGCCGCGTCGCGGCGAGCCAGAGGCGTTAAGCGCCTCTGTTATTAGAGTAAGTAATAGTAACTACTGCAGAGGGCGAAGCCCTCTGCATATGCCTAAGTGGCATATACTCAATCCACCGCATGCGGTGGATCCGTTACATCCTCCCCTTGTGACTTGGGCTCCAAGTCATGGGATCGCGAAGGGGAGGCGTCTGACTGTAATCAGTCAGAGGGATTGCTGTAGTCAATCTCCATGCTCTCCGAGGCACTCGGATGCGGCGCGTCAAGGTCCTCAGGGGGCCTTAACAATTCCTCGTCCGTCATCTGAATTGGGACGGACGGGGAGTAGACCTTGTTAGGCGGGCCTGCCACGATGCTGGCAGGTGATGCTGACGCATGGACGGCGGGGGCGGACGACTGAATCGTACGCGCCTTTTTTGTTGGACGATCCAGTCCACGGCGCACGCGATAGTCATGCGCGATGCGATTAACATCTTCTCCATTGGTGTAACGTTGGAGAAGGGGCGCGATCACCTCAGTGACGCGTCTTGTCGTCGCTCCATTGGCATGCATGGAGCGAATCACCTCCTCTATGGTAATGGAGGAGGGGGATTTACACTCGAAGGCACGAGTGTAGCCTTCCATAAGAGTGGAAGGCAGGTGGGTGGAGGAATTACCCCTTCCACCGAGAATTTCTTCCCACACAGTGAGTGCGGGGTCGAGGAGGCACTCAGCCGCCCTCTCGAGGAATTTGGCACGTACTTCACGAGTACGTGTGACTCTCTTGAGCCAAGCAAACACCTCAACATCCTGAGGGTTTAAAGATCCATCCGACATTAGTCGGATGTAGGGAGGGACCTGGTTAGGGTCCGCATTCCAAGTATTGATTAAATACTTGATCTCGGGGTGGATTAACTCTCCCGAGATAAACACCACCGATGGACGGTTGGCGGCAGCCTCCATAGCTTCAAGCTTGGCTGTTTTCCTCGCTAGGCGGCGCTCCTTCATGGACCTGCGCCAACGAGTCCATGCGTATGAAATACGCATGTGAACCCCTCTGTCATCGGGGTACGTGAACACCGGGGGGTCGGTCCAGACCCGGGTTCCAATCTCGACGAACAATGGTTCGTCGAGGCTGCAGGTGTTATACCATGCAGTAGGATTGGGGGTGCCAGGCACCAGAGAATGATCCCCACTAACAGTGGGGTCGAAGCCCTTGACGAAGAAGGGCCATGGGTCCCTATTGGAGTCCCATCCTGGCTTGGTCCGTGGATACGGACCAGAGGGCTTCCTTGGAGAAACCGGGGCAGCATCGCGAGAGCCCGATGCCTTGGTTGCATCAGCGTAGGTACACTGAGGCTTGCGTTTGGTGGACGACGCGATGGAGGCGTCGTCATCATAGTCGTTATCATCGACTATGTCTTCCATGTCGTCGTCAGACGACATGTCATTGAAGATATCAGGCAAAGGGGCTGCCTGGGATGGTTCAGGCGCTTTATCGGCCTGGTCTCTCGACCGCTTTTTGGAGGTCGATGGGGTAGTCGACGGGCCTGCCGTCGACGCTGAACGTTCAAGTTCAGCAATGCGAGCTTTCAGCTCGCAGATACGACGATTCGCATCGTCGAGGTGGTCTGTCAAGGACTTGACGTCCTTTTCAGCTTCTTCTAGACGTTCGTCTAGATGATAGTACTCCCTCCTTATGAAGGGAAAGGCCTTGTAGACGGCCTGCTTGACCATATCATGGTCAAGGATGATTGCCCCGCTGCCAGCGGGGCCTGCCAGGTGACTGGCAAAGTCGTTGCACGCAGTGCAACTATCATTGTTATGATAGACGGATATACATCCGTCCATCGCGTCTAAGGTCCATTCGGACCTCTGCAGAGCCAATTGAGCTTCTGCTTTTTTGAACCTACTAACAGGTTGCGGCGTAGGCGACTGCGAGCGTGATCGTTCGCGTTGTTTTCCCTTGCTGTCAGGCATGGGGGTGTTGAGGGAGAAAAGACCGTGAACGGACTTTTTGGGTTATATACTTGGGCGGCCTCATGGAGCGCCCAAGTGAAAATTACCTCACCGCGTAGCAGTGAAGTGCCAGTGGGTCCCTGTGGGTGGGATCTTCAAGCAGATCCCCGAGTGGGATCTGGGCGCTTGTTGTTGGTCCGCGACTCTCCGTGATTGGATAGTCGTGGCAGCTGCCGAGGCTCATTTACGCCTCGTAATTGCAAGTACTCGTCTAGAGCTTGCAAGTCCTTACAGTTACTGTAAGGTTCCCAAGTGGTATCCCCGAGGGTCCACTGGACTAGGAACTCGAGATCTTTCTCGCGAGTTCCACTCCAGCGATGAGCTAGGAGTTCCTCGACGTGCCATTCAGCATCGTCTGGCTGTCCAAAGTCATACGCCGTGAGTGTGTCGCAGCGTGGAAATCTCTCATCGTCATTGGCGATGTGAGGTTTAATCAAATCCACGTGAAATACGGGATTTATGCGACGTTGCTTGAGCTCTTCAGAGAGCTCAAGTTTTACTGTAATGTTGTCCTTGACGGACAGCACTTTGTATGGTCCCACATAACGCGGGATCAACTTCTTAACTCTCCCCTTGGGGAGGTTGAGATTCCTCGTCGACAGATAGACGAGATCACCCTCTTTGTACTCCGGTGCATCGCGCCGTGAGTTGTTTGCGTAGTGAGCCTGTTTAACGCGATTGGCTATGATAGCGTCATGCGCTATCATGAGGTTCCACTTTGCCTGTTGAGCAAAGTGTTGAACACCTTTGAATTTGGTGTTCGTCTCAATTTTCCTTCCCAAACTGGGAAGGTAGCCGTAGTTGAGTTCAAACGGCGCGAAACCAGTGGTTTCGCTGGTGCTGCTATTAATAGCAAACTCCACCATTGGGATCCTTTCGGCCCAATCTTTTGATCGTTCTGTATGACGGAACGAAGTATTTGACCAATTGAGCGATTGGCTCGCTCGGTAGATCCATCCGTTTGCGGATGGAACGCCGTGGACATGAGCAATCGTGTCCCCATTAGGCGTTGCAGTTCCTGCCAAAACTTGGCAGTGAATCGTGCATCCCTGTCACTCACGATTGAGTCAGGGACACCGTGGAGTCTTACGACTTCACTGAGGTATAACCAGGCTGTGCCCTTGGCGGTCAGCTTGGTGGTGGTTGGCATCAGACGAACCATAGAGGTCAGTCTGTCAATCACGACGAATAGGAAGTCGTGGCCGTTTGAAACGGGTAATGGACCGACGAAGTCCATTCCAATCGATTCCCAAGGTTTATTGGGAATCGGGAGTTGTTTTAACAGACCACTGGGGTGATTATTCTCCCCTTTGTTGGTCTGGCACGTTCCGCAGGATCTGCAGAACGTATCGATGTCTTCAATCATCGATTTCCACCAGTACGCTTGTCTAACGTACTGAGACGTTTTGTAACGTCCAAAGTGCCCAACAATTTGGTGGGCCTCACTGATTATAATCTCAGTGATCCTCCTCCCCTTGTAAAATGCATTATGGGGGACGCATAATACATCGCGGAGGAACTGATTCTTGGTAAAGATCAGTTGATTTTTAATTCCAAACGCCTTGTGAGCGTTTGGGTTGGCGAGGACCAGCTTAAATACTGGGTCCTTGTGATAACCTTGCTGTATCAGCGAGGTAAATTCAGCAAAGCCCTCAATTTTGGCTTTAAGAAGCTTGCTGTCTTGCTCCGCACTTAGAGCAAGTATATCCTCATCGGATTGCGCTTCTGTAATATCAGAAGGTGTAGTATTTGAGGGACCTTCAACTCGAGGTTCCTCTCGTACTCGTGAACGTGTAATAACGTTCACTCTCACTTCATCCCTTCTTTCGATGGGAAGATGGTCCCCTTCGGGATCAAGTCTAACGTCAGCATTGACGTATACCTCCGGAGGGTGAACCTCATCCGGAATGTCCTCTTCGTAATAACGAGAGAGGCCATCGGCAACATTGTTAGTGACGCCCTTGACATGAATCGTCTCGTAATCAAAACGAGACAGGTATTCATACCACCGTGCTTGGCGCGGTGACATGCGAGGCTGGGTCTTGAAGTGGACCATGGCCTCGTTGTCCGTTACTAGGGTGAATCTACGCCCTAGTAGTTTGTCTTCCCACTTAAGGAAGGCTTCAAGTACCGCGATGAGCTCATGCTCATGGGTGCGGTAGTTATACTGAGCAGGGGTGAACTTCTTCGAGAGAAACCCTGCTGGCCTACATGTTTGCCATGTAGGCCCTTGCCCATAATAGGCACCGACGCCACATTTAGAGCCGTCGGTTACGACCCAAATTGGATCTGGGTCGTCCACGTTAATAGGCTTCAAGATAGGAGCCTTTCGCGTGAGTGCTTTGATTGAATCAAAGCACTTGTTCAACAACGGTGTCCATACGAACGGTCTGTTGTTGTACGTACACCCTGATAGTGGTGTAGTGTATGCGGCTACCCCTGGTAGGTATGCCGCAACGTATTGTACGAGGCCCAGAAATTTCTGGACATCGTTATACGTGCGTGGAGTTCTCCACTCACGTATTTTATCCATCTTCTCTTGATCGGGATGGATGCCATCATCGTCAATGATGTGGCCTAAGCACTCCAGTCGCTTAGAGTATAAGTCAACTTTACGACTACTCAGGTAAAGTTGTGCCTCTCGCAAACGCGAGAAGGCGTTCTCTAGATGCTGCTGATGCAGATCTATTGTGTTTGAATAGACGAACACGTCGTCTATGTATGCATCCGTCGAACGACCGATGCAGTCCCTAAAGATATGGGTCATCAGACGTTGAAACGTCGATGGGGCATTGCAGTCTCCTTGCTGCATGACATGGCTCTTGAAAGTGCCATAGATGGTGGCAAAGGTCGTCTTGTGGACGTCCTCTGGGACTATGCGTACTTGCTCGTACGCCTCGGTCAGATCAATTTTTGATCTGTATTTGTGTCTCGCCACGTTCTGGCGGATGGTTTCCTGATCAGGGAAGGGCGTTACGTCCTTCTCTGTGTTCTCGTTCTGCAGACGCAGATCGAACACGGTCCGTAGTGCTAAGACTACGGCTCGTTTCTGCAGGCAAAGCATGGGGATTGCCTGTGTAGCCACAGTCGGTTCCCACCAACCTGCAGTTACGTATCGCTGAATCTTCTCAGCGAGTAGCGCTTTGAGCGCATCCGGGCACCTGGGAAGGTGGTACCGGATCTTCTTATTGGGTTCAATAAGAGGAATCTGATGATTCACTTCCCGAAATGGGGGAAGTCGGGAAGGGACAGGACCGAACAGGTCACTGTACTTGTTCTTCCAGTACTCGATAAGTGCTGGAATGTTCTCCTCCGTCATCGCAGGGACGGAGGAGCTGGAATGTTGGGTGCTGGCTAGCACCATCGCTCCTGTTTCAGGAGCGTGTCCAATCACATGGTGATTGTTGTCAATCACCTCGCCGTCGCGGGTGATTGTACCTCTGCTGAAGTCCAGGCAGATATTATAGCGTCTCAGGAATGGGACGCCAATGATCACATCATAGTGATCGATGTTGACGATGTCGAAGTACTCTTGGACATCGATACCTCCGAATTGGATTCGGGTGTACGTTCCATACTGGATGGAAGACTTGCTGCCCTTAACGGCCAGCTGTAGCACGACAGGTTTGTCGAGCTTGAAGGTTCTTGCTCCGGTGGCAAGAGAGAAATGAGGGGACATGATCATCCCCTGGCATCCACTGTCGACTAGGCAGTGAGCCAATTGGCCATTAACTGGCCAGAAACCCTCAATGGGTCTCGATGCGTTTCTGTCTCGTGTCGGGGCACGAGAGCTCACTCTAGCCGTATGGTCATAGAGTGGTTCCTTGCTCGTAGCGAGCGAGGACTCATTGTCATCCAATGGCGATGACTTGTGGACTGCGAAGTGCAGTCTGCGCTCCTCATACTCGTCACCAATTGTGAGGAGCATGTATACACTGGGACCATTGTCATCATCGTCCCATTGGTATTGGATGCCCTCGTCGTCTTCGACGGGGTCGTTGGTGGGCTCGTCTTGGGCCACCTCTTCCTCCACAGCTTGTTCAGCTGTGGGGTCTTCCACGTTCTCCTGCGGGGCATCGTTCGATGTCTCGCCAGAGGTCTCTTCAACCTCTTCGATACGACCCACATTGGCTCGTACCTGTCTCAGTCTGGGGCACGCATTTCTGTAGTGTCCCACCTGCCCACAGTTGAAACACGTGGGAGGGGTTGTGCTAGTGCGATTGTTCGTACTAGTTGGGGCAGTCCTAGTGGTCTGCGAGCTATGGTTCCTCGAGTTTGACGAGCTCGAGGGGCGGTTCCCCAGTGGGGAGTTACCATTTGTACGCGTCTCGTGAGGACGCGTGGAGGAACCGTGGTTCCTCTGGTTCAAGCGCATATTGTTGGTATGCGCTTGCCTTACCAAGTTGTTGTGGCTGCTACCGCTGCCACTACCGCTACTACTGCCTCCGCTACTGTTACCTGCTGGGCGGGTAGTGCTTCCTTGAGACGCCGCTACCGAGCGGCGTTTCTTGAACGCCTCTTCTACTTGAATTGTCAGTAGAAGTAGTTCCTTAGCAGTCATCTGCTCAGGATTGCCGCCTCTGAACGCTACTTCAGTGGCGAGGCTGTGGTTCAGCCCATCAAGGAACCTCCTCCTGAATGTGTAGTCATCAGGAGGGTGCGCTAGTCTGTTGGCTAGCGTGAGCAGCGCGCTCATGTACTCGTGTACAGAGTGCGACCCCTGCCGCTCGCGTTCAAATTGAATCGCTACCTCACTTCTAGAGTGGGGTGGCAGGAAACGGTCATATAGTCTCCGCAGTGCGGGGACTAGGGTCCACTCGTGGAGGGGGCGAACGCCTCTCTCCACGTTTTGAGTAAACCATTCTTGGGCCAACCCTTCTAGGCGCATGCCTAGAAAGGATATTTGCTCTGCTTGGCTGACTTCTCCAAGCAGATGGTTTACGCGTAGCCAGCGTAACAGACCCGACACAAAGTTGTCGAAGTCCTCAGCTCTGGACGAGCCGCTATATGTGGGCGGGAGCCCTATCTTCGCTCCTGCTTTCGCAAGAGGCAAGTTGCCTGGCATCATATCCCTGTTTGCAATCAGGGCTTCTTGAACCATGGCTATGACGCCCTCGAGTACTGGGGCGTCGTCGCTGAAAGGATCAAATCTTTCAGCACGTTCTTCGTCGAACGGTGTGGCGCGGAGATCCTCGCCATACTGTGGTCGACGAGCGTATCCATCATATGTATCGATACGCGGTGCTTCTGCTGGATTTGCAGGAGTTTGCCTATGCCCACTGGGCTCGGCACTTTGCCTTGGCAGTTGTCTGCCAGGTGGTGGTGCTCTGTCGTCTGGACGACTAGAGCTTGAGGCTGGATCTGGCGATGGGATCCTATCGCCAGTGATGGCATTATAGCCACCTTCAAACACACGAGCATGGCGGACTGCGTTCATACGCGCGTCCCTCACGATGCGAATCCTATCTTGTATGATCCGCAGTTGCTGCTCGTTGGGAGTGTCAGTCTCGAGGGAGCCTGCTACAGCTTCCTCGAGTGCGTTAGTGGCCGCCTCCACAGCCCGTGCATGTGTACGGATTGCTCTGTCGGAGAGTAGCCCTGCTATCCTCTGGTATTCGAGGGCAGCTTGAGTGACCACTTCAGCATCCTCTCGTGGGGGTGCTCCATCTCGCGACTGGTTCACCAGTCGCGTGGCTATCTCGGTGTCGATATAGTCACCAACCGCGTCAGACTCGTGAGGCGGTCGTCTTGTGAAACGGTACATCCGTCTCACTGTTTCTCTGCCAGCCTCTATCTCGGGGCCGGGGTTCCTAGGAGCTGTATATGCTGTAGCTCCTTGGGTAGGAGGTCTAACAGGACGCGTACTCGGTCCTGGGGTAGCGTTCTGGGAACGTTGCCTGGTGCCTGTTGGTGCAGGCTCAGGGGATTGGGAATTGCCAGCTGTCGCTGGTGACGGACTGGCGTATGTCGGTCCCGTCGGTGTAACAAACCTAGCTTGTGGGGCTGGGTTTGTGAATTGATATGCAAGGCGACTCGTCGGCCCTGCTGGTCTAGGACGGGTAGATCCCGTACTTGGTGCAGGCGGATCTACCGCTCTGTTTTTTCCTTTGTCAGAGCGTGCTCGTGCAGGCTCTGCTTCAGGAGACAAGTCTGTCGTCCTGACCTGGTCCCTGTCAGTGCCCGTGGTAGCAGGCTCTGGCTCGGGGTTTTCAACTCCTGCGTTGACGTTCTCGATTAATCGAGCTAGTCTCTGCAGTTCTGACGGGGACATATTCCCGTTCCTCACGCCATCGAGCAACGATGCGTGAACAGCGTTCATGGCCTCATCCCTTCGGATGGACCTGTCGCTCCTAACGCTAAGTCTGGAGCGACCAGATGCTATGGACTTTACGTCCTCATCTTCTTCATCAGCAAGTTGGGGCTGATGGTCCATCGTCTGCGACGCAGGACGAGTGGGATTTTGGGTTGATGCATCCACTCTCTCCCATGTGGATGACTCTCCTTCGAGGGTTCCTTCCCTAGACGGGTCGGGATTTTCAGTTTGCACTGGCCCGGGTGGGTCAGGCTGATTGGAATCAGGTGTACCACGATCTGGTGCACTCTGACTCCTGGTAGTAGGAGCCATTGAATCCTCCTGTAATAGGAAGGGTTAATTTCGCTTGCTTAATACAGCGGCGGGTTGTTTTTAACGCCTTTGGTGTTAAAAAAGATGTAACGTTTCGTTACTTTTTATAGTGTACCGCGTACGGTACACAAGTTTTATCACGCTGTAGTTTCACACCAAGAATAACAGACCAAGGGTGCTGTATTTTTTATGGTGTAAAACAAAATGCGCGTGCTGAATCAGCACACGCGTAGCTACTACTAATGTATAGTTATTACATAATGGCTCGCCGCGTCACGGCGAGCCAGAGGTGTTAAGCGCCTCTGTTATTAGAGTAAGTAATAGTAACTACTGCAGAGGGCGAAGCCCTCTGCATATGCCTAAGTGGCATATACTCAATCCACCGCATGCGGTGGATCCGTTACATCAAGGATATATTGATGCCTGCATCATTGAAGTCAAACCGTTCAACAATTACCAGTATCCCAGACTGCGTTTATCTGCGTACCAACAGCTGTATGACAGGCTCTCGATATGCATTGAAGACAATCCATCGGGTAATGCTGCTGCCATATATGGACTGTCGTGCCTTGGTCCTCGCTTCATGATCATGAAGCTCAACACGCAAGCTAAACATATTCGACCCGAAGTAGATGGCAGTGTACCCCAAACCTCACAGGCTCCACAGGAATGGTGGGGTTATCATGCACTCAGGAAGAGCGGCTGCTTGGCGCTGCATCGTTTGGCAGCAGAAGTCAAAAAATCACTCAGCCCCAGACTCGAATTAGTGGCCAACCAGCCAGTTTCACTTGACTCCTTACCGGATGATGACACCAACTTCGAGTTCTCATGGGAGGATCATGATGAGAAGGATAAGAAGGGGAAGGATAAATTCCAAGCCTAATGTCTTTCAGTTTGTATACAACGATACTTTTTTTGTCCTTGTGCCGCTCTGTTTTTCCTCAGCCGTTTTACTCTGTTATGTCTCAAACTGTTATTTCATGCTGTTGTTTTGCAGCTGTTTCACCCTCAGTTGTAACAGTCCTTGCTTTAGTTTAACCAAATGTGAATTTCTTTTATACTTCTACATTTGAGCAATACCTAAACAGCATGGAAATAATCTTCAACACTAGGCGGCATACACTGATACCGCTGAGAAGTCTGATTTGGATCAAGACAAGCCTTTGCATTTGTAAGTATAACAGCCACCCGGTATAAAAGTCCACAACGAGTTCCCCAAATTCGTTGGCGCCAATAACAATTCAGCTGGGGCCATTGCTTCGTCACTTGACAAAAAGCATGCTCCACTGAGATACGAACCCCACCCATTGCGGTATTCCATGCTTGCTGCTCTGCACTCAAGGGTTCATGTCCTTCGCTGAACGGGCTCAACATAGAAGGGCTAAGCCCATACGCAGAATCCCCATAAACCTGGAAATAGCGTAAGTGCGATGGATCACCAGGATGCGAACGGGGCTGGATTGCATGCTGTTGCAACGTGTCCAACAATTTGCTCTCATTCAGAATGCCAATATCGTTTTGCGGTGCTCTATAGGGGCCGGATAAATGAGCAATAAGGCCGTTTGGAATTGCAACAGCCTGGAACTTCATCCCATGACGTTTCTTATATCCAGTATAGGCAAGTTCTTGAGATCGAGTTGGGCGACAGGTAGCACGTATAGTACAGTCGATAAAGCCGAAGATTGTATCACATGGGGCCCCGAAGTCTTGTAAAGCTTGCGCATACTCTTCCAGACAACGAGGATGAACCAGTCCACCAGCATCCCATTCTAATAAGAATCTCCACCTTCTGTCAATGTGTTCAATGAGATCACTAATAATTTCTGATATCGCACTTTGAGAACGCGCATATCGAGTAACGAGGGTCCATTGTGTGCCCTCACACCGAAGATGAGCGCAAAGAAGCGCAAGCGCTTCTAATGCACTTGCAAGGTGGCCAGAACGTGTCTTGAGAGGAGATGGGATATCCAGTACAACTGACAAACGAAGAAGCTCTGAGTGTGTAAACCTAGCAAACGTTTAGCAGATTTTGAATGTCCAGATCTCAGCAACTCACCCGAAAGCCCACAAGCAATGACTAGGTCCTTTTTCAAGGAGGAATAGCTTATTAATTCTACGGCCACCTTGTTCTGGATGAGGTGAAGTACACCCTGTTGTGCTGCCTATGACTTCGCTGGCTGCAATGCCGGTAATCTGCCCAACTAGAGCTAGAGAAGGAAACTTTGTGGGTGCTGACGAGGGGTAGATTAATTCAGGAGCAGTGATAAATGGGAGGGTAAGAGAATGAGACCAGAACTTTTGGAAGGTAATGGTAGCAGCTAGTAGTTTGTGTCAGGGTACGCTACCGCGTCCCCTTACTTTCCTTATTTATTATCATCGGTATATGTTTATTTCTATTTCATTTACATTTCCCGTCCATTACTTCCATTTTCCGTTTCCTCGTTCTGCCTCTATTTCACTTTCTTTACTCGCGCGCGTCGCGCGCTCGTACTCGGCGTGATGCCCGTGACATCACGTCGCTTAGGTTCGGTTCGGGCGCCTAGCACTTAGTTGTGTCAGGGCCGCACGCCGCGCTATCGTTTTTCATGTATATAGTCGCTGTCCCTAGAGTGAGGGTCCCTAAGCTTGTTCTCTTAGGATCCCCTCCCTCTAGGTGAGTAGTTAGTGTTTTCCGCAATATATTATCTTAGGATCCCCTCCCTCTAGCCTGAGCTGAGTAGCCCTAACAGTTTGCGCTTCTGGTGTGCTCGACGGTCAGAAGACATTCAGTGGCAGGCAGCAGTAATCACGATCTGTGACGCGTGACACGCGCCGGGTCTAACTGTACCGTTTTTGCTGGTATATTCGCTCCCATCAACGCTCTTTCGGCTAAAGAATAGGCTAAGGAACAGTGCCGTAGCCTGCAGCGAATAACATCTATTGTGGATCAATAGTATTGAGTGATTTGGCGCTTATAGGCTTTGGAGGTTCGATCGCGGAATGTGCTTTTCTTTTTGGACTCTCAGAATGACCAATCAACTCCTAAGCGGGAAAAAGACCTTAAAATCAAATGATAGCCCTAATAATAAGGAATTTGTCAGAATGAATTTGCTATTAGTAAATACAAAGTAACTCGTGTATACTCATTATGTAATTTCGAGTGAAAAAATATTCGCCCCACCGGGATCCGAATACTGTAAGCCCAGATACGTATCTAGCCACCAGATACCACTTATCCATTGGATCATAGTTGTCATAGTTCAATTATGTCTTTTGGAGGGTGATCATCAAATAAAAAGCAATCTTATTGGTCAAAGAAGTATCATAGGCGCTGTCAATCGGCTAAGATCGGCAGCGCTCGATGGACGATGTCACAGCAACGGCGCTTACCTGCTCTACTGAACGCCCATGCCGCGTGCGGCACTCTGCTATGGTATCCGCTTAAATTTTGCTCCAGATGACGTAGACGAGGACTTGATGACAACGATTGTAGGGCACTCCAACCTTCGTTCTTTGCCTTTGCCACAATGGATTGCTATGTCATCTATTGTAAAGGAACAGAAAATCAACATCTACTAACTATCCCTGTCACTGACGTCGCGGAATTCACAACAAAGCCGTTGAAATGGATTCGCTACGCTACCTTTGCCGTGCTTGGTTCAAAAGGCGACCTAAAAGAATACAATGATCAAGGAGACTGCGCCATTGACTATGAAGATTCGAATCCTCCTCAGCGTAAATTATTGTTTATCCCTGAAGAACCTGTCAAATTCGTGGACCAATTCGGTTTAGACCATTTGGAGTCTCCTCAATTTTCTACAGAAAGCCGTGCAGATTTCAAAGATGCTGTTGTAAATAGGGATGGGATTTGTGTTCTCACCGATTTCCCTCCGACTATTGGCTTGTCCGCCCCGTGCCATCTTATTCCCCGTTCAAAAGGGACCGAGGTACGCTCGTTTGTTATATGTCTTAGTACACCTTTTTCACTTGGTGATTGAATCAAAAATTAATATAGTATATTCAAGCGCTTTGTCGTTCGAGGGCGAAGAACGCTGCGGACAAGGAAACCGAAATCGCTGATATAGACGATGTTCGAAATGGAATTCTAGTGGAGGTGACAATTCGTCGATTCTTTTCCTTGGGATTAATAGCCGTTCTGCCTGTGGGTTCACTTAGTGTCATTTTTTGTGGAAAAATATTGACCATTCTCCATGCATGCTCTCGCAATCCAGACCCCTAATTTTGCTCTAGCTGAGAATGAAGTGTTGCCGCCGCCGACACGTTCAAATCCCGCTGCCAAGCCCCCCAGCGGGCCGTTCCGTTTTACACCGCATTTTATCACCGACAGATTCAATGAGAGAGATTGGTCCATAATAAACAGCCTCTACAGGGGCGATTTCCGTTACCCAACCGATATTGTCAATGGGTGGCCAAGAGATTGGCCTCCCATGTTTTTGTGGGACTTCATTTACGGTGTCATTGTCGCAAAGAGATATGGAAACAAGTCCGGGGCAATGAAAATGTTAAGCGATTCGGTAGAGACAAGTTATTACCCACAGGGTATAAAGGTGGCCACCGACGCGATAAAGGCAAACAGGAAGGAATGGAAGCGTAGGTTGCAAGAAATGTAAGGACTCGAATCAGAAATGGAAACCCACAGCAGGGCGGGCGTACGACATCTCCTAAGGGAAAAAATTGAATTTGAACACTGAAATATCGAAAGCCGAAACTATCATAAGGTATCAATAAACATCTCTTCAAAAATTTTTTAATTTTTAATTTTCTATACATCGCGTTACTTTACTATAATTTGAATGTGAAACTATCTCGTATGTAAAAAGCGGCTTTGTAAATTAGAACTATATTCATAACTGTTTACAACAACATCACAATCTGATAACTCTGATACGTCTTTGAATCAGCTGACGATTGAAATATTCAAGTTTTGCACGTCACTGTACCTCCCAATACTTGGGTAGTATCAGTCCTTGGTTTTCTTCCATAAAATTTTCATAACCTCCGAATTTCCATATTCACTGGAGACATTGAAACAATAGGTGGCGGGAAATTTATAGGCCATTCATTCGTGCTGTGCTGGGGAAGCCGCAGGTCCGTCCTAAATGCATCCAAAACCTTTTCTTCTCCCAGGCCGTACTTCTCATTCAAGAAGTAGTGAGGGGTCAGTTGGAACAGAAGGATTGGCAGTTCCTGACTGTGGAAGGACTTCGCCGACATCGAGGTGGAAGTGGGTCTTAAAATATTATAAGTTGATTCCACGCAAAATAATATGACTTACTGGTAAAAATCCCACTAACCCATCGTGAAAGATGGGGTGAATATGGTGATCCAGAAACATCCCGTTCCTGACATTGTCGATGTCTTCTATGATCCTCTCCCACTTCGCTTTTCGGAAACGACTGACGGCTTTAATATACTTAATTTCCTTTAGAGCACCTTTGGCGTGCGGAATTATATGGGAAATCTCAGCTAGCCTCGAAGAGGAGTTGGCCCCAACAATAACTGTCGTCACGTCTCTGTCTAATATTTTCTGTCGGAAGCGAGTTTGGCGTTTCTTAACAGCATTGGGCGTCGTCCTGTTGTTGAGGCCAAGGAAGTCGATAAATTTCAGTTTTCTATTGGGAATATAAATAAGTTTTTCGTAGGGCGGGGGGCCGGCTGGTTTAAATCGAGGTGGATTTAGGTTGGAAAATCAAAGTTAGAATCGTCGTAACCTTTTAATTCGCCTTCAGAACCGAGAATCGCAAAGCAAACGTATCTGATCCACTTGAGTGGTTTGGTTGAGAGTTTTGCAGCGTCCAGTGCCACGGGAATGCTTAAAAATGTTGGTCGAGAGGTAAATTCTTGGAGCAAAAAACAGTATAGAAATCCATGAGAAGGAAACTTGAATAGTCTGGAATAAGGCTTGAGATGATAGAAACTCAGTCTAGGAAAACAATTAGTTTGTATGGGACAGGCTTAGATGAGATATTACCTCTCAGGTAAAGCAACAGATGCTGAGGAATTCGGACCCCGGAACGAAGGATTGGTATTTGATTGGGGTTGAAGGAGTTCATTGGTACGAAGTATCGGAATCTGGATTATAAAAAATATTATTTGTTGACTCTTTTGAAAAATGATACAACTCACCGGCAAGCAAATTCATCAAAAATGGGGTGGATATCATGACGCTCGGTGTCCATCAACCTTCCATTCAACTTGACCGTTGGGGTCCTCAATGTTGTTTGCATATAACCGTCTCTGAGCTGGCTTGTCTGCGACGACTGAATAGTTCGATATACCTAATTTCCTTTAGATAAAATTGAAATTATGTGGATTAATGAGCATACATCGAATTTAGACGCTTTGGTGTGCGGAAATGGGGTAGGAAATGGTGTGGTACGGTTGGGCTGGCTCCTCGGCGGCGGTGATAATACCGGTTACATCCCTAGCCGGTATTTCTAGTCGAAAGCTCGCTCAGTTCTCTGTAATGGGCTTGAAAGACGTCTCGTTGTCTGTAACACAGAGGATTTAGAGGGATTTTGGTGCTTTGGGGGATATGCGTTGAAGAGGGGTCGGTCAGTCTTGAGATTGAGGTATTCGACACAGGGTCTTTAAAATTGTCATAAACTTTTAAATCCACTTAAGACCCGAGAATGAAAACATACCGTATTCGCTGTAAGTGGTTTGGTGGAGTGTTTAACGTCTATCGCGAGAATGGTTAAAAGGGTTTGCCTATAAAGAGTTCTCTTGAGCAATAAAATGTAAACAATTGAGCAGACGAGATACCTGAATATATAAGACCTCATGGTTAAAGGAAACAGGTGCTGAGAGATTCTCGATTCGGACTCAGACAAGACACTTTATATACTGTTCAAAAAGAATGTTCAAAATTATTACATAAGAAAAAAAGGGAACGTGGACTCAGTTGAGCTGCTGAGCTAGTAAATACAATCCCTTGAGACCAGCAAACTCTCTGAGATACTAGATACATAGATACTCTCATACCCCTTCAAGTTCAAGTTTGAATCAGTCCGACGATTCAAATATTCAGTATTCAGTACTCAGTCCGAGTCGCCTAACTGGTTATGCGCCGAGAGTGTCCGCCCCAAGTCCTCTGAGCTCCTCTTCTGTAAATCGAACAAACACACTGACACTGTGTAGTGAATTTACGGTAGTTGTCTACTATCCAGTCAGGACTCAGGTAAACGTGGTCAAAGTAAACGACAGATTAGTCAGCTCCACTCTATTCGGGCGTCTATTTTACCTCGGTGATGCATGCACGCTACGAAGAAACAACTGTACTTAGGATTGGAATGAGAACACACTTAAACTAGAAAAGCGAGAGCTTATGTATTGCTTCAACTTTATGATGAGCGCAGCATCGCAACTATATACATTTAGTACAAGGCATACTGCAGCACAGCGCCTTTGACTCAAAAGCGACCCCAACGCAGACTGATAGATTGATTCCGTGCCAGTGGACTTGGAGTTGCTACTCGCCGACGGTGTGCTTGTCGAATTGGGTGCTGTCTCAGTGCCCTAAATTCAAATATTCAAATATTATTCTTATTATTAGCTCTGCGCGGCAACGGCGGTGACCAGGTTCGGAGCCATTTTCAGAGTCAGCGCCGTCGTCTTTTGAACTTTGTCCACTGCCACCCATCCACCGTAAAACACCTACAGCGGATCGATGGCCTATTGAAACAGGCTCTCAGATCTGTTTGTTCGTAGTTTTTACATATTGCCAAAGAGCATGAACTAAATGGAATTCGATCCCAATCAAGTATCACCCGCCACGACATCTGTTGTACACCCCCGAGACACCACCACCTCCACCACTTCCACCACCCGTCAAACCAGATCTAACACCCGAGCAAAATCTTCTGCGACTACTACCAACAACAACTCTGAAAAAGAACCCTTGTTATCACGCTCAAATTCCCTCCGTAGAACCCGTTCTACAGCTCAACTCGACCAGCCAGAATCTACCGAGTCACAGTCCAGCAGGCCTTCTAAGAAGTAAGCATTCTCTCTCTCTTTTTCTCTACTTCTCTACCATTTTTCTTTCTTTAAAACCCTTGTAAACTTGTATATTTATATATACTTCCAACAACGTTTTTCCTTCTTCTCTCTCCAACCGCCATGTTGTTTCCTTTCCCACTTTCTCACTTGCTCTCCCACAGATCTCGGAAAACTACCACTCTAGCATCTTCTACTCCCGCCACCTCTCTCACCATCAACGAGCCTCCCAAGGACTCAAAGGGCAAGAAACGCGCAGACCCTGACTCCGATCCAGAACCTTCTCCGTATTCCCTTCGCCCCAGAAAATCAGCTCCCGCGTCTTCAACTTCCGCTCCAACAGCTACTGCTACTATTCCGGCAACAGCCACAACCACAACAACCACAACCGTCACAACAGTCTCGATGCCCAAGAAACCAGGTCGTTTACCTTCTTCCACTGCACCGTCGAAAGGAAAATCATCATCATCGGCATCATCGTCAGCCGCACGGGCCAAAGCCAAGGCCGCTGCCACATCGTCCACGTCCAGAGCTGACGACGACGATTTGGATATGATGGATGTCGATGAGAAGAGCGACGATATGGGTGATGACCAAGGCAAGGACGATCACGATTATGATAATGAAGATGAGGACGATTCTCCACCGCCGCCGTTGCCACCCTCTGCTGGTGTTGATAGTAACAACGGCAACAGCAATAACCCCAACAACAACAACAACAACAACAGCAATAACAACAGCAACAGTAACAACAATAGCAACGCAGGTGCCAATACATCTTTCGATCCCGGAGCCGCTCTTGCGTTCCTTGGTGACTACCGCTCCGTCGGCTCTTATCTTGTCAGCCTGTCCAACCGCCTCAAAACCATTCTCAACAACATCAAGCCCACTGCCGACCCTACCACGCGTCTCGTCGCTCTACAAGAGCTGAGCGAGCTTCTAAGTATAAGCACGGAAGACACGCTGTCCGGGTATTTCCAGGTCGACTCTTTCGTGAAAGAGCTTGTCAAAATCATGGGTGGCAAAGGTGGTGATATGCATGATGATGACGATGACGACGACGACGATGATGATGAAGGCGGTGGCGGTGGCGGTGGCGGTGGAAGAAGAAATAGAGGCCATGGCAATGGTGCGGATGTCGATGAGGACGCTGCGTTAGCTGCTGTTTTGGCTATGTCTGCTGGCGCCGGTGGTAAATTCGCAGGCGACGAGAATTTGGAGGCGCAGGTTTTGGCGTGTAGATGTCTTGCTAATCTTATGGAGGCGATGCCTGGATCTGCCCATACCGTCGTCTACCACGGTGCTGTTCCTGTGTTGTGCAGCAAGCTTATTGAGATTAGTTATATCGATCTCGCCGAACAAACACTAAGCGTGCGTTCATTTCCAAAAAGTGGTCTTCTTTTATTTAACCTATGTTCTTTATAGACGCTTGAAAAAATATCGGAAGAATATCCAAGTGCTATAGTCCGCGAAGGAGGTCTCTCCGCCTTACTCAACTACCTCGACTTTTTCTCCACAACAGTCCAACGCACAGCCCTACAAGCCGCCTCAAACTGCTGCCGCAACGTCTCACCCGACCACTTCAGCATGATCCGAGACGTCTTTCCCATCTTACGCAACGTCCTCTCATACACGGACCAACGTCTCGTCGAATACGCCTGTCTATGCATCATCCGCATCATCGAATCATATCACCGCACCTCACCGGGTTTACTCGAATCTCTCATCGACGCGGACTTGATTCGCGCGGTACATGCGCTGCTTCTTCCGGCTGCTGGTGGATCGCCGCTCGTCTCGTCGAATACGTATTCGCTCGTGTTGAGGGCGTTGGGTACTGCGACGAAAGCGAGCGCGATGATTGGTGTTGCGCTGCTTGAAGCGAATGCTGCTGATATTCTGTATCAGATTTTGACGGGTGTGATGCCGAGTGTGAGTGGTGATGGAGTAGAGGAAGGAGCAGGTGGGAGTGGGAGTGGTGGGTTGGCTGATATGGCTGTTATGGAGACGTTGGCGCATAGACCGAAAGAACAGGTTGAAGAAGCTCTTAGTTTGATTTCAGAGCTCTTGCCGCCTTTGCCCAAAGGTACGTGTACACGTTTTTTTAAAGAAAATCTCATTTCTAATTCGTAACTTTTAGATGGTGTATTTGATGCGAAATCGTATACCGAGAAATCTCTCAACAGGATTATTAAAGCGAAACTCAAAGCTGAACGTGCACAACAACGTGCACCCGTTCCAACAACAGCAGCCTCCGTCTCTGTCTCAGCTTCAGTAGCATCATCCGCCGCACCTTCTAAAGCTCCAACACCCGTTCCACCCGAAGAAGGATATCTCATCTCGCCCGAAGGTCTTATGGACTTGAACACGTCCGGTGCTGGTGTCGAATCTCATGAAAAAGAGAAAGAGAAGACGACTCCTGCTACGCGTGTAGAGTTGCTCAGATCAAAGCTCCCGCTCGTAGCCAAGTTTACGAGATTGCTGGTTCCTGTTTTGGTGGACGTTTATGCTGCGAGTGTGTCGTCGCAGGTGAGAACGAAGACGCTTGTTGGGTTGTTGAAGGCTGTTAGCTTTTTGGATGGAGAAGACCTCAAAAATGCACTCAAGGTAAGTTCGGTTTAACTATATGGGGAAAGGCTTAAGTTTATGTTCTATGTTTTTTTTTCTAGTGCGTTCCGATTGCAAGTTTCGCAGGATCAATTCTGTCAAGTCGAGACCACCCGACGCTCGTTCTCTCGGCTTTACAGCTCGTAGAACTGTTACTCACCAAAATGCCGTCCGAGTATAAACCCGCGTTTAGAAGGGAAGGAGTGTTACATGAAATCGAGAGTATCGCAGATCAGAAATTGAGCACTGTTAAAGCTAAAGAGGAGCACCACCACCATTCTCACTCTCACTCGGGCGATGCGACGGGAGCAGCAGGTGATGCACCACCGTCACCTCCGCATCTTCCCCAATCGTCAAAACGCTCTTCACAACCCATTGATCCACAAGATATTATTATCGTCCGCGCACGCGTCATTCGAGTTAAATATCTCAATGTTAGCGTTAACGTCAACACCAACACCAATGTCGGTAGTAATGCTGTCGGTGGTAGTGGTGGTCATGCCGAATTCGAAGACGCCGCGTTTGTGAAATTGCGTACACTCGTTTTACGCATTTCAGATCCTCTCGCGAAAGAAGACACGCTCAGGCAGAGTTTGCGAGAAATTGCTGAGCTGTTTAGTTCTGTCAACCACAGCAGTAGTGGCAGTAGTAACAGTAATGGCGGCGGTGCTGGTGCTGCAGCAGACTCAGAGTCTGCTGTTTCGAGTTTTGAGGTTTTGCAGAGTGGATTGGTTGATGCGCTTTTAGAGTTTGCGACTGTGAAAGAGAGAAGAACAGGTAAGAAGAACATCACTCTTTGTTTCGTCTGCCCGAGTTTTTTTTTTTCTAAATTTTTTTTTCTGCCTCGTTTTTTTTGTGCATGCAGTCTCCATGGAGAGAAGAAAGCAGCTGTTGTATGATGTATTTGTTGATCCTTCTACACACGGAGATCGTACAACGCCATTTGCTACGCTTATCAAGAAACTGCAAGAAAGTTTAACGCGTATGGAGTCGTTTGAAGTGATAACCGTGTCTCAAAACACCGACGGTAAATATATAATTATACAATTCATACTTTCTCAATTCAATCAAACTAAAACTTCGGCCGGAACATGCAGATACAAAACGCAGTTCGGCGTCCATGCTCGCAAAACAACTCCGTCTCCGTCTCATAGCATCCGACGACTCCGACATCCCACGAAACTGCTCAAACATTATCGTATCCATTCACGCCATCGCGACATTCCAAGCATTGAATGACTATCTCCGACCTCGTGTTTCAGGTTTATTAGGCGGTTTAGGCGGCGGAAGTGGATCGAGATTGTCTGGCATGTTAGCTGCTCTTGCTGCGTCGGGTATTGGACCGGGGAGTCGGTTAGCTGGGTTAGGTCGGGACTTGGCTTCGTTGGACGCTGCTGCTGCTGCTGCCTCAGCCTCTGTCGCCGCTTCTGTTGGTTCTGGTTCGGCTTCGGGGTCTGGTTCCGGTGCTGGTGCTGGTGCTGGTGCTTCGGCGTCCACCGATTCTACACGACCTGCTGTTCGAAGGCGGAGTTTGAGGTTGAGTGCCAAGGCTGGGAACAACACCGCTCAGCCCGCCCAGGAAAGTACAAGTGCTGCCGCTGCTGTGGAACCATCACAACCGTCTCAGCCTGCCGAGCCCAGTATCGCGGGATCTGTTGGTATATCGGATCATCCTCGAAGTGAGACTGCTGTGAATGAGGATGATGATCTTCAGGATGACTTTTTGGATGATAACTACGATGCTGAAGTGCGTTTTTTGTTTTTGTTTTATTATGGTTAACTAGTGTGTTGACGTGTAACTCCTCTTTTATAGGTGTTCGAGGACGATGTTGATCCGGATGTGTCTCTTGCGGAGACGACCGTCACTCTCAACATTGCAGATGGTAATGCACTCCATTCACCACATTCTCCGGTTTCTTACATCTTTTTGGTTACAGATGGATCCAAAGTTGAAGCTCAAACCCCTGATGGAACCAGAATCTCAACTCCAAACCCGTCTAACAAGGACCAACAAAATCGAGCAGCGTTGTTATCTTCCAAACCTTCTTCATCGTCGTATGCTTCGGCGTTGAAAGCAAAACCCACGGACTGGCATCTCGAGTTCTCCATGGACGATCACGTTTTACCGTTAGATCTGACCATCTATGGAGCCGTATATCAACACGAGAGTAAAAAGAATCCGGGCGTATCATTGAACCCTAATTCGCTATGGAATGGCGTGTATACCATCAAGTATAGGAAGGTGCCAGGATTACCTCCTCTTTCGGATAACAGTAAGCATATGCGTGGTCTTTTTTTATGAATAAGATTAGCTGACCCTTGTGAAAAAGATGACAACTTTACCAAGGATCGATCACCCAGTCCCCAACTATCGTCTGTTGCCACTGATGCCGCTCATTCAAAGATACTAAGGCTAATGCGCGTCTTGTATAAATTGAATGAAAGAGGCCTTGAAAGATCAAGACACGCTCTTTCTGATTCGGCATTCATCAATAATAAACTTACTGCTAAGCTCACACGACAACTGGAAGAACCAATGATCGTCGCGAGGTTAGTATGAATTGATCAAACTTCTGGGCTCTAAAAATCATTGAGCGCTCTTTCTTTTCTTCTAGCTCGTGTCTTCCTGATTGGGCCTTGGAACTATCACAGCACTTCCCGTTCCTTTTCCCATTCTCGACGCGTTATTCTTTCCTGCAGTCAACATCCTTCGGCTACGCTCGTCTCATTCTCAAATGGCAGAGCCAACAAAACAGAACGAGTGATTCGTCTTCTTCACGACGCGACGACGCATTTGGCTTCCTCGGTCGATTACAACGCCAAAAGGTTAGAGTATCTCGGAAACATATTCTGGAGAGCGCGGTGAAAGTGTTTGAGCTTTACGGGTCGTCATCGTCCGTACTTGAGGTGGAGTACTTTGAGGAAGTTGGTACCGGGTTAGGACCGACTCTAGAGTTTTATTCTCTGGTCTCGAAGGAGTTTGCAAGACGAGATTTGAAAATCTGGAGGGACGGTGATTCTACGGTTCCCGGAGTCTATGTCTACCATCCTCAAGGGCTGTTCCCCGCCCCGCTGTCACACGATGCCGGTCATGAACGAGAGCAGTATGTCCCGGTCTCTTACTACTCCGCTTTTTTTCTAACTTTTATTTTCAGAAAACGAATACACTTTTTCCAAGTTATCGGACAATTCATTGGCAAAGCTCTGCTTGATTCACGCATCATCGACATGTCGTTGAATAAAATTTTCATCAAGCTTCTTTTAGAAGAAGACGTACCGCAGACGATTGATACACTTCGAGTAAGTGTTTTAAAGCGCATTTAAATCTATGTTATTGAACACCCGTCCTTGTCTAGGTTGTGGACCCGGACCTTGCCAATTCGTTAACCAAGTTGCAAAGTCATGTTGATACCGTGAGAGTGATGGATTCTCCTGTATCATATGTGTGTACCCTTTCTTTGTTTGCACTTCTTGCGTTCGCCGCTGACGCGTCATTAGTCTCCCGACCCCAAAAAG
The DNA here is from genome assembly GCA_027605045.1 of Phallus indusiatus. Lineage (NCBI taxonomy): Eukaryota > Fungi > Basidiomycota > Agaricomycetes > Phallales > Phallaceae > Phallus > Phallus indusiatus. The sequence goes on from JAQFWX010000008.1 coordinate 1,787,401, forward strand.
CAGTTTGTTCATCCGGCAAAAAGTGTTCGGATGGACATTGAAGATTTGGCTTTGGATTTCACTCTTCCTGGCTATGATATAGAACTTAAGGTACGTGAAGCCCTCTCTTTAAATGGTGCGCCCCTTTTGAAGGCCGGTTATATAGCCCGGAGGAAAAGATATCTCTGTCACCGCGGATAACGTGGACGAATACATTGCTGCCGTAATAGATGCCATCGTCGGAAAGGGTGTAGCCGCTCAAGTCAAAGCGTTCCGAGAAGGCTTCTCAAAAGTTTTCCCAGTGGACGATTTGAAGATTTTCTCGGCGGATGAACTTATCATGATGTTTGGTAATGCAGACGAGGATTGGAGTATAGAAAGTGCGTTTTACTTTTCCTTCTACTTTTTAATGGTTTCTGACATCGCTATTTGTTTAGCTTTGAGCGAAGCGCTAAAAGCTGATCATGGATTTAATGTTGAAAGTCGTGTCATTCGGGATCTTGTGGAGTTGATGTCGTCCTTTGATCAGACTGTCCGTCGGGACTACTTGCAATTTATCACTGGAAGTCCGAAGTTACCCATTGGTGGTACGTCTGCGCATGCAATAATAAATAATTATTCCACGTTTCTGAACTTGTCTACGTTCCACAGGTTTCCGTGGACTAAATCCACCCCTTACTGTCGTCCGCAAACCACACGAAGCCCCATTATCTGCCGATGACTATCTCCCGAGTGTAATGACATGTGTAAACTATCTGAAACTTCCAGAGTACAGCACCAAAGTCATTTTGGCCGAAAAATTGGCGACAGCCATGAAAGAAGGTGTAGGAAGCTTCCATTTGTCATAGTTTGTTTGTCTGTTCTTTTTTTCTTTTTTCTTTTTCTTTTTATATTTCCCCCTACTTCACCTTTTTCTTTTCACCTCTGTTGTCAATATTGTGCTCTTTATCATTCCATCATTCTCATTCTCACCACCCCCATCCCAGTATTGTCATTGATAGAAAGAAGATCCATGTAAATATAACTTAATCTACTTTTGTTTTCGAGATGGTTCGGTGTCGGTGTGAAATTCAAAAAGTCGAGCCTTGAGCTGGATTACTTTGAGGGGTCCTAACGCCCCATAAAAATACATAACTACTTGATATTCAAATACTATCGACTAAATCTGTTTCTTTTCCGTATTTGGCTAACCAGCCTTCAAAACCACCTTGTAAAATGTAAGCCTGTGAATCCTCATGTGGGATTTTTGCGTCGTTCAAGTAGTCTTGATACCTGTGATAATTCGGATCAAAAAAAAGCGAAGTATATCAAAGCCTGAAAAGGAGGCTTACCATCCCGCGCATCGAAGCGCACTTGAAGAACCATTGCAATGGAATATCACCTTTTTGGTATTCTTGTAAGTTTCAAAAAGTTCCTGGAGCTTGGTCGGTAGGATATCTGCGGCCAATTGATGACTGCCTCGAATACGCCCGCCCTACGTTATTCGTAACATTAGTGGGCAAGCAAGCAAAACGTTAAAAAGAGGGATGTCGCACGCACAGTACGACGACTGGGTCTTCGGACGTCGATCACCGCATATTCCGAGTGTGGATTTGTTTCAGATAGGGGGGAGGATCGGATGAGATCGGCGAGTTCTTCCGGGGTTAACTGAGGAGGAGTAGATTTCGCAACCGGATAAGGGTCCCACCATCTTTCGAGGACATCCGGTTCGGCGTCAACTGCGTTTTGGGGGGTGAATGGCGTTCCAACGACGGCTTTCTTAACATATATTTGGTACGAAGCTGAGAGAAATAGTAAGATAAGAAGAGAAGAAAGATATAATATATATGCACTAACCGACCCATTTGTTCGCGTCGAAGGATGGGTCTTCCACAACACTTGTATATGCCTTCTTGGGGGTACAAGAGTTGGTAGCAGTTGAGCTTGCAGCCTGACCGCAGGAAGCAGAAGGACGAGCGCAGCATCCAACGCCGTTGGCTGTACCTGCATTATCCGCCGTGTGATATACATTTATATCGCTCCTCGTATCAACAAATAAGATATCTTTGTGAAAACGAAATCATCATCACTTGGCGGTACCAGTATGAAAGGAAAACAACGACTATACCATTTGGGTTGAATCCCGCATCAGCAAGTAATTTTCTGTATTCCTCTACTTGAATCGCACCGGAAATACATCCTACGTATGCACCCATATCGTTTCTGATTTCATCTGGAAGAGGGACCTTGGCAATTATCTTGGGTTGGTTAGCAACAAATACGCCAGATGATCTTTAAATGACATTTGATATGTTTACGTACATCATCTAGAACAATTCTTCCTCCAGGTTTCAGAATGCGATAAGTCTCCTTCATAAGATCGGCTTTTCCCGTGGGGGGAAGTAAATTGACCACGCAGTTGGATAAAATGCAGTCAACTGATTCTGATTTGATAGGTAGCTTGTCCGTCAATAAGGTGTGGACAAAAGATACTTGAGGAGGTTTCAAGCTCCTCTTTGCTGCGTTGCGACGAGCAAGTGCAATCATGTCCTACAGTTGAAACTAAGCCGAAAGAGATTTAAAATAGTCATTCGGATTACCGCCGATCCATCTAATCCTATCGCACGACCGGTGGGGCCTACTTTTTCCGCTGCTAAGAAGATATCGATACCACCGCCTGAGCCTAAATCGACAACAACCTCTCCCTAGGTAGTGTGAGAATTCCAGGTCAACTTGAACATCACAGGCTGACCTGCTTAATGGTGGCAGATGCGACCGGATTTCCGCAACTCAACCCCATGTTTGATTCAATAGGGATGGATTCGAGTTGTTCCTTGGTATATCCAAAGGCTTCAGCCACGCCATTAGCATCTGTTATATGCAGCAGGATTAACATACACTCTCCAATTTTTTTTTTCGAATTTATCTCTTACAAGCGGAAGTCACGCCAAGCTTTGCTTTGGCACCGTACGCTTCTGTAACCAACTGAGGAATATTTTGTTCTGAAAAAACTGCAGCAGCCATTGAATAATGAGAGTCAGAGAGCTAGGTAAGATAGCGAAGACCAAATTTGCTGCTTGACTGCGGGGTTTTTTAAACGTGCGATAGCGAGCGCTTACATAATCGACTTTTTCTTCTAGTTCTTTCTGCACTGAATGAATGCGGTCATCACGCAATTGCAACCCACATCGTGCCTGAACAGGGATATGAGTCATTTTCCGAGATTATCATCATGATTGCGACAATATTGCTAATACACACAGCCATAGAGCATCAGAACCTAATTAAAGAAGCCTGTCAGTGCTGTCTTGGGCTGACACACAGCTGCCGGCATGGCAGGAAATAGTGCGTAGTGTCAGGTCAGCAAAACGGAGATTTTGGCGGATGACCCAATATCTATTGATCACAATGATACTGCGAAAGATTCGCAATTCCCACGTATATTGCTTGGCGCACGAGAACGCTTGAAGATCCGAAATATGGATCCTTCCCGTGACGGTAATTTTGTTTTTCTTGTCTTTTCCCTTTCTTTCGACGCACTATCCACTCTCAGACGTGGTTCATAGGTGCGTGGTTAGAGTTCGCCCTTCCAACGTGTGTTATTAGCATTTTATGCTATCGTGTATCAGTTGACAAAGACGTGACCCTACAACACATAATGCGTTTTAATCGCAATGGTAACAAAACGAAAACTCTGTTCACCTCGTAATTACGCGTCCCGAACAGATAGATGATTTATATAAAAGAACTTTAATACGCTCTCGGGTGATCTGACAGTAAACAAGGTGGATTACTGGTTATTATACTTGCATGCTCTGTTCATTTTTGTGAAGTGGAAGACAGGAATCAAGGAAGCATACAACGGCATGTAAATAGCATGGAGAGTATGAAGCATAGACACCGAATAAAAACAAGATGTAAGCTTTTATTGCTCAGCAGCAGCAGCGGCACGACGTCTCCTGAGATCCCTTTCTTCGGAAATCGTAAGCTTGTTACCTTTACCTTTCGGTAAAGAGATCCAGGGCTTGTTACCTTGCCCGATGACAAAGATGTTATTTAAACTATTGAATAAGACGATTGTTAGGTTCGAGTTGTTTTCTCGGTTCAATATAAATCTTTAACCGTACCGGGTTGCGAAAGAGCGGTCAAGGCTGTCTTTAACATGGACAATGTCGAAACCACCATGATGTCTCTCACGGTGGGTGATGACACCAACACGACCCATGTTACGTCCACCAGTGATCATGCAAACATTTCCAACGTCAAATTTGACGAAGTCCGTAATCTTGTTTTGCTCAAGGTCGTAGCGGATGGTATCGTTAGCACGGATGGTAGGGTCGGGGTACCGGATGGTGCGACCGTCGTGGGTGACGACGTGAGGAACACCGCGGTTACCAACAGCGAGGCGTTTTACTTTTAAGAGCTTGTAGGAGGCTTCTTCGGGGGTTATGCGATGAATAGTGAATCGTCCCTTAACATCGTATAGAATACGGAAGTGTTCGCCGGACTTCTCCAGAGAAATGACATCTGCGGGAAAAGAGTAAGAAATTATCTAAAAGTCGATATTATAACAGAGGCCATCTTATTTTACCTTGGAATCCGGTGGGGTAGGTAGTGTCAGTGCGCACTTTGCCATCAATCTTGACAAGTCGTTGGGCGGTGATCAAAGTAACTTCACGACCAGTCAAAGCATACTTGAGACGATTACGGAGGAGAATAGTGAGGGGAAGAGATTCGCGAAGCTTGTGGGGACCGGGAGATGGACGAGGAGCCTACAACAAAAACGGCCATCCTCATATTAGCAAAATTGCAAAGTGTGAAGTTTTCAAGATGAAAACTCACGTAAGTTCCACTGAGTTTGTCCAGCATCCATGAGCTGGGAGCTGCGAGACGCTTTAAATGCTTTTTGGGTCCTCTTGCCTAGCAAAGATGAAAAAAAGTCAGCCTAGTCAGAAAAAAATGCTTTTGTAGCGTTAAGAGGAAAACCGTCATCCATAGATTGACTAGCCCATCCATCTTATCACACCGTCATAAAAACGAATTTTTTGCGATAGTAGACCAAAGTATTCTTCCCATAACGCATTAAACAGGTAAAAGGACTCACCATCTTGAAGTTTTAGTGGGTCGACGTCGCACACGACGATGTATCTTGAGGAATGTCGGAGTTTGTAAAACTTTGTTTCGATGAGTCAGCAACTTACCCCCAGCAGGCGCCGGCCTTTGTTGGACGAGCGCGTCATCTCAGAGGGATCCAATTTTCATCGGCGTCGCTTGCGTGAATAGCACCAGTATTTTGAAACGTATCAAAAAATGTAAAGGTCTTAAAACCCAAGGATTATAACGGAGAAGATAATAAAAACTTTAGGAGCGAAAGAAAGGTGTCTTTACGAGTAAGCCTCTATCACACTCAATTAAATTTCTCTGCCTTCTCACAAGTTTCTCAGAATCCGTTTTACGATGTGCTAACGATAGGTGATTAAAAAGATCGATATTTGTGCTGGATATAAGTAATGTTGACAGCATGGAGTATATGGGTCTTGACGCCCACCGACGATTGGCCGCATTGAGAACAAATACCTCTGCTGTAATACCTGTGCCCTTCGACCGACGACAACGTGTGGACCTTGTTCAAGACATCTAAAGTACCGAGAGACTGTGACTCACGATAATTTACTCCGTTATATTTATGCCTTTGAATTTCCTCTATGGTACCTACGAAGCTGGGCTACTTCCCTCTCTCTAATTTATGTATTTTGTCAGGATAATGCAGGTGACAGAGATTTATTGTCAAAAGGAACATTGCTGTCGATGATCTCGCGGGAGTTAGGGTCAGTCCATACTCTATAAGGATTTCGTATTTCTTGCAAAGAATTTTTTTCTCCAGATGAGAGAGTAAAAAATAAAAATTTATAGTAAAGTTAGAATTTGCTAAAAACTTGATTAACTACATACATCAAGTACAATATCAACACAAGATGATTTTTGCAACAAATACATGTGAAAGAAAGTTATATATTCTCACTATTAATAATAAAGCTAGGAATAACTCTTCAATAATTCATCAAAAATATTTTCGCACCAGTACGGATAGAAAGGTTGCTCCGAACGTTTCAAGTCATAAGAACCATCATCATCCGATCGTCTGATAATTTCATACTGCCTGGGTATATCGTTAAATAGGTAAATGTAAGACAGCTTGGGAATATTGGTGATTATGAACTTGAGCAGATCATCCATCACCTCCTGTTTCATGTTCTTCGCCAGCATCCCAAAGTGCGTCAGGTTTTGCAGATTCGTTATTTGCTTCGGATTGTAAGACAAGATACAGTCACATTGATTCAACGAACAACGCCACGTGCACTTGTGGAAATATATACAAAGACGCTCCAGATTCGGGAAAGACCTGACGACGTCGTCGATCACAGTCGTCGATTCCGAGTCTGTGTAGATGGTGCAGCTCCGCAGAGAACGAGCCAGTGAGTACGTCTCAGGATCGAATATTTGCAGATTCGAAATGTGTTGAAGACGGGGGAGGATATCGGTGTGAACGGGGAAACTGGTGTGAAGCGATCGGAGCTGAGGCATTATGTTGAGTGGAAGTTGACTTTGGAACGGCTCGATATCATAAGCGAGCCCCTCCAGGCGTAAGCACTCTAATTGAGGATGTCTTTCCAAAAACTCGATATATATATTCGGGGTTTTGTCTTGAGAGTGAAAGAGCTGGAGTCTTCCTCCTACTTCCAGCTTCCTTAGCGAAGGCCAGTCAGCAGTTTCCATTAAAGGAAGGTAGACGAAACACGCGTCCCAGCAGGTTAATTTCAGAGTAAAGTTGACCAACGTTCGGGAGTCGAAAACTATCGTGTCCAATAACGGCTCTAATATGGGATACAGATGATTGTCGTACAAATCGAGATCGACATAAAACGTTTTCAGGAATATAAAAGTGCAGGTCTATGTCGGTTTCTTTCATGAGCGAAACAGCGTTTTTTCCGACTCGGATTGCATAAGACGTACCTCTAAGGTGTATCGCGGGACGTAGCCATTGGAAAGTACAAACCGTGTCAAGTTCTTGACGATAAACGTATCAAGATAGTGCGACAAGTTGTTTGAAATGTAGGTGAAAATGTCAATATATTCTTCCGATGAAAATCGTCCTAGGATGGTGATAGATTGGCAGTCCGTGAATTTGTGAAAGTATGCTAGGAAAGTTTCGAAATTGGAACGAGAAGCCTCCGCTTTAGGACTCGGAGGCAACTGAAGTTCTGATCCAGTCCATTGCTCGACGAAGGCTTCATCGATCCGGAAGATGGGTTTCTGTCGGATACCTGAGAGTTGATGGAAACGAGAATTATCGCAAAGTTCCAAAAATCGAAACATCGATGATGAACGCTGAGAAGTGGATAGCTTTTCCCAGAATACCGAGGACGTCTCTGATGGACTGCAGCTAACACTGTGGAAGTGCAGACGATGCGTTGCGTTGATCAGTTGATGAAACTCTTTACATGTCAAAGCAACATGTAACAAGTCTTTAGGAGACTCGAGGAAGAGAAATACATGTTCTATCGACTCGATGGGCAGTGTTTGAAAGGTGGTCATTCCAAGCGCATTGGAAAATCAGCTGCGAAAGCTGCTTAAGCTGCTTGTCTTTTTGGAGACAAATTTTTTTAAACACCGATCTTAGGCGGTGGTTTTCTGCCGTTTGTGCCGTGTGTGTGGATGTGTAAAAAAGTTTGGGGGAAAGCTCAAAGGCTCAAAGGGAAAGGAAAGACAAAGGCTAGGAACAAGCCACGATCTTCTGGATAAGCGATGTAAGCATTATATACCTCCCGGCGATGATTAGATTCTCAGGCGGCTATCGACTATTTATATTTCAGTACAAAGGCCGGTTTAAACCTCAGCGTTTTAATTCCATGTGTATATTTAAAGAAAATTATTATAGAAAATCGTCCAAGGATCAACTCTATTTGGGTATATAGACTTCGTGGCCCAGTGTTATGGGAGTATTTGGGGAATAGTATCAGTCATGTTATCCGTTTTTTTTTGCTTTGAATGAATCTTTGAGAAAGCCAGTAAAAAATTTCTTATCTCGTTAAGCTGTGTTTGAGTTATGTAAGTAAACATGTGTTCGAAAAACCGCCAGAAAACGTGCTGACGTTACTTTATGCACCATTGCCGCGGAGACCTATCATAGTAACAAATATTATGCAAACCGCACATGGTGAGTTCTTTCAGCTCTCCCTGCTCCACATCCATCGTGAGATTTTCCGTTTCAGCGCAGCTTCATAAAGTATTCCTGTCACAGGTGAACTTGATCACAACCCGAACAACGAAGCAGTAACCTTATACAGATTCTCGAGTTGAACATAGTAGGTCCTTATTTGACTCAAAGCCGCCGATCTTGGCTTAAAAATCAGCATGCGTATGCGGTCTCCAAAACGGTATTGATTTTCACCCTTGCTTGGGTCGTTTGGCTGCAACGGGGTCATCGATCCATATCCGACATTGACAAAAAGTAAACATACCTTTCAGACTTTTTTTCCTTACAGAGAAATTCAACGCTATTAAGCCGTTCAAAGGACGCAGGACCCTTCTATAAAGTCGTGAAGACCTCTCGTTTATGAGAACCCTCGAGAGTACGAGGAGTACGAGTACCTCACGTTTAATGATGGGCTTCCGGAACAGGGAGCTTAAGTTGCATTTTCGACATACGCCTCTGTCATCGCTCGTGGGCTTGTTGTATTAGATATAAGCCAGTAAGGCCAAAGAAGCGTGGCATCCTGCCATTCCGGAGGCGCTCCCGTCGGACGGCGACAGATGGCCGCGAATGCAAGGGTTTGTTAATGGGGGACGGGATCAATAACGACCCGACGAATTATGCTCTAAACGACCTTTAAACACAAAAAAACATAGAAGTTTTCGTCTTCACGAACGTCGACTGGGCATATGTCATATTCGCCAGGCTTCTAGGGATGTCCAAGACTATACTATGACCACATCTTCGGAGCCAGATGCGTCGTTCGAGATGGATGTTCCTCCACAATGGTAAAGATTTGTACGGGAAGGTGCTGGTGCTGAATGTAATTTGCTGATGAGGGAATGGGGTGAAAATATGAGGTTTGAAGGGGATCTTCGTTGGACGTTGGCGATGCGTAAGTCTAGGATCAGTCAAAACAGTGTTTCCTATGTTGACGCATCTATCAAGCCAAGTTAGTGAGGTACAATTGGAATCGAATTGAGGACGCCTGTGTGATAATAGATGATTCAAGTCCTTTGATTATACAGTATATTGACTTACTCTTTGGTGAACCAATGGTGGTAACCCTGCGTTTGGAACTTCTCCCTTTTTTAGACAAGCTTCGTGTAGACGTTTCACTCTATTTAGGATCTTCTAATAGAACGTGACGTTTTTGTCAAACTGAAACTGTCATGATTGAGCAAGGGCGAGTGTAGTGTTTGTTTACAGTCACGCCGTGATTACAGTAGCTATAGCACGGCGCCTATTTCCTCAACTGTGTCCACTTGAGGTACGTTCGTTAAAACTGAGTTTCTGGTTATTTCTTAACGATACATCTAACTATCTTCTAGAGTGGCATGTTGTCTGAAAGCCCGTCAAAAAATACACCTTATTAATTCTCTTGAAATGTATGATGAACAGCTTGCAAGATGTAGCAAAGATGTAGAAAGAAAACGCGTCACGCGTGCATGTGAACGCGCGGAAGCAGAGTGCCAGGACGAGGGACTACGACAGTCGACTAGGTAAGTAATGACATAGATTTTCGTTGCTTGAAGTGTACTAATAACATGTGAGATAGCATGTCAAATTGTATGAGATTTTGTTCGTGGAGGTTTCGGCAAGGCTTCTGTGTAGTCCATAAACCAGCGCGGCCTTTTCATGAAAAGTCCCATTCACAATGCCTCGGGGGACTAGAGCTGGCGTTCGTCAGTAGTCTCGTGAGCGCGTCACCCCGACACTGAATCAGCCACGGACGCATATCAATCAACGAAAGCAATATAATTTCTGTGATACAAAGGAGTAATGGTGATATGTTTTGTCATATAAGAAAACATTGAAAAGGAGCGTCAAAATACTTGTGACATTTGTTTTACATTGTTCAAGCCTGAGGTGTGCGCGTGAACCACAAGCCTTGTTCAGCTAGCTCTTTCAGTTCTTCCCGTGGTACATCCATTGCGCGAGACGTTCCTTCCCAACGCACTTCGTAAATTAATCCATTTCGCGTATCTTTACGACCCGTTAACTGGAAAGCAGTAAGGTTTTGCGCATTATCGAGATCCTGGATAAAGAAAGCGGTATCGAACAGGTCCTTGCCATCAAGGCGTTCAAATTCATCAAACGTAATTGGTCGACGCGAGGATCGAGTAGCCTCAGAAGGCTGAAAATAATCGGGGTTTTTACTACCAGCCCTGCAGTCAGGAATAGGATCGGCTGAAATATGGTTTCCTATCCTAACACGTCCATCTGGCAAAATCCTGCCATCTTCCTCTAACCTCTTTCTGAAGTATGCCGAACTACATAAAACAAAATGCTAACTTTCAATGGTGAAAACCGCAAGAATAAAACCGTACGAACTGAAGATCCGTCGTCCTGTTTCTCACCGCTATGGCCAATCGCGGGTAGTTGAGTTTAACATGACTGTTCATCATCATGGCACCAGCGTTGGCCACTTTCAGCATCTCCATCGCGCTTTTGGTATCATCTTTAACTGAAAACTGTCCACGAAAAAATAGAAATGGAGCTTACTCGTTGCTTGTGTTCCTCCGCGAAAGTCGTTTGACATTTTCTTCCAACGCTCGAATCGTTATATCGAGATTGTTTTCTTCAGGCGTATGAATTTCGTTTTGTTCACCCTCAATGATCTCCCCGTGAAGCTTGGCTAGTTGATCTTGTGGAACGTTACTCAATCGATACCTGGCTTCCGTCATAGCGTTGACAAGATCGGAAAGACGTTTTGCAAGTTCCTCGACCGTCTCTCTGTCGGTTTTGGAAAGCGACATGAGTGCAAGATAGATAAACGCGTCTGATCTTCCGACGTGACCCTTATTCGGGGTTTAAAATATGAAAGAACGAAATTACGTGTGTTGACAAGTCCTTAGTCCATTTTCACTGTTTCAAAGTGCCCACCACGACCAGTGACAGTCAGAAAGGATATCTTCAGTCTTATATACTACATATACTGTTGCCAAGGGAAAAAATACATTAAATCATGTAAAATAGCATTCGAAATTGTGGGAGAAACTATAGGTTCTTGTTGCGGGATCATGTTCATTGAGGCTTCGACCGCGGCATCATGGTAGTCCACAAACCCCGTGCAGACCTTTCTTCCAAATCTTCTGATGCCATTTGCTCAATGTGTGCAGTCCGTTCCCAGCGCAATTCATAAACAGTTCCATTCATAGTACGTTTAAAGCTCACTACTTCGAACGCAGTATAGTCTTGATCGTTTTGGTCATGAGGAGGATCTGCAACAAAAAAGATCCTGCTGAATAGATACTCGTCATCCAACTTTTTGAATTGATCGAAGGTGATTTCTCGCCATTTCGTGGGGTCTCGAAGGGCGTCTGGAGGATTAAAGTAATTGTGATTATCCCTTTGAGGTTGGAAAAAACCAATAGGTTCTGCTGAGACGTGATTCCCTATCTTAACGCGTCCATCAGGTAAAAGCAGGCCCATTCTGTCCAATCTTTTGGCCATGGCTGTGTGGCTAGATATAAAATATAAAATGGTTGAAGTTAGTTATCAGTTACAGTCGTAGAAACAAAAGGACGACGCGTACTGTATCTCTGTCATCCTTATAGTTGCAGCTTTGGCCAATCGCGGATAGTTATATTTCAATGGAGGAACCATAAGTCCGGCGGCGGAATTGGCTATTTTCATCATTTCCATTATTCTTATAAATGGTAAACATAAGTGAAGTTCAACGTTGAGAATCAAAACTTACTCTCTAGGTGTGTTTTTTCCCCTATATTCTTGTAACTTGACCTCGAGGCCTTGAATAAATGTTTCGAGATCATTCAGCCCGGGGGGTATAATTGGATCTTTTTCTATCTCCTTATAGAGCCTCGTCAATTCCTCTCGAGGAACACCTTTTAACTTGTCATCACCTTCTGCCAGTGCTATCCTAAAATCGGCATAGCGCTGCGCAAGTATCTCGATTTGTTCTTTTTCTGCATTCGAAAACTGTGGCATAACTTGAACAGTGTGCACGACGCGGTGACAGAAAGAACGCCGAATTTCGCTTAATTTTTTTGTTTGTGCACATGTTCGGAGATTTAAACTTTTGCGCCACATTCCAAAAGATGCGTTTTATTATGGACACGAGAGCAGTGAATTGCTGTCATTAGAAGCAGATAAACAAATAGCATGTAAAATTGCACTTGAGAAGATCAAACGTTGGCATATTTTATGCTGATTTTGGTTTCGGTGTCATCCACAAACCCAGCTCAGCTCGTTCTTTTAGCTCGGCTGGTATCATTTCTATTTCGTGAGATGTTCCCTCCCACCGTATATCATATTTATTCCCATTAGCAGTACGCTTGAAGCTCAATACTTCGAAAGCGGAAAAGCTTGAGTCATCTGGAGAATCTGCAACGTAAAAAATGTTATTAAACAGATCTTCATCGTTT